>CM056050.1:580264436-580864436 GCA_029574335.1 Rana kukunoris | reverse complement strand
ACATTGGGATTGCAGATGAGGCTTTGCTCAAATAACGCCCGAGTGTGAAAGGGGCCTAAAAGGCTTTGACCAAGGAATGAGATGTGATAGATGTCTGGTAAGGTAAACATCAGTCCCTTACTGGTGCTTAAAGCCAGACTCCTTTCCACACAAAACGGGAGAAAGGCCAAAATGCACCCTATGACAGACTTGGGGTGAAAGCCTCACACCAGGTGAAGTAAGACTCCCATGTATGATGGTATAATTTCCTGGAGGTTGACTTCTAGCCTTGAGGAGTGTAGAGATTACAGTAAGAAACTCCCGTCTTCCTCAGGACTTGGGCTTCCACAATCATGCTATTAAAACCAGCAAGATGAAAGCTCGGACCCTGTGATGGCAAATCTAGTAGATCTGGAACAGCTTCTGACTTGCCTGCCAAGAGATTTATGAGGCCTGTATAGCACAATCTTCCTGGCCAGGCAGGTGCTATCCGAATCACCGGAAGGCCTTCCACCTTTTATCTTGCTCAGCAGGCAAGGAAGAGGCTGCAGTGGAGGAAGGCAAAGACCAAGGTAAACTGATCCCAAGGAGTCACCAGGGTGTCAACTGCAAATACCCGAGGACCCCTGGCGTTGGGGGGATATATATATATATATAATCTATATAATCTGTCCAGTTCTCAGAATCTAGACACAGAGGTCTACATCTGTCACCCCCAACAAAAGACACAGCTCTGTGAACACTTCTGGGTGAAAAGCCCATTCTTCCCAGACCCCACTCCTGAGAATCTGTCTGCCTTTGCACTCTGGGATTATGCACAGTTAAGAAGGTTGGAATGTGAAGTTGTGCCCAAAACAAAATCTGGTCCACTTCTTCTGCCTGACTCCTTGTCCTTTGTTGATGTATGTGACAGCCATGGCACTATTCAACTGTACCCTGACTGGAAGCCCCCAAAGGTAGACAGACTAATGCATGAGAGCTAGAATTTCCCACAGCTCCAGGATGTTGATTGGCACCTTCTGCTTCTTGGACATACCCGTTCCCTGAACCAAGATGTTTTCCAGAAAACGTTCACAGCCCAATAGGCTGGCATCTATCTTCAAGACCTTTCACTACATTGGAAGTGCTGGTCTCTAGCATCCATGTGGATATCCATCATTCTTGCTGTAGGGCCAGAAGTTCTCGTCTTCACTCATCATGGCAGGTGCACCCCAGAAGACCTTTAGGGACTTTGTCTCCCCTCAAGGGGGCCCCCAGCCCCTGTAGAGCACCCTGCCAGCAAGATCACCAGGTACTCTGGGGATCGCTGCCCACAGGGTTCAGTGCTTACCAGCAGACATTACAAGTGATCTTTGGTCTTGAGTAGGGGGTCTGGGTCCAGTGCCTTTTGGCTTCATGTTCATAGCAATTGATCGAATTAAGGTCCATCTCTGCCCCATCAGGGGTAACAGAGCTCACCAAAAAAAGATCTTTAGAGAGACTTAAGGAAGCACATCCACCACCTTCAAACACTAGCACAAAAGAAGGCTTGGTAGAACTGGGGGGGGGGGGGGGGGCATTTTCTTGCCTTTTTTGGGCAATGTTCACATGCAGGTTCCATATAATCCAAGTAGTCATGAATATGAAGTCCTGTGATGTATGATTGAAAATGTTTTTCTTATCTTTATCGCACTACTAATATATGCATTGGAGGGCCAGGGGCTACATACCACATACTGTAGGTATGCATATTTCAATTAACCTGCAGACTTTCATTGGGAGAGACGCAAACTATACAGATGTGCTTACATTATGAACAGGTATGACCTCTTCTGTATATACAGTATAAACAAACTTGCACATTTTGAAAAAATACATTTCTTTCTCGTACATCACGGGACACAGAGCGGCATATTCATTACTATGTGGGTTATATGGAGTACCTTCAGGTGTGGACACTGGCAATCTCAAACAGGAAGTCCCCTCCCTATATAACCCCCTCCCCTAGAGGGAGTCCCTCAGTTTTTTCGCCAGTGTCTTAGGTGTTGGTCACGGAATAGCTTTGCTCCACATCCTTGGGATTAAGGGCGGGCTAACCGGATCTGTCCAAGGAGCCTCAGTGCCAAAGTGGACAGTACCCGGGCCCCAAGCCGTGGGGTTTTGCCTATAATGCTCCTCTTTGGAGGGCTGGACCCTGGGCCCAGGACTTGGAGTTTGTAAAAAACCATAAGTTCCTGCTTGCCAGGGTGCTATATAGGTCCAGGACAGTGGGTACCTTCATAGGACCCCAGGGCCTGAAGGTCTACTACGCTACCCACGGAGATGGGAGAAGATTGGATCAGTTTGCTGGACAAACATCCTGCTGCATGGAGCAGGTAAGGGGGAGCCTGCGGGACTTGGTTCGACAGCAGGCTCTCCGGGGTAACCTAAAAGGGGGGATAGCCTAAGTATGCTCTGCATGGGCAACCTTGTTCACTATGTCTGAGAGAGACAGGATGACACCCTTTCTCCCCCATCACTAGGTTCCCCTGTCTAAAAAATGTGTTGCTATCTAAACCTGCTGTTTTCTTCCTAGGGCTAGTAAGGATCCCTAGGGGCCTTTGGAGAGTCCTACCTGGCCGGGGGTTTGAATCTGCCGCCTGTTTCTGCGTTCCTGGATCTCCAGCAGCGCGGCTCCTCCATGTTCCTCCTGTTTCCGGCATACGCGCGCGCACGTCTTATAGACTTTTTTCGCGCCGTTCAGACAGGAGGGCGGGGGGGGCGTGCCTGCGGCGTCATACAGGAGGCGCGCCTTTGTGCTGTTATAGACAGCAGGCATTGTCAGTGCTCAGTCTGAGGCTGATTTTCAGAAGGAGAGGACGCAGAGCGGCAGAACAGTGACTCCCGGTGGCGGAAGAGGGGTAGTACATGCTGGACTTTGTTCCAATGCCTTTTTTGTTAAGCCAAAAAATTCCCCTTTTTGCAGCAGGTTGGAGGCTGGCAAACTAAGTTTGGGGTCACTGTATGTTGTAAAAAGAAAATATATAATATATATTTAAAAAAAAAAAAAAAACATACGGGATCCCATCAGTTTTTGGGCATTAGTGATCTATTGTTCCCTAAACTCTGGTTTTGTACTCCTGGCCACTACAGTCGGTTGTGTGGGCGGAGTCCCTCGATTTTGTATTATGGCTTCCAAAGGTTCGGGGTCAAAGGGTACAAAAAAGACCAAAAAACAAAAGGGTTCCCTTTCTGATTCTGATGATATGCCGATACTTTCCCCGCAACTTATTAACATAAAAGGCGCCTTGGATGAGCCATTAGGGGGATCTGGTGCGGAGGCTGGCCCAGATCAGCCCAGCCCTGTGTTTATCACAGAGGAGATGCTAGCCGTATCCCTAGGGGGGCTAGAAGAGAGAATAGCAGCATTGATCGCTAGAGCTATTCCTGGTAAGAAACGGGTTAGATCCCCATCACCAAGAGGTGTATCCTCAGATGCTGAGATTCTCTCGCCGGAGGAATTGGAATCACAGGAGGATCAACTAGACCTGAACCAAGAGGGTTCAGGGATTGAGGGGTCTGCCTCGGAGGAACCATTTTCAGACTCCCAGACAGAAAGACTGTGGGTACAGTCTTTGACGGACATGGTCCGCTCGGCATTTAGTTTACCATTGCCAGAGCCTCAGGTTCCTCCGGTATCCTCTCTGGGCTCTTTGAAAGCTCCGTTAAGCAACGCAGTTTTTCCGGTCCATCCTCTTTTGGAGGAATTGATCTTTCGGGATTGGGTACGGCCGGACAGGATTTTTCTGCCACCAAAAAGATTTGCGGTCATTTACCCCATGGAGGAAAAATTCTCCAAGAGGTGGAGGCTCCCAGTAGTGGATGCAGCCATCTCATGTGTGAATAAATCACTAACTTGCCCGGTGGAAAACATACATATGTTTAAAGATCCGGTTGATAAAAGATTAGAGACACTTTTAAAAGCATCCTTTGCTACGGCAGGAGCAGTGGTGCAGCCAGCGGTGGCTGCGATTGGTGTTTGTCAGGCGTTAAAAGACCAGACAAAGGAAATGTTAAAGGACATGCCTACCCATCAAGCAGAAGAGTTTTCTGACATTCCCAGAGCTCTGTGTTTTGCTGTAGATGCTTTAAAAGATTCCATCCAGCAGGCCTCTCGTTTATCACTATTTTTGGTGCACATGAGAAGGCTCTTATGGTTGAAGAACTGGGCGGCGGAGCCCCCATGCAAAAAGCTTCTGGCAGGGTTTCCCTTCCATGGAGGACGACTCTTCGGAGAGGATCTGGATAAATATATTCAGACTATTTCAAATGGCAAGAGTACCCTTTTGCCGGTAAAAAAGACATTCCGGGCTCCTACATTTAAAAGGCAGCTCTTTCCTGTCTCGGGGCCCTCAAATTCCAGGCAGTATCGACGGCCGCCTGCACGATCCAACGTTAACAGTAGATCGCAGGGACAGGCCCCTGGGGGTAAGAGGCCGTGGTATCGCAAGCCGTCAAAAACAGCCCCTAAGTCTGCCTTATGAAGGGGCGCCCCCACTCTCGCGGGTGGGGGGAAGGCTTCGTTTCTTCTCAGAAGTTTGGGAAGCCAAGATCCCCGACAAATGGGTCCGGGCATCTGTAACCACAGGTTACAGACTGGAGTTTCTAAAGTATCCTCCGCCTCATTTTCAAGAATCAAGGCTACCAACGGATCCAGCAAGGAAGGCCTCAATGCTGGCAGCTTTGGATCACCTGCTTTGCCAGGACGTAATTATAGAAGTGCCAGCCCAAGAGCAAGGGCTAGGTTTCTATTCCAATCTCTTTGTCATACCAAAGCCCAACGGCGATGTCAGGCCAATCTTGGACCTAAAGAGGTTAAACGGTTACCTAAGGGTTCGTTCCTTCCGGATGGAATCCATCCGGTCAGCAGCCGCCGCGCTTCAGAAGGACGATTTTCTGGCCTCCATAGACATAAAGGATGCTTACCTTCATGTACCAATCTTTCAGTTGCATCAAAGATTTTTACGCTTCGCGGTGGGGCAGCGACACTTCCAATTCAGGGCGCTCCCCTTCGGGCTGGCCACGGCCCCCCGGGTATTCACGAAGATCCTAGCCCCAGTTCTGGCCAATTTAAGGATCCAGGGGGTCACAGTCCTAGCATACTTGGACGACCTTTTAATCATAGATCACTCACGGCCGGGTCTGCAAAAGGCAGTAAACCTCACGGTTCGGTACCTCGAAGAATTCGGCTGGGTCCTAAACCGGGGAAAGTCAGCGTTCCAGCCTACAAAGCAGTTGGAATACCTCGGCATGAGGTTAGACACAGAACAGCAAAGGGTGTTCCTGCCCCTGGTAAAGATCGAAGCTATCAAGGGGTTGGTTCAGTTGGTTCTAAACAAGAAAAAAACCAACTATTCGCCTGTGTATGCGAGTACTAGGCAAGCTAGTGGCCACGTTCGAGGCAGTACCATACGCTCAGATCCACACTCGCGTCCTACAGGCAGCCATTCTAGCAGCCTGGGGCAAGAGGGCACATGCCTTAGAGTCCCCTTTGACGCTATCATCAAGGGTCCGACAAAGCCTGGCCTGGTGGTTGAACCCTCAGAACCTTCTAAAGGGAAAATCCTTCAGCCCTATTGTCTGGAAGGTAGTTACCACAGACGCCAGCCTGGCAGGCTGGGGGGCGGTCTTCGAGGGGTTCTCTCGCCAGGGAACTTGGGTGAAAGCGGAGAGGCAGCTCCCCATCAATATCTTGGAGATCAGAGCTGCTCGCCTAGCCCTTCTGGCATGGACCTCCAGATTAAAGGGGTTCCCGGTGAGAATCCAGTCAGACAATGCCACGGCGGTGGCATACATAAACCACCAAGGGGGAACCAGGAGTCAGGCCGCTCAGAGGGAGGTGAGCTTGATTTTTCAGTGGGCAGAGGTTCATGTACCCTGCATTTCGGCGATATTCATTCCCGGAGTGGACAACCTGCAGGCAGACTTCTTAAGTCGCCAGAGTCTGTTGCCAGGGGAGTGGTCTCTGCATCCCCAGGTCTTTCAGACAATCTGCCAGAGGTGGGGAATGCCGGACGTAGATATAATGGCATCCAGGTTCAACAAGAAACTAGACAGGTTCGTGTCTCGAGCGAGGGATCCGATGGCCTGCGGAACCGATGCGTTGGTTTGCCCTTGGCATCAATTCAAACTTCTATATGCATTCCCTCCACTACAGTTACTCCCTCGCCTGTTGCGCAAGATCAGAGTGGAGCACAAGCCAGTCATTCTAGTAGCTCCGGCTTGGCCCCGGAGGACTTGGTACTCACTAGTCCTGAAGATGGCAGTGGGAGACCCTTGGACTCTTCCTCTACAACCAGACCTACTCTCACAAGGCCCGATCCTCCACCCTACATTACAGCGTCTAAATTTGACGGCCTGGAGGCTGAATCCCTGATTCTCAGGGGTAGAGGTCTGTCTAGGCAGGTAATCCCTACCCTGATTAGGGCTAGAAAGCCGGTCTCCAGGGTGATTTATTACAGGGTGTGGAGGAACTACGTAGGCTGGTGTGAATCCAAAAGATGGAATTCCCGCAAATATACTATTGATAGGGTGTTAAGTTTTCTCCAGCTAGGAGTGGATAAAGGCCTGGCACTAAGCACAATCAAGGGACAGATCTCAGCTCTGTCAGTGTGGTTTCAGAGGCCGCTGGCCACCCACTCGCTGGTAAAGACCTTCTTACAGGGGGTCTTGCGTATTAATCCTCCTGTCAAGTCACCAATTTGTCCATGGGACTTAAATCTTGTCCTGTCCACTTTACAGAAACAACCCTTTGAGCCGTTGGCTGAGATTCCTTTAGTCTTACTGACAAGAAAGTTGGTTTTCTTGGTCGCCATAGTTTCGGCCAGGAGAGTGTCAGAATTAGCAGCCTTATCGTGTAAGGAACCATATCTCGTTCTACATAAGGACAGGGCAGTTCTCCGGCCCCATCCTTCCTTTCTACCAAAGGTTATATCCAAATTTCACTTAAACCAGGATTTGGTACTTCCATCCTTCTTTCCAAAACCTACATCTAGAAAGGAGGGGTTGCTGCATACCTTGGATATTGTCCGGGCCTTGAAGGCCTATCTTAAAGCTACAGAAAAGATCCGGAAGACAGACGTATTATTCGTTCTACCAGATGGCCCCAAGAAGGGGCAGGCAGCGGCAAAATCCACCATCTCGAGATGGATTAGACAATTAATCATTCAAGCCTACGGTTTGAAGAGGTTACCTCCTCCGTTGTCGGTAAAGGCCCATTCTACCAGGGCCATGGGCGCCTCTTGGGCAGCACACCATCAGATCTCTATGGCTCAGATATGCAAGGCGGCAACGTGGTCATCAGTCCACACGTTTACAAGGTTTTATCAACTAGACGTGAGAAGGAATGCGGATTCTGCCTTTGGACAGGCAGTACTACAGGCTGCAGTTTGAAATCCTCGGGATCAGAAGCACCCTGGGTTAAAAAAAAAAAAAAAAAAAAAGTTTTTTTCTTGACTAAGTTGGATTTATTATTATTGTTTATGTTTACCTCTAAATTGAATCCTTCTTTGGAAGATGTCTCCCTCCCCTCATTAAAGCATTGCTTTCGGACATCCCACATAGTAATGAATATGCCGCTCTGTGTCCCGTGATGTACGAGAAAGAAAAAGGGATTTTTAAATACAGCTTACCTGTAAAATCCTTTTCTTGGAGTACATCACGGGACACAGAGCTCCCACCCCTCTTTTGGGTGACCATTTTGGGAGGCATACTGCTTGCTACAAAACTGAGGGACTCCCTCTAGGGGAGGGGGTTATATAGGGAGGGACTTCCTGTTTGAGATTGCCAGTGTCCACACCTGAAGGTACTCCATATAACCCATATAGTAATGAATATGCCGCTCTGTGTCCCGTGATGTACTCCAAGAAAAGGATTTTACAGGTAAGCTGTATTTAAAAATCCCTTTTTTTCGATGATGAACATCTATTTAGTTAAAAATATTCTTTCTTTTAAGTTAAAAGGGAGCACTAATGTAATATAAAATACCTACCAGCAGGAAAGAGACGGTGCAGCCGTATAGCTTCCCAGAAGCCCCTTCCCCTTTCTGTGATGGGGAATGTTGTGTATGGAGCTTCAACATTTTTCCTGTTCAAGAAATATTAGATCATACATAAAGTAAATTTGAGCTATCCGCATCCTTGGTAATGTCCAACTTTTATTTATTTATCTGATTTATCTATTTACCCTATAAATATTTAGAAGGCCTTCTATTTTTGTTTTATATTCTGTGTTTTGTTGTATACTTATGAATTCTGAAACATGGCACTGTGCAAGGTTTACTTAAAGTGGATGTAAACCCCCCAAAAAAATGTTTTGATGTCACAATGTAGAGTATAAAATTTCCTATCATCTGTGCCCAGTCTTGCCACACAGAGTTAATCCAGCGCTGATCAATCCTCTTTTATTGTTCAGTGAAAATTAACAGAATTCCAGATAAAGGTTATTTACATATCTAGCTTGGACTGGTTTATCATATGTTATGTTTATCATAACATGAGGTGATCCACATAACACATCCTGGTAATATACAATGAACTTTGGATCACCTCATATTATCATTAACATAACATATGATAAACATGTCCAAGCTAGATATGTAAATAACCTGTCACTCAAAGCAAGAAGAGAGGAACAGACTTTTTATTTAGACAGGTTTTTATCTGGAATTCTGTTAATTTTCACTGAACAATAAAAGAGGATTACTCAGCGCTGGATTAACTCTGTGAGGCAAGATTGGGCACAGATGATAGGAAATCTTATACTCTACATTGCGACATCAAAAAAAATGACATCCACTTTAACTATTAGGGTTGTCCCGATACTGATACTAGGACCGATACCAAGTATTTGCAGGAGTACTTGTACTCGCGCAAATGCTCCCGATGCTTCTGCCGATACTTTTTTTGTATTTATCAACATGTTCTGTGAAAATTCTTTGCGTTTTTTACTACTACCTGACAAGCAAATACATTTTTTTTATTCATTTTTACTAATTTTTATTCTTTTATAATGTCTTGAGTTAGAGTTCTTCATAATTCTAAAGAAAATATCCTTAGTCTGTATTGTGGTTTGAAAACTGTCACATGACATTTAAAAAAAGTATCGGTATTCGGTATCGGCGAGTACATGAAAAAAGTATCGGTACTTGTACTCGGTCCTAAAAAAGTGGTATCGGGACAACCCTAGTTATAATTTTCTAAATGTAATATATCTTGTGAAACTGATTAGATTTCAGAAGCCTAATATAATCTAAGGCTGGCCTACACTCGAATCATGTTAGTAAATTGTTATTTTCAGAATGTTTGATTCTAGTTAAAGGGTAGCATTCAACAATTGGTTTCGACCAGAGCAGTTAAAAAAAAAATCAAAGGACAGTGATGGAAAATATTTGTCCAATTTGGGAACCAATTAACTTCTAATCTTTGAATTAGTTTCTTGATGAGTCTTAAAGTGGATGTAAACCCGAAAATCTTTTTTTTTTATGTCACAATGTACAGTATAAGATTTCCTATAATCTGTGCCCAGTCTTGCCACCCAGAGTTAATCCAGCTCTGAGCAATCCTCTTTTATTGTTCAGTGAAATAAATTGGACTTCCAGAGAAAAACCTTAGTCCGTTCC
The DNA here is from genome assembly GCA_029574335.1 of Rana kukunoris. Lineage (NCBI taxonomy): Eukaryota > Metazoa > Chordata > Amphibia > Anura > Ranidae > Rana > Rana kukunoris. The sequence continues at coordinate 580,854,820 of CM056050.1, read as the reverse complement.
GCCCCCTTGCTGTGAGTGACAGGTCATTTACATATCTCATGCACTAGCTTCAGACAGGCATTATTTTTTAATTCCCACCCCTGCTCCCTTTTTTTTATTATTTAAAACCACTTCAGACTCAACCACAGCAAGAGACTTGCTCATGAATTCGTTAATATTGTCTGTCTCTCTGGTTTTGCATCATTTGTGGTTTTCCGAATACTAATTTATATATTTATCATTTACTTCATTATATTTCCCCCTTCCCTCCTTTCTTTCCTTTTCCCCTCCTCTCTCCCCTTCATTATTTGTTCGTTTACCTATGATATTTTATTATAAACCACCCCCACTCCTTTTCTGAAGTCATGTTTTTACTTTTCTGGATTTTGACTGGATGTTAGTGATCACAGCAGAATTTAGTGTAAAATACATAGGAAAAAAATGCATGTTGACAAGAGGTAGTGTAGAGGTGGGCGGAGAGTCTACTGACATCACAAATCCACCCACCAAGCTCCAGACAACAGACCTACCCACAGAATCTACAGTTTTTCAGTGTACAGTGTTCAGAGGGGAGACATTTGAGAGGTAAGAATACATGCAGGTGGCATCAGGGCCGATCCGCCCTATAGGCTCACTATGCAAGCCGCTTAGAACATCCCCTGAGAGTGATGATGAAGAAAAAGAGGGAAGGACGGCCGCTTTCCAAGGATTTTCAAACGAAAAAAGTTGTCTTTATTGTAAATCCAAAAACATGTACAGTCACAGCAATCACAGAAAACAGGACAGCCGACGCGTTTCGCACTCGATCAGTGCTTAGTCATGCACCGCCAGCACCTTGGTAATCTAATTATCCTTGATCGTCTACAGGTCTCACCTGGAGCGGTGATTTCTTTTCTTTTGTCTTTTTTGGATTTTGCATCCCCTGAGAGTGGGTTTACATCCACTTTAACTAGTCTTATGAGCATAAACGTGTAAAATCTTACAACAAAACTTAAGAGATTGACACAGTGTATGAAAAGTCCTTTGAAATTAGTTGAAGGATCACTAAAGAAAAAAAATGTATTTGTTAAAATGCCCTGCGGTAGCCTATAAAGACATATTAGTTTAGTGATTTTTTTTAAAAAAAAGTGAAAAGCGATTTAAATTCCATCGTATCTCTTACCTGCATCTATCTGGTTTTGTTTCTGCCTTGCATTTCCTGATTTTCGCCGCTCGTTCGTGAGAGCGACGTCGCCGTCATGCTGGGAACTACATTTCCAAGTATGCTTTGCACATCGCGCATGCGCAGTTAAAAAAAAAAAAAACGGGACGCGCGCTTTGTGCACTGATTTGAATAGCCCGTCTACTATACCTCCCACTATACTGCCCAACGATATTCAAGTTATTCAACTCACCCACACAGCCAGCAAGACAGCGATACCTGCAGACAGCAAGAGACAGACTGAGTGTGTTCTTATGGGCGATGTACAGAAAGAAAAGGGGCGGGGTCCAGGCGGGGCAGTGCAGGGGAAGAAACAAAAGTTATTCAAAGGGAGGAGGTACTATGGTCTTAGCCACACAATGCTCACACCCCCTTCAATTCTCTGCTGCACGTTCACACACAGTGCTGTAGTTCAGAGAACGGGGACGAGCACAGCTTGGACCACAGTGCAGAAGCTCCCATGAGATTTTTACTATGGAGCCAGACAAGCAGGAAGTGAGGAGTTCAGCAAAGGATTGCAGCTACTTTAAAGCAAAAACGGACAATGAGGACATAAAATCAAGACTGCTATAAGGTAAAGCAAGCTATTTAGCAAAAACATTTTTTTTCCTTTAGTGATCCTTTGAGTCCATGACGTAACCATTAAATTGTCATAAAAATGATTTTTAAAATTTCTCATCCAAATGTTCAGGTGCAAGGCCAGCTTAGGGCAGATTTCTTACCATTAACATGATCCTGGTATCTGCCTTGCTTATACATTTCCATTATTTCACATTTACTTGGAATTTTTAAGATGTTATTTTTCCAGTTTTTAAAATGTCATATTTTATTTTCCCTTGTATATTTAAAAAATGTGTACAATTGTTTCATTCTGTACCTTTCCACTTCTCAAGGAAGTGTTCTGACAACATCCGTCCAAAGCCAGCCAGGCAGATCACATCAATTGAGAACTCATCCAGAACTTTGCATATCGTATTCTCAAAATCAGAATGACATGTGAACAGTGTGTGGTCAACCACCTAGATGTAGAAATAAAAGCACCAAAAATACAGTTTGAAATATATCAACATTTTAGTTATTGAAAAGGTAGTGCATCTCTATTAAACTGGACAAAAAAAAAAAAAAAGAACCAATTGATGTAAAACTGACGTTTTGATCTGCATATACACTACTGTGAAAAAGTTTTAGTTAGATGTGAAAATATGCTGTGCAATAAAGTGGTTGTAAACCTCAGACATGAAAGGTAACTTTAGCTCTCAGCCCCCTACTTATCAGAGCTGAGAAATCCTATGTAAATTCTGCACTTGGTATTCACACCAAATATTGATTTGATTTGGATTTTTCTTCTACATTTGGTAATGGTGGGCGGACATAAAAAGTATAGAGATTAAAAAAAGGTATTTTTAACCACTTAAGGACTGCTTAACACAGACATACGTCGGCAGAATGGAGCTGGGCACAGGCACGTATATATACACACACACACACACGCACACACGTCGCCTGCGATTGCCGCCGGTGTCACAGGAGCTGAAGAACAGAAAGAGGTGTGTAAACACACCTTCCCCGTTCTTCACTATGGCAATGTCAGTGATTGTCTGTTCCCTGTCATAGGGAACGACGATCACTGATGTCACACGTCCAGCCCCGTCCCCCTACAGTTAGAAACACATATGAGGTCAAACTTAACCCCTACAGCGCCCCTAGTGGTTAACTCCTAAACTGACATTTTCATTTTCACAGTAATCGGTGCATTTTTATGGCACTTTTCGCTGTGAAAATGACAATGATCTCAAAAATGTGTCAATATTGGCTGTGTCCGCCATACTGTCGCAGTCACGAACAAAATCGCTGATCGCCGCCATTAGTAGTAAAGAAAAATTATTAATAAAAATGCCATAAAACTATCCCCTATTTTGTAAACGCTATAAATTTTTCGCAAACCAATCGATTAAACGCTTATTGTGATTTTTTTTTTTAACCAAAGATGGAAGAATACGTATCGGCCTAAACTGAGAAAAAATAATGTTTTTTTATATCTTTTTTGGGGATATTTATTATAGCAAAAAGTAAAAAATATTGATATTTTTTTTCAAAATTGTCGCTCTATTTTAGTTTATAGCGCAAAAAATAAAAACAGAGGTGATCAAATACCACCAAAAGAAAGCTCTATTTAACGCCTTGGACGACGGCGCCTCCCCATCCTCCGCTCTCCTCTTGGCTCAGATAGCAGTCCTCCCTAAACCCGGTAAAGACCCCTCTCATTGCTCCAATTATAGGCCCATATCACTTTTGAACACCGACCTGAAACTTTTCGCGAAAATACTGGCAGACCGTCTTTCTCCCCTCCTACCGGATGTTATTCATGGAGACCAGGTAGGTTTTGTCCCTGCACGTGAAGCCAGGGACAACACCACCAAAACCATACATCTCATAGCATACGCCCAACGCCAACGGGTTCCTGCCTGCCTTCTTTCCTGTGATGCAGAGAAGGCATTCGATAGGGTCAGCTGGCCGTTCCTACAATCCACCCTCACCCAAATAGGCCTGGGCCCTAAGATGCTTGCCCGTGTTATGTCACTGTACTCTGTCCCTACAGCCACCGTCCTGGTCAACGGAATTCAATCTGGTACATTACCCATTAAGAATGGCACCAGACAGGGGTGCCCCCTTTCCCCCCTCCTTTTTGCCCTCGTAATCGAGCATTTGGCTCAGGCTCTCAGGGCAAACCCGAATATACATGGGATCCAAACCCCCTCCTCGCACTGTAAACTCTCCCTGTATGCGGACGACCTACTGCTATATGTCACCCAACCCCACACTAGTATTCCCTCCATTTTAGCCGAGATTGAGAGGTTTGGTGGGCTGAGCAATTATAAACTGAACCTATCCAAAACCGAAGCGCTCAACATATCCGTTCCGCTCCCTTCCCTGGCCTCCCTCAAATCTCAGTTCTCTTTCCAATGGAAGGAGAAATCTATTTCCTACCTTGGGACTGCTGTCCCTCGTAGTCTGTCGGACATTTTCACCCTGAACTACAGCCCGCTCTTGGCCAAGCTCAGGCACCTCACGGAGGCCCGTATGGACCTACCGGTGTCGTGGTTCGGTCGCATGAACACGCTTAAAATGGATATACTGCCCAAGCTTTTATATCTCTTTCAAGCACTCCCGATTTCCCTACCTTTTTTCGCACGGTGCGCTCCATGGCCGTTCAATATGTGTGGAGACGTAGCCGACCTAGACTGAAACACAAGCTCCTTTGCTGTCCCGCTTTGAGTGGGGGAGCGGGCCTATCCGATTTCGAACAATATCACGCGTCAGCGGTACTCTCCCGGATCCTGGAATGGTTTCCCCACCCGCTGAGCAAAGTGGCATTATGTGTGGAGCAGGACATGTCCTCGGTGGACCTCAGGGCCCTACTTTGGGGCCATGCCTTGTCCCACAGAACCTTGGTGGGGTTATCCCCCCTCACTAGAGATGCTCTGGCGATATGGTACCGTAGAAGAGAGGCGTATGCCCTCTCTACGGACCCGAGCCCCCTGACCTCTCTCTTTGACAACCCAGATCTACCGGAGGGAGTGGGCCTGCACTCCTTGGCTGGTTTCCTTAGACAGGACTGGCCCACGGCTCAAAACTTCGTTCACGCCCCTACGGGTTCTCTTGTGTTGACACTGACCTCGGTTTCCTCGAAAGTGACTTGGCTCACACACCGCCACTTGGCGGCCTACTGCAAGACATTACACGGGTCTAGACAGGTCCACAGACCACTGACTGGGTTCGAACAACTCTGCTCCTTTTCCTCCCCCCAAAGGCACACGCTCTCCTTGATCTACAAAATGGTCCTGGGTCATACACATAGCACCCCCCCTAAATACACTCTGGCTTGGTCAGAGGAGCTAGGGAGGGATATCAGTGAGGCAGAGTGGCGTAAGGCCTTCTTTTTTACGCATAAATCCTCCATATCGAGCTATGCGCAGGAAAAGAATTACAAAGTTTTATCGCGGTGGTACCGCGTCCCGACCACCCTCAGGGTCATGTTCCCCTCAGCCTCGGACTCCTGCTGGAGATGTGACGCAGCTAAAGGTACTTACAGTCACATTTGGTGGGACTGCGACCTGATACGCCCGTTCTGGTCCCAAATCTTCTTAATTTATTCGGATCTTTATGGTGAACCGCTTACCCCCTCCCCGTTTGTAGCCCTTCTCTCTATCCTCCCCGGTGCCACTAAATTTCAGAAGAATTCCCTCCTAAAATTCTGTTTGAGTGCGGGCCGGCAGTTGGTTTCTAGACATTGGAAGTCGTCCTACCCCCCCTTGATTACCGAGTGGATAAGCGAAATGAATAGCATTATGCTTATGGTGGAAATGCAGGCCAAGTCCCTGGACAGGTATGCTAAATTCTCCTTTACCTGGAGTGTTTGGAGGCATTACTCCACTTCGGACAAACTTAAGGACAGGGTCGCCCCGGCGACGCCCACCTGAGGGCCTAACGAGGGCTTTCACTGCAACCTCAGGAGCTCCTTTCTGGGTGATTTATTGTCTCCCTCTTCTCTGGAGATACCCGGCTGAATCCATATGACGCAACTCCGCCGGTGGGGGACTGCATCCCACCTCCAACCCCCCACCACCTCCTTCCTCCCCCTCCCCCCTCTCACCCCCCATTCTTACCTTCTTCTCTCTGCCCTTGACCCCCTCCTCTCTTTTCTTCCTTCCTCTCATTTGATTTCCCGGCCGCATCTTCGGCCTCATCATGGTTCTAATAATGTACGATCCGATGGCTACATGGAACCTCTTGCTTGTACACTTCATTTTTGGTACTCTACATCTGATTGCATATTGTGATATTTTACATAGGTACCCTGGTTAGCTGCCTTCACCGAACCACATGATTCTCCGAACTCCCCTAGGCCCTGGATGCAGAAGGTTCCCATTGGGGCGCCCAGGCCAGGGGAGTCCATAGAGGGCCACGTTTGTGCCCCGTGTGAAGTGCAGCCCCTTGTGTCCTCACCCCACCGCAATGTCCCTCTTATTGTTTTGTTTCCTTTGCTATCTCCTTTGACAAGGATTGTTTTTGTTTTAACTGTTATATGATTGTGCCCGAGTCGCCCTCTGTCGGGCCCTCGGCCACGCCATGATATGTTTCTGTTTACACTATCTAAAAAACTCAAAAAATCTTTATTGAACCTAAAAGAAAGCTCTATTTGTGGGAAAAAAAGGACGCCAATTTTGTTTGGGAGCCACATGACACGACCGCGCAATTGTCAGTTAAAGCAACGCAGTGCCAAATCGCAAAAACTGGCCAGGACCTTTACCTGCATAATGGTCTGGGTCTTAAGTGGTTAAAGAAAGCATTCCAACTGCTTATAAGGGAGGAGTCAGAGAACTGGTTTGATCATAGATGAAGGTCAGCTTTAAGTTTACCTACCCGTGTAGGAATCCCAGCAGCCACAGCTTTCCGCAGCTCTTCTATGGCACTCTTATTGGAGATAACAAGGGCTAGCTTTGTATTGCTGGCCAGCTGCCTTAGCGTGTCAATCAAGATCTTTAGCTTCATGCCTGAAAGTGTAAAGCAGCTACATTTATCTGTATCACACACACTGACGCCATCATTCATCATTCATCTCATGGTAGCCACCCAAAATCATAAACACAGTAGTAATTAAAAAACATATGTAATTTATTGTGAGGCTGTAGGGACTGATGCTTTGTACACACGATTGGGATTTCCAACAAGAAATCGGTGGATTTTTTTTAGACGGAATGTTGGCTTAAACTTGTCTTGCATACACACGGTCACACAAATGTTGTGAGAAATTCCGAACGTCAAGAACCCGTGATGTACAATACTATGATGAGCCGAGAAAAATGAAGTTCAATGATTCTGAGCACGCGTAGGATTTTTGTGCGCTGGATATGCATACAGACGATCGGAATTTCCGACAAGAACTTTTCCCGTCGGAAAAATTGAGAACCAGCTCTCAAAGTTTTGCTTTTGGAAGTTCTGACAGAAAACGTCTGATGGAGCCTACACACGGTCGGAATTTCCAACCAAAAGCTCACATCAAACTTTTCTTGTTGGAAATTCCATTTGTGTGACTCCCGTGCGCGTGCCTGGCGGGCGCGATCGCCGCCGGGCACCCGCAATCGCTCGTTACAGAGCGAGGAACGGGAGCTGTGTGTGTAAACACACAGCTCCCGGTCCTGTAAGGGGAGAAATGCCTGACCGTCTGTTCATACAATGTATGAACAGCGATCAGTCATTTCCCCTAGTGAGTCCACCCCCCCCTACAGTTAGAACACACCCAGGGAACATACTTAACCCCTTCCCTGCCCCCTAGTGTTAACCCCTTCCCTGCCAGTGGCATTTTTATAGTAATCCAATGCATTTTTATAGCACTGATCGCTATAAAAATGCCAATGGTCCCAAAAATGTGTCAAAAGTGTCCGCCATAATGTCACAGTACCGAAAAAAATCACTGATCACCGCCATTACTAGTAAAAAAAAAATATTAATAAAAAGGCCATAAAACTACCCCCTATTTTGTAAACGCTATAACTTTTGTGCAAACCAATCAATAAGCGCTTTTTGCGATTTTTTTTTAACGAAAAATATATAGAAGAATACGTATCGGTCTAAACTGAGGGAAAAAAAAGTTTTTTATATATTTTTAGAGGATATTTTATTATAGCAAAAAGTAAAAAATATTCCTTTTTTTTTTTTTTTTTAATTGTCGCTCAATTTTTGTTTATAGCGCAAAAACTCAAAACTGCAGAGGTGATCAAATACCACCAAAAGAAAGCTCTATTTGTAGGAAAAAAAGGATGGCAATTTTTTTTTTTTTTGGGAGTAAGGTTGCACGACCACGCAATTGTCAGTTAAAGCGATGCAGTGCCGAATCGCAAAAAGTGCTCCGGTCTTTGACCAGCAATATGGTCCGGGAGTTAAGTGGTTAAAGTAAATGTCCACCCAAAAACTAAAATTCCTGCATCTATAGACATGCACAATCTAACACTAACCTATCTAGCCCTGTAAAGACAAAATCATTATACATACCCTTTTTGAAGCTGATCCGACCTGATCTTCATCTATGTCACCCATAGAGTTACTATGGGGCTTTTGTTTAGTTTATATTTTCAAAAGTTATTACATTTCCATGTTCTGTGTACTGTGAGAGACCAGATATAGTGAATGCAGGGTGCTGGGTTTGGTTACACTTTAATGCATTCTTTGCATTAAGGTAAAAAATCTTGTGTGTGCTGCAACCCATCCTTCCCCCTTTATAACTTACCTGAACCCGATCTCAGTCCAGCAATGTGCATGAGAGCAGCGGCTCTCTCAGCTCTCTCTCTCTCTCTCTCTCTCTCTCTCTCTCTCTCTCTCTCCTAATTGGCTCAGACAGCAGAATGTGCTAATCACAGCCAGTGGGCAGGGCCAAGCTGTGCCCTGTGCATCAATGGACTCACAAAGCTGAATCTGGAGCAAGCACACATGAGTGCCCCCATCACACGCTGCTTGCTATCTGGGCACTTTGCAAGGGGGAGGTGCCAAAAGCACGTACGGGAGACCCAAGAAGAGGAATCGAGCATAGCAGGGTATATTTATAACAGGTTTGTTATTTTGAAAAAAACGATTTTTAGTTGTTTATCCAACTTATACTTCGTACATTAATGAGAAAAATACTGTTTAGGGTGGGATTTCAAGAAACGTGTAATACAAAATGACGTAGAGGCTTCTATTGCAGAGATTACTTTGCAAATATTAACTACTTGCCTCCCTCTAGTTTCAATACCTTCTGAGATTACCTTCACTTCCTGTCTATTTGATGACTGTCAGACAGAACAGGAAGTGAGGGGAAATCTCCCAACTGATGAAGGGTGTCCTACAAAACCGACAGTGAGAAGAAAAATCTTTAACAGGGACATAGCATTTATAAACTGACCAAAGTTCTAGACCAGGGGAGGCGAACCTACCCCCGTGCCGCTGAGTGTGTGTCCACGGAGCTGTCAGAAGGAGCCGATGTTTACCTTGTAGTTCCGGCTCCTTCTGACAGTGTGAGTCACAGGCGGAGTGCATTCGATATCACTCCACCTGTGAGAGAAGGCGCCGTACAGATGAAGCAGCGGCTTTCTCTCTACTACAGCCGCTGCTTCCTCTGTACGGTGCCTTCTCTTCTCACAGGCGGAGTGCATTTGATATCACTCCGCCTGTGCGCGCTGGGATCAATACATTCCCACAGTGACGCCGCAGCCCGCCCACAGAGCCCAGGCACCAGAAGCACCACAGAGCCCAGCAGCACCACAAAGCCCAGCAGCACCACAAAGCCCAGCAGCCCCACAGAGCTCAGCAGCACCACCAGAACCAGGGATTGAGGTGAGGGATTGCATTGTGCTTTTTGGGGGTGAGGGGGAATCGCATTGTGGGGATGACACAAAAAGTTATACGTCTGGCATGCATTTTTTGACCAAATATAACAGGCTAATTTTTAAGTTGATCATTTTGTACGGCCCTCGAATGATGTTACAAAAATCCAAATGGCCCTTGGCAGAAAAAAGGTTCCCCACCCCTGTTCTAGACCTACTCCATTCTACCCAAAATGAATTTGACTGGAAAAATGTATTAAAAATAAATCTTTCATACCTGTGTTGGATATGAATACAGCCGCCTTAGAGATCTTAGTGTGTGTTCTTTTCAAAATGACATTTCTTAGTAGCTGAAATGTGTTGATTTTCAAAGCTTCTAAAAGATGACTGACCCGGACACATGGGAAATCTTGAAAAAAAAACAGAAAGCATTGTTGGCATTTTAGATGACACATTTAATAAGTGAAGAAAAACTTGCATTATGATCATAATGAAGATCAGTAAGGTCAAAAATGTATCGAAATGATATATATATATATATATTTTTAGCTTTGAACAGAGTAAGGAATAGTTCAAACTAGGGTTGTCCCGATACCGATACCGAGTATTTGCGGGAGTACTTGTACTCCCGCAAATACCCCCGATACCCAAATAGAATACTTGAACAACCCCCCCAACCACGCCGCCGCCAACGCCGCCGTATATACAAAGCCGCCGCAAACATTATAGGCACCTTTGAATAGCTGTTTTCCCGCTGCGCGTGTATAGACATTTTATATGGCGTGCTGCAGGGAAAAGAGCTATTGAAACGAAAGGTGCCTATAATGTTAGCGGAGGTCACGGCTTTGTATATATACGGCGGCGGCGGCATCATCATCAGGTAGGGGGGCATGGCTGCAATATGGGGGGGACATGGCATCGTATATGTGGGGGACATGGCGGCAATATGTGGGGGACATGGTGGCAATATGTGGGGGGACATGGTGGCAATATGTGGGGGGACATGGCAGCAATATGTGGGGGACATGACAATATGTGGGGGAAAAGGCTGCAATGTGTGGGGGACATGGCTGCATATGGGGACACGTTTAAAAAAAAGTATCGGTATTCGTTATCGGCGACTACTTGAAAAAAAGTATCGGTACTTGTACTCGGTCCTAAAAAAAGTGGTATCGGGACAACCCTAGTTCAAACCTCTGTGGAGAGTAGCAGACAAGGAGCGGTAGGTAGGGTGGGTGGGTGAGTCTGGCAGCAGCATTTGTGATGGACTGAAAGGTAAATAGTTTGCTCAACCACTTGGTGCCTGCGCTATAGCCAAAAGACGGCCACGGTTTGGGCTTAAATTGCTGGGAGGGTGTACATGTATGTCTTGCCCATGTGCCCCCTGTGGTGTGTGGGCAGCTCGCTCTGTGATCACAGAGTCCTTGGGGGTTGGCTGATCACAAATCAGAGTAAATCACGTGATCAGCTGTCAGCCAATGAAGGCTGATTACATGATGTGAACAGAGATCAGTGCCGCCTCATCAGTGCCTCCTGATAAGCATCCATCAGTCTAGCCACATCAGTGAAGGAGATATTGTACCAGTTTTTCAAAATGTTATAACAAACTGACATTTTTACAAATGTTTTGCTCTTTTTGTTTGTTTAGCACAAAATAAACAAGGCATCTCCCTGTTCTGCCTTGTGACAGGACACTGATCTTCTGCTCCCTGTCATCGGGAGCAGTGATCAGTGTTATAGCCCAGCCCCCACACAGTTAGAATCGCTCCCTAGGACACACTCAACCCCTTCCTTGCCCCCTACTGGTTTAAACCCTTCACTGCCAGTGTCATTTACACAGTAATCACTGCATTTTTATAGCACTGATCGCTGTATAACAATGGTTCCAAAATAGCGTCAAAAGTGTCCACTGTGTCCGTCATAATGTCGCAGTCACGATAAGCCAACATAACTAGTAAAAAAATATATATATTAATGAAAAATGCCATAAAATTATCCCCTATTTTGTAGACACTATAACTTTTGCGCAAACCAATCAATAAAAACACTTATTGCGATTTTTTTTTTTTTTACCCAAAATATGTACAAGAATAGGCATCGGCCTAAACTGAAGAAATTTTTTTTTTATATATATATTTATGTATGATATTTATTATAGCAAAAAGTAAAAAATATTGCTTTTTTTTTTTTCAAAATTTCTCTATTTATTTATCAATTGCTCTATTTTTGTTTATAGTGCAAAAAATAAAAACTGCAGAGGTAATCTTCGCAATTGTCAGTTAAAGCGACGCAGTGCCTTATCGCAAAAAGTGCTCTGGTCATTTGGCAGCCAAATCCTCCGGTGCTGAAGTGGTTAACCAAGTGGTTAAAGGGGTTGTAACGGAATAACATTTTTTTCCCTAAATATCTTTCTTTACCTTTGTGCAGTCCTCCTTCACTTACCTCATCCTTCAATTTTGCTTTTAAATGTTCTTATTTCTTCTGAGAAATCCTCACTTCCTGTTCTTCTGTTTGTAACTCCACAAAGTAATGCAAGGCTTTCTTCCTGGTGTGGAAAAAGCCTCTTGAGGGGGGTGGGGGCGAGCAGGCAAGTCAGGACACTCTCTACTTTGCAGATAGAGAAAGGAGCTGTGTGTAAGTGGGCGTTCTGGCACTCCTGCTCACCCCCTTACCCCCTCACAAGGCTTTCTCCACACCAGGAAGAACGCCTCGCATTACGGTGGTGAGTTACAGACAGAAGAACAGGAAGTGAGCATTTCTCAGAAGAAATAAGGACATTTAAAAGCAAAATTGGAGGATGAGGTAAATGAAGGAGGACTGCACTAAGGTAAAGGAAGCTATTTAGGGAATTTTTTTTCCTTTCCAACCCCTTTAACCACTTTACAACCGCCCTATAGACAAAGTACGTCTACAGTGCGGTTGCTTATCTCTAAGAGAACGGCCTCCCAGAATCGCGCTCCCGCGCGCCCCCTGGGGCGCGCACACGGGAGCGTCCGTGACCGCCGGGTCCTCTTGACCCGGCGCATCACGGATCACGGTAAATCGCCGCTGATAGCGGCAGTTTACCACGTGATCGCTCTGTCCAATGACGAAGCGATCACTTGTAAACAAGCCGGCGTCATGTAATGACGCCGGTTCCTCCCTCCCCTCTCAGTACCGATCGGTACAGTGTGAGAGGAGAGGGGAGGGAGCGGATGTCAGCGGCAGTGCTGTGGGCTGGATCTGTGACAAATGCAGTCACAGATCCATCCATCCGATGGATCTGTGACAGCATTTGTCACAGATCCAGCCCACAGCACTGCCGCTGACATCCGCTCCCTCCCTGCTCAGCCATCCCTGCTGCAATACTCTGCTGGGCAATGCTCTGCAATACTGGGCAATACTCTGCTGGGCATTACTCTGCAATACTGGGCAATACTCTGCTGGGCATTACTCTGCAATACTGGGCAATACTCTACTGGGCAATACTCTACTGGGCAATACTCTACTGGGCAATTCTGGCCAATACTCTGCAATGCTGGGCAATACTCTGCAATACTGGCCAATACTCTGCAATACTGGCCAATACTCTGCAATACTGGGCAATGCTCTGCTGGGCAATGCTCTGCTGGGCAATACTCTGGGCATACAGTGCCCCTGTCCCCGTGAGCTTGCATGCAGAAGCGAACGCATACGCAAGTCCTGCCCACATATGAAAACAGTGTTCAAACCACACATGTGAGGTATCTCTGCGAACGTTAGAGCGAGAGCAATAATTTTGGCCCTAGACCTTTTCTGTAACTAAAAACATGTAACCAGTAAAAATATTTAAAGCGTCGCCTATGGGAATTTTTAAGTACCGAAGTTTGGCGCCATTTCACAAGCGTGAGCAATTTTGAAGGGTGACATGTTAGGTATCTATTTACTCGGCGTAACTTTATTTTTCATATTATGCAAAAACATTTTTTAAAAGCACAAAACTGTTTCATTTCCAAAAAACGCGTTTGAAAGATTGCTGTGCAAATACCATGCGCGATAAAAAGTTGCAATGACCGCCATTGTATTCTCTAGGGTCTTTGCTAAAAAGCATATATAATGTTTTGGGGTTTTTATGTAATTTTCTAGCAAATAAATGATGATTTTTACATGTAGCAGAGAAATGTCAGAATTGGCCTGGGTGCTCCCTGCATGTTGGGCCTCTGTATGTGGCCACGCTGTGTAAAAGTCTCACACATGGGGTATCGCCATACTCGGGAGAAATAGCAGAATGTGTTTTGGGGTGTAATTTGTGGTATGCATATGCTGTGTGTGAGAAATAACCTGCTTATATGAAAATTTGGTAAAAAAAAAAATACAAATAAAAAAAATCTTGATTTTGCAAAGAATTGTGGGAAAAAATAACAACTTAAAAAAACTCACCAGGCCTCTTTCTAAATACCTTGGAATGTCTTCTTTGCAAAAAGGGGTCATTTGGGGGGTATTTGTACTTTTCTGGCATGTTAGGGTCTCAAGAAATGAGAGAGGCTGTCAGTACATCAGGTGTGATCAAATTGATCAATTTTCAGTAATTGGTACCATAGCTTGTAGACTCTATAACTTTCACCCAGACTAGATAATATCCAGAAAAAATATTTTTCACCAAAGATATGTAGCAGTATACATTGTAGGCCAAATTTATGAAGAAAAATTACTTTTTTGCAAAATTTTATAATAGAAATGAAGAAAAATTATTATTTTTTACAACATTTTTGTTCTTTTTTCATTTATAGCAAAAAAAATAAAAACCGCAGAGGTGATTAAATACCACCAAAAGAAAGCTCTATTTGTGGGGGGGGGGGGGGTGAATTTTTTTTTATTTGGTTACAGTGTTGTATGACTGAGTAATTGTCATTCAAAATGTGAGAGCACCAAAAGCTAAAAATTGGTCTGGTTATTAAGGGTGTTTACGTGCCCAGTGGTCAAGTGGTTAAGGACAGGCCAAAGAGAAGGCAGTTGCAATACTCTGCACAAAGCTGTCAAAGGTCAAAAAGGTGGTGTAACTTTAGTTTTTTTGTATTGTTGTTTTTTTATGTTCTCTACTGTCTGCTATTGGTGTTATTGTAGTGTTATAGCGCAATAAATGTATTTTAATAGCGGTTATAAACTGGCTTTAGTGTCTATCATTGTTTACTCTAGGACATTTCTGTTTATCCAGGATGATTATTTCTGCTGATATCAAATAAGTATTTTTTTACTGAAATTACCTGAGTTATTCTGGATTAGACCTCCCACCAACCATGCCTCCTCTTCCTGCTGAATGTCCACTAGAATCTGCTGGGCCATGGTTCTCTGTGCAATGATCACGGCTCCTAATCCACAGCTGAAGTTGGTCACCAGTTCTTTCTCTGACAGACCTCCCTCCTTGTACAGCCAGGAATACACTGGAGGGATCTTCCAACATAGAGCATCTGAAATGGTATAGAAAGTGATCCAGGGTAGCAGGAGAGCAAATTCTTAAATCGCCAGTCCACCCTAAGACCCCATGGACATTGGGCGTTTATAGCCTCGGTGCATGGTGCTCTGGGGTTTTAGGTGCAGAGTACAGGTGTCTTGTCCAGTCCCACTGCCTGTCAAACTCTATGAGTGGCTGATAGCTGATGGGACTTGACGGGTAAACCTAATGATACAAAATGTTATAACATTATGCGCCTGAGAGCAAATGCTCGTGTTTCAGGCATTCATCCCTGGGGGCATACTGCCCTAAGCGTTTGTACTGCTAGGTGTACTGTCCAGCCTCACCCAACTGCAAACTTATGCATAAGTTTAAAGTGACATTAAAGGTTCACTTTTTTTTTTTAAATAACAAACATTTCATACTTACCTCCAATGTGCAGTTCGTTTTGCACAGAGTGGCCCTGATGGGGTCCCACGGTGGGTCACGCAGCTCCTCCCCGTATAAGCTAACCTCCTCTGGGAAGCTCTCCCCTGAGGGGGTTACCTTGCTATAAAGAGACAGAAATTGCTGTTCCAGGCAGGCCTTGTTGGGTGCAAATCTTCTTCTCTCAGGAACTGAGGGTGCTAGCAATGCACATGGCAATAGCTATGAGTAAACACTGAAGTTGGTGTGAAACGCGTCAGCTGTCCTAGGTTCCGTTGCCGTGATTTGTAGTGCCTGTTTCCAGTTTTTACATTAAAGTTAAGTTGGATTGGAGTGCGGCTGTCCTGATCATCTTTTGTTCTTACTTGCAGGTGTGCTCCCGTGTAATGCACTCGGCGCGCATAGCGGCCGTGTGTATGACTCGGCCCCGCCCCCCGGCGACCGGGTCATTGGATTTGATTGACAGCCGCTGGAATCAGCAGCGCAGCCATTATCAATCTATCCAATGAAGAGCCGAGAAGCAGTGGAGAGAGAGCGAAATTTCGGGGCTCGGGTAAGTAAAACGGGGGGGGGGGGGGGGGCGGGCACAGTAAAGTGCAAGGTGTTTTTTCACCTTAATGCATAGGATATATTAAGGTAAAAAGACACAAAGCTTTACAACCCCTTTAACCACTTGTCCATGGGAGGATGTCCTCCACTTTGTGCGGGGATATCTGAATGATGCCTGCAGCTACAGGCGTCTTCAGCCACCGATCTGTGCATGATAAGAACGATCAAAGTGGCGGTTCCACCGCTTGATCGTTCTTATAGGAGGGGACTAAAAATTAAAGTAAAATAAAAATAAAACGTACATTTTTTTTTTCAAAACGCCCCTGTCCTCGTTATCTTGCGCGCAGAAGTGAACACGCATGCAAGTCCCACCCACATATGTGAACACCCTTCAAACCCCACATGTGAGGTGTCGTCGCGTGCGTTAGAGCATGTGCAACAATTCTAGCACTAGACCTCTGTAATTTTAACCTGTAAAAAATGTTAAAATGTCACCTATGGAGATTGTTAAGTACCGAAGTTTGGCCATATTCCATGAGTGTGTGCAATTTTAAAGCGTGACATGTTAGGTATCTATTTACTCGGTGTGACTACTGTTTTTTGTTATTTTTTAATTCATGAAACCGTTTTTTTTCCCATGCGAGAAAAAAAGTTGCAATGACCGCCATTTTATTTCCTAGGGTGTCTTCTAAAAAATATATATATATAATGTTTGGGGGTTCTGATTAATTTTCTATCAATTTTTTTTTTGATTTTTTACATGAAGGAGAGAAGTGCCAAAATAGGCCCGGTGGGCAAGTGGTTAAACAAAAGCTGCATAAAATGTTAACCAAGTAGGTGAAGGGAGGGGCAGATAAGCTGGGCCAGCACAGACAATAATACTCCCAGAACAGGAGAAGCCTAGGACATGTAAGGTGGGAGGGAAGATTTATCTTCAAATATTACAATTTTCTAGCAAGTTCAAAGGAACATTGCAAGTGACTAAAAAAAAAAAAAACGCATGTAAAGAAAAAATACTGTGAGTAATTTACAATACTTTATTATTGTGTGCTTTTGCCTGAATTTCTTTTTAGTTGGTGACAGCATCTCTTTGAGTTGTCTTAACCCATTCTCATCCCTCCTGTGCCTAAATAATTTACCATAGACTGACACTGCTGCACTGAGAGATACCGACACCATAGTATTTGCATTGGAATCTTCTGCATAGCAAAATTCCTGCCTTCGTCCCAGCACAGCTACTGCCAGTCCAAGTGCCCTGCTTCTGTTGCCCCAACCAAAATGCACAGTAAAGCCTTGTATACACGATCGGATTTCCAACCAACTTTTATTTTGGATTTTGGTCCGAAGGGTGTAGGCCTTTAACCTTTTTCTGCATACACACAGCACAACATTTTCAGCCAACATTCACCAAACCACGTGGTTTTTCAGCTCTTTACTTCCACCCTTTGGGCAACTTCTGCTATTGTTGGCTGATGTTTAAGATTGGTTCTTAGCATGCGTGTTTGTACATCGGATTTTAGTTGGACCAGAGTGCGTTCACAAGATAGGCTAAACCGACATAACAGATTAATTGCCCAACAGTCGGTGAGCATGAACAGCCAACTTTTTTTGTCGTTAATTCAGCCAACAATTGTCTGATGGAGCATACACACGGTCGGATTATCCAACACAACACGTCCATCAAACAATAATGGCAATAAAGTTGGATCGTGTGTATGAGGCTTTAGTGGACAACTCCATAGTTAGTCAAATCCATTCAAATGGCTGAAGCAGCTGGACAGAGATGGAAATTTTTGCAGTTGGGGTATTTAACCAGTAGAGTCCCCCAAAGATGTAACAAGTGGTTGAGTGGTTCCAGCTATCATCCACAGTCCATAGTAGTTTAGTGGTTCTACTTAGTGTCCACTATCCGCAGTAGCTGAGTCTTACATCCATCATCCACCTTCCCCTTATTAATAAAACATCACAATTTGGTTTTAAAACGCACAAGGTCCACCAGTTTATGCAATCTGTCATATAGGGACAGCTTACCTATAACAATTCCTAGGGACCTTGGTAGATATCGCAGAATGCTTCCTACTAGGCCTCCTTCCGTCATTGGTGTACAGGCTCTGATGTGGCCAGACTGGAGAGCTCGGAGTAGAGAGGGGCTGTATACCAAGGTGGAGCCCATTACTATTTCACCTATACAAAAAATGTGAGAGTTCAGTATAGTATCTTATGACTCGCCAGCATCATCCGATTCTATTCTGCATATATAACAATATTGCAGAAAGCAATTTATATGGCTGCCTCCACTGTAGACGAGCCATTCTCACCCAGATGCGAGCGCCCCCCCCCCCATACTCATTTACCTAGGATGCGTGGGCCGGGATCTGGGAGCCCCCTTATTAGAGGGGGCTCCCGGATTCCGATAAGCCCCCCGACAACCAACGGCCAGGGTTGTCGGGCAGAGGCCCTTGTCCTATTCGAGAACGAGTTACGCAAATGACGTAAACGACAGAAAAACACGACTCAGTCCTGACGTCTATACTTAACATGGCGTACGCCGAACCTACGCAAGGTTACCCCTCATATAGCAGGGGTAACCTTACGCTTACGAAAACTACGACGACGGGGCGCAAATACGTTCGGGAATACGCGTATCTAGCTCATTTGTATATTCAACGCAGAAATAGACGGAAACGTCACCTAGCGGCCAGCGTAGAATTGCATCTAAGATCCAAAGGTGTAAGTGACTTACGCCAGTCGGATCTACGCCAAATCTATGCGTAACTGATTCTAAGAATGATGATTTGAAAGTACCTGATTAAAGCCATATGCTCTAATAGGCTTCCTGATTAGAGCCTGTGGGCACTGCTGTGCGTTCGCTGATTACTCAGTCTTGTGTTAAGGAACCCGAATACATCGCTTCCCCAACACTGACCGGCCTCTCAGCCAACAGGGTGAACCGGGTTTGGTTACCCTGTCATCTGATCGGCTGAAACAACAGGCGCGGCTATTGGATGCATGACGGGACACGAGGAGACATGAAGGACCCCATGCTGACACTGGCAGCATTTAATGGGCACACTGTCAGCATTTGATGGGCACACTGGCAGCATATGGCACAGTGGCTGCATTTGATGGGCACAGTGGCTGCACTTCGTGGGTACAGTGGCTGTGCTTGATGGGTACAGTGGCGACAATTTATGGCACAGTGGCTGGGTTTTGATGGTACAGTGGTGGCAATTTATGGCACAGTGGCTGCGTTTGACACAGTGACAGCAATTGATGGGCACAGTAGCTGCGTTTGATGGGCACAGTAGCTTCAATTGATGTTTTTTTTTCCAGCTTGTTTGAGCCCCCCCCCCAAAAAAAAATTGAGCACCAGCCGCCACTGGGGCCGAGGCTGGTAAATAGGGGCATTTTTGGAACATATTATACAGTAATATGTTTTCATAGTGCTTAGTGAAGTTCTTTCTTAAAACAAGATCATCCATGTTACGTACCCCAAGTAGTAGCTCCATTGTTCATTGGCACTGCAGAGGTGTATTGTAAAAGATGTTTCTCCAATGTCTTCCTGAGAAGGTCCAGGTTGCTGCAGTGTAGACCCGGTGAGCGGACTCCTATTACCATATCACCGTCTCTCATCTGCTCTGGCCGCGGTAGTTGGTACTCTCTCTCTACCACACCCACTGCACATCCAGACAGGCTGTAGCATCCATCATGGTAGATCACTGACTGCTGTACTATCGCTCTTTCTGAAAAGAAGACAATCGTGTGAATTTATTGATGTAACCAAGATGATGTGACAAATTTTAAGCATAACTAAAGGAAAAACATATTTTTTATTATTTTGGATAAAGTGGATAATGGGTTGGGACCTCTGTCAGGTTTATTGCTGTCTGTGTCTCCGTTGGAACAGATTCATCCTCTCTATGTGACCTTGTGACCACTATCACAGGGATTGAGTGTGGGGAAAATGCAAAATTATGAGTTACCAACTGAACAGGAAGTGATGAGAAATCATCCAATGGGAACATTTGTTCCAAGGAGATTTACTTCACTTTGTAGTGATTTTCTCTCACTTCCTTGTTGTGTCTGCAGGACAGGAAGTAAAGGAAATTTCCTCTTCACTGCAGGAGTTAATTGTTCATTTTTGTATAGGGGACCCATTAAGAGAGATATGCGCAACTGACCCTCTGATCCTCCCTGCACAAGACGGGTCCCTGCATCTCCTGCACCCCTGCACTTTAGCATTCCTGAACGGTGAACTGTTCCTGATGTTATCAAGCTCAGAGCAAGCTCCATAGATCCGCTCTGGATGTCAGGAACAGTCCACTGTTGGATCATAGGGGGAGTGGGGTGCAGTTTGCCAGTGAAGCAGAGGATCATGTGAGTATAAGGCTGCGTACACACGACCGAGAACCTCGTCGGGCTAAACCCATCGTTCCGCCCGATGAGGTTCTCGGCCGGCCGTCGAGTTCGTCGACCAGGCTGTCGAAAAAGGCGTCGAGCCATTAGTCCCGATGGCCCGTCGATCAAATAGAGAACCTGCTATCTATTTTGGCTCAACGAGCTTCCTGACGGGACGCTTGACGAAAGTGTACACACGATAGAGCTTCTCGGCAGAATATGGATCCCAGCGAGCTTCTCGCTGGATTCTGCCGAGAAACTCGGTTGTGTGTACGGGGCCTGAGGCTTTCTGGTCGCCCCTTGACAAAACGAGCACTTAGCCTGTGCAGTGTGGACACAGCCCCCCTGCAAGAAAAAAACTTTGTTTGCCCAGAGTTAGGCTTAAAAAAGGGGTCATGGAAGGCAGAAATACTAACTAGAGTTTTAACCATTCCATACTCTATCCAAAGTGGAATAAAAATAGTTTTTAAAGTGCAACTCCAAAAAAAAAAACATTCCCCTCTGGGTACTATTTGTTATTCTGAAGAAATAGCTGTTTGTCTGTATGTACAAAATGAAAGTGCAAAGATATTTCATGATTATAAATCAGCCGCTGCATCCCTTTAGCCACAATTTCCCTTTAGTATCTTGAGTATCACCAAAACTGACATTTTTGTTGTAAGGGATGCCCAAAATCTGACTTATATCTTAAAACGAAGGTTCACCCTAAAAACATGTATTTAACATTCCATTCAGCATAATTTCAACATTTACACTATGTCTTTTTTTTTTTTGCTGTACATACCGTCTTATTGTTATTTTCCACCCGGCTTCCGGGTTCTCACTCCCGCGGGAGTGGGCGTTCCTATGCAGAGGTTAGATGGTTGACGCCTTGTGAAAAACTTCCCCCCAGCGCATAAGGCGCTTCACCAGTTTTTCGAAAGTAGCCGAACTGCGAGTCGGCTCTATACGGCACCTGCGCAGTCAGCTCTACACGGCAGGCGCAGGTGCCGTATAGAGCCGACTAGCAGTTCGGCTACTATCAGAAAACTGGTGACACGCCTTATGCGCCGGGGGGGAAGTTTTTCACAAGGCGTCAATCATCTAACCTCTGCATAGGAACGCCCACTCCCGCGGGAGTGAGAACACCGGAAGCTGGATGTAAAATAACAATAAGACGGTATATACAGCAAAAAAAAAAAAACAACAACATAGTGTAAATGTTGGAATTATGCTGAATGGAATGTTAAATACATGTTTTTAGGGTGAACCTTCGCTTTAACACAGACATCTGGGAAAATCATTGAGCCAATCACACAAGGAGTAAATGACATTTCTGGGGGGCGTTCTGTACACCATCTGTGTACAGAACACCCCCCAGATTGCCATGCATTTTACAGAAAATTACAGCATTGCAAATTGAAAATAAAAGGTAATTTTTTATTAATATTCAATTGCAATTTGACTTGTCCTGCAATTGTACACATCGTATTTGCATTTTTTTTTCATAGGAAATGGGAGTTACCATTTAAGCTGGTCATACATTGTGTCTAGGTAGGTGCAACGGGGGTGGCGGTAGTGAAAACACAGAGTCCAGTTGCAGATAGACTCTGAATTTGTATTGCAGAGAATGCCAACTACAAACACCCCCAGCGGGCGAGCGCCGATATGGAAGCACTTACAGTTGAGTTTACACAGAGAGGCAGCGGGTAAAGATACACCGACAGCATCTGTCTTCAGACGGTGAAATGCGGCCTGGCCAGTTCAGTCACAAAGTGGAGGCTACAGTGGCACTGTAAGTTCCTAGCCTGTCCGTACTCATCTGGAACCTTTATTTGCTGCTATCACTTTCCCTGACAGCCGGGTGCTCTTTTCCTACTCTAGCCACTTCTCAAGAATGCTTGCCTACGCTTGCAACACTTTATTTTTTTTTTACAGGTTACCAGTTTAGATTTACAGGGGAGATCTAGTGCTAGATTCGTTGCTGGCACTCTAACACACGCGGCGATACCTCACTTATGTGGTTTAAACGGCGTTTACATATGTCGGGGGGACTTACGTGTGCGTTCGCTTCTGCACGTGAGCTATCGGGGACAGGGGCGTTTTAATTTTTTTTTTTATCTTTTATTTTTTTTTTTGACTTATTTTTTATTTATTTTTACACTTTTTTTCAATTATTTTTTTCCACTTTTATTCCTATTACAAGGAATGTAAACATCCCTTGTAATAGGAAATGTGTGTGACAGGTCCTCTTTAAGGAGAAATGCGGGGTTCAATAAGACCTCACATCTCTCCTCCAGGCTGGAAACCATGAGATCGGTGAAAAAAAATTCACCGATCTCATGAATGGTTGCTTAGAGCCGCAATCGCGGCTTTGTTTACTTACGGGGACCCGGGTGTGACGTCATCACATCGCCCCCGGGTCCTCCGACGGTCATAGAGATGACTGGTGACCATCTGGTCACCAGTCATCTCTATGCTTCCTGCCGACGCCGGACGATTCGTTTTTCGGGCCCCCGAAGGCACGGGAGAGCCCGGAGAAGCACCGGATGGGGGCGGGAGGGGGGGGATGTCCCCTCCCGTGGCCTGTAAGAACGATCAAGCGGCGGAACCACCGCTATGATCGTTCTTATGTCGTGCAGAATCGCCGGCTGAAGAAGAGGATATCTGGATGATGCCTCTGGCTGCAGGCATCATTCAGATATCCACCCGCAAAGTCCAGGCCGTCAATTGACGGCCACTTAGGATGGTAGATCCCATCTCTAGCCGTCAATTGTCAATGGGCGGGTATTAAAGTGGTTAATAAACTCTGCCACATCCAAGATGGCCTCCAGAGTCACATGGGTCGCCAGCATCCAATCGGATCACTGACCCAATGACTCAGGAAACTATAAAGGAACCATGTTCCTCATGATTTCCTCTCCCTCTGCTAAGCAGTTGCGGTTGAGTGCCACCTTCAGTGGAGACAGCAGACTGCACCTGCCTGCATGTTCTCAGTGGGTGGCCTGACGGTTGGCTGGAAAATTTTGGCCGAACAACGGCATGTAACTAATTGGATGCATTTGCTGCTTGATTATTTTGACAGCCGGAAGAACCAGCTGTCAAAATGCAATAGTCACAGCGGGAGATTCATTCATGCACACTATATAGCATGCATATATCAGTATATAACTAGCTTTACTTACACGTTTTACATAAAAGAAATGTTTTACCTAACATAGAGCTCCCAGTTGTTTTGCACGCTTCAGACAATCCTTCCAGTACAGATTCTGCCACCTCTGAATGTAGCTTGTCATAAGCAAAATAAGGCATAAAAAAGAGAGTCTGTGCTCCTTGGGATAAGAGGTCGTTCATACACACCGTCACCAAGTCCTGAGCTGCCAACCTGTGCAGAGAACAGGCCTGAGCTACCTGGAGCCAGACAGGAAACATGGAGGTGTGATTGGTCCATGATCAATGTGTGCTACAGTACAGTTTTCATAGACAGTCTCAGCAACAGTGTACACTGGCACAGCAAATTTGGCATTTGAAATTAATTTTTATTTTTACAATTAGTCTGATTTGATTTTAGTTTAAAAGGAAAAAAAAATTCAAGGTAGCTCTAGCAGCGCTACACATGCTTTTTCATCGAAAACTCGCTTTGAAGGGCAGTAAGGAATTTAGTAAGGATAGGAGTTCACCGAGGCTGTCCCTGTCTCTAGCACAGGTCAGTTTCCATCGAACTCTCAGAGTCTCCCCGCAGGGTAATGTCATAATGTGCTAGTATGCACAGCACACTAGCACATTGTGACAGACTTAAAGGGGCTGTAAAGGTATTTTTTCTCTAAATAGCTCCCTTAACCGTAGTGCAGTCCTCCTTCACTTCCATTTTGCTTTTAAATGTCCCTATTTCTTCTGAGAAATCCTCACTTCCTGTTCCTCTGTCTGTAACACCACACATTAATGCAAGGCTTTCTCCCTGGTGTGGAGAAAGCCTCTTGAGGGGGCGAGCAGGAGTGTTAGAACGCCCACCAACACACAGCTCTTTTCTCTATCTGCAAAGTAGAGAGCATCCTGACACTCCTGCTCGCCCCCTCAAGAGACTTTCTCCACACCAGGAAGAAAGTTTTGCATTACTGTATTTAGTTACAGACAGAAGAACCGAGTGAGGATTTCTCAGAAGAAATAAGGACATTTAACCACTTGCTTACTGGGCACATAAACCCCCTTCGTGCCCAGGCGAAATTTCAGCTTCCGGCACTGCGTCGCTTTAACTGACAATTGCGCGGTCGTGCGACGTGGCTCCCAAACAAAATTGGTGTCCTTTTTTCTTTATCGTACATCACGGGACACAGAGCGCATAGCCATTACATATGGGTTATATGGGTACCTTCAGGTGTGGACACTGGTGTAATCAACTTCACAGGAAGTTCCTCCCTATATAACCCCCTCCCACTGAGAGTGCTTTAGTTTTTTCGCCAGTGTCTTAGGTGTTGGTCACGTCTAGCTGTCCCTCGGAGGTCTCGGGACCCAGGATAGCTAGCCGGATCCGTCCGAAGTGCTTCAAAGCCAAGGTGTATGGTACCCGGGCCCTGCTGGAGTGGGGTGTTGCCTATAATGCCTCTCCTTGGAGGGCTGGATTCTGGGCTCCAGTGCATGGTCTCTTCCAGGACTAAACGCTACTGATGCCAGGATGCTATATAGGTCCAGGGGTGTGGGTTCCTTAAACACAGGACCCCGGTCCCTGAAGGTCCGAGACAATACCCACGGAGATGGGGGAAGATTGGGCCTCTTGCAATTTGCAATACCCTGCGGCGTGGAGCAGGTAAGAGGGAACCTGCGGGACTTGGTTCGACAGTAGGTATCCCCCTGGGGGTTCTGGGTTGGCTAACAGTATGCTTGTGCATCAGCCACTATCTCCACTATGTCTGTATGGGCAGGATGGGATACTAATGTTTTACCCAGATAACATGTAGATATATGTATACTTGTGTAAGATATATATTTGCTACTCACCCCAGGTCTGCCTGTTAGCATTGATACTGCAACCCCACATGTTTTAAAAGAGGAAATTGCTGGTAAAAACTCCTGTTTCTTAGGAAGCCCATGGGGACAGCTTCCTCTCTGTGTGTGCACTACAATAAGATTAGTGCTTACCTGGTGTCTGTTGGTGCTGCCTAGCGCTGGTCCATGTTGTTCCTCTGCTTTGCTTCCTCCATGTGGTTTCAGCGTGGGGGGGGTGTGCGCGCGTGCACGCCGCCTTTTATAGCGTCGGCGTGCGTCGGGGGGGCGGGCCAGCAGCGTCAGGGTCTGTTTAAAGAGAAAACTTTTTCTCTGGCTGGTCTTTCCCTCCTGGAGGCAGAGGAAGAAAGGATACAGAGCGTGCAGCTGGGTCTTTGGCCACACAGGGACACCTAGTGGCGGTTTTGTGGATCTTCAGGTCTAGGACTTAGGTCCACTATTGACCAGAAAAAAAAAAAAGAAAGGAAGTTTTTTTGCTTAAAGGGACTCAGCCTTAGATCCAGCAGTATCTGAGTTTACCTTGGACTCCGGCTAACGGGCATTGGTGTGTCAATACTCACAGGTTTCCTCGGTATTGCCACCTCCCAGGCGGGTAAAAAAAAAAAAAATTATTTTGGAAAAAAAAAAAAAAAAAAAACATTTTTTTTCATTTTCCTCATACCTGTCCTCATATTGGTTACTCCTAGCTGCAACAGTCAGGTGTTGGCTATAGGGGTGACTCAAGGTTGTGCAATGGCTCCAAGGGCATCAGGACCAGCCAAGGCTGCAAAAGGTGCCAAGAAACAAACGGGTCTCCATCGGGGTCAGAGGATTTGGGCCAGGCGTCAACGGCCCCACCCTCACCAGTTAGACCACCGAGTAGCATAGTTCAAGAGCCATTGGGGATGCTGGGGGTAGAGGCGGCCCCCGATCCACCCATTCCCGTTTACGTAACGGAAGAAATGCTAGCGACCACCCTGGGTGGGCTAGAGAAAAGGTTAACTGCTTTGTTTGCCCGCCCTTTGCCAAGCAGCAAACGGGCTAGATCCCCCTCACCTAGTTTGGTGTTTTTTTCAGATGCGGAGGTCTCCTCTTCGGAGGAACGGGACCCACAAGGGGATCAAGCAGACCCAAGTCCCGAAGGTTCAGACATGGAGGGTTCCACTGTAGATGAATATTTTTCGGCCTCTCAAGCGGAGAGCCTGTGGATCCAGTCTTTGACCGATACAGTTCGCACTGCTTTTAAACTTCCAGTGCCAGAACTAGTAGCCCCTGTGGTATCCTCATTGAGTTCTTTAAAGGCTCCATTAACTTGTGTGTCTTTTCCGATTTACCCCCTTCTGCGGGGCCTGATTTACCAGGATTGGGCTCGACCTGATAGGATCTTTATCCCTCCTAAGAGGTTTTCTATTCTCTATCCTATGGAGGAGAAATTTTTAAAAGAAATGGGCTCCCCACAGTGGACGCGGCAATTTCCTGCGTGAATAAATCCCTGACCTGTCCGGTTGAAAATGTCCAGATGTTCAAGGATCCGGTCGACAAAAAATTAGAGACCCTACTGAAGGCTTCTTTCACCACAGTAGGTGCCATGGTTCAGCCAGGGGTGGCAGCCATTGGCGTTTGTCAGGCCTTAAAGGATCAGGCAAAACAGATATTAAAGGACATGTCGGCTCAGCAAACTCGTGAATTAGCAGATTTCCCTAGGGCTCTCTGCTTTGCAGTAGATGCTATTAAGGACTCTATCCAACAGGCATCCCGGTTATCTCTGCTGGTGGTTCACATGCGTCGTCTTTCGTGGCTAAAGAACTGGTCAGCAGAGGCACCCTGCAAAAAGCTTTTAGCAGGGTTTCCCTTTCATGGGGGAAGACTATTCGGTGAAGACCTAGATAAATATATCCAAACCATATCAAGTGGTAAAGGTTCTTCCTTACCAGTCAAGAAAAGACCGCGTGGGCCCGCGTTTAAACGACAGGCCCTTGCAGGCTTGGCCCCTTCGACTTCCCGTCAGTATCGACGGCCTCCCGGGCGTTCAGCAGTTAATAGCCGCCCACAGGGACAAGCCGCGTCAAACAAGAGGCCCTGGTCTCGCAAGCCGGCTAAACCAGTCATCAAGTCAGATTCATGAAGGGGCGCCCCCACTCTCTTGGGTGGGGGGAAGACTTCAGTTTTTCTCCGAAGTCTGGAAGGCCAGAATTCCCGACTCTTGGGTTCGGTCCGTGGTAGCCACAGGCTACAAACTAGAGTTTCGAGAAATCCCCCCTCCTCATTTTCAGGGGTCAAGTCTTCCAAGCGACCCGTAAAAGAGGGCCTCTCTCGTAAAGGCGTTGGATCGCCTCTTGCTCCAAGGAGTAATTGTAGTACCAACCCAAGAAAGGGGTCTGGGATTCTACTCCAACCTTTTTATTATACCAAAACCCAATGGCGACGTCAGGCCTATCCTAGACCTCAAACGACTAAATCGCTTTCTAAAGATTCAGACCTTTCGTATGGATTCCATACGTTCAGTGACAGCCAGCCTGCATCAAGGCGACTTTCTAGCATCTATAGACATAAAGGATGCATATCTGCATGTGCCGATCTACCCAGCACATCACAGGTTTCTTCGTTTTATGATAGATCAAAGTCATTTCCAGTTCGTAGCCCTCCCTTACGGGTTGGCAACAGCTCCGCGGGTATTCACAAAGGTGTTAGCCCCGGTGCTAGCCGTCCTAAGGACAGAAGGCATTTTGGTCCTGGCATACCTGGACGATCTCCTGGTTATCGACAGATCAGCTTCCAACCTCAATCATGCAGTAGTCCGCACAGTTCGGCATCTACAAGAATTCGGGTGGGTTGTGAACCAAGGAAAATCGAGGTTGCAACCCACAAGACAGTTGGAATATCTAGGCCTTCGGTGAGATACAGAATGCCAGAGGATATTTTTACCTCAAGAAAAGATCAGGTCATTGACTCAAACAATTCAAATAGTCCTAGGCAAAAAGAGGCCGACTATTCGCCTATGCATGCGACTGCTGGAAAAGATGGTAGCCGCCTTCGAAGCAGTGCCCTATGCCCAGATCCATACCAGAGTTCTCCAGGCAGCTATTCTCTCTGCTTGGAACAGGTCCATACAGGCATTAGACCGTCCATTAGGTCTTTCCCCAGGAGTCAGGCGCAGCCTGTACTGGTGGCTGGTCCCTCAAAAATTGTCAAAAGGGAAAACCTTTTGCCCCATCACGTGGAAAATAGTAACCACAGATGCCAGCCTAACAGGTTGGGGGGCAATCTTAGGAAAACGGACCCAGCAGGGACAGTGGTCAGAGGCAGAAAGTCTGCTTCCCATCAATGTCCTAGAGATCAGAGCTGCTCGGTTGGCCCTGGTCGCCTGGACTCTCCCCCTGCAGGGTCTGCCAGTAAGGATACAGTCCGACAATGCCACAGCGGTGGCATACATAAACCACCAGGGGGGCACAAGGAGCCTAGCGGCTCAAAGGGAAGTAAACCTGATTTTCTCATGGGCCGAAGCCCATGTACCCTGCATCTCAGCAGTGTTCATCCCAGGGATAGACAATTCTCAAGCAGATTTTTTTGAGTCGTCAACAGTTACTCCCGGGAGAGTGGTCTCTTCACCCCCAGGTATTCCAAGAGATTTGCCAAAGATTCGGAGTTCCCGATGTGGACATCATGGCAACAAGATTCAACAAGAAATTGGACAAATTCGTATACCGAGCCAGGGACCCCTCGGCCTACGGGACCGATGCGTTGGTTTGCCCCTGGCACCAGTTTTCTCTCCTGTATGCGTTCCCTCCACTACAGATGATTCCCCGCCTTCTACGAAGGATCAGGGTGGAGCGCAGGCCGGTTAAATGGTGGCCCCAGCCTGGCCCAGAAGGGCTTGGTACGCACTCATCGTGAGGATGTCAGTAGGGGCACCGTGGCCACTCCCCCTGCGCCCAGATCTGCTGTCTCAGGGCCCGATCTACCACCCTGCTTCACAGCAGCTAAATTTGATGGCTTGGCGGCTGAATCCCTAATTCTTAAGGGCAGAGGCCTCTCAGCCCAGGTCATATCTACGTTAATTCAGGCTAGAAAGCCAGTCTCTAGAAATATCTATTACAGAGTCTGGAGGACCTATGTGGAGTGGTGCGAGTCTCAAGGAGGGCATCCTCGCAAGTTTTTTATTGACAGGATCTTGCGATTCCTCCAGGTTGGCGTTGACAAGGGGTTGGCTCTTAGTACTCTAAAGGGGCAGGTGTCTGCCTTATCGATATGGTTTCAAAGGCCTTTGGCCACGCATTCGCTTGTGAAAACCTTCTTGCAGGGGGTCTTGCATGTGAATCCCCCTATTAGAGCTCCCCTCGGCCCCTGGAATTTAAATCTGGTCTTGTCAGCTTTACAAAAGCAGCCGTTTGAACCTCTGACAGAAATCCCTCTTGTGCTGCTAACCCGAAAGTTGGGTTTCTTGGTGGCTATGGCTTCGGCCAGAAGGGTCTCCGAGCTGGCAGCCTTGTCTTGCAGGGAACCGTACCTGATTCTGCATAAGGACAGAGTGGTTCTGCGGCCTCAACCTTCTTTCCTTCCTAAGGTCATATCCAGTTTTCACTTGAATCAGGACCTAGTCCTACCATCCTTCTTTCCTACTCCCCAGTCCAGAGAGGAAAGACTGCTTCATACTTTGGACGTGGTCCGAGCCATGAGGGTTTATCTCAAGGCTACAGAAAAGATTCGGAAAACAGATGTGCTTTTCGTTCTCCCGGAGGGCCCCAAGAAGGGTCAGCCGGCTGCCAAGTCTTCCTTGGCTAGGTGGATTAAGCAGCTGATTTTTCAGGCCTATGGTCTGAAGCGCATTCCACCTCCCTTATCAGTTAAAGCCCATTCTACGAGGGCCATGAGTGCCTCTTGGGCGGCACACCATCAGATCTCTATGGCACAGGTTTGCAAAGCGGCAACCTGGTCGTCCGTACATACGTTTACTAAATTTTATAAGTTGGACGTCGCAAAGGCTACGGACGCAGCATTTGGGCAGGCGGTCCTACGGGCAGCAGTATAGAATCCTCTGGCCCGGTTCACGCCCCCTTTTTTTCTGTTGGTGGAGCTATATTTTACCTCCTGATATATTTTCTGTTTGGCTAATTTTTGGCCTTACGGTCTCCCTCCCTTCATGGAGCATTGCTTTGGGACATCCCATATGTAATGGCTATGCGCTCTGTGTCCCGTGATGTACGATAAAGAAAAAAGGATTTTTAATAACAGCTTACCTGTAAAATCCTTTTCTTGAAGTACATCAAGGGACACAGAGCTCCCACCCCTCTTTTGGGGAACATTGTGTAACCTCAGAGAAATTGCTTGCTACAAAACTAAAGCACTCTCAGTGGGAGGGGGTTATATAGGGAGGAACTTCCTGTGAAGTTGATTACACCAGTGTCCACACCTGAAGGTACCCATATAACCCATATGTAATGGCTATGCGCTCTGTGTCCCGTGATGTAGTTCAAGAAAAGGATTTTACAGGTAAGCTGTTATTAAAAATCCTTTTTTTCCCCACAAATAAAGCTTTCTTTTGGTGGTATTTGATTGCCCGTGCGGTTTTTATTTTTTGCGTTATAAACAAAAAAAGAGCGACAATTTAAATATATATATATATTTTTTACTTGTTGCTATAATAAATATCCCAATTTTTAAAAAAATATATATTTTTTTTTTCTCAGTTAAGGCCGATACATATTCTTCTACGTATTTTTGTAAAAAAAAAATCACAATAAGTGACTGCTTTGCGCAAAAGTTATAGCGCCTACAAAATAGGGGACAGAATTATGATTTTTTTTAATATTTTTTTTTTTACTAGTAATGGCAGCGATCTGCGATTTTTATTGGGACTGCGATATTGCGGCGGACACATCGGACACTTTTGACACATTTTTGGCGCCATTCACATTTATACAGCGACCAGTGCTATAAATATGCACTAATTACTGTATAAATGTGACTGGCATTGAAGGGGTTAACACTAGGGGGTGAGGAAGGGGTTAAATGTATTGCCTGGGTGTGTTCTAACTGTGTGGGGGGAGGGGGGTGACTGGGGGAGGTGACCGATGCTGTGTCCCTATGTACAAGGGAAACAGCATCTGTCTCCTTTCCCTGACAGGACATGGAGCTTTGTGTTTACACACAGAGCTCCACGTCCCTGCTCTGTCACCGCCGATCACGTGTACCTGACGGACATCATGGCCGCCGGGTACACGCATCAAATCCTTGGTGATGCGACGGGACTGTTTTTCCCCGGGGGAATTACAAGAACATGACATCCAAAGACGTGACCCCGGCGCCTCAGGTCCGCGCTGTTGACGTATTCTGTCAATAGCGCGGACCTCTAGTGGTTAAAAGCAAAATGGAAGGATGAGGTAAGTGAAGGAGGACTGCACTAAGGTAAAGGAAGCTATTTAGGGAAAAAAAAAATTAGGGAAATTTAGGGAAAAAAACGACACCCTGTCACTGCTGAAAAGGAATCCATCTTCATCCATAATTTCTTCCGGGTTTGCAGGCACAGCTCAGTGGATGGCATGCCATCTATTGAGAACGCAGTGCACATGCGCCGGTGATGGTGCACGTTTAGGAGAAGAGACTGCAGATAATAGAGCAGAAATTAACCAGCAGTAGGACATTTTTAATGAAGGGGAAACAAAGGAAATGTAATAGACAAAGCGCACAGGCAGGTGTTTTATTAAAAAGAATTGTAAATTTGTCAGACAACAGGACCGTTTTAATCACTGATAATATGTCTAACCAGTGAATGCCTAACTTTTATTTTTACACATTTTTTTCTTCTTTTACTGTAAACAATGCAGCGGCATGAGGTGAATAAAAGGCAACCACAAGAACAGAGGGTCAGCAACACTAGAACTGGATTTGCCTCCTGATTAGTTATTTTTGCTACTTCATTACCCCCCTCTAAATTCTGTTGTACAGCGACTCTAAAGCCTTGTACAATTGTTGGCCAACCGAACGTCTGATTTTGCACAAATGGACTTAGTTAATCAAGTAACATGATGTCTAAACACCTGGTAAAACTTTCCCACTCTCTCCTATAACAGCACAAAATCACTACGGGCCGGGACAAGGGGTGGGCGGGAGGAACAGTTGCCCTGGGCTTTCTATGATCTTGTCCCGACACTGAGATCACCGACTCTCCCCATACTAGTCAGTCCTAGCTCACCTTTATTTTGTTCCCAATGCTGTTGGTGGTGCACAGGAACACTGGATCCTTATACCGAGCTGTGTTCACCTCAAAGGAACAAACAGTCTTTCCGGTCTGATGAATGTTCATCAGTGCTAAAGATGAAAATTGAAAGAAAGAATTAAACATGTAAGCTAGGGATGGCAGCCATTCAACAAAGGCAGTGACAGCCATTTACCCTCTCCAAGTACTTGGTGGACTGGCTCAGGCTGGTCCTTAAGGAGCCCGGCCCTGCCCCTGTCAGGAGTCTTGTGCCCCAAGGGGTTCTGGGTTACGGGTTAGAGACCCTTTTAAGATTTGGCCATTTCTGTATCCTCTGTGCCCTTTTTTGTGCTGTGATTTCATGGTTCACATTTTTTTTCAGAGACGTTCGACAAAGCACTTCACTGCGGAGCAGCGATGAACAAGAATAAAAAAAAAGACCATTTACCCTCCAAACGTTTGGTGAATATAACATAAGGTTTACAATTTACTATAGTAATTTATGCTTATAAAGCTTTCCTTCCAGATTTATTTAATTTATACTAGATATTGTACATGCCGCATTCATGAAACACTGGCTATTTCTGCTACAATCATGGGCAGGGCTTGAGGGGATCGCAATGGCGACCCAACTTGTGTCCTCGGGGGCCCATACGGGCTCCCTGTCACATTAGGTTTTACACTGTGTCATTGGGGTAAAACATTTGCTGCATCACCCTGTGTAGGTAATTCAGTAAACTCAGAGGGCCTAGGTCGGCCAAGCAGGGGCCTGCCCAGGCCCGTCGCGGGCTCTCTGTTTCTGGTTTCACCTACACAGGGTAACGGGGAAAGCCCTTTCCCCCAGCAGTACACTCTCTGCTCAACCTTCCGCCCAGTCCAGTACAGCCCCTCTTAGCCCTTCTGAACCATGCACTTGCACACTAGGTGGGGGCATGCAGGGCTGGTGCAAGGATTTTTGACACCCTAGGCGAAAACCTAATTTTGCTGCTCCCTGGCTCCACCCTCTTTGTCCTGCCCATGTATACCCCATGTTTTTAATGAAGCATTCATCAAATGCAGCCTTACCAGTGCCTATCAATGCAGCCTACCAGCGCCCATCAATGCAGCCTCACCAGCGCCCATCAATGCAACCTTTACTAGCGCCCATCATCAATGCAGCCTACTCATGCCCATCAATGAATTTTTGCTTGCTTCCATTAATTCATGATTCGGGAGACAGGCACAGTCCTCCACCGCCACTGCGTATCTGACATTATGTACGAATGGAGCGGTGGCTGCCTGCTGATGCTGAGACTTAGTTGCTTGTTGCAGAGAGAAAACAGTATTTCATTATTATTCATTGCCAGTGGTCGGGCGCCCATAGGCAGCAGTGCGCCCTAGGCGACTGCCTAGTTTGCTATGTGGTAGCACCGGCCCTGCAGGCAGGCCACACTCTGAGCTCCTGGGTGAAAGCGGTGGGCTTGTATAAAAATCTGGATGCCCCAGATGGGGCCCAGGCCGGACCCTCTGCATTTCCTGTTTTACATACCAGCCCATCGCTTTCAGCCTGCAGCTGTGGGGGAGCCCCAGGTCAACTTTTGCATCGGGCCCACAAATTATGAGCTACGCCTCTGGCTATGACATCTTTTAAATATTGGTGCTTCACTTCAAGACGTAAAGGAAGTTTTTACTTTCTATATACTTAGCTTACTACTATGTAAACAATGTAGAGTATAAGATTTCCTATCATCTGTGCCCAGTCTTGCCACACAGAGTTAATCCAGCGCTGAGTAATCCTCTTTTAAAGTTCAGTGCAAATTAACAGAATTCCAGATAAAAACTTGCCAAATTATAAAGTCTGTTTCTCTGTTATTGCTTTCAGTAACAGGTTATTTACATACATGTATCTAGCTTGGACATGTTTATCATAACAAGAGGTGATCCAAAGTTAATTGTATATTACTAGGATGTGTTATGATGTTATATCACCTCATGTTATGATAAACAAAACATAACATATAATAAACATGTCCAAGCTAGATATGTAAATAACCTCTCACTCAAAGCAAGAAGAGAGAAAACTGACTTTTTATCTAGGCAGGCTTTTATCTGGAAGGCTGTTCATTTTCACTGAACATAAAAGAGGATTACTCAGCGCTGGATTAACTCTGTGTGGCAAGACTGGGCACAGATGATAGGAAATATTATACTCTAGCAAAACATTTTTTTGGGGGTTTACATCCACTTTAACAAATCATTTTTCCGATTCTATACAGAGTTCTCTGCTCACAGCAGCCGGAGAAAAAGAGATACATTGTAACACTTGGGTGTTTATTTACTAAAGGCAAATCCACACTGATGAATGTAACAGTTATTACCTCAAGGCATTTCCTGAGTGTAACTACTTTGGAAAACCATTTAGGCCCTTTTCACACTGGGGCGTTTTTCGGGCGTTATTCAACGCAATCCCAGTATAAAAGCCTGAGTGCTTTCAGAGCCCTTTCACCCTGGCAGCACCCAAAAAACGCTGGTAAAGCACTGCTAAGACCCTAACGTTTTAGGGCGTTTTTGCAGTGCCTCAGTGTGAAAGGGCAAAAAAGTTTTTACAGCGCTTTCAATGGAGAAGGGCGTTTTTGGAGCATTTTTTTCAGCGCCCACAAGCTGCTCCAAAGATGCTGCTTGCAGGACTCAGTGTGAAAGGGTTCATTCAGATGCATGGAGAGCATTTTATGAGCGTTTTAATAGCGCTATTTTTAACGTTAAAACGCTGTAAAAACGCTTCAGTGTGAAAGGGGTCTAAATCAGTGGGTTTAATTCTGCTTTATTAACAGAAACACAAGAGAAGATGGAGCCCTAACCTGATGTTTAGGGCTGACCATTTTGCCTGACATTCTTTGAACCAATAAAATTCTGTCTAAGTGTGTTTCTCCGAGCAACTAATACACGGCCTAACAAGAATTCTCTTGCCTTTGTGGCTGTGTGTGGTAAAGAGATGATCTTGGGAGTTTCAGGAAAAAACTTACATTTTAAATAAAGGGTCAGTGCCCATCAATGCAGCCTAATCAGTGTCCATCTGCAGCCTAATCAGTGTCTATCTGCAGCCTAATCAGTGTCTATCTGCAGCCTCACCAGTGCCATGAATGCAGCCTCACCAGTGCCATGAATGCAGTCTCACCATTGCCATCAGTGCAGCCTCATCATTGCCATCTGCAGCCTCGGAAGGGACAGTGAGGGTGGCAGGACAAGCGCCAACAGATTACATACAGGAGAATCTCCTGTTTACTCGGTGGCCTCTTTAATACGAAGTCCTACGTCCTATAATAGACAGAACAGTCGTCCAATGGCAGCCTCACCATTGTCATCAGTGCAGCCTCACCATTGTCATCAGTGCAGCCTCACCATTGCCATCTGCAGCCTCGAAGGGGACAGTGAGGGTGGCAGGACAGGCGCCAACAGATTACATACAGGAGAATCTCCTGTTTACTCGGTGGCCTCTTTAATACGAAGTCCTACGTCCTATAATAGACAGAACAGTCGTCCAATGGCAGCCCAGGAGACAGGACTTCCTATTACATATGCCGCAGAGTAAACAGGAGATTCTCCTGTATGTAATCTGAAGGTGTTTGTCCCCCCCTGTCCCCTCTGAGGCAGCGCCGTTAAATACGGTATATATCCAAATCACCAGGGGGGCCATACTAAACTGGAAGGTGGGCTGGAATTGGCCCGCGGGCCAGACTTTGGACACGCGTGTTTTAATGTAACGTAAACCCTAACAATATACTTGGGTCTAATAAATATACCAGTGAAATAGTTTTGGTGTATCATTGCTGTGTGTGTGCAGTAGTCTGTATTGCTATATCAAGCAGTGTTATTAGAAAGTGTGTTCGGACTACAGAACACCTCCATATATAAAACGAGGGGGGAAGTATTCTGTAGTCATGTGCTAGGGGGACAATGCTGCTCCTCTGTAGATACAGGACAGTAAGGGAGTGCTGTCACCCCAGGACATGTACGGGCTCATTCACACAGGAGTACCTATCCGTACACCCATGCAAAGGGACATCTTCACCCGTGCGGGATGCATACGTGTTGCATGCAGACCTGCGCAAGCAGCCTGTTTAAATCAGTGACAGGCAGTCGGCTGCACAAATCTGCACAAAAGCACATTCCAGAGTGAACATCCGCACACCCGTGTGGGTCCAACACACAGATCAGAACGCAGACAAACTGGTCACCTGGTCAGAATAAAATTAAAAAAAAAAGCATTAAAATTAAGAATAAAGAAAGAAAACAAATGCAGCCACAGACATCTACAGACTGGTAAGCTGCAACATCTCTATAGAATTGTTGTCATTCTCCCTCTGTTCATTGGTTTTCTCTCCATTTTTTGTCATAAACCCATTCCTACAGGGGCCAGAAATGAGGACAGATTTTCTGGGACACAGACTGCTACAAGATATGACTAGGAACAATTTGTATTTCCATTAGGAGGTGTTACAATTATTAACAATTATAAGCCCAGAGAGGATACCTTTAGATCCTATCTCTGCATAGTGACAAGCAGAGTCAGCAGCTAAGTGGGTCTCATTTGGAATCTGAGGATTGGACCTGTTGTGTGAAACAGAAAAACATTTTACATCAAAATCTTTGCCTTTAATTACTAATCCTGATTATAGATTATACATATTGTGAAAACATACATACACATACCTTTCTGTGTGCTGATGGTCTATATCTGAGGGTCCACCGTCTTTGCTGTAGATGGTCCCTGGAAGTGTCACAACGGATCTTATTGCCTCTTTAGAAGAACTGACTGCTTCTTCAATGGGCTCACACTTTCCCATCTTCGTCATGTCAAGAAATTCCTCTGGATCTCGAGGTCTTGCTATGGGAATGGATTCCACCAAACAAAGAAACTCATCACATGATAATATGTGTTGTGTCGTTTCCTCTTTTGTGTTGTGGTTGATTCCCGATATAAAGACAATGGGCCAGATTCAGAAAGACTGGCGTAAATTTCGGCGGGCGTAGCGTATCTCATATACACTACGCCGCCGTAACTTAGAGCGGCAAGTACTGTATTCAGAAAGAACTTGCGCTCTAAGTTACGGCGGCGTAGTGTAAATGGGCCGGCGTAAGCCTGCGTAATTCAAAGTAGGCTGGTAGTGGGCGTGTTGTAATAAAATGAGCCGTGACCCCACGTAAATGACGCACCTAAGGAATAGCGCATGCGCTGTCCGTGGACGTATCCCAGTGCGCATGCTCTGAATCACGTCGCAAATACTCAATGCATTCGACGTGAACGTAACTTACGCACAGCCCTATTCGCGTACAACTTATGCAAACGACGGAAAATTCAACGCTGTTCCGACGTCCATACTTAACATTGGCTGCGCCTCATATAGCAGGGGTAACTTTACGCCAGTCATACGCCTTACGTAAACAACGTATATCAATACGCCAACTACGTTCGTGATTCGGTGTATCTAGCTCATTTGCATATTTTTAATGGGAGTGCCGAATGCATCCAGCCTAACCATTACTCCCACGATCGGCCGGCGTAGGCAAGTTACGCCGGACGACTGAAGCCATGTTTTTCGGTGTGACTTGCTTTCTGAATCGGCGTAAAGATGCGACGGCGCACATTTGAATTTACGGCGGCGTATCAGGAGATACGCCGGCGCTGATTCTTTCTGAATCTGACCCCTAGTGTAAAAATGGCTGTGTTGGAAGCCCCCCCTTTATATCTTTGAGTCCAACAGCTGCAGATATGTAGTCTTCTCTAACTTAGAAGAGTGCGTTATGGCTAAGGAGAGAGCAGGCATAGGGGTGGTTATGTGGTCAGGATGCACCGTCTTTAGGTCTGCATCATATCAACCCCACTTATGCATGATTGGAAACTCCGACAAGAAAAGTCAGATGTGAGCCTTTGGATGGAAATTCCGACCATGTGTAGGCTCCATCGGACTTTTGCTGTTGGAATTTCCGGCAACAAAAGATTGAGAGCTGGTTCTCTATTTTTCCGACGGAAATTGGAAATTCTGCTCGTCCGTATGCAATTCCGATGCGCAAAAAAAAACAAAAAACATGCATGCTCAGAATCAAGCAGAAGAGCCGAACTGCCTATTGAACTTCATTGATCTCGGCTCGTCGTACGTGTTGTACGTCACCACGTTCTTGACGGTCGGAATTTCAGACAAGATTTGTGTGACCGTGTGTATGCAACACAAGTTTGAGCCAACATTCCGTCAGAAAAAATTCACGGTTGTCTTGTCGGAATTTCCGATCGTGTGTACAGGGCATTAGAGAGCCAGGGACTGAAACCCAGGAAAGATATTTGACAGTGCCATGGCATAGGATTAGGCACATTGATAGCAGTACATAGCAAGTAGCATACCTCCCAACTGTCCCGGATTTCGCGGGATTGTCCCGCGATAACGGACAAAGTCCTGCGATTCCGCGCCCCCCCCCCCCGCGATCACCGCACTGCGCGGTAAATTCCGCGGCCCCCCGCGATTACCAGTAAATCTCGCGATTCGCGGTAAACCCCCCCGCTTAACAACCTCTGATCTGCTGCCGCCCCCCCGCTCAACAACTTTGATCTGCGGAACCCCGCTTAACAACTCCTATCCGCCCCCCCGCCCGCTCAACAACTTCTTTGGGAGGTATGCCAATTTGTCCCTCATTCTGAAGTTGAAAAGTTGGGAGGTATGAAGTAGTGATATTGGCAAAGCTGATATTGGCAGTAAGGGTGGACCTGGCGTGTATGAAGTAGCGAGTAGTTCAATATGAGCATAATGGGACATTTGTTTTTGTTAGAATGGGATGGGTTAAGAGTTTTATGGGAATTTTATTTCGAACAAATTTTCTTTTCAAAATCAGAAAGTTTTTTTATTTTTTGTGATCCGATGATGATTTTCGAAATTCGGCCGACCAAGCCTCCAATTTCACCTCATGTTTCTACAGAAAAGAATGTTCGTGTCTGTGAATCTTTTCAGGAATTTTCTTTTCTTGCACATGCGCATTCCTTTTTCTATTACATTTCTTACCCGATTCTCCCATCATTGATTAGAAAATTGTTTTTCCAAAAATTTCCAACATGTCCAACATTTGATTGCCGCATGAAAACCGGCTGTTGCCGCAGCCCACTAAATTTGCGAAATTTGTATGAAAATTCTTAAATACGATTTGTAATAGAAAATTCTTTCAAAATTTGAACCGTGTATGGCCGGCATTTGTCCCTATTTGGGAGATTTACTTATACTCTTTATTTTTCTGACAGAGGTCACCAGGACAGTGAAAAAAACAAATCACCACTGGGACTACAGACAGCATAAAAAGAATCCAGGCAGAGGTTTTATCCTGACTCATTCTATCCAAAACGAAAAAGTATTAATCTGAAGGACACGTTAGCCTTGCTAGGTGCTGGTGATTCAATTAAAGCGGAGTACCACCCTAAAGTGAACTTCCGCTGATCGGAACCCTCCCCCCCTCCGGTGTCACATTTGACACCTTTCAGGGGGAGGGGGGTGCAGATACCGGTCTAAAGACAGGTATTTGCACCCACTTCCGGCCACACGTCTCGGGCAAAAGACGGGGGGCCAGATTCAGAGAGCGATTACGCCTGTCTAACTGATGTTAGACAGGAGTAATTTCAAATTTCGTGCGCCGTATCACTAGTTTGAATCCTCAAACCATGATACGGCGGCGTTGGGCTTCGATCTGACAGGCTTACGTCTTCGTACGCCTTCGGATCTACGCTGCGATCTTTTTGTGGCCGCTGGGTGGAGTTCGCTTCGTTTTCAGCGTCGGGGTATGCAAATGAGCTTTTTACGGCGATCCACGAAGTTACGAGCGTCGTTCGCAATCGCGTACGTAATTTTTTCGCTACGTAAAGTTAAACCAGCTATTAGCTGGTATAACGTTACGCGGTCCATGTTAAGTATGGCCGTCGTTCCCGCGTCGACTTTTTAATTTATTTTTTATTTTTTGCGTAAGTCGTCCGGGAATAAGAATGTCCGTAAACGACGCTACTAAAAAAAAAAATGATATAACGACCTGATTTCGTGCAATGCACGGCGGGAAATTTCTGAACGGAGCATGCGCAGTTCGATCGCCGCGGGGACGCGCTTAATTTAAATGCCTCACGCCCCCTATTCGCGTATTTTGATTCCGCCGGGAGAAATACACTACGCCGCCGTACCTAAATCTCTCTGAATTCCTCGTAGAGCCAGGTAAAGTACGGCGGCGTAGAGTATCTATGATACTCTGCGGGAATCTAATTCTTTCTGAATCTGGCCCGGTTTTTTTTTCCACATCCCCTCCGTCCCCCATTGTGTGCTGGGAACACTCGGCTCCCAGCACACAGCGGGAGCCAATCAGCAGGTTGACGAGCGATCGCTCGTCCTCTGCTGCAGAAGGCGCTGAAATTCAGGACAGGTAAGTGTCCTAATATTAAAAGCCAGCAGCTGCAGTATTTGTAGCTGCTGGCTTTTAATATTTTTTTTCAGGGGGACATCTGCTTTAACAGATTGTTATGTTTCTCTGAGTCTCTAGAGGTGATTTCTCCACTTCTAACCCCTGCGATGTTCATTTTTGGGAGATGACACTCTAGCCACTGCATTCAACATTCATTTTAGTATGACTGTAAATAAATACCCCAGCGCTATCCTCTATATTACAGTGTGGGAAGATGCTAAATACCATTCTGTAATCACCAACCACAACATTAATATAGAAAGTTTTCATGTTACATTATGGAGAATGCTGATTTTGAACTGTCCAGGGATGGGGGCAGATTAATATTACACAAAGATAACCCAAGTAAATCCAAAATGCATTTTTTTTAGGAAAAAAAACCTGTCCAAACCTGCCTGACCCTATGTGAATAGGTTGATGCTCGAGAACTTCCAATGTGGCTGAATTAAAACAAATTTGCAAAGACAAGTGGGTCAAAATTCCTCCACAGCGATGTGAAAGACTCATTGCCAGTTATCACAAATGCTTGATTGCAGTTGTTACCGCCAAGGGTGGCACAACCAGTTATAGGGCTGCATTCACACTTGGGCGACCTAATCGCGGCGTTTTGTCCCGCGATTTGTGGCCACAAATTAAGGGCGTCTTGTGCAGCGATTTGCGGCGACAAAGCGCTGCGATTTCAGCCCCCATTTTTTTTCCAGGTACACATCTCTATGCCGAAAGCCGAAGCCGCCTGAAAAAAAAGGTCCGGGACTTGTTTTGAGCTTCAGGCGTTCGGCGTTTGGCGTGAAGATGTGAACCATCTCCATAGAGGGGAATGTTAAATTTCCCCTCCAGCGTCTTTGGGCTGCATTTGCGTCCTGATTCAGGCGACAAAACGCCTAGGTGTGAATGCAGCCTTAGATTTAGGGGCAATTACTTTTTCACATTGGGGAAGGCAGTTTTGGACAGCGTTTTCCCTTTCATTAAATCTTCATTTAAAAACTGCATTTTGTATTTACTCGGGTTATCTTCGTGTAATATTAAAATTACTTTGATGATCTGAATCATTTAAAGGGGTTGTAAAGGTAAAACATTTTTTTTCCTAAATAGCTTCCTTTACCTGCAGTCCTCCTTCACTCACCTCATCCTTCCATTTTGCTTTTAAATGTCTTTATTTCTTCACTTCCTGTTCTTCTGTCTGTAACTCACCACAGTAATGCAAGGCTTTCTCCCTGGTGTGAAGTGTCGCCCTCGCCCCCTCCCCCTCCCTTGGACTACAGGAGAGTCAGGATGCCCACTAACACACAGCTCCTTTCTCTATCTGCAAGATAAAGAGCGTCCTGACTCTCCTGTAGTCCAAGGGAGGGGGCGAGCACGACACTCCACACCAGGGAGAAAGCCTTGCATTACTGTGTGGAGTTACAGACAGAATAACAGGAAGTGTGAGGATTTCTCAGAAGAAATAAATACATTTAAAAGCAAAATGGAAGGATGAGGTAAGCGAAGGAGGACTGCACTAAGGTAAAGAAGGCTATTTGGGGAAAAATAATTGTACCTTTACAACCCCTTTTAAATGATTCAGATCATTAAACAAATTTTAATATTACACAATCATAACCCGAGTAAATTCAAAATGCAGTTTTTAAATGAAGATTTAATTTATGAAGGGGAAAAAAGCTGTCCAAACCTGCCTTGCCCAATGTGAAAAAGTAATTGTCCCTAAATCTAATAACTGGTTGTGCCACCCTTGGCGGCAACAACTGCAATCAAGCATTTGTGATAACTGGCAATGAGTCTTTCACATCGCTGTGGAGGAATTTTTACCACTCTTTACTGCACTAAGGTAAAGGAAGCTATTTAGGGGGGAAAAAATGTACCTTTACAGCCCTTTAAGCATGACAAATATGCAAAAAAATTAAATCAGGAAGGGAGCAAACAATTTTTCACAGCACTGTATATATAAATGTGTATAAGTAGTAAAGTGACTCTTGAAACCTGCTTACCCTGTATATTTATTTGCTTTAAGAAAGGATAAGACCGACTTGTGCCCTGACCCCACACAGGTAAA
The DNA here is from genome assembly GCA_029574335.1 of Rana kukunoris. Classification (NCBI taxonomy): domain Eukaryota; kingdom Metazoa; phylum Chordata; class Amphibia; order Anura; family Ranidae; genus Rana; species Rana kukunoris. Next base: position 580,811,836 of record CM056050.1, on the reverse strand, counting down.
TTGGAGGAAAGACTCCCTTCAGTGGCTGTCTGAATCACCTCATACAGATCAGAATTCAACAAAGGAGAGATGACCTGTGAATGAATAATTAGAAAATAGGAGTAGAAATGCCAGGTCTTCATAGATGGCACACTACAGAAAATTCCCCAAACAATACCTGGTTATCCAGCTCTTGAAAGGTACATCTAAATCCAAGCACCATTGGACCACGTGCAGTGATCTTAATTTTGGCACCAAAGAGACCTGGTCACATAAGTAATATTGTCATTAAATTTCAATTTCAAATACCGTGGGTAAAAAATAAAATAAAAATATTGCCCACATTTCCATAAAGTACACATCAAGGATTCACCTACACACTGACCGCAGCGCCCATGAAGGAAGACTATTTACATACCATCTTTATCTCAGTCAATACCATTGAGCGGTGAGAGCCCTTGGGCACCCCCCCTCTTCCTTGATAAACTTTTCACTCGAGCTCCCAGTGATATGTCATACTCGTTCAACATTGGACTGCGAAGTTCACTAAGGCGTATTAAAGGGGAGTTCCACCCACAATTTCACTTTTTAACCGCTTCAATACCAGGCTTTTATACCACCTCCATACCGGGCCTATTCTGACACTTCTCTCCTACATGTAATAATCATCATTCTTTTGCTAGAAAATTACACAGTACCCCCAAACATTATATATGTTTTTTTTAGCAGACACCCTAGGGAATAAAATGGCGGTCATTCCAAAGTTTTATCTTGCACGGTATTTACGCAATTATTTTTCAAACACCTTTTTTTTGTAAAAAAATAGTTTTATGAATTAAAAAAATAACAAAACAGTAAAGTTAGCCCAATTTTTTTGTATTATGTGAAAGATTATGTTACACCGAGTAAATAGATACCCAACATGTCACGCTTAAATTATGCATACACTCATGGAATGGCGCCAAACTTCGGTACTTAAAAATCTCCATAGGCAACGCTTTATTTATTTTTTACAGGTTACAGTTTAGATTTACAGAGGAGATCTAGTGCTAGATTGGTTGCTGGCACTCTAACGCACGCGGCGATACCTCACTTATGTGGTTTAAACGGCGTTTACATATGTCGGCGGGACTTGCGTGTGTGTTCGCTTCTGCACGCGAGCTATCAGGGACAGGGGTGTTTTAATTTTTTTTTTATCTTTTATTTATTTTTTTGACTTATTTTTTATTTATTTTTACACTTTTTTTCATTTTTTTTTTCCACTTTTCTTCCTATTACAAGGAATGTAAACATCCCTTGTAATAGGAAATGTGTGTGACAGGTCCTCTTTATGGAGAGATGTGGGGACAATAAGACCTCACATCTCTCCTCCAGGCTGGAAACTATGAGATCGGTGAAAAAAATTCACCGATCTCATGAATGGGGGCTTACAGCCGCAATTGCGGCTTTGTTTACTTACGGGGACCCGGGCGTGACGTCATCAGATCGCGCCCGGGTCCTCCGACGGTCATAGAGATGACTGGTGACCATCTGGTCACCAGTCATCTCTATGCTTCCTGCCGCCGCCGCCGCCGATTCGTTCTCCGGGCCCCCGAAGGCACAGGTAAGCCCGGAGAAGCACCGGATGGCGGCGGGAGGGGGGGGGATGTCCCCTCCCGCGGCCTGTAAGAACGATCAAGCGGCAGAACCGCCACTATGATCGTTCTTACATTGTGCCGAATCGTCGGCTGAAGAAGAGGATATCTGGATGATGCCCCTGGCTGCAGGCATCATCCAGATATTCGCCTGCAATGCCCAGGCCGTCAATTGACGGCCACTAAGGATGGTAAATCCTATCCCAGGCCGTCAATTTTCTATGGCTGGGTATTGAAGTGGTTAAATATAAATACCCCTGTAATACACAAGCTTAATGTATTCTAGTAAAGTTAGTCTGTAAACTAAGGTCCGTTTTGTTAGGTTGTTACAGCATTAAGATTGTAATCTAGAAATAGACCGTGGCCATCTTAAGTGTGGGCATGATGAAGCCAGACTGTATGACTTCCTGGATTTCAGCTTTGCATATCTCGCACATGCTCAGTGCTGCACAAGCAATGTAATAGGTTTCAGTCAGGTTTGCAAGGACTACTGGGAAACATGATGCCTTTCCCAGAAACCCTTGCAAATAGCCTTGTGACTTAATAGCCTAGGCTAATAAGGAGGAGGAAGTAATGAAGGACTATAAAATAAAGGTATTTACAAGCAACAAAATAAATAACAATTGTCCATTCTGAACACTATGAGATTAGGGCATGCAGCACAGACAAACATAAAAAAATGTGTGGAACTCCACTTTAAGTAAACCATACTGACAGCTACCTTCATATAAGTTTGGATTGAACTATCCTACGTAAACTGAGAGACCCTCTCTTCTTATGTTGTACGGACACTAGAGCTCAGACAATTGGTTACACACTGACATATGTATTCCGTATTCCCTACCTTTGTGTGCCTTACCATCCTGAGTATATACTGTACCTACCCACCTAATCAATCTACACAAGTACTGCACAAGCCCTATCAATGGACATGCCAGGTGTAGAGTGTACACTGGACTAGTCATTCGATCAGCTCCAGTCCTTCCATAGCAGGCTATGCATGTGTGTGTGGGGCTCCTGAGATTGGTGGCATATTGTGACAATTTTGTTATTTTTTTATGTGTTTTTATCTGGGTGTACTGGGGGGACGTCTCCACTATGATGCCGCTATCCAACCTATAGTGGACTAATCCCATTGTTGATTTTTCAATAAAGTCTTTCTGATTTTTAATACTCTGTGGCTGATCCTCATAACTGCTATCTCTTTGGAGACATCTCTTTGGCTCAGCACTGATTTTTAAAGTACACCTAACCTGACATGATCATTTAAGGTAAAAGCAGTACTGATGTTCCAAATGTTGGTGCTTTACAGAATCAGTGTTGGTCTTTAATTGGATCCCTGTGGAGTTCCCATCGATCTTAGGCCCAGGATGTACATTAAGATTCAACTTCAAAGGAAAGATTAACTTCCACCCCTTGTAATTTTTTCTGTGAAATGTGCTAGCAGGCCCAAGGTATTGCCTTTCAGCACTGCTATTATCATATAATCAGTTTTTGTCAGGTTTGCTTCAATTTAGTCATGAGTAATGCTTCCATCACCGCCATATTTCCAGTTATGTCAGTGCTGTGCTTCTTGGACAAGCTTTATGATGATGTGAGCTTACCTTTATAACTCCAGCCCTCCTGTCTCAGCCCATCGATTGCTTTCTTGAAAATTTTGCAGTGAATGTTTTTGAAAACATCTTCTGACATCTCTCAGGCAGCAATCAACATTAGAGAAAATACAAAAAAAAATAAAAAATTAGATAGGAATAATGAATCATGACTTCTGAAATAAACTACCGTATATACTCGAGTATAAGCCAAGTTATTAAGCACATTATTTTGTGCTGAAAATGCCCCCCTCGGCTTATACTCGAGTCACCTTTTTGCGCCTGATCTCCCAGACTTTGGGGACCCGGTACCAACACTTGGCACAAATGTAGCCCCAGTTTGTTGTTCGGAGGACCTATGGCTGGGAGCACTGATTTTTCAAAGCCGGCACCCCTTCTAAAGACTCCCATGTTAAAAGTCAGTCTAGTCATGGACACAGTGAGACATGGGCACAGTGAGGCATGCACATGGACACAGTGAGGCAAAGTGAGGCACAGTGAGGCATGCAGATGGACACGCTAGGCTTATACACGAGTCAATACGTTTTCCCATTATTATTTTTTGTGGTAAAATTAGGTGCCTCGGCTTATATTCGGGTCGACTTATACTTGAGTATATACGGTACACAAGCTTATAGCAAGCTTGGTGCACAACTAAACTTATGTAGGCAAACTTCTGGTGCAAAATGAGACTAGACTAAGAAAATATCAAGGCAGAGGCGGCTCTAGGCTTTGTGAGGCCTTAGGCAAAACTTGACATGGGGGCCCCACTCACGCCCATGATGGGAAAAATAATTCAAGGACAAGAGCCTCTTCCCCACAACCCTGGCCGGTGGTTTTGGGGGTCTGTGGCCAGGAGGCGTATATCGGAATTTGGAAGCCCCCTTTAACAAGGCGGCACCCAGTTTCTGCTCTTTAAAAACTAAGGTGAGGGGGACACCTGGTGATGTCACCTGGTGGACCCGCCCCCTTGTGACGTCATTGACTGAGAGCATGCTGGGTCATTGATGTCACAAGGGGTGGTGTCACCGATATTCACTGGTTGTTAGGCACGCTGGGCTCTTAACGCTGCCTGAGCACAGCAGCGTTAAGGTCCCCTGTCCCTCAAAACTGGAGTAATGAATTGGGTAATTTAGGTGACCGCGAGTCCCCTGTGAGTGTGGGGCCTTAGGCGACCGCCTAATTTGCCTTATTAAAGAGCCGCCTCTGTATCAAGGCCTATGGCTCTGGTAGCAGTGTACAGTTTTGCATTAAGATGATCAATTATTTCTTACTATGAAAAGCTCTGATGAAAGCAAGCAGACTTAACTCCAGGCAAAAGTTTTTTTTATTAGTTCTGGACAGAGGGTGGAAGGGATAGGACAACAGTCTTTTTTTTATGTGGTCTGTGACACCATTGGAGAGATTTTCCCCCATGACTGCCAGAACAGGACGTGATAGGAAATCTCTCCAGTGTACATACATGTGATTGGGTTCTCTGTTCTTCTGCTTTGAGAACAACCTCAGCACCACCGACACACCATGTTAAGCAAATAGATTTTGCACTGCTACTGGGGGCATCTTTACTGTGGTGAACATGGGTATAGTCCCAATAATGTATGCGTGCAGTAAATAATGCTGCTAGTCCTAGGTGTGCGCAGTCTATTGCATTAGGGTGTGCACCCCAAAGCTCACACACACACTACTGATCACTCGCGATGTTCATTCAGAAAGGGAAGGGGATGCTCAATTACAAATTTACCGGCCCCTTCCTACACTCATCCTAAAACATCCTTGCAGCAACAGCTGGCGGGAAAGGAGGGAAGCTGGTAGCACTGCAGGGGGCAGGAGGGAGACAGGGAAGTAGGGGGAATTTGTGCTGTAAAGGGTGATTAGGGTGTGCCTGGGCACATCTGGCACACCCTGTGTGCACGCCTATGCTGCTAGTTAGATGACCAGTCCCTATGTGCTCTTTGCTAAGATATTCTCTGTCTTTAGGCAAGCACCTGGCTACAAATTGGAACCCTTGTGATGTGGTTATTATTGCTTGTGTTTTCTTGTCCCAGTCCTGCTATAACAGTTTTTCATATGGACAGGAAGTGATGTGAAATCTTTCTAAGGTTAAACTACAGTTTCCCCTACCCCCTGACCACCCATGTAAAGTCCATAATACAGCTGGAGAGGGCGGTTGCGTTGATAGGTGGCATTCAAGCAGGGCTTTTTTTCTCAAACAATAGGTGCTGGAACTCAAATATTGAATGTGGTCAATCAAATTTCACAAACAGTAGGAGGGTCTTAAAGGACATTAAATACCAGAATTGCATTTCATACAGAGTGCAGAGTTCAGTGGGGTTACACACAGAATGCAGAGCTGTCAGTTGTAAACACAGAAACCAGACTTCTGTGTTTACAAGTGTTTGTGGTGAGCAAGCCCCCCCAAGGGTCTGAGCCAGAGGTGGTGGAACTGAGTTCCACCAAGTTCCCCCTGAAAAAAAAGCCCTGCTCAATTCAATAGTGCTGTTCCACTACCTTGAGCCAAAATGACTGGCTCACGGTTGTGGTGCATTAGTCCCATTGTAATTTGCTGTTTGGCAACATTAGCCCAGATTCACGTAGGGCGGCGTATCTTTATTCCAGCCTAGCGCATCTCATATACGCTACGCCGACGTAACATAGAGAGGCAAGTACAGTATTTACAAAGCACTTGCTCCGTAAGTTTTGGCCGCGTAGCGTAAATTAGCCACCGTAAGCCCGCCTAATTCAAAGTAGGAAGGAGGTGGCCATGATCTATTTAAATTAAGCGTAACCCCATACAAATGAATGGCCGATCGAACGGCGACGTGCTCAGAATCACGTTGCATATACTCCCTAAGATACGACAGCTCAATGCCTACTACTCATGTGTGCTGTAAAGTATACCATAAGAAGGGGGCATACAAACAGTAAAACACCTATTGCGGTGAAAAATACACAAATAATAGTTAAATATGGGTGTATGATCATAAAAGGTCCTGATACTATGTAAAATAATCCATAGTGCTCCTTCACTGATAATCAAACCGTTCACAGAAAAAAAACGCTCCACCAGTGATCAGGTCACAACCTCCAGCAGCGCTCAGGTATTTTCAGGTGTTGACACAGTCACATGTAAAAGAAGGGGAGAAAAACAGCGCAATAATGTATGATAGATGCGGACAAAAGGCTGCACTTAGTGCACTCACATATCCTCGCATAAGCTTAAAGGAGGTATAGTGCCGCTCAGTTACGTGGACTCCTCACTCGGCATAGGCATCCGACGGTCCCGTCACTGTAGGCTCCTCCCCCACGTGTATCGTCACTCGTCACGTGACTTAATCATGGGCCAGCGTAACAATGCGCCCACGATACACCGGCGTAGGCAAGTTACGTCGGACGGCTGAAGCCATGTTTTTCGACGTATCTCGCTTTGTGAATCGGCGCAAGTATACGACGGCGCACATTTGTACTTACTACGGCATATCTAGAGATATGCCAATGTAAATCCATCGTGAATCCGGGCCATTATGTTTATCTAAGGCCGCGTACACAAGATCAGTCCATCCGACGAGAGCGGTTAACCGATGAAGCTGACTGATGGTCTGATGTGCCTACACACCATTGGTTAAAAAAACGATCCTATCAGAATGCGGTGACGTAAAACACAACAACGTGCTGAAAAAAATGAAGTTAAATGCTTCCAAGCATGCATCGATTTGATTCTGAGGATGCGCGGCTTTTTAACCGATGCATTTGCATACTAACGATCGGTTTTGACCTATCGGTTAGGCGTCCATTGGTTAAATTTTAAAGCAAGTTCTCTTTTTTTTGACCGAAGGATAACTGACCGATGGGGCTCACACACGATCAGTTTGGACCGATGAAACGGACCTTCAGTCTGTTTTCATCGGTTTTGACCGATTGTGTGTACGCGGCCTTAAACCATAAGAAAAGTTTTGTTTGGAGTTTAGCATTTAGTTATTTTCATGTCAGTTTTTACCCTTTGGAACTCATGGGCCAGCACCTAGAGCAGTAAGGTTAGAAGTAGCTCAGATTGTCAAATGATAATCATTTATCACAATCTATTTCTCTCTTCTCTCCATCTGTGAGTACAGCAAATGTGACTACAGAATAGTAAGGAGGTGTTTTTAGGATAAGCTGAGAGAAGTCAGAAGACTCAATACAAGTACTCCTCACTTAACAACCAGGTTCCATTCCAACGACCAGGTCCTTAAACGAATTGGTCGTTAAACGAGAAGCCAATATTTTAGATTTTCTTAACTACTGTACTGTATTGTGAAAATATAGGGGCAGATTCTCAAAAGTGTTACGGCGGCGTATCTCCAGATACGCCGCCGTAATTTCAAATCTGCGCCGGCGTATGTTTACGCTGATTCTCAAAGGCAGATACGTTAAACAAATAGGCTTCCTCCGCCGACGTAACTTGCCTACGCTGGCTTATAATCGTGTGCAATTATACACTGGCCGCTAGGGGCGCTTCTGTTGATTAGCCGCGAATATGCTAGATACGCCGATTCCCGAACGTAATTGCGCCCGGTCATCATATTTTATGTTGTTTGCATAAGCGTAAAGTTACCCCTGCTATATGAGGGGTAACTTCGCGTAGGTGAGGCGTACGCAATGTTAACTATGGACGTCGGGGACAGCGTCATATTTTCCGTTGTTTACGTCGTTTGCGTAAGTCGTTTGCAAATAGGGTTTTGCATAAGTTACATTCACGTCGAAACCAATGTATTTGCGGGGTAATTTGGAGCATGCGCACTGGGATACATCCACGGACGGCGCATGCGCAGTTAAAAAAAAATGTCAAAAACGCGGGGTCACGATTCTTTTACATAAAACACGCCCACCTCGTCCACATTTGAATTACCCGGGCTTACGCCGGGCCATTTATGCTACGCCGCCGTAACTTAGGATGCAAGTGCTTTGAGAATACGGCAGAGTTGCGGCGGCGTAGCGTAAATAGGATACGCTACGCCCCGCTCGTACTTACGCCGCCGTACGAGAATCTGCCCCAACACAAAACACCAGCTCAATAATGTTGTTTTTAAATTGCATAAGTACAGAAACCAAACTAAAATTCTGAACTGTACCATACAATGATGTATAGCACGTCGTTCGGGTGGGGAAAGCTGGTCATAAGTCCGAGTGGTTGTTAAACAGGTAAGTCGTTAAACGAGCAGTATCTGTATAGCTAGCCGGTAGGGTTGAAAAGTGGCTCTATTTATACAACTTCAATAGCATGTTGAGAATGTCATTTTTACTAATCCCATGACACAAGGCAGGTAGTTGTACAAAGGGATTCGTCATTGAGGTGTGCCTAGAGCAGGCCGGTAAAATACAGCTCAGATTGTTTTTCTCCTGATTAGCCTCACACTTATATAGGCGGAAATGTTAATCCGTATTTTATATTATTATGACAGAGGGTAAAGCTGTCAAACTCACCGTGGGATTTTCTGAAGATGAAAGTAGCTGAACTTTATGTGAATCTCCAGAAGGTTTCTTAATGTACACGGGTGGTAGAGGAGCGAGTGTAGTCCCATCAGTGATTCCTAAGCACTATAGGAACATATACATGCCCTCATTAATAAAATAGTTACCATCACACAATAAATAACATTTCAGTAGGGACTATGTATAACTGAAGTGGCAATACAAATATAGTATAATGTAATTTAACTCCATTATCAGTATTGAACATAGCTTCTGTGCAAGAACATTTTTTTGGCCCCCTTATCAAATAGGGGGATTGGACATCACAAATTGGATTGGACAGACAGGAGGTCCCAGCAGTCATCAGAACCAATTTTTTTTGTAAATGGACCCCAAAATACCAGGAGGGCCTTGTACAGTTACAGGGTGTGCACATACGATATATCTGCCCCTACCCATTATGGTTATCCAAGTACAACTCTTTTAAAATACATAAACCACTTCAGCCCCGGAGGATTTGGCGGTCAAATGACCGGGCCATAAATTTGCCATTGCGTCGCTTTAACTGACAATAAAGCAGTGGTGCCACGTGGCTCCCAAACAAAATTGGCGTCCTTTTTTTTCCCCACAAATAGAGCTTTTTTTTAGGTGTATTTGATCACCTCTGCGGTTTTTATTTTTTGCGCTATGAACAAAAATAGGGAGACAATTTTGAAAAAAAGCAATATTTTGTACTTTTTGCTATAATAACTATCCCCCTTCTTTTTTTTTTAAAGCTAAATTTTTCTAAGTTTAGCCGGATTCTTCTACATATTTTTGGTAAAAAAATAAAATAAATCGCAATAAGTGTATATTGATTGGTTTGCGCAAAAGATATAGCATCTACAAAATAGGGGGTTGTTTTATGGCATTTTTATTATTATAATTTTTTTTACTAGTAATGGCGGCAATCTGCGATTTTTATTGTGACGGCGACATTATGGCGGACACATCGGACACTTCTGAATATTTTGGGACCATTTACATTTATACAGCGATCAGTGCTATAAAAATGCACCGATTACTATATAAATGTGACTGACGGGGAAGGGGTTAACACTAGGAGGCGAGGAAGGGGTTAAATGTGTCCTAGGGAGTGATTCTAACTGTTAGGGGGCATGGCTTACTGTGACACGTCACTGACCGCTGCTCCCGATGAGAGGGAGCAGACGATTGGTGTTGTGTCACTAGGCATCCCACGTTCTGCCATTCCATGACCCGATCGCAGGACACCGGTGGACATCAAGCCTGTGGGTCCCGCGGGCGCGGTCATAAAGACCACGGCAGGCACGCATCCGCTAGGCGGCAAATTCAAAGCAACGTATATATATATATACGTTGCTTTGCCTGCCCGTGCCATTCTGCTGACGTATAAGTGCGTGAGGCAGTTGGCAAGCGGTTATAGTGTTCTTATGTATCTAACTGCCAGGTACACAAATTTCACATATTTGGGTAGTTCGGGTGAGCGGTAATTCCTTTTCAGCTTGTCACAATTAAGGTCTGAACCAGAAAAGGTATAGTAAACTCTGATTAGAGTTTTCCCTGCATCTTCACGAGCTCTGCTGTCGATTGGCAGGTTGGTCCCCAACCAAAAAATGTAGCAGGAGGTAAATTTGCTGCATGTGCTGATCAAAGCAAAAATCGACAAAAAATACTGTTTATGAGAAGTCAATGAATCGATCAACTTCTCCTGAACAAGAACGGCCATACATGGATCAAAATTTGTTCATTATATTACCCAGCCAAATTTTGATCCATGTATGGCCAGCTTTACAAATATTTAGTGAACTGTCCCTGATACACACGCACCTAAAAGTATAGAGAAACTTTAGACAAGTAGAAGAAATATTCTCTAGAGACTTACATAGAATTCTTCACCTTGCAAAAACTCTTCAACAATTAATGGCACTGCAGAATCTCCAGGTATCCAATCCTGAGAAAATAACATAAAATCATAATTAAATGACACATTAAATTGGTCTGAAAGAGCACTGTCTATTCTGCACTGTTATCCAGTCAGATTCATTTCCTATTTTACGAGCTGAAAAAAGGTCAGCTGGAATCAAATTAATAGCTAGAGGCAAGATACTGTATATGGCTTTCCTCTAAGTCCCTCTTATGCAACAGATCCATAAATGTTTTAACTTAATGAAATGTGAGGATGCCTAGTGGAGTATTTATAAAATATTTGCATACCAATTCACCCAATGAAAGTGAATGTACATCTGTTTAGTGCAAATGGTGCATAAACAAATCCATATGTTATTAGGCTTTCTCCAGTGTCATCTGAATGTTTTTCAGTGAGTTAAAACATATAATGCCCCCTTTGGCCATTAGATGGTGCTAAGTATTAAAGACAATTCCTATGATTATGATATACCGTATTTATCAGCGTATAACACGCACAGGCGTATAACACGCACCCTAACTTTAGGAGGGAAGTTTCAGGAAAAAAACATTCTACAGCACCCTGCGTATAACACGCAGGCACAGTTTACCTTCTATTTTCAGGGTAAAAAAGTGAGCGTTATACGCCAATAAATACGGTATTGATTAAAGCTGTAATAAAACTAAAAGCATATTGCAGCTTACCAACTCTTATGCCGCGTACACACGATCATTTTTCGGCATTTAAAAAAACGAAGTTTTTAAAAAATGTTATTTAAAATGATCGTGTGTGGGCTTCACATAATTTTTTGGGTTCTGAAAAATGGCAATTTTTTTTTTTTTTCGAACATGCTGCATTTTTTAACCACTTAACGCCGCCGCACGCCTATGTATGTCCACAGAATGGCACGTACAGGCAGATGGGCGTATATATACGTCCCTGCCTTCTAGCGGGTCAGGGGTCCGATCGGGACCCCCTCCGCTGCGTGCGGCTTACCTTGGGGAGCGATCCGTGCTGAGGGGGTGGCTGCTCGATTCTGTCCGCCCCCTCGTGATCGCAGCTCTCCTCTCGGCGGTATTTTCAAACCGCCGAGAGGAGAGAAGACTCACAGTAAGTCGCACCAACACTACACTGACACCAGTACACATAGGCACATTTAACCCCTTCCGATCACCCCCCCAGCCCCCTATCACACTGTCACTGAATGCAGTGATCATATATTTACTGATCACTGCATTTAGTGTCAGTGTGACAGTTAGTGTGACAGGCAGTCAGGCCGCGTACACACGATCGAATTTATCTGCTGGAAATGGTCCGACGGACCGCTTCAGCAGACAAATTCGATCGTGTGTACGGACGGACAGACAGGTTTTTCCAGCAGACAAATTTTAAAATATGCTTTAAAATCTGTCTGCTGGGAACCCGTCCGTCCGACATGTCTGCTGGTTAGTACACTAACCAGCGGACATATCTGCCCGCACATGCGTCGAATGGATTCGACGCATGCGTTGAAGTATTTTACTTCCTGGTGCGGTGACGTGGCGGCGTCAACGTCACCGCCACGTCTGCTGACGGGGATTTTGGTTTGATCGTGTGTACAGCGATCAAACCAATATATCCCAGCAGACAAATCCGATCAAGTCGGTCTGACAGACCGATTTGATCGGATTTATTTGGTCGTGTGTACGCAGCCTCAGTGTTAAGTCCACGGTAGCCCTGTACCCACCCTAATAAAGTTTTAACCCCATGATCACCGCCCTAGTTAACCCTTTCACCCCCTATTGCCAGCATCACTAAGCGATAGTTTTTCTGATTGCTGTATTAGTGTCGCTGTTGCGGCTAGGTAGCTAATTTTTTTTTAATTGCAATTTTTTTTTTACTAAAGACATGCGGCTGAATAAATTTTGGCCTAAATGTTTGACTAAAATTTAGTTTATTCAATTTTCCTTATAACAAAAAGTAAAAAATATTGTTTTTTTTCAAAAATTTCGCTCTATTTTTGTTTATAGCGCAAAAAATAAAAATCGCAGAGGCAATCAAATACCATCAAAAGAAAGCTCTATTTGTGGGAAGAAAAGGATGCAAATTTTGTTTGGGAGCCACGTCGCACGACCGTGCAATTGTCTGTTAAAGCGACGCAGTGCCGAATTGTAAAAACGCCTCTGGGCATTTAGCAGCATATTGGTCCGGGGCTTAAGTGGTTAACAACGTTTAAAACTATGTCGTTTTTCGGGTTGTAAAAAATGATCGTGTGTGGGCTAAAACGACGTTAAAAACCTGCGCATGCTCAGAAGCAAATTATGAGACGGGAGCGCTCGTTCTGGTAAAACTACCGTTTGTAATGGAGTAAGCACATTCATCATGCTGTAACAGACAGAAAAGCGCAAATCGTCTTTTACTAACACAAAATCAGCTAAAGCAGCCCAAAGGGTGGCGTCATCCGAATGGAACTTTCCCTTTATAGTGCCGTCGTACATGTTGTACGCCACCGCGGTTTGCTAGAGCATTTTTTTCTAACGATCCTGTGTATGCAAGGCTGTTTTAATGATAAAGTTGGAAGTTAGTTTTTTCTAGAGGCTGAAAAAAGGTGTTTTTTTACATGCCGAAAAATGATCGTGTGTACGCGGCATTAGATGTGATGGCTGCATTTGTTTTCTTTGCTGAAAATGAACCTTACTTTTGTGAGGTGCTGGACAGCTCTACATGCTTCGTCTTTATCCCGGGTGACATACAAGCATTCACCTGATGTGAAAACACAGGTCTTTACCACCAGCGCTGGAAAATCTGTGCTTGATTATAAGAACAAACATATTACCTAAGTCAAAGATGTACCCATACAGTAAGTGAAAGTGCAAAGTCACCTGAGCAATCTCTGACCAACCTAATGCACTACTGACCTTTTTGTTAGAGGATAAAGAACCACGGAGAAAGATTAGAAACCCAAGACAACAAATCAGTGGCCTTCCACAGTTTTGCCTGCGCTCAAATTATGTAACCTGCTTAAATGCTATAAAACAGGGGTCTCCAAACTTTCTAACCAAAGGGCCTATTTACTGTCCTTCACACTGGACTGTGGCTATTGGGAGTAAAATAGTATTTATATTAGGGCTGTTACTGATTAACATTTTCATGTTCAATTAATCGATTTTTTTAAATCGATTAATCGACTAATTTTGATTAGTTATAACGCACATACAGATCCAACTACTTTTAGCTGATCTCCTTGTGGGCTGATTCCCAGTGCAGCTACCAACCACTGGAAAAATGGATAGCAGGATACAAAAAACACACAAAGGCAGCGCTCGATGGGAATAGCATTAAAACTCTTATAGTCTTCAAGTAGGTAAAAAAATAAATATTGCAGTGGAAATAAAATTGATGTAGCTACATAAACTGTAAAAATGGTGCGAGTAATACCAAACGGTAGCAAGAGCAGTCATAAAAAAATGTAGCTAAGTGTAATACTGGTATAAAAATGTGTACAACGATACCACTGCTGAATCCAGATGAGGAGGGGTTAACATCAGTCCATCGGCATGTAGATGTCCCGTGAAGGGAACTATCACAACTCCCAGTGGATGGCTGTAGATTCCCAGGTTGATAGAGGAAAGTGATAGAGGGAAGTGTAAAAGCCCTTTCGTGTGGCAGATAGTAACGTCCCGCCAGCATGCAGATTTGAAGGCACAGCAAAGGAGCCCTTCAGATGGACATGGCAAGCCCCGCTGGTGTCTGTGATGTCACCGGATCTCCGACGGAACTCCCTGAAGACCCGGAAGCCAGCGGAGAGGTGAGTACCGATCAAAACAATTTTGATCGCCAAAAAAAATTAACGATTAACTGGATGCTGACCGCCCGCTATCATATTACTGCGGGACGGTGGCTCTGCTGGGCGAGAGCCCTTAGCTATACGTCCGCTCTTTAGCGGCCACTAGGGGGCGCGCGCGTGTTTTTTTATATATTTTTGGGGGATATTTATTATAGCAAAAAGTAAAAAATATTGAATTTTTTTCAAAATTGTCGCTCTATTTTTGTTTATAGCGCAAAAAATAAAAACAGCAGAGATGATAAAATACCACCAAAAGAAAGCTCTATTTGTGGGAAAAAAAGGACGCCAATTTTGTTTGGGAGCCACGTCGCACGACCACGCAATTGTTAGTTAAAGCGACGCAGTGCCGAATCACAAAAAGTGCTCTGGTCATTGGACAGCAATATGGTCTGGGGCTAAAGTGGTTAATCGAGGAATTAATAGTTAATTTCCACAGCCCTAATTGATATATATATATATATATATATATAGATAGATAGATAGATAGATAGATAGATATAGATATCGATATATATTAATGTATATTATATAGTAGATGTCAAGAAGCTTATAGATCTGCTTCTTATAGCTCTGATGGCAAGTTCTCTACATCAGTGTTCTCTAATTTTTTCCCACCTGTCACAGGGCAGCTAAAATGTATCTAAACCAAAACTTTTTTTTTTTTTTTTTGATAGTATGGAAGAGTTGCAGCATTTGTCAGGTTTTTTTTTTAAGTCTGTGTAACCACTGGGCAATTTATATTCTCTATTTTCCCTGAAAAAAACAAATAGATTTTTTTGCCTTGGTGATGATAATCATCACCAAGGCAAAAAAATCTATATGTTTTTTTCGTTGTCATCAGAACTGGAGGTGAAGAGAAATCCCCAAATGAGAGATTTTATCTGACTTAAGAAAGATTTACCCTGACTTGTTGTCATGCTATACTCACTGGAGAAGCCACCAGGCTTCCTATTGTATGCTTGTATGCAGTTTCTCTGGACTACCCGTCTGCATCAGAAGTTCACCCTGGTTCTCCTGTTTAGAACACTCTTCTGGGGCAACACCTCTGGCAGGGCAATGTAAGCTTCAGGCCCCAGCTATTGGCCTACATTTTTCAATCACAGGTCCTTCCCAAATAGCAAGCCTGGGAGGTGAGGAACTAGCATACACACTCACAAGGCAGAGCCTGGGAGGCAAGAGAGCGTTGAGAACCCCGCTTCCAGGATGTACCACTGGCAATAAACCTCCTCATGGTTGGCTAGGGGGATATATATATATATATATATATATATATATATATATATATTCAAAACTCTGTTTTTTGGATCCTCTTACACTGTTGCCAGGGGCAATCCCCAAACAGACAGACACAAACAAGAACCAGAGCTTAGGGAAAAACCAACAGACAGCAAAATTATCAATTCAGGCCAAGGTTGACTACAGCCTAGCAGTACTAAATTTAGAGTAGGGATACGACTGCTTACGGTTGGGTCCTACAAGATTCTTTTCCTACTCTGTTAAAACTAAAAACAAAAAAGTTTGGGTTTCTAGCAGGATTTTTTACTCTTAAAACCCTTATGCCGCATACACGCGATCGGACATTTCTGACAACAGAACCGTGGATACATTTCCAACGGATGTTGGCTCAAAGTTTTCTTGCATACACACAGTCGCACAAATGTTGTTGGAAATTGCGAACATCAAGAACGCGGTCACGTACAATGGCACAATAAAAGTGAAGTTCCATACCAAGTGCGCCACCCTTTGGGCTCCTTCTGCTAATCTCGTGTTAGTAGAAGTTTGGTGAGAGACGATTCCCGTTTTTCTGCTTTGTGTTTTTCAGTCCGTTACAGCATGACGAATGTGCTATCTCCATTGCGAACGCTAGTTTTACGATCACTTCCGTCTCGTACTTGTTTCAGAGAATGCGTGGAATTTTGTGCTTTGGAATTGTCTACACATGCTCGGAATTTACGAGACGGATTTTGTTGTTGGAAAATTTGAGAACCAGCTCTCAAATTTTTGTTGTCGGAAATTCCGACAGAAAATGTTCGATGGAGAATACACACGTCGGAATTTCCGGCCAAAAGCTCCCATCGAACATTTGTTGTCGCAAATTCCGAGCATGTGTACGGGGCATTACTCGTAAAAAGAAGTATGGAGAATGCAACCAGTGAGGTGAATCATTCTCTTTGTTTTCATGGTTTCCACAGTGCTGAATTGGTGGGATGCAGGATTAAATTATAGTAGATAAATCAGAATGCTGGATTCAATACACCAGCACATGATCTAAAGTGACAGTTTTAATTTTGTCTGGACTTACTAGGTGATGAAATGACAAGCTTCATGAGGGTTGGTGAAAGACTTCCATCTTGCGGTTGGGATTCCATATTGTTGCATGAAGAACTTGGCGTTACTCTTGTTGGCCTGTAGCAGAGCTGCTTTTGCAGTGGGACCAAAACACTTCACTCCAGAGGCTGATATATCATCCACAAGTCCTTCAGATAGAAAACAAGGAACAAAGGTTCTGAAAGAGTCATCTTACACCCAACTCATCCAAATATTACATTATTCTAAATTGGATCTCTACCCAAGGGTTATGGTAGGAGGGGAGCGAGGAAAAACAAAAATGTTAAACTCTTGTCCATCTTATGCTGCCAAAGTTATCATATAGGGACAGGGGGAGTCTCAGCCCTGTATAACAACCTTTCTCAACCTTTTCAACACAAAGGAACCCATTAAATAACTGTTTGGTCTCAGGGAACCTCTCCTATATCTACAACTCGTGATACATTAGTGTGATGGTCGGTAGGAAGAGTGGCCCTTAGACTTGAGGTCATTGGAAAAAGTACCCCCTTACAGATGGGGATCAATTATGTCAGTGGGAATTTATCTGAGAGCCTGAATTTTCCCATTGCTCAAGGAACCCCTAGGAACCTCTAGAGCAGGGATCCTCAAACTACGGCCCTCCAGCTGTTGCAGAACTACACATCCCATGAGGCATTGTAAAACTATGACATTCACACACATGACTAGGCATGATGGGAATTGTAGTTCCTGAACAACTGGAGGGCCATAGTTTGAAGACCCATGCTCTAGAGCAGTGGTTCTCAACCTGGGGGTCGGGACCCCCTCGGGGGTCAAATTAAGATTTGCCAGGGGTCACCGAATCTTGGGCTGTTTCTGAAGCACGCACCGCTCTCCCAGCCTTTTTGCAGCCTCCCAGCAGGGCTATCCCTGGAGCCTGTGGCCGCCCAGCTGGGCTGTTCCTGGAGCCCATGGCCACCCATCAGCCTCTTCGCAGGCGCCTATTTAGTTGATGGCATGGCTGCGGGGCAGAGACTAGAGGTCAGCTGACTGGTGAGGAATGTGAAGTGGGAGGGGCTGGAAGAGACCCCATCTCCTGATTTCGGCATAGGTGTCACTGCTGTGAGACACCACAAAGTCAGAGACACAGTGAAGCTGGAGACACAGTGAGTAACACTACCTGTGATTATAGTTGCCATTAAAAGGACTCAGGAAGCGCTAAATGTCCGTGGCTTAGGGGCACAAATTACTTGTCTTGCCCTGGGTGACGACAACCCACCCTACGAAAATTATTTTACGGTTAGGGGTCCCCACAACTTGGGAAATTTTATCAAGGGGTCACGGCACTAGAAGGTTAAGAACCACTGCTCTAGAGGAACCCTAAGGTTCCATGGAACCCTGGCTGAGAAACCCTGCCATATAAGCTCCAATATTAGCTGACAAAGGACTATTTCTTTATGAAGCTGTGCATGAGTGGAAGGGTGGGTGCTACTATATTGCTGGTTGCACAACCTAGAGAAAGTAAAGCCAGCCTTTTAAAGACACCTCTTCTGTTCCTCTAGGGCTGTTGACTTTTGAAAAAAAGTTGAAATTTGCATATCAGTATCAGCACTGTTTGGTTTGCATATGCTGGATATTTTGGGGGAAAGATAGAAAGAAGCTTATGGTGATACCTCAATGTTTTATGTAAATAGGTGAGATGTATGGGGAATGTAAAGGTTCACCATGAATCAAACCATCATAAAAGATTGATAAAACGGTTATCAGAAAAACTGCAAAAAATAGCTCTTACCGGCAGTGAGAAGAGGAATGGGGCTGATCACTACAAGGCTGATATTGTGGTCCTTGCAGAACTGCTTCAGCAGTGGCCAGTTACTTGTTAGCACCGCTTCAGAGAGTGGATAGAAAAATATGCAGAAAACATAAATTAATATAATATTATAAATTATCCTGATCACTGTATTGAGTATAGCAGCAGAGGAGAGGAGAACCAAACCCAAAGGAAATAAGAAAAGGAACAGGGAATTAAAAAGAAAACATGTAGGTAAGGAGAACAGGGGAAAGGGGAACAGAGATGAAGGGTGGAGAGGACAGGTGAGGAAAGAAAAGTAGAGGACAGGTGAGGAGAGCAGAGAAGAGGGGAGGAGAGTTCAGGTGATGAGAGGAAAGCAAAAGAGAGCACAGTAGAGAAGAGCAGAGAAGAGGGGTGGAGAGAAGAACAAAGAAGAGGGGAGGAGAGAAGAGCTGAGATTAAAGGGTCACTAAAGGAAAAACATTTTTTGCTGAAATAACTGTTTACAGGGTATAGACACATAAAAGTTAACTTATTCCTTTTCAAAATGATTAAAAATAGATAAAAATCAATCATATAATGTGCCTGCAGGTTAGTTTCACTTTTGAACTGGTTTCATGTTTCTGTGAAGAAGAGAGAGACACAGAACAAAAACAAACAAATCCAGGGCAGTGTTTTGTTTTTGGAAGTTTTAGACACACAGTAATGACAGCTTAGACCACAGTGAGAAAGCTCCCAGCACTGTGGTTATAAGGAAACAGACAAGCAGGAAGTGTGGAGATCAGAGTGGGATTACAGCAACTTCAAAGCAAAAACGAACAATAAGGACATGAAACCAGTACTGCAGTAAGGTAAAGGAAGCTATTTAGCTAAAAAAAAAAAATGTTTCCTTTAGTGATCCTTTAAGGGAGAAGAGGACAGGTGAGGAGAAGAAAGCAAAGGAAAGAAGAACAAAGAGGGAAGGAGAGGGGAGAAAAGGGAAAGAGAGGAAAGAGGAAGAGAGGAGAGTAGAACCCACCTAAAAATGAGAAAGGGAATTCAGGAAATCCAAACAGAAGGCATAGAAAATAGGGGAAAGTAAGACAGGAAATTATAGGAGAGAAAACAAAGGAGAAACTGAATTTTTTAAGGGGAATGAAAACAAAAGTCATAGGAACTAAAAGAAAGGAATTAGGAAATGGTAAATTTAAAAAAAAGATAGACGAGGAGAACCAAACCTAAAGGAAAGAAAAAAAAGGTGGCAGGGGAAGAAAAAAGAAAAAGATAACATGTACAAAATGTAGAAAATAAAAACATGTAGGTAAGGAGAACAGGGGAGAGGGGGACAGAGATGAGGGGATGAGAGGACAGGTGAGGGGAGGAAAGCAAAGGAGAGCACAAGTGAGGAGAGCAGAGACAAGAGGAGGAGAAAAGAACAGAGCAGAGGCGAGGAAAGCAAAAGAAAGCAGAGGAGAGGACAGAAGAGCAGAGAAGTGGGGGGTGGGGGGGGGGAGAAGAGCAGAGAAGAGGGGAGGAGAGAAGAGCAGAGAAGAGGACAGGCGAGCAAAGGAAACAAAGGAGAGGACAGGAGGGAATAACAAAGAGGGGAGGAGAGAAGAGCAAAGGATTGGAGAGAACAGGAGAGGAAAGGGAAAGGGAAAGGGGGAATAGGGAGGAGAGTAAAGAGAAGAGAGGAGGGGAGAGCCCCTTAAAAATGACAAAAGGAAGTCAGGAAATCCAATCAAAAGACAGAAAATAGGGGAAAGTAAGAACGAAAATGAAATATTAAGAGAGAAAACAAAGAAGAAAGGGAAATTATTAAGGAAATAATGAAAACAAAAAGGAAAAAGAAAGGGGAGTTGAAAACAAAGCCAAAAAAAAGCAAATGTGAACAAAAACACAAAGAAGGAGAAAGGGTCAATATTATGGGCCACTTTATGTATATAAATGATCCTCAGTGGTTGGAAATCCTTGAAGTACTGTAACCATTCTGTAATAATAGTGCCAGATTTGCATCCAAATTAGAATTCCCTCTTACCTGACTTACATACTTTCCCGCTGTCTGGTGTAGTATCTTTTCCAGGAGCAAAGAGAACCTGTTTTATATGGGGGGACTGAGCCAGACTCCGGCACAGACTCTCCTCACAGGGACTGCTGCCAATCACTAGGACTCTGTCAGTCATGGTGCTGGATAAAACAGAAGATAAATCACATCTTATGTTACTCCTGGTGTCATATTTTAAGGAGTTTCACCATACCATTTTTTTTAAAGAAGAAAAAAGTAACACCAAAAAATAGATAAGATAGATAGACAGACAGACAGACAGATAGATATATAGATAGATAGATAGATAGATAGACAGACATAGATAGACAAACAGACAGACAGACAGACAGACAGATAGATAGACAGACATATAGACAGACAGACAGACAGACAGATAGATAGATAGACAGACATATAGACAGACAGACAGACAGACAGACAGACAGACAGATAGACAGACAGACAGACAGACAGACAGACAGATAGATAGACAGACATATAGACAGACAGACAGACAGACAGACAGACAGACAGATAGATAGATAGATAGATAGATAGATAGATAGATAGATAGATAGATAGACAGACATATAGACAGACAGACAGACAGATAGACAGACAGACAGACAGACAGACAGACAGACAGACAGACAGACAGACAGACAGACAGACAGACAGACAGACAGACAGACAGACAGATAGATAGACAGATAGAATTACTTACGTTCAGTTTGGATTTGCTAGTCTGGGTCTCAGTCTGCCTGCTGTGTTGGTGTAAATGATTCGGAAGAATTGTCCTTTATCTGCTGCTCTAGTATTGGCTCATAGAATAGGTCAGCTCCTCCAGTGGTCTCATATGTTTTGCATGCCATAAATATGTAAATATATGATATTTATGACTCTCTATGGAACCTTCTACAAAACATACTAGTTGGGTTTAAAGAAGGGATTTATGCAGTAACTTTACAAGCCTGTTATGGATTATACAAGAATAAACCTGACATGTTACTGAGCCCTCTGACTCTCCACCCTTAAAGCGGAGGTCCTGCGAAAAAAAAAAATATTAAAAGCCAGTAGCTACAAATACTACAGCTCCTGACTTTTAATAAATGGACACTTACCTGTCCAGCATGCCCGCGATATCAGCAGGAGAAGACGAGCAATCGCTCATCTCTCTGCTGCCCCCGCCGCCATCCTTGGTAAGGGAATCAGCCTTGCTGCTTCACTGCCCGGTTCCCTACCGCGCATGTGCGAGTAGCGCAGCACTTTCCCAGTGGTCCCCGCTGTCTTCTGGGACCAGTGGTTTCCCAGAAGGCAGCTGGGGGGACAGGAAGTGGAGTGACTCCAATGGGAGTCTCTCCCTGGAAGTGGGTGCAGATACCTGTATTATACAGGTATCTGCACCCCCTCCCCCTGAAAGGTACCAAATGTGACACCGGAGAGGGGGATGGTTTCAAAAAGCGGAAGTTCCATTTTTGGGTGGAACTCAACTTTAACCTTAAAAACATTTTTTCCACTGGGTCATTCTGATACAGCAAGGAACAACAATGCAGTGAACAACATTAGACCAATATGATACATTTATTATATGCATAGAATTTGACAGGGGGGGCGTGTCCTATGCTTACATACTTTTGCTAATAGGCGTCCCTCGTTCCCATCTCAAAAAAAGTTGGGAGGTATGTAATAACCTGATAGGGGTTTTATCCACGCCGGAGCTCACCCTTAAAGGGATGTTCCAGTCATTTTTTATGTTTATTAAAAGTCAGCAGCTACAAAAAGTGTAGCTGCTGGCTTTTAATAAACATACACTCACCTGCTCCACGTTCCAGCGACGCGGCGGCCAGGGCTCCTCTCCGCCCCTCTCAGGCTGGCGTCTTCATTCCAAGTGTTGGCACCCGGCCGTGACAGCTTTCGGCTTCACGGCCAGGCACCCACTGCGCATGCGCGAGCTGCGCCATCCAATTGGACAGGCGATCGCCTGGGACCTGTCACGCGTCCCAGGCAATCGCCTGCAGGGAGGGGCTGCAGAAAGGCGATTAGACTATTCGCCTTAGCAGCCCCTCGGTGGAAGGAGGAAGTGGGACAGGAAGTCCCACTCCTCCTGAAGCCCCCACTCCACCCCCCCCCCCCCCCAAAAAATGGCATGCCAAATGTGGCATGTAAGGGGGCGAGGAGTGAATTAAGCGGAAGTTCCAATTTTGGGTGGAACTCCGCTTTAAGACGTGAACACGTAACATCAATACGCACAAGATGCGCTTTTATAAAAAGATCAGTAGAGGGCGCTGTGACATTACAATACAGGACCACATTTCCCAGAAGCTCTTGCTGCACAACCAACATGTCAGCTTGCTAGAGCGAAGGAAGGGGCTCACATATGATTTCTGCTCTCACACGGTAGGTTTACAATGTAAAAAACTGTAACTCTGAAATTGAAGATATTATATAGATCTTGTGCAGTCACTACTGTGCAGACCTGGATCTGATCTGTCATTGGATGTACCTTTTCATTGCATGTCCTCCTCACCTTTGAAATGTGCCTGACTTTTTATTTGTTTATTACAGGTATTTATAAAGCGCCGTCAATTTACGCAGCGCTTCATGCTGGTAATTTTAAAGTGGAACTTCAGTCATTTTTTCATCTTTCCATCTATTAAATCCTCTGCTATTGTTTTAACTTTGGATACTAAAACATTTTTTTCTGCCAGTAAATACCTTATACAGCCCCATTCCTGTTTCTTGTCTGATCATTAGCCTAGGCTTATGACATCGTGCACAGCTCTCGCTCTCACCCTTGTGAGAGTTTGCCAGGAAGGGAGGGCCAATAAGAGCTGCAGAGCTGGACGTGTGCCTCTGTGTAAATTCAGGGGACCAGATTCAGAAAGAAAAATATGCTGCGTTAATACTAAGAAAAGCCGGCGTATCTTTTTTTGCTATTCAGAAAAGAAGATACGTCGGCTTTCTCCTAAGATACGAGCGGCGTAATTCGCTTACACCGTCGTATCTTAAGTTGCATATTTACGCTGGCCACTAGGTGGCGCTTCGCGTAAATGATGCAAATGAGCTACTTACGCAGATTCACGAGCGTACTTGCGACGGCGCGTCGTAGTTTACGTAGTTTGCGTTAGCGTTATAGCGGCGTAAGGTTACCCCTGCTATAGCAGGCGCAGCCAATGTTAAGTATGGACGTTGGGACCGCGTCGAATTGAACGTCGGTTACGTCGTTTGCGTAAATCGTTCGGGAATGGGGCTCGACGTCAGTTACGTTCACGTCGTTTACATTGAGAAAAAAGCGACGTGATTTTGCGCATGCACACTGGGAACAACCATGCGCCGTCCAAAAAAAACGTTAATTACGTGGGGTCATGATTCATTTACATGAATCACGCCCCCACTTCAGAAATTTGAATTGCGTGGCCTTACGCCGTGCACTTTCCACTACGCCGCCGCATATTATGGAGCAAGTGCTTTCTGAATAATGCACTTGCCCATAATATTTGCGGCGGCGTATTGTAAAGAGGAAACGCTACGCCGCCGGAAAGATACATTTTTGTATCTGAATCTGGCCCAGGAAGTGTAAAGGCAGCAGCTTCAGCTTGCCCACAGTTAAAATGGATGCAGCCAAACTCAGTGGAGGGAGATTTCTGCAGCATATTTGGCAAGTACAGAATCACAGTATATATAAAAAAATATGCAAAGTGTCTGGAGGGAAGTTTCAGAATGGCAAAGGTGTTTTTATTACAAATTATGTGAACAGACTGCAGTTTCTCTTTAAATAATTAAACAGTTGATGGTCAGCAAATGCATTTGATAATAGTGTACAGATCACTCTACAAGGTGCAGTGACTATGATCAACCAGAGCTAGAAACTTTTCACTATCTGTTCAAAAGAAAGAAGGTTGGTCATAAAAGGGTAGGCGCCTTACCTAGAACGAGCGCTAGGGAGAAATCTTCCCTAGTTTGGGGACCTGACACCATGAAGCATCAACCAGATCACACAAAGATTTCCCAGCAAGCTGGACAATTTATCTGGGTGGTGATTGCTTCCTTCAATTGGACGTGCGTAATAGTTCTACCTAAGGTAGCCCATGGTATCCTTTTACAAAGGAGATGCTTTAATCAAATATATATAAAGCCCCATTCACACCTAAGCATTTTGTAGCCTGATGCTCAAAGCTCCAAAACGCTGAAGAAGCCACATTCCATTGTTTTCTATAGTCCCTGTTCACATAATGACATTCTGTCTACTGTAGCTGGATGCCTGTCACTCAATAAAGTACATGAGCTACTTTTTAGGCAGAATTTGGTGTTTTTTGGCCCTACACACTCCAATGGGAATACCTGAAAAAAAATATCGAAAAAAAAAAAAAAGGAAAATTGTATCAAATACGTATCGTATTTTCCTTTTCTGGCGCCAATCCATGGCAGCATACATGTGGTAGTATGCTGCCATATCGGTGCCAGGAAAGCTCAATTCAAGCATTTTTTTCAGGTGTATTTAATTTTTTTTTTTAACCACTTAAGACCCGGACCATTATGCAGCTAAAGGACCTTGCCCCTTTTTGCTATTCGGCACTGCGTCGCTTTAACGTGGCTCCGAAAACAAAATTGGCGTCCTTTTTTTCCTACAAATAGAGCTTTCTTTTGGTGGTATTTGATCACCTCTGTGGTTTTAATTTTTTTGCGCTATGAACAAAAATAGAGCGACAATTTAAAAAAAAATTCAATTTTTCTTTTAATTTTGCTATAATAAATATCCCCAAAAAAGATATAAAAATACTTTTTTTTTCCCTCAGTTTAGGCTGATATGTATTCTTCTACATATTTTTGGTAAAAAAAAATCGCAATAAGCGTTTAACGATTGGTTTGCGCAAAATTGATAGTGTTTACAAAATAGGGGATAGTTTTATTGCATTTTGATTAATAATTATTTGTTTACTACTAATAGCGGCGATCAGCGTTTTTTTGACTGCGACATTATGGCGGATACATCGGACAATTTTGACCAATTTTTGGAACCATTGTAATTTTCACAGCGAAAAGTGCTATAAAAATGCACTGATTACTGTGAAAATTACAATTGCAGTTTAGAAGTTACCCACTAGGGAGCGTTGTGGGGGTTAGGTGTGACCTCATATGTGTTTCTAACTGTAGGGGGGCGGGGCTGGACGTGTGACATCAGTGATCATCTTTCCCTATATCAGGGAACAGACGATCACTGACACTGCAACAATGAAGAACGGTGAAGGTGTGTTTACACACACCTCTCCCCGTTCTTCAGCTCCTGTGACCACTCGCGGGACACCGTCGTCGATCGGGTCCACGGGTCCCGCAGCCGCGGTCACGGAGCTGCAGACCAGGTCGCGGGTGTGCGCGACCCACGGCTGGCCACTTAAAGGGGGCGTACTCTTACGTGATTGTGCCCAGCCGTGCCATTCTGCCGACGTATATCGGCGTTAGGCGGTCCTTATGTGGTTAAGCTTATTCCTTTCCCGCCGAGCGAGTTCCTCCACACCAAAATCATCCAGCCATGTCTTTATGGAAAGATATGAAGGAAAGGACTGATGCGCTACTAGGAGTAAACAAAAGTGAACTAGAGTCACATGGACTGGTCTGTAGCGGCTCAATCTGGAGTGTCCACAAAACACTAGTGTAAAAATATGAAAAATGAAAAAGTGATAAGCGCTTCAGAAAATGAAAATGTGCAAACACCAAAAAATTAACAACTGATAATAAAACATACAGTGTGCAAACACCAAATAATAAACTGGTAATAGACCATAAAAGGCACTAGTAGGCTGAAATGATCGGGACCACAATAGAATAGTGTTAAATGGTCAAACAAACAGTTCCTTATGCCTGGTGCATCTGTGTGTCAATATGTGACCTTTTCTTTGACCAATAAAGGTGGCGCTAGGTGTCAAGTGTGACACTAATTGACAGTCTGTGTGAAGTGATAGAGGAATGGACTGGGTGAGATGTAATCGGAGTCTTCCTTTAAGATGCTGTAAAGAATCTATTCAATCCTTAAGGAGTGTTGTAGTCCCCTTACCTTAGGGTGGCTATATATGGGCATATAGTGCTGTATCCTGCTGTATTCGTGGCCTCGGTCTCTCAATGTAGTTCCCTCTTCCTGTTACCCTCTGTTCTGGATTCGGTGCTCCATGGATGGAGTGTAGGGAAGTGAGGTAAAAGAGAGAAAAAGATTGCCTCCAATGGTGAAGTATATCAGTGCCAAAACAGGGGGTATTTATTAAAAGTCGGTAAAAATTGACAATATAGGGCCAGATTCAGGTAGATGAGAGTATCTTTCCTCTGGAGTAACGCTTCTCATTTACGTTACTCTGAAGACCCTTTCAGCGCAAGTCCTGTAATTCACATAGCAGTTGCGCGTAAACTTGCGCCAGAGTAACGATAATGCGCTGGCGTAACCCGACGCAAGTGAAACTGGGTGTGATCATATGTAAATGATGGGCGGAGCCCAGCGCAGAGGCTTACGTTCAGCGCATCATCCACGGAGCATGCGCAGTGAGTGCGGCTCCACTCGCCCCCTTGTGCGCATGCTCACAACTTCCGTCGGCACCACTTCCTGGGAAACGTCAGCGCAATGCGTTCCGCTGGGCGCTTAAAAGCGCTGGCGGAAACGCCATTCCGGCGCAAAAGTAGTTCCATTTCCCCCCACCCCAGGGAAGATACTTTTGCCCTGTAATGGCTGCTCCCGCTGCCCCCAAAGAGAGGAGGAACCTAAATTATAATGCCCAGGAGGTCACAGTGATAATATCGGCTATGGAGGCATTTAATGATTTTCTCCATGGTAAAAAAAGCAGGAAGACCAGCCGGGAGAGAAAGCAGGCCATCCTGGACACCATAGCTGCCAGGGTCAATGTGCTGGGGTACTCCACCCGGAGTGCTTCAGACATTCGTAAAAAAATCAATGACCTGCGGCGCAAGGTGAGGGGCAAGGTGTCCACCATTAGGAGCCATGAGAGGGGCACAGGTGGTGGTCCCCCATGTCCTGTCACCCTGACCGCGGAGGAGGAGGTGGTCGCCCGCTGCCTGGACAGGGAGCAGTTGGAGGGGGTCCCAGGCTATGATTCCGTAGAGGAAGGCTCCAGAACAGGTAAGTGATTTTTACCCCCTTTTTGGTGTGTTGCATGTGGGGCGGGGGTGGGTACATGTGCCAAGTGTGTGGGACCACCAACATGTGTCTGCTTTGTGTCATCCACAGATGACGGTGCTGGGCCATCTCGTGCCGGCCAGTCCACCCCAACCCCCCAACGGGATGCTGAAGACGAGGCCCTGGGTGCTGGAGACACCGAGGTGGAGGAGGAGAGTGCCCACACCACTTCAGCAGAGGTGGTTGTGGAGGAGCCTGTCCCTGAACAGGAGTTCATTTTAATGTTGGAGGAGTCCTCCTCCTCTGCAGGGCCCTCTGTGATCCCCTCCCCCATCCTAGGTAGCCCCTCAAGGGCGACTCCATCCCCACGGGGACAACCTTCCTCTGCCCCCAGGAAGGCCACCCGGAAGACCAGGGGGGTGTGTGATTTGGTCGAAGACCAGGTGCTTTTGGACCACGCGAAACAGACCCAGCAAATGGGGGAGATGGCTGGCCACCTAGACAGGGTCGCAGACAGCCTGGGCTCTATGTCACAGCTGCCCAGTCGCGCGCAGGGCGTTGTGACCAGCCTGGGGGAGGTGCAGGCTGATATCCGGCACTTGACAGCAGCTGTTCGAGACAACACTGCTGCCATTCGGGAAGAGGGGAGGCAGCGGCAACGTGACCAGCGGCATCAGATCACCCGCCAGCTGAGGATGCAGGCCCAAACAAATTTGTATCTGAGCCGTATCGCTGTGGCATTGGAGGGCATGCAGCCAACAGCTCCCAGGAGTGGCCCACCCGGGGATCAGCCTCCTCCTGATGCCCCCCCACCACCACCACCACCCACTCCCTCCAGGCAGATGAGGAGCCCGAGAGTGCCCCCAAGGAGGAGCCCCCGTCATCCCAGATGAGGGTTTTTTGTTTTTTTGGTTGTTATATATTTTTGTTTATACTCAGGACATGAGTTTATTTATTTTATTTATTATTATTGTTTATACTCAGGACATGAGTTTTTGTTAATTTTTTTGGTTCTCAGGTTATGAGATTTTATTTTTATTTTTTGATACTGCACACGTTGCAGTGTGAATGGTGTGTGAATGTGAGAGGGTGGCACTCCTGAAAGTAAGGGGTGTCACCCTCGGCCGTGGTGGTGAAGTTAACCCCACGGCTGAATGAATGACGTGTGAAAGGTGTGTGAATGGACAGTGACATCATTGGGGCCTTGACGCGGCGTTACTGCTCCCAACTCCTACATGCTGGACTTGGGCTAATCCAATGCGATGTGCATGTGATGTGTGTGATCTAGGGACATCAGTGGTGTACACGCGTGCACTGTCTGTGTTAGTAATGTTTTGGTTTAGTGTCCAAAGATGCCTACGGCGAGGACCCTCCTGACTGCTCTTCCATCAGCAGACTGGGTGTCCTCTGGCAGGTGGGGACTGTGTGGGTCGGGGGTCAGGTCATCACGTATGTCAATCTCTAGGCCTTTTTTCATAGCAAAGTTATGTAGTATGCAACATGCACCGATGATCTGACACACAAAGGTAGGGGAATACAATAGGGTCCCCCCGGACTTATCCAGGCAGCGGAAACGGGACTTCAGGAGCCCAAATGTTTGCTCCACCACTCCACGGGTTTTGATGTGTGCTTCATTGTATTTTCTCTCTCCTCTGGTTTGGGGGTTCCGGAAAGGAGTCATTAGATGGGGTCCCAGTGCATATGCAGAGTCACCTGTAAGGTAAAAGACAGGAGAATGTTAGTCATGCATGTGCGACTTCTGTTGTGCATCACGGGAGGGGATAGTCATGCCTGACTCCCATGTCACTCACCAACCAGCCAGCTGTCCCCATACATGTTCTGTTCGAATTCTGCTGGGATGGGACTCTGACGGTATATGAAGCTGTCATGGCTGGACCCGGGGTGTTTGGCACGGACGTGCCATATGAGGCGTTGGGCATCGGCTATCACCTGTACGTTGATGGAGTGCCAATGCTTCCGATTGCGGTATATGTGCTCTGTGGCACTGGGGGGCTGTAGGGCCACATGTGTGCAATCAATGGCCCCGATGGTGCGTGGGAATCTGGCAATGTTGTAGAAATCTGTCATTGCCTTCAGCCGCAGCTCCTCAGTGGTGGGTCTGATGAACTGGTTGGACATGCGTCTGAGGATTGCAGGGACAACCTGGTGCACACATCTGCTTATGGAGGACTGTGACATCCCAGCCACCACTCCACTTGTACGCTGGAATGATCCACTGGCAAGGAAATGAAGTGTTGCCAGGACCTTCACCAGTGGCTGCACTGCTTGTGAGCGGTGTGTCTTGCTGGTGATGTCACCCTGCAGGGTTGTGGTTAGTTCAAGTATTGCATCTGGGCTGAATCTGAAGAGGCGATACACCTCCTCATCCCCCATGCCAAAGAGGTTCATACGTGTGCGGTATATCCTCTCACGTGCCCGCCTCCTCCGTAGCGAGGGACCCAGTACTAGTCTTAGGACCACGAGTGCCCCTGGCATGTTGGCACACAGAGGTGTTGTCCTTGCTAGTGTTGTTGTTCAGCTTGCTAGTTTCGTCGGTAACGCTGCTGTAGCTGCTCTCCTGCTGACCTGTGACCGTCTGGAGTAAAGATAAAGCAGCTTTTTGTAGAAATAACTTTGCGCCGGACGGACCAGATACGCGCGGCGCATGTAGCCAGCGTATGGTGCTAATCCGATCGTGAATTGGGAAAAATCCCTCATTTGCATATTTGCAGGGGAAATCAATAGGCGCGACTGATGCGCCCAGCGAAAATAAGCGCTGACGATACTCTGGCGTCGGAACGTTCCGCCGGTCGCAAATGACCCGTTATTGGGCGCATCTAGTTTGGTGGGTACGGGCACATAGAAAAGACGGCGCATCATCACAGTTACGCGGCGCATATCCAAATACTCCAGCGCAAGTGTTCGTGAATCTGGCCCATAAAGTCCAAACTAAGTTGGACTAGATGCAAAAATCAATTGGATAAAAGTTCAGCATAAAATAAAGAAATAAAAATAAAATTATAACGGAGACGGAGCGGAGCGATCGTAGTACCACTACCGCTTGGTCTGTTGGCCTCCGGCTTGTGCGGGTGTCACGTGATCTCAGTATCCCTACTGGGATACTGAGATCACGTGACACCCGCACAAGCCGGAGGCCAACAGACCAAGCGGTAGTGGTACTACGATCGCTCCGCTCCGTCTCCGTTATAATTTTATTTTTATTTCTTTATTTTATGCTGAACTTTTATCCAATTGATTTTTGCATCTAGTCCAACTTAGTTTGGACTTTATATTGTCAATTTTTACCGACTTTTAATAAATTGTCTAAAATGTCTTTGTACGCTCTAGCAGTAACAGTACCCTTTACTGGAAACGCCTAAACTCAATATTTTTCAGGCATTGCACATACTTAACGCCCGCCCCATG
The DNA here is from genome assembly GCA_029574335.1 of Rana kukunoris. NCBI lineage: Eukaryota > Metazoa > Chordata > Amphibia > Anura > Ranidae > Rana > Rana kukunoris. The sequence goes on along the minus strand of CM056050.1, from coordinate 580,780,783 downwards.
TAGATGTACGTCCACAGAATGGCACGTACAGGCAGATGGGCGCACTGGTACGTCCCTGACTTCTTGCGGTTTGGGGGTCCGTTCGGGACCCCCCCGCTACATGCGGCAGTCATTTTACCTCTGTGAGCGATCCAGGATGAGGGGGTGGCTGTTGGTTTCTGTCCGCCCCCTCGCGATCGCTCCCAGCCAATCCGGATTCCCCCCGCTCTGCCCGCCCTCTGCCTGTGTAATGTAAACACAGGCAGAGGAAGTGATGTCACCTCTCCTCTCGGCGGTATTTTCAATCCGGCGAGAGGAGAGAAGACATCACATAGTAAGTCGCACCAACACTACACTGACACCAGTACACATAGGCACATTAACCCCTTCAGATCACCCCCAGCCCCCTGTCACAGTGTCACTGATTGCAGTGATCATATATTTACTGATCACTGCATTTAGTGTCAGTGTGACAGTTAGTGTGACAGGCAGTTAGCGTTGGGTCCAGGGTAGCCCCCTACCCCCCCTAATAAAGGTTTAACCCCTTGATCACCTCCCTAGTTAACCCTTTCACCCCCTATTGCCAGTGTCACTAAGCGATCGGTTTTCTGATCGCTGTATTAGTGTCGCTGTTGCCGCTAGGTAGCTAATTTTTTTTTATATTGCGTTTTTTTTTTTTTTACTAAAGACATGTGGCTGAATACATTTTGGCCTAAATGTTTGACTAAAATGTAGTTTATTCTTATTTTCTTATAACAAAAAGTAGAAAATATAATTATTTTTCCAAATTTTCAGTCATTTTCCATTTATATCGCAAAAAATAAAAATTGCAGAGGCAATCAAATACCATCAAAAGAAAGCTCTATTTGTGGGAAGAAAAGGACGCAAATTTTGTTTGGGAGCCACGTCGCACGACCGCGCAATTGTCTGTTAAAGCGACGCAGTGCCGAATTGTAAAAACACCTTTGGGCATTTAGCAGCATATTGGTCTGGGCTTACATTGATGATGTTAGTAAGCTTGTACATGGCTTATGGTAGAAATACTTTTCTGTAGCTCTTTAGCCCAAATCTATTTATTTTATTTTATTATTTTAGGTTTATTTAAGAACAGAATTACCATCATGAAAATTGTACGGGTCTTTTTGCCTCGAAATATAAAGTACCCACTCTCTGTATGTTCATGGAACCCATCTGTCTATATGTATTCAACCTACAATCCCAAGAGGAGCATCAAGGACTGTTATCAACTTCTAAATGTCCCAGAAGGGTCCTCTGCAGATGAAGTTAGACACTCTTATAGGCTTTTGGCAAAGAAATATCATCCAGATAGCGGTGCCATCACTGCCAACGCCAACACGTTCGTGCAGATCGATGAAGCTTACAAAAACCTCCTGACACACTTGGCTCAAAAGTCAAAGACGGGACAAGCCCTCGAGGATGATGAGGAGAAGACCTCGGAGTACAAGACACCACAGCATAGGCATTACTTGAGCTATGAAGGAGTTGGTTATGGCACACCTAGCCAGCGGCAGAGACAGTACATCCAGTTTCGCGTAGACCGAGCAACTGACCAAGTTTTGGATTTCCGAAAGAAAAAATTTGAACAGGAGTACGCAGAGAACGCAATGGTTGCAAAGGACGTCCGGCAGAGAAAAAAGGTGAAGACAACTCAAGCCATAGAACGTTTGGTAGAAGACCTGATCCAAGAGTCCATGGCAAAGGGAGACTTTAACAACCTCAGTGGCAAAGGAAAGCCCATTACCAAGTTTTCCACGTGTCCGCATATTGACCCGATGACTCACAATCTCAACCGAATTCTAATAGATAACGGTTATCAGCCGGAATGGATCGTTATGCAAAAGGAGATACGAGATACGATTGATAAGCTTCGAAATGATTTGGTAGCCTCTCGTAAGAAAATAGGAGAGCTTGTGACTTCTTCAAAGGAAAAGGAATGGATGGAAATCTGTAAGAATTTCAGAGAAAATATAACAAAGCTAAACAAGAAAGTGAATGACTTTAACCTGGTTGTGCCCCTCTTGAGCAGACAAATGGTCCACTTTAACGTCGATAAAGAAATTTCTCGAGCTGAGCAGGCCTACTGTGTGCTAAAAGAGGAAATGGAAGCAGCCATTAAGATGGAAGAAAAGAAAAATATGGACTTTAAGAAAACCAGTCCTATGGAAATCTTATTAAATTGGATAAATCTATTTAACAAAGAAAATAAATAATTATAAAAAGTGTCTAACAATCTCTTCAGGTTGCTTTGAGTTTTAAGCCCTCAGTTTTGGTAATTTAACCACTTCAGGTCCGCGCTATTAACAAAATACGTGAACAGCGCGGACCTGAGGCGCCGGGGTCACGTCTTTGGACGTGATTTGCTTGTAATTACCCGCGGCGGGGAAAAACAGTTCCGACGCATCCGATGCGTGTACCCGGCGGCCGCGTTGTCCGTCAGGTACACGCGATCGTCGGTGAGAGAGCAGGGATGTGGAGCTCTGAGTGTAAACACAGAACTTCACGTCCTGTCAGTGAGGTGACAGATGCTGTTTCTCTTGTACATAGGGAGACAGCATCGGTCACCTCCCCCAGTCACCCCCCTCCCCCCACACAGTTAGAACACACCCAGGCAATACATTTAACCCCTTCCTCACCCCCTAGTGTTAACCCCTTCAATGCCAGTCACATTTATACAGTAATTAGTGCGTTTTTATAGCACTGGTCGCTGTATAAATGTGAATGGCGCCAAAAATGTGTCAAAAGTGTCCGATGTGTCCGTCGCAATATCGCAGTCCCAATAAAAATCGCAGATCGCCGCCATTACTAGTAAAAAAAAAATATAAAAAAAAAATCATAATTATGTCCCCTATTTTGTAGGTGCTATAACTTTTGCGCAAAGCAGTCACTTATTGTGATTTTTTTTTTTTTTTTTTTACAAAAATACGTAGAAGAATACGTATCGGCCTTAACTGAGAAAAAAATATATAAAAAAAAAAAAAAAAAATTGGATATTTATTATAGCAACAAGTAAAAAATATATATATATTTTAAAATTGTCGCTCTTTTTTTCATTATAACGCAAAAAATAAAAACCGCACGGGCGATCAAATACCACCAATAGAAAGCTCTATTTGGGGGGAAAAAAGGGACGCCAATTTTGTTTGGGTGCCACGTCGCACGACCGCGCAATTGTCAGTTAAATCGACGCAGTGCCGGAAGCTGAAATTTCGCCTGGGCACGAAGGGGGTTTATGTGCCCAGTAAGCAAGTGGTTAAACCACTTAAGGACCCCTTACGGATGATATACGTCGGCAGAATGGCACAGCTGGGCACAAGCACGTACCTGTACGTGTTTCTTTGAGGCCCAGCCGCGGCACGCTCGTGGCCCTGTCCGAAGTTCCGTGACCGCGCCCGCGATCGCCGCCAGTGTCCCGTGATCGGTCACAGGAGCTGAAGAACGAGGAGAGGTGAGTGTAAACATACCTTCCCTGTTCTTCACGCCCCCTACAGTTAGAAACACATATGAGGTCACACTTAACCCCAACAGTGCCCTCATTTTCACAGTAATCAGTGAATTTTTATAGCACTTTTTGCTATGAAAATTACAATGGTCCCAAGAATGTGTAAAAATTGTCCAATGAGTCCGCCATAATGTTGCAGTCAAGAAAAAAATAGCTGATCACCGCCATTAGAAGTAAAAAAAAAAATATGAATAAAAATGCAATGAAACTATACCTTATTTTGTAAACACTATAAATTTTGTGCAAACCAATCGATAAACGCCTTTTGTGATTTTTTTTTCTTTTTTTTTTACCAAAAATAAGTAGAAGACTACGTATCGACCTAAACTGAGGAAAAAAATAACTGTTTTATATATATTTTTGGGGGATATTTATTATAACAAAAAGTAAAAAATATTGTTTTGTTTTTTTCAAAATTTGCGCTATATTTTTGTTTATAGCGCAAAAAATAAAAAACGCAGAGGTGATCAAATACCACCAAAATAAAGCTCTATTTTTGGGAAAAAAAGGAATTTTGTTTGGGAGCCACGTCACATGACCGCGCAATTGTCAGTGAAAGCAACGCAGTGCCGAATCGCAAAAAGAGGCAAGGTCCTTAACATGCATAATAGTCCGGGTCTTAAGTGGTTAAGGGGCTAGCCTTTAGAGTCCGGTCATTTTTAAAGGAATCCATATACTGAAAGGGGTTGTAAAGGCAGCTTTTTAGCTTTATGCATTCTATGTATTTAGATAAAAAGCCTTCTGTTTGCAGCAGCCCCCCTAACACTTACTCGAGGTCCACGAATGTCTCAGCCGTCCAAGATTCCACTTCCTGATTGGCTAAAAACCCATTGGCTCCCGCTGCTGTCAATCAAAGTCAGCTAGCCAATCAGGGAAGAGAGGGGCGGCGCTCCATGTCTGAGTGGACACAAGGAGCTGTGACTTGGCAAAGGTGCCCCAATAGCAACTTGCTTGCATTGAACAGGAGGAAGGGGCCAGGATCACAGAAGAGGGACCCGAGAAGAGGAGGATCTCGGCTGCTCTGTGCAAATCCACTGCAACAGAGCAGGTAAGTATTAACATGTTTATGATTTTTATTGGGAGAAAAACACAACTTTACAATCCATTTAAGGGCCAGTCCACACCAGACACAGTTCCGTGCACATTTTTTTTTGCACTAAAAATGCATGCACAGTGTTTTTCATGTATTCCAATGGCTCTAGTTCACGCCATACAGTCAGTTTCCCAGTGCAGAAACTGACCGGAACTGACTGGCGCGGATGGGCACAAGGGCGTACAGGTACATCCCCTTTAAGATCCCAGCCGGGGGTCGCACCACCGGTGGTGCGCTTGCGACCTTGTCCTGAGCTCCGTGACTGCGCCTGCGGGACCCGATCGCCGTCAGTGTCCAGCGATCGGGTCACAGAGCTGAAGAACTGGGAGAGGTAAGTGTAAACAAATCTCTCACTGTTCTTCCTATAGTGAGACTGTCACTGATCGTCTGTTCCCTGACATAGGGAACGACGATCAGTGACATACCATGCCAAGCCACGCCCCCACAAGAATCACACATTAGGTCATACTTAAAGCGGATCTCCCACGCAGAAATGTATTATTTTTAAAAAAAATGTGGGTTAGTTAAATTTTTATTAGCACTGCGATTATAAACTCACGTTTCTTGTCTCCTACGGCCTCTCCTCTGTCAGTCTGTCTGCAATATACACTTATATAACCCTCTTTGTGCCGTTGCCATTTTAACTGTGGGCATTAAGAGCCCACAGGCAGGCACTTCCTTGTTGCGGTGATGCTGCTGTCCCAGCAGCCACCGCTCGATCTGGCGCATGTGCAGTCGCAACGGGGAGCCGCTGCGTTAGCATCTGTGTTGCCATCACAAAGGCAGGTGTAGCAATATAAAATTACCGCCATGTTGTGATGTGAACACAGCCTCATCTATGTCACGCGTCACTTCCTGGTGGAGAAATAGCGCGATATTTGCTATCACAGCTCTAAACCAGAACACGGAGCTATGAGAGGAGTTCTTATAGCACACTGCGGGGAACAGGAAGTGATCCCATGCCCGAAGAATACCCACAGTTTTTGCAGATCGGAAGCATCGGAAAGGTAAAGTACGTACACCTATGGAAAATAATAACAACCATTTTAAGCATGTTTAATATCGGCAAAACTATTAAGGTAATCTTGCAAATAGGGTGGAGCTCCGCTTTAACCCCTTGAGCGCCCCCTACAGGTTAACTCCTTCACTGCCAGTGTCATTTTCACAGTAATCGGTGCATTTTTATAGCATAATGTCGCAGTCACTATAAAAATCGCTGATCGCCGCCATTACTAGTAAAAAATAAAAAAATGCCATAAAACTATCCCCTATTTTGTAGACGCTATAACTTTTGCGCAAACCAATCAATAAACGCCTATTGTGATTTTTTTTTTTTTACCAAAAATATGTAGAAGAAAACATATCGGCCTAAACTGAGGAAAAAAAAATTATATATTTTTGGGGATATTTATTATAGCAAAAAGTCAAAAATATTGTAAAAATATTGCATTTTTTAAAAAATTGTTGCTCTATTTTGGTTTATAACGGCAAAAATTTAAAACAGGGGAAAAAAAAGGACGTCAATTTTGTTTGGAAAAGACGTTGCACGACCGGACAATTGTCAGTTAAAGTGAGGCAGTGCCGAATCGCAAAAAGGGGCCTGGTCCAAAATGGTGCCGGGCTTAAAGCGGAGGTTTAAATTCTAACAATACATTGAGCCGACTGATTAGACTGCGGGTATGCTGGCATTTTTTTTTTTTGTACATACCTCGTTAACGCTGTGCCCTCGGCTTCCGGGTATGATTTTTGCGGAACTGGGCGTTCCTGGTTGATGTTCTTGCAACCGGCGCATACTGCGCGTCACGACTTTCCGAAAGAAGCTGAACATCATTGCGCAGGTGTCGTATAGAGTCGGCTTTATACGGCGCCTGCGCAGCGACGTTCGGCTTCTTTCGGAAATTCGTGACGCGCAGTATGCGCCGGTCGGAGGAACATCAATCAACTAGGAATGCCCAGTTCCGCAAGAATCATACCCGGAAGCCGAGGGATGAAACGACGCTAACGAGGTATGTACGAAGAAAAAATAAATAAACGCCAGCATACCCGCAGTCTAATCAGTCGGCTCAAAGTATTGTTAGAATTTTTTTTTAGGGTGAACCGCTTTAAGCCCCGCACCATTTTGGTGCTAAAGGACCAGGCCCCTTTTAGGGTGAACCTCCGCTTTAAGTGGTTAACTTGTAAAAAACAAGTTTGAAATCTTAAAGTGAGGCACATTCTTCCTAGGCTAAAGTTCATAAAAAAGAAAAGAAAAGGGTGGAGTGGAAAGTCACTTATTTCCTGACAATATCGGAGCTCCATGTCTTCACTTCCTCGACTTGTGTCTAGTGTCTATTAAGTGTTTGTTACATTAAAGTTCATTAAAAAAAAAAGATGGAGTGGAGGCCACATGTTTCCTGTCAAAAGTGGAGCTCCTGTCTGCAGCCAGCCCTCCCCCTTGCTCCTGATTGGGCGGCATGGAGCAGGCGATTGGAGGGAGAGGAACACGCCCCCGGACGCCGTGACGTATAGGATTGTATTGGAGAAATTCTGCCAGAGAGAACTGCAGAGGGTAAGTGAGGGACTCGTTCAGTGCTGGGCGTGGCCTGAGTGTTGCTGGGCACACGGATACCCCATGTCCTGTGTATTCCCAGGACAGGGTCATGTGACCTGCAGGGGGGGACTAGAAGTGTCAGCATGCCTGGCTGGGTGCAGTGCAGAGTATGGGGGTGGGATGGCTCATGATGTGATTGATGTATTCCTCAATTCCTTCTATTCTAAACAATAACATTGTATTTGTGAATGGCAGTGACTGTATGGAAGCTCTGTGTGTTATAATCACAAGACTTCTCTACAATGAAATGCTGGTTCATCCTTTATAATTTCACTGCTGATCTCCTCCAGCTTATTTCAGCCACTTCCTTCCCACATCATTGCTGCCTTGGCTTCCTGGCAGTGACAACAATGAATCGCTCGTGGCGTGACAGGTCAGCACTCGTAGTCTTCACCTGGAGGGTGACAACTCAGAAGTACAGTTTGGGAGAAGGTTGTCACCTCAGAACAGGAAGCGCCTGAACAATAACTTCCATTGCAGGATCGCCAGTTTTGTTTTGTTTTTTAACCACAAGCTGTTTTCTGGCACTTTTTTACAAGTTTAAGGGCCAGTTCACACCAGACGCAGCTTCATGCGCTTCTTTTCTGCACTAAAAATGCATGCCCAGCGTTTTCCATGTAGATAGATTGGGGTAGATTCACGCACCTCGGCGCATCTTTATGCGGGTGTAGCGTATCTTCTTTTGAACGTTGAGAGGGAAGCATGGAATTCACAAAGCAAATGCTCCCAACGTTGCGCTGGCGTAGCGTATAGTCGTCGGCGTAAGTCAAAGTAGGTGGAAGTGGGCATGTAACATTTAAATGAAGCGTAACCCAATGCAAACGATGGGCTGAGCCTCATACAAGTACAAAAAACGAACGGCGCATGCGTCGTATCTTGGACACATCCCAGTGCGCATGCTCACAGTCACGTCGACATACCGTATTTATCGGGGTACTGCGTGCTCCCGCGCTCCCCTAAAGTTGCCCCGAAATTCCTGTAAAAAAAAATGTTATAACATTTTATTACTTACAGCTTTGGTGTCTTGCCCAGCGTCCATCATCTGGTCTGGCGTCCGTCTGCGGCCTCGGTGGTGTCCTCCCGGCTTCTCCAGCGCGCACCTCAAGTCGAATCCCCGCTTCCCGCTCAGTTTGAACGCCTCCGCCGACATATACCGAGTGCAGTACACTCGGGTACATTCGGCCAGGCTCGGCTTCGCTTGTGCGGACGCTTTGTGACGTTTTATGCGTGAGCACGAGTAAAGCCGAGCCTAGCTGAATGTACGCGAGTGTACTGCACTCGGTATATGTGGGCGGAGGCGTTCAAACTGAGCGCGGGGATCGGTGTATATCACGCACCCACAATTTTCCCCTTATTTTAAAGCGAAGTTCCACCTAAAAATGGAACTTCAGCTTAATCCACTCCTCACCCCCTTATATGCCACATTTGGCATGTAATTTTTTTGGGGGGGGGAGTGGGGGCTTCAGGAGGAGTGGGACTTCCTGTCCCACTTCCTCCTTCCGCCGAGGGGCTGGTTAGGCGATTAAGCTTAATCGCCTACAGCAGCCCCTCCCTGCAAGCGACCGCCTCGGACACTGACAGGTACTAGACGATCGCCTGTCCAATCAGCGGCGGGCTGCGCGCATGCGCAATGGGTGCCCGACCGTGAAGCCGAAGGCTGTCACGGCTGGGTGCCAACAGTTAGAATGAAGACGCGTCGCTGGAACGTGGAGAATGTAAGTGAATGTTTATTAAAAGCCAGCAGCTACACTTTTTGTAGCTGCTGACTTTTAATAAACATTACATTTGGCTGGAACACCCCTTTAAGGGGAAAAAAGTGAGTGGTATACGCCGATTAAATACGGTAACTGCCTAATATACGTCAAAACACTGCCTACGACGTGAACCTACGCACAGCCCTATTCACGTACTACGTAAATGACGTAAAAATCGATGACATTCGTTCCCTGGCCCATACCTTTGCATGGGTTGCGCCTCCTATATGAGGAATAACTTTACGCCGGATGTAACCCTTGCGCAAATCACTTAAAACATGTGCCAGGCGCAAGTACGTTCGTGAATCGGTGTATCTTACTCATTTGCATATTTAAAATGGGAACGCCGAATGCGTCCAGCGTAACTATGCGCCCACGAAACGCCGGGGCGAGGCAAGTTACGTCGGGCGGCTGAAGCCTGTTTTTTCGACGTATCTAGCTTGGGGGAATCGGCGCAGAGATACGACGGTGCACATTTGTACTTACGATGGCGTATCTCGAGATACGTGGGCGTAAGTCCTACGTGAATCTGGGCCATGGTATGTAGAGCAAGCACTATTGAAAGATTTATTTTGGGGGTCAGCACCTACATCCCTGAAGGGAAAAATATGTGTGAAAGCCCCAAACTGGGGAAATGCGTGGGATTTTTAGGGGGTGCTTATATATCCTGTTACAAAGAAAAGAGAAATTTTATAAAAAATATATGTATTTTATTCATGTGAATACATGGCATGAAAGAAGAGATATGAAAAAAGATACAACGCAGTGCACTCTTTCATAAAAAGTCACAAACTTGCAGACCTACATGTTTCGCCTTCTTCAGGGACGTGTAAGGACTTTAATTAATCTAAAAATAGATATAAATAAATATATCAAACATTTATTAAAACTGTATAAACTAATACTTCTAAACTTAGTTTAGAGGTATTTCGTTTTAAACAATTTTAATAAATGTTTGATATATTTATTTCTGTATGCTTGTTTATGTAACTGCTTCAAAACTATGTATCTATAAATTATTTCTATCTATTTTTAGATGAATTAAAGTCCTTGCACGTCACTGAAGAAGCCTAAGCTAGGCGAAACATGTAGGACTGCAAGTTTGTGACTTTTTATGAAAGAATGCACTGCATTGTATCTTTTTTCATATACCGTATATACTCGAGTATAAGCCGAGGCACCTAATTTTACCACAAAAAAATGGGAAACCGTATTGACTCGAGTAAAAGCCTAGGGTTTCCATCTGCGTGCCTCTCTGTGCCCGTGCCTCTCTGTGCCCGTGCCTGACTGTGCCCGTGCCTGACTGTGCCCATGCCTCACTGTGTCCATGACTAGACTTACGTATCTTCTTAACATTGGAGTATATAGAAGGGGTGCCTGGCTTTGGAAAATCAGTGCTCCACGGCCGTAGGTCCCCCAGACAACAATCTGTGCACACTTGTAGAGGAAGAGTGGGGCTACATGTGTGCCAAGTTTGGGGTCCAGCGGATCTACGGCCGGCCAGTACCGGGTCCCCAAAGTCCGGGAGATCAGGTGCAAAAAGGTGACTCGAGTATAAGCCGAGGGGGGCATTTTCAGCACCAAAAAATGCGCTGAAAAAACTTGGCTTATACTCGAGTGTATATATATATATATATATATATATATATATATATATATATATATATATATATATATATATATATATTATCTTCTTTTATGCCATGTATTCACATGAATAAAATACATATATTTTTTATAAAATTTCTCTTTTCTTTGTAACGGTATATATAAGTACCCCCTAAAAATCCCATGCATTTCCCGGTTTGGGGCTTTAACACAGTGTTTTCCATGTACACCGGTATTTCCGGTGCAGAAACTGACTGCATGGTGTGAATTGGAGCCATTGGAATACATGGAAAACAATGTGCATGCATTTTTAGTGCAGAAAAAAAATCACACGGAACTGAATGGAACTGCGTCTGGTGTGAACTACCACTTAATCTGTAGTTTTTGCCAGAAAGTTACTTATAGCCCCCCAAACATTATACTTTTTTTTTCATAGCAGAGGCCCTAGGGAACAAAATGGCAATCGTTAATTTTTTTTTATCTTATTTGCACAGCGTTTTTGCAAACAATGTTTTGGGAAAAAACACACTTGAATTAAACAAAACAATATTTACACCAGTTCTTTGTATAATGTGAAAGATGCTATGCCGAGTAGATAGATACCTAACACGTCACATTTTAAAATTGTGCACACTCGTAGAAAGGCGACAAACTACGCTATTTAAAAATCCCCATAGACAAAATGCCTTTACAGGCTACCTGGTTAGAGTTACAGAGGAGGTCTAGGGCTAGAATTATTGCTTTCACTCTGTTTGTGGCGATACTTTACATGTGTGGTGAAGTGTGAAGACATACATTGAATTTTTAAAGGGATGCATTTTACTTGAGCTAAAGGTGCCGATAATGGCCGACAATAAATTCATATTCATTTAAACTCATGATAATAATTAAAAAGTGAAATATAATACATAAATATATATATATATATATTGAGATGTATACTGCACAGTGCAATTGTCCACAGGCAGAGGAGAGAAAGATAGAAGTTTGCATGTCTCTTCTGCCAATCTACGCTTTCTTCCGCCTAGCAATTTTTTTTTTTTCAGACTTTAGTTCTTCTTTTCTATGAGATTTTAGGAAATGGGCTAACAAATAGAGGAAATGCAGACAATAATTATTTTCATTTCCAGGTTAAGGTTGTAATAATAGACTTTGTTTTTACATATTCACTGCTTATCGTCAAACATTTAAATACATCCTAAATGAAATTGGTTCAAACGAGCTTGGTAACTTTTTTTTATTTATTTTTTAAAACAAAGTCCCCAATGTGTTGTGTTGTTTATTTGGGGGGGGGGGGGTGACAGGTTCTCTTTAACCGCTTGAGTACCAGCCTGTATTACCTCTAAGGCCGCGTACACACGATCAGACATGTCCGATGAAACATGTCCGACGCTGAAGTGGTCTGTTGGTCTGATGTGCGTACACACCATCGGACCAAAATCCCCTCGGACCAGAACACAGTGACGTAGAACACAACGACGTGATGAAAAAACGAAGTTCAATGCTTCCAAGCATGCTTCGACTTGATTCTGAGCATGCGCGGGATTTTGGTCCGATGATTTTGTGTACTAACCATCGAACCTGTCCGACGGATAGGTTTCCAGCGGACAGGTTTTAAAGCATGTTTTGAAACTTTTGTCCGCTGGAAAACGGTCCAATAGGCCGTACACACCATCGAGCATGTCCGCTGAAACTGGTCTGCCGACCAGTTTCAGCGGACATGTTCCATGGTGTGTACGCGGCCTTAGATTCCAGGTCATGGGTCATTTTTCAGTGTTGTGATTGCAGCACTGAACCCAAATTAGTTTTTTATATCATTTTGTTTGAGACAGAGCTTTCTTTTGGTGAAATGTAAAATAAATAAATAAACCGAGCCGGTTTTTTACAATTCCTTTTATTAATGGCTGTGTTCTCCCGCTGCCGTCTTCTCCCGCCGCCATCTTCTTCTCCTGCCGCTGTCACCTCTTGCCACCGTCATTCCTGATGCCTTCTCTCCCTCCGCGGTCTTCTTCCTCGCCTCCGGTTATCCACTAAATTAATTAAAAAGCCACTGTTCCTCCTCTGTGCTGTTGTCCCCTGTCTGGCATCTGTTGTATAGCCATGGGGTGTGACTATCCGATGATGTCACCCGGAGAGCCTGTCCTTGTGACATCACAGGGGGTGGGCTCTCCAGGTGACATCATTTGATGGCCACGCCCCATAGCTATATAACAGATATCAGACATTGTGCGTGGCTATTCAATGATGTCACTCGGAGAGCCTACCCTTGTGACATCACAGGGGGCAGGCTCTCCAGGTGACGTCATCTGATGGCCAAGCCCCATGGCTATACAACAGATGACTTTGCACACAAAAGGTAAAAAAAAACGTCCGACTTTGGGAAACTAGATGTAAAAACGGTGTTACAAAAAAAAAAGAAGAGATTAAAAATGTCAAAGCACCATTGCCCCTCCCCGTGCATACATGCAACCACAGATGGGCGTGTAGAGTATAGCATGTGTATGTAAACTGCGATTGCACCACACATGTGAGATATCACTGTGAGTGTCATAACGAGAGCAATAATTAGGGCCATAATAAACGGTTATCTCTACAATAATAACCTGTAGGCGTTTTTAAAGCATCGCCCTTGAAAAATGTTAGATATCGTAGTTTGTCAATACTTCACAGCCACACACAAATCTTAATATATTTGGTATCTATTTACTCCATGCACCCTCCTCTTTTTTTTCTTTCCTTTAAAGGATCACTAAAGGAAAACATTTTTTTTTTGCTGAAATGACTGTTTACAGGGTATAGAGACATAAAAGTTAACTGATTCCTTTTCAAAATGGTTAAAAATAGATAAAAATCAATCATATAATGTGCCTGCAGGTTAGTTTCACTTTTAAACTGGCTTCATGTTTCTGTGAAGTAGAAATAGACACACAGAACAAAAACAAACAAATCCAGGGCAGTGTTTTGTTTTTAAAATGAATCTGATTGGTTCTGGGAAGTTTTAGACACACAGTAATGACAGCTTGGACCACCGTGAGAAATCTCCCAGCACTGTGGTTATAAGGAAACAGACAAGCAGGAAGTGTGGAGATCAGAGCAGGCTTACAGCAACTTCAAAGCAATAACGAACAATGAGAACATGAAAACAGCACTGCAGTAAGGTAAAGGAAGCTATTTAGCTAAAAAAAAAAAATCCTTTAGTGATCCTTTAACAGGAAAATATTTATTGAGATTTTCCAACAAGTAATAAAGACAAAAAATAATTGTACAATCAACCCCAGGGAACATAAGTTGGCAAACATGTCCTATATATAGTCAGAAAAATGAAGACATATTGATACATGCATGCTACAGAGGAGGTATACAGAATCGCAAAATAACCAGTGTAGCAGCTACTGATAGAGGCAAGTGGCCAGATTCACGTACCCGGCATATCTTTGTGCGGGCGTAGCGTATCTTCTTTACGCTACGCCGCCGCAAGTTTGAGAGGCAAGTGCTGTATTCACAAAGCAAAAAATTGGTATTTTATTGGGTTTGTGTGCAGTAAAATTTACAGTGTATTTTTTCAAGAAAATGTGTGTTTCATAAATGACTACAAAACCATTGTATAAAAATTAAAATAAAAAATTGCAATGACCACCGGTTTATTCTTCAGGGCCTCTGCTTTCAGAAAATGTTAATGTTTGTGAGTTTTAAGTAATTTTTTAGCAATAAAATGCTCATTATTATTATTATTATTATTATTATTATTATTATTTTTTGTTTAATGTGTGTAAAAAATAAATAAATAAAATGTTGAGCATGATTGCATTGCACAGCTTAGAAGCACTCTGTCACCTTAGCTCAGACAATGGGAATAATGTTTATTAGGACAAGTCATTAAACTTCTATCCCCTGGCATTCCAGATGTGGGTATGAACTATACCTTTTTATATGGATGTACACCAGGGGTCTCCAAATTTTCTAAATAAAGAGCCAGTTTACTGTTCCTCAGGCTTTGAAGGGGACAGACTCGGGCCAGTGGGAGTAGAAAATGCCCGAGCCGCAGTGGAAAAAAGCAATGCCCCATCACTAGTGTCAGTGGGAGGAATGGTGCACCATCCTTGGTGTTAGTAGAAGGAATACTGCCCCATCATTGGCGTCAGTGGGAGAAATAGTGCCCCATCATTGGCGTCAGTGGGAGAAATAGTGCCCCATCATTGGCATCAGTGGGAGGAATAGTGCCCCATCATTGGTGTCAGTGGGAGGAATAATGGCCCGTCAGTGGAAGGATAGTACCCCATCATTGGTGTCAGTGGGAGGAATAGTGCCCCATCATTGGTGTCAGTCAGAGTAATAGTGCCCCAGCATTGGTGTCGGTGGGAGGAATGCTGCCCCAGCATTGGTGTCGGTGGGAGGAATGCTGCCCCAGCATTGGTGTCGGTGGGAGGAATGCTGCCCCACCATTGGTGTCGGTGGGAGGAATGCTGCCCCAGCATTGGTGTCGGTGGGAGGAATGCTGCCCCAGCATTGGTGTCGGTGAAAGGAATGGTGCCCCATCATTGGAGGAATGCTGCCCCAGCATTGGTGTCGGTGGGAGGAATGCTGCCCCAGCATTGGTGTTGGTGGGAGGAATGCTGCCCCAGCATTGGTGTCGGTGGGAGGAATGCTGCCCCAGCATTGGTGTCGGTGGGAGGAATGCTGCCCCAGCATTGGTGTCGGTGAAAGGAATGGTGCCCCATCATTGGTGTCGGTGAAAGGAATGGTGCCCCATCATTGGTGTCGGTGAAAGGAATGGTGTCCAAGGGTCAGTTAAAGAAAGGCAAGCAAAGGGCCGTAGTTTGGAGACCACTGATGTACATCAATGGAGAATTCTGCTCCTTGTAGTGGCTGTTTTTGTTCTGCTTTATTCCGGTGTATCACTCTTGGCTAACAATTGTTTTCCTTACACAGTTGAAGAAAGAGCCACCGATAATCCTCTGGTGAAAATGGCTGGCTTCCTGGATAATTTCCGATGGCCGCAGTGCGAATGCATCGACTGGGGGGAGAAGAGGAACACCATAGCCTCTGTTGTAGCCGGGGTTTTAGTAAGTAATACTATTATTATATTTTCTTTACATGTCTCCGCACTGAGAGCAGCAACATAAGGGGGCGCTCTCTGTTCTCGTACTGTACTAGGGAAAGGGAGAAACCAACCAAGGCTCCAGGGATGCCATCCTGATACTGGAACATTGGACCAAGTATGCAGGTCTGGGAACAAAGTGCAACATGCATTTCCTTCTATGGTGTCTACGTTGGGCCAGTGTGGTCATCAGCACGCCCCTCTACTCCCGCCCCTCTACTCCCGCACTGTCCAACAATGCAGTTAGCGAGGAGACAAATAAGCCAATAGTCTTGATTGACAGAACTTATTTCCGGGTTTGTGTGCTTGCCCAAGACACGGGGATGTTAGTGTAGGTTCGCTTATAGCAGTAGTCATCAAACTGCGGCCCGCAGGCCGGTTCTGGGCCTTTACTTGCTCTTATTCGACCCTTGGGACATTATTTCTCCCACTGATACCAATGATGAGGAACTATTCCTGCCGATGATGGGACACTATTCCTCCCACTGACGCCAGTGATGGGACACTATTCCTCCCACTGACGCCAGTGATGGAACACTATTCCTCCCACAGACGCCAGTGATGGGCCACTATTCCTCCCACTGACGCCAGTGATGGGCCACTATTCCTCCCACGGACGCCAGTGATGGGCCACTATTCCTCCCACGGACGCCAGTGATGGGCCACTATTCCTCCCACGGACGCCAGTGATGGGCCACTATTCCTCCCACGGACGCCAGTGATGGGCCACTATTCCTCCCACGGACGCCAGTGATGGGCCACTATTCCTCCCACGGACGCCAGTGATGGGCCACTATTCCTCCCACGGACGCCAGTGATGGGCCACTATTCCTCCCACGGACGCCAGTGATGGGCCACTATTCCTCCCACGGACGCCAGTGATGGGCCACTATTCCTCCCACGGACGCCAGTGATGGGCCACTATTCCTCCCACGGACGCCAGTGATGGGCCACTATTCCTCCCACGGACGCCAGTGATGGGCCACTATTCCTCCCACGGACGCCAGTGATGGGCCACTATTCCTCCCACGGACGCCAGTGATGGGCCACTATTCCTCCCACGGACGCCAGTGATGGGCCACTATTCCTCCCACGGACGCCAGTGATGGGCCACTATTCCTCCCACGGACGCCAGTGATGGGCCACTATTCCTCCCACGGACGCCAGTGATGGGCCACTATTCCTCCCACGGACGCCAGTGATGGGCCACTATTCCTCCCACGGACGCCAGTGATGGGCCACTATTCCTCCCACGGACGCCAGTGATGGGCCACTATTCCTCCCACGGACGCCAGTGATGGGCCACTATTCCTCCCACGGACGCCAGTGATGGGCCACTATTCCTCCCACGGACGCCAGTGATGGGCCACTATTCCTCCCACGGACGCCAGTGATGGGCCACTATTCCTCCCACGGACGCCAGTGATGGGCCACTATTCCTCCCACGGACGCCAGTGATGGGCCACTATTCCTCCCACGGACGCCAGTGATGGGCCACTATTCCTCCCACGGACGCCAGTGATGGGCCACTATTCCTCCCACGGACGCCAGTGATGGGCCACTATTCCTCCCACGGACGCCAGTGATGGGCCACTATTCCTCCCACGGACGCCAGTGATGGGCCACTATTCCTCCCACGGACGCCAGTGATGGGCCACTATTCCTCCCACGGACGCCAGTGATGGGCCACTATTCCTCCCACGGACGCCAGTGATGGGCCACTATTCCTCCCACGGACGCCAGTGATGGGCCACTATTCCTCCCACGGACGCCAGTGATGGGCCACTATTCCTCCCACGGACGCCAGTGATGGGCCACTATTCCTCCCACTATTTTGCTGCCACACATATATGGGTCGGTTGTAAGAGGGGTTAAAGGTATCCAAACCTAAAAAACACTATTTAATATTTGCTTCCTTTTGTTAAATATGCCATTAAAATAATTTTGTTATATCTGTTGTGCAAAAACTATTTTTATTATACAGGATTTATAGAGCATCAACAGTTTGCGCAGCGCTTTGCAATATAAAGGCAATCAGTACTGTTTTAAAATGTTACTGTTTACTGTTAAAGATAATGCCGCTTAACACGATCACTTTTTGTGATGAAAAAAAAACGTAATTTTATCTCATGAAACAAAACAACGTTTTTCAAACTTCATTTTGTAAAACGACGTTGCCTACACACCATCGTTTTTCCAAAATGCTCTTGCAAAGCACTTTCGACGGCACTCTGTTCCATTGAAGCTCCCGTCTCATAAATTGCTTCTGAGCATGTGCGGGTTTTAAAACGTCGTTTTGCCCACACACGATCATTTTTTTTCTTTTAGCAGAGACCCTAGAGAATACAATGGCGGTCATTGCAACTTTTTATCTTGCACGGTATTTGTGCAGCAATTTTTCAAAGCGTTTTTTTGGGGTTTCATGCTTAAAAAAAAAACACAGTAAAGTTAGCCCAATTTTTTTGCATAATGTGAAAGATGAAGTTACGCCGAGTAAATATATACTTAACATGTCACACTTCAAAATTGCACACGCTCGTGGAATGGCGCCAAACTTTGGTACTTACAAATCCCCATAGGTGACGCTTTACATTTTTTTTACTGGTTGCATGTTTTGAGTTACAGAGAAGGTCTAGGGCTAGAATTATTGCTCTCGCTCTAACGTTCGTGGCGACACCTCACATGTGTGGTTTGAACACCGTTTTCATATGTGGGCGGAACTTGCGTATGCGTTCGCTTCTGCGTGCAAGCACATGGGGACGGGGCACTTTAAAACAAAAAAAATGTAAACATCCCTTGTAATAGGAATATGACATGATCGGACCTCTTTACAGTGAGATATGGGGTTAATAAGACCCCACATCTCACCTCTAAAATAAAAAAAATATTAAAAAAACGATCACCGCTTCCTAGCCGAATCGGCACGGTTTTTGGGAATGCAGAGGCCGGGCATGATGTCATAACATCGCGCCCGGCCTCCGTTGATCATAGATACTCCGGCAACCATCTGGTCCCCCGGAAATCTCTATGGACAAGACCCAGGGGCGGCAGATCCGTTCTCCGACTCGCCGATCGCTCAGGTAAGTCATAAGAAGCACCGGAGGGCGGTGGGAGGGGGGGACGTCCCCTCTCACTGCCCGTAAGAACAATCCAGCGGCGGAACAGCCGCTATGATCTTTCCTATGGTGTAGGCCCTGTAGGGAATCGCCGGCTGAAAACGGAAATATCTGAATAATGCCTGTAACTGCACCTATCATTCAGCTATAGCCCCACAAAGCCGAGGACGTCTTTAGACATCCAGCCGTCGGCACAAGGTTAAAGGGGTGTTCCAGCCAAAATTTAAAGTGTAAAGTGTAGCTGCTGGCTTTTAATAAACATACACTTCCCTGCTCCAGCGTTCCAGCGATGCGCCGGCCGGGGCTCCGCTCCTCTCCCCCCCGGCCGGCGTCTTCATTCTAACTGTGGGCACCTGGCCGTGACAGCTTTCGGCTTCACAGCCGGGCACCCACTGCGCATGCGTGCGCGGCGCGGCTCTGCGCTATCGCCTAGGACCTGTCGCTTGTCTTAGACGATAGCCTACAGGGAGGGGCTGCTGTAGGCGATTAAGCTTAATTGCCTAACCAGCCTCTCGGCGGAAGGAGGAAGTGGGACAGGAAGTCCCACTCCTGAAGCTCCCACTCCCCCCCCCCCCCCCCCAAAAAAAATGACATTCCAAATGTGGCATGTAAGGGGGTGAGGAGTGGGATAAGCGGAAGTTCCATTTTTGGGTGGAACTCCGCTTTAAATTGCAGTGCTTGGTGCCACATATGCAAAAAAAAAAACGATTGACTGCAAAAAAGTCCTAATGACACAGACTGGCCGCACACTGATGTCAACATTTGTTTTGGATGTGCATACTGAAAGTACTGCCTGGGACTGTTCAAAATGCATCATCGGCAGGCGGTACAAGATGGTACTTTCAGTGTGCACATCAGAACAATAAAGTTTTATGAAAATGCTTTCTGTCTTTGAGATTGGGCCTTCTATGGGGAGTGTGGATGAGCTCCATCATTACTGCACCTGCTCTACTTGAACACCGGCATGCTATGTAAGCTTTCCAGCAGTATAAAGTCTTAATAATAAATGTCTTTCAGTTTTTTTCAGGTTGGTGGATTATGATAGATGCAGCGGTGGTGTACCCTACACAGGATGTCCTGAACCACGCGTTTCACACCTGTGGTGTATTCTCTACTGTGGCATTTTTTATGTAAGTTGATTTTCTGCAGAATGCTGTTTGCCATATTTGGCCTGTATTTCATATAGTAAAGTCTCAGGAACCAATAACAGCCAGTCAACAGTTCTTCTTTCTGACTGTACTGGTGTCACGTACCTGGTGGTGCGAGCCCGGCGTGCAGGGAGCGGCAGCCCTTGCTTCTCTGATCCCGGGACCCCTGATAGTGCAGACAGGAGGATCGGGACTACAGAGTCGCACAAGCGCCTGGTACTGGCGAGTGCTGGGCCCGTGAGCTGAGTCGGTAGTTTCTTGGAGTCAGATTACAGGCTGGTGCAGGTAGAAGATCCAAGCTCACTGTCGGGCAGTTGGAAACGGAAGTGCAGTAGAAGCGGGGGAGGTGTCCTGTAGTACCGACTGGAACAAGTCTTTGCAGGTAAGCCCTCTAGCGGGATAAGGGTTCAGTAGAAGACGGCGTTGGCACAGGCGTGGTCAGGTTCAGTCCGGGTCGTTCAACAGGCGGGCAGCGGAGGTACAGCGGGTTAACCAAAGGGGAAGTCAGACAAGCCGAAGTCAGGGCAGGCAGCAGACGGGTCAACAGGTACAAGCCGGGTGGTCAGGATCAGATTCAATCAGGTTCACAGATGCTGGTGTCTCACAGAAACGCTATAGACAGGACAGCAAGAAGCACAGGGATCAGGATTCTTTTAAAGCCAGATTTGGCGCCAAAACGGCGTCTCCACGTGCACGCGTGCCGCCGCCGCTAGTGCGCGCTCCCGTGCACGCTATGGTGCCGCGAATGCGCGCGCCGCTATCGCGAACGCGCGCGCCGTTATCGCGAATGCGCGTCGATGTGCCCACCAGTGAACCAGACTGTCCATGACATTGCCCCCCCCCAAGGGGCAGCCTCCGGATGCCCAACTGGGCCAGCTTGAGTGGGTGGGCATTTTTAAAGGACTGGATCAGCTTTTTCGCATGTATATTACACTCTGGCTCCCACGAATTGTCTTCAGGCCCATAGCCTTTCCATTTCACTAGATACTGAACCTGGTTGCGCCTCTTTCTGCAGTCCAGGATGGACTCGACCTCGAACTCCTCCTCTCCGTCAACTAGCACTGGTTTGGGGGGACCAGTGTTCCGGTCAGGAAAGGGGTCCGAAACGTTAGGTTTGAGGAAGGCTACATGGAAGACCGGGTGAATGCGGAATGTTTCGGGCAGTTCCAGTTCGTAGGCCACGTTATTAATTTTTCTTTTGACTGGGAAGGGACCCGTGAATCTGGGACCCAGTTTTTTGGATGGGCAGGCAAGCTTCAGGTTCGTGGTGGACAGCCATACTAGGTCTCCAGGTTCTAAATTAAGTTCTCCTCTCCTCTTTTTGTCAAACACTTCTTTGTTGTACTGTTGAGTCTTGGTCATTGTCTCCTGTAAGATTTTATTGTTTGTATTGAAGAAATGTAATGTTTCCTGGGCGGCAGGTACCGAACACTCTGGGACGGAGTTGGACATGAACAGCGGGTGGAAGCCATAATTCGCATAAAACGGAGACTGTTTGGTGGCAGAATGAACAGAGTTATTGTAAGCAAATTCGGCCAACGGCAGCAGGGATACCCAGTTTTCTTGAGAGAAGGAGGAAAAACAACGCAGGTACTGCTCCAGAGTCTGGTTCGTTCTCTCCGTCTGGCCGTTGGACTGCGGGTGATAAGCCGACGAGAAGGACAGGCCGATCTTGAGGGATCCACAGAGAGCCCTCCAGAATCTGGAAGTAAACTGTACTCCACGATCGGACACAATATTTGCCGGGATGCCATGGAGCCTTACGATCTCTTTGATAAATACCTTGGCCGTTTCCGGGGCCGAAGGTGTGCCTTTCATAGGTAGAAAGTGTGCCATCTTTGTTAGTCTGTCCACTACCACAAAGATAGTGGTAAAGCACTCTGAAGGAGGGAGCTCCACGATGAAGTCCATGGAGATCATCCTCCATGGCTTCTCTGGTACTGGCAATGGTTTAAGCAACCCCCAGGCTCTTGAGTTGCCTCCTTTGTTCCGAATACAGGTAATGCAGGACTCCACATATTTCCTGCAGTCATTTGAGAGTTGGGGCCACCAGAACATGCGTTGTAGGAGTTCGGATGTCTTGTGCACACCAAAATGGCCTGCCAACTCATGATCGTGGCACAAATTCAAGACTTTGACCCGTAGACCTTCTGGCACGAAGATTCTGTCTTGGTGCCACAGTAGGCCGTCTTTGAATTGTAGGTCCGGATCGGGTAAGGAGATGTTTCTGGACGAGGCTTGTCTGATTTGGGCTAGTAGGTCTTCTTGTAGTAACAGAAAATTTCCTGCTGACAGAATGGTATCCGGTGGGGCGTGGGTTTCCGAGTCCCCGTGCATGCGTGAGAGGGCATCAGGTTTGGTGTTTTTCGATCCCGGCCTGTACGTGATATGGAATGAAAATCTAGAGAAGAATAGTGCCCACCTGGCCTGGCGTGGCTTCAATCTCTTGGCAGTCTTCAGATACTCGAGATTCTTATGGTCGGTAAAGATCAAGATCGGGTGCACTGCGCCTTCCAAGAGGTATCGCCATTCTTCCAAGGCGGCCTTGATGGCTAATAGTTCTCGGTCCCCTACGTCGTAATTTCTTTCTGGGTCAGATAGCTTGCGAGAAAAAAAAGCAACAGGGTGTAAGAGAGCCTTAGGGCCCTGTCTTTGTGAAAGAACTGCCCCTACCGCTGTTTCAGAGGCGTCAACTTCTAAAATGTAAGGCAAACTTGCGTCAGGATGTCTGAGGACAGATGCGGAGGTGAACAGTCCTTTAAGGGTTTCAAAGGCCGATTGGGCTTCTGGTGACCAACGGAATCGGACAGTCTGTTTAGTGAGGTTGGTGATTGGGGAGATTATGGTAGAGAAGCCCTTGATAAACTTCCTATAAAAGTTGGCGAAACCAACGAAGCGCTGAATGCCCTTTACTGAAATTATGAGTCCCAGAAATTGTATGCTTGACTGCTCGAATTCACACTTCTCCGGTTTAGCATAGAGACCGTGAACTCGAAGCCGTCTGAGCACCTTCTTGACGTGCTCCCGGTGTCTTTCCAAAGAAGAAGAAAAGATAAGGATGTCATCTAAGTAAACGATAACAAAAAGGTCTAGATAATCCCTGAAGATGTCGTTTACAAAGTGCTGGAAAGTGGCCGGGGAGTTACAGAGACCAAAGGGCATGACCAGATATTCAAAGTGCCCGAAGCGTGTGCGAAAAGCGGTTTTCCACTCGTCTCCGTCTTTGATACGCACAAGGTTATAGGCTCCACGAAGATCTAGTTTGGTGAAAATTACTGCGGATCCTAGGCGTTGGAACAATTCGGGTACCAAGGGAAGCGGGTACCGATTTTTGATGGTTACTTTATTAAGTTCCCGATAGTCCACACATGGGCGGAGAGAGAGGTCTTTCTTTTGAACAAAGAAGATACCTGCTCCTGCAGGTGAAGTAGACGGGCGGATAAACCCCTTCCGGAGACTGTCGTCTAAATAAGTCTTTAGGGCTTCCAGTTCAAGCTCTGTTAGAGGGAAAATCCTGCCGAAAGGGACCTCTGCTCCCGGGAGGAGTTCGATGGGGCAATCATAGGCCCTGTGTGGCGGAAGAGTCTCAGCTCCCTTTTTGCTGAACACGTCTAGAAAGTCATGGTAAGGTTCTGGGACGACTCGACGGGCCTCTGCATCAGAATCCATGCAGAGCAGAGAGGGGGCTGATGGTGACACTTGCAGACAATGTTCCAGGCAATAAGGAGAGTTGAAGTGAATTGCCCCTGTAACCCAGTTGATTTGAGGGTTGTGGGCGTGAAGCCATGGCATGCCCAGAATGATGGGGAACAGCGGGGAATCAATCACATCTAGGCATAGCAGTTCGTGGTGGGTTCCGGCAATAGTTGTGGCCAGTGGCTGGGTTTCTTGGGTGACCGGTCCAGATTTCAAGATTGATCCGTCCGCTAAGTATACTGAAAGTCCCGAGGCTCTGGAGCGAAGAGGGATCTGGTGTCTGATGGCGAAATTCCGGTCCAAGAAACAGCTACATGCTCCTGAGTCAAGGATAGCGCTGGCCTGGATGTTCCCCTCTGGAAGCTGAAAGAGAACGGAAATAGCCAGGTGAGTAGGGTTGGGTGGTCCAATAGGTGCATAAGCAGTAGACATGGACAGGCACTTACGGATCTTTACAGGGCAAGACCTCACATAGTGTCCGGAACCCCCGCAATACAGGCACAGATTGTTGAGCCGGCGTCGCTGGCGTTCTTCGGGTGTCAGAGTAGGGCGAAGAAGTCCTAGTTGCATAGGTTCAGCAAGGTCATGAGGCTGCGGAGGCGTGGGAGCCAGCGGAGTTGGGTTTGGGTAAGGAGGTACCCGCGGCATCATCCAGGTGGGGCGAGACGGACCGGTGGCCCTTTCAGTCCTACGCTCTCTTAGGCGCCTGTCGATTTGGATAGTTAAGTTGATCAGGGCATCCAGGGTTCCAGGGACACCCACCCTAGCAAGTTCATCTTTCAACGGTTCCGAAAGTCCCAGGCGGAACTGGTAGCAAAGGGCCGCGTCATTCCAATTCGTATCCGAACTCCATCTACGGAATTCGGACACATAGTCCTCCGCTGGTCTGCGTCCCTGTTGGAGGGCATGTAAGGCTGCTTCTGCGGTGGCCGTTTGGTGAGGGTCCTCGTAAAGTAGGGACATGGCCTGGAAAAAGGTGGTCAAGTTGTCAAGGGACACATCTTTCTGCTCCAACAGGCGGTGAGCCCAAGCTTGTGGTTCCCCAGACAGAAGGGAAATGACAAATCCCACTTTGGTGGCCTCCAGGGAGAAAGTCCGTGGCTGGAGTGCGAAATAAAGTTCACAGGCATTCTGGAACGCTCGATATTTGTTCCGTTCCCCAGTGAATCGTTCTGGCATGGGAACCTTAGGCTCAGGTGGCAGCATGATTACAGCAGGTGAAGTAGGAGTGCCTGTTGTGGCGGAGGTAGCAGCTGGAGCGGACAAGGCCTGGACTCGGGTCTCCAGTCGGGTGTAACCATCTTGTAAGGTTCGGACGGCTTGGGTCAGACCGTCAAGGTGCCGGCATAGTTCCTGCATTGGATCCGCTCCCTGCGTGGGCTCGGTCATGGCTGTCCTGTACTGTCACGTACCTGGTGGTGCGAGCCTGGCGTGCAGGGAGCGGCAGCCCTTGCTTCTCTGATCCCGGGACCCCTGATAGTGCAGACAGGAGGATCGGGACTACAGAGTCGCACAAGCGCCTGGTACTGGCGAGTGCTGGGCCCGTGAGCTGAGTCGGTAGTTTCTTGGAGTCAGATTACAGGCTGGTGCAGGTAGAAGATCCAAGCTCACTGTCGGGCAGTTGGAAACGGAAGTGCAGTAGAAGCGGGGGAGGTGTCCTGTAGTACCGACTGGAACAAGTCTTTGCAGGTAAGCCCTCTAGCGGGATAAGGGTTCAGTAGAAGACGGCGTTGGCACAGGCGTGGTCAGGTTCAGTCCGGGTCGTTCAACAGGCGGGCAGCGGAGGTACAGCGGGTTAACCAAAGGGGAAGTCAGACAAGCCGAAGTCAGGGCAGGCAGCAGACGGGTCAACAGGTACAAGCCGGGTGGTCAGGATCAGATTCAATCAGGTTCACAGATGCTGGTGTCTCACAGAAACGCTATAGACAGGACAGCAAGAAGCACAGGGATCAGGATTCTTTTAAAGCCAGATTTGGCGCCAAAACGGCGTCTCCACGTGCACGCGCGCCGCCGCCGCTAGTGCGCGCTCCCGTGCACGCTATGGTGCCGCGAATGCGCGCGCCGCTATCGCGAATGCGCGCGCCGTTATCGCGAATGCGCGCGCCGTTATCGCGAATGCGCGTCGATGTGCTCACCAGTGAACCAGACTGTCCATGACAACTGGACAGATGAAGGCTGGAGTCCCAGCATGGAGCCATGCAAGGTCAGGTGCGCCCTTGTGATGTTCCACAGTCTGCTTCTATGAAGGAATGTTCCTAGGGATGAGCTCAGGCGTGTTCGGATCTTAGTCTAAACCCATCTGAGTGATCCTGCCAGGAAGGTGTCGCTGTAGGTCTCATGCATACAGGGAGTCTTTTTAAGCAGGGGTCTCAAACTGGCGGCCCTCCAGCTATTGCGGGACTACAAGTCCCATGAGGCGTTGCAAGGCTGGCAGTTACAAGCATGACTCCCAGAGGCGATTTACTTCGCATGTGCTGCGCTATACAAGTTCTTCATTCCTTCATTCACTTCTAATTTTGCAGCAGCTGGAGGGCCACTCAGTTTTAAAGTGTTAGTAAACCCAGAACCTGCATTCACTATATGTGGTCTCGCACAGTACACAGAACATGGAAATGCAATTATTTTAGTAAATATAAACAGATAAATACTTTTTCTCATCGGCAGTATATAGTAGTCTCATGACTTCTATCAGTGTCTGGTTAAAGCTTGTAGGAGGAGTTTTCATTCTCCTCTAACTGTCCCATGAGGCTGCAGGGCCCCTGACCCTCTGTCTGGACAGTGCTGATTGGCCCTGTGCTGATTACATGCACTCTCCCAAGAAAAGGAAAAAGCTCTCTAGCAATCCACACCAAACTGAGCATGTGCAGATTAACTCCAAAGGCTCTGTCTTATCAGGAGATGGATTGGGGACAGTGGAACAAGGGGGTGTCAGAGAAGACAGGACCAAACAGCCTTTTTACACAATGTGGAGGATTAACCCCTTTGATTCCACATGACAATTGTCATTTAAATAACCATTTGTATTAAGTGTGGCTTTTTATTTACATTTCTATTGACTGTGTTTATATCACTCGGGTTAAAGGTGTTGTAAAGGAAACTCCCCCCTCCCCCTCCAAATAGCTTATTTTACCTTTAGTGCAGTCCTCCTTCACTTACCTCATCCTTCCATTTTGCTTTTAAATGTCCTTATTTCTTCTGAGAAATCCTCACTTCCTGTTCTTGTGTCTGTAACTCCACACTGTAATGCAAGGCTTTCTCCCTGGCGTGGAGAATGGGGGAGGGGGCAAACAGGAGTGTCAGGACACTCTCTACTTTGCAAATAGAGAAAGGAGCTGTGTGTTAGTGGGCGTCCTGAAACTCCTGCTCAGCCCCTCCCCCCTCAAGATGCTTTCTCCACACCAGGGAGAAAGCCTTGCATTACGGTGGTGTTAGACAGAAGAACAGGAAGTGAGGATTTCTCAGAAGAAATAAGGACATTTAAAAGCAAAATGGAAGCTTGGATGGTGCGACGTCGCATCTGCAGGGCTGCACCGATTTCAAAAAGTAGTTCCTGTACTACTTTTTGGACGGTGCCATTGCTGGCAAATGCCGCCGATTTGAGATGCGATTTGACATGTGAAATCGCATCTCAAATCATACCAAATCGTACCCAGTGTGAACCAGGGCTAAGGGACTGTTCAGGATCTCATCAAGACAGACCAACTATGCCCATCTTTTCCGCCAAACTCCTTCATTCATAAAAGCCGCACTACAACTTCTATGAATGGAAAGCAATCTATGAATGGAGGAGGGGCATAATAATTGATTGGCCGATCCCCTAACCCAGGGGTATGCAATTAGCAGACCCCCAGCTGTTGCAAAATTACAAGTCCCATCATGCCTCTGGATGCCAGAGTCTTGCTATGCCTCATGGGACTTGTAGTTCTGAAAGAGCTGGAGGTCTGCTAATTGCATATCTCTGTCCTAACCCATGGATCCTGTTTCAAGTTCATAGATTAGGAAAGGAGTTCAGGTTTTGAAGAATTTTGACATTTGACAAGGTGATTTTACAGAGGCAGGGGTCCTGGCAGTATAAGTGATCTTTACATTTACTGCCATATCTGCTTTTACCACTTCAGACCCGCGCTATAGACGAATGACGGCTACAGCGCGGTTCTGAATATCCAACATGCCGTCAAAAGACGGCCGCCCCTTTGGGTGTTCCCAGCGCGCGCTCCAGAGCGCGCTGCGGGGAAGCCCTGTGTTGGCCGTGTCCCTTGGACACGGCCAATCACAGATCGCGGCGAACGGCCAGTCAGAGTGGCCGTTTGCGATGCGATCTGTGCGGCGAAAGAGAGATGATCTCACAGATCATCTCTCATTGCCGTTTTTACACAGAGACAGCGTCCTGTCTCTGGAGAGGAGGAGACCGATCTGTGTTCCTTGTACATAGGGACACAGATCGGTCACCCCCCCTCCCCCCACAGTTATAACACACCTAGGATACATTTAACCCCTTCCTCACCCCCTAGTGTTAACCCCTTCAATGCCAGTCACATTTATACTGTAATTAGTGCATATTTATAGCACTGATCGCAGTTTAAATATGAATGGCGCCAAAAATGTGTCAAAAGTGTCTGATGTGTCCACCATAATGTCGCAGTACCAATAAAAATCGCAGCCATTTCTAGTAAAAAAAATAATAATTCTGTCCCCTATTTTGTAAGCGCTATAACTTTTGCGCAAACAGTCGCTTATTGCTTTTTTTTTTTTTCTTTACCAAAAATTTGTAGAAGAATACGTATCGCCCTAAACTGAGAATTTTTTTTTTTTTTAAATTGGGATATTTATTATATAAAATATTGTGTTTTTTTTTTCAAAATTGTCGCTCTTTTTTGTTTAGAGCGCAAAAAATAAAAACCGCACAGACGATCAAATACCACCAAAAGAAAGCTCTACTTGTGGGAAAAAAAGGACGTCAATTTTGTTTGGGAGCCACGTCGCGCGCGCAATTGTCAGTTAAAGCGACGCATTGCCGGAAGCTGAAATTTCACCTGGGCAGGAGGGGGGTATATGTGCTCAGTAAGCAAGTGGTTAAAGCAAAGGTTCACCCTAAAAACATGTATATAACATTACATTCTGCATACTTCCAACATTTACAGTATGCTGTTTGTTTTCTTTTGTTTTTTGCTGTACATACCGTATTATTGCTATTTTCCACCTGGCTTCCGGGTTCTCACTCCCACGGGAGTAGGCGTTCCTATGCAGAGGCGCAGTGTCATGTGGGACTTCGCCCAGATGATTGACGTCTTGAGAAATCCTTCCCCCCCGGCGGATAAGGCGCGTCACGAGTTTCGGAAAGTAGCCGAACTGCGAGTCGGCTCTGGATTCTGGGCTCCAGTGCCTTGGTCTCTCCCAGGACTAAACGCTACTGATGCCAGGATGCTATATAGGTCCAGGGGTGTGGGTTCCTTAAACAAGGAATAGGATGGGATGTACTAATGTTTACCCAGATAACATGTAGATATATGTATACTTGTTTAAGATATATATTTGCTACTCACCCCAGGTCTGCCTGTTAGCATTGATACTGCAGCCCCACGTACTATAAAGAGGGAATTGCTGGTGAAAACTCCTGTTTCTTAGGAAGCCTATGGGGACAGCTTCCTCTCTGTGTGCACTACAGTAAGGATTAGTGCTTACCTGGTGTCTGTTGGTGCTGCTGGCGCTGGTCCATGCTTTCCTCTGCTCTCTGCTTCCTCCATGTTGTTTCAGCGTGGGGGGGGGGGTGCGCGCGCGTGGGCGCGTGCACGCCGCCTTTTATAGCGTCGGCGTGCGTTGGGGGGGCGGGCCAGCAGCGTCAGGGTCAGTTAAAAGTAAAATGTTTCTCTCTGGCTGGTCTTTCCCTCCTGGAGGCAGAGGAAGAAGGACACAGAGCGCGCAGCTGGGTCTTTTGGCCACAGTGACACCCAGTGGCGGTTTGTGGATCTTCAGGTCTAGGACTTAGTTCCACTATTGACCAGAAAAAAAAAAAAAAAAAAAAGAGTTTTTTTGCTTAAAGGGACTCAGCCTTAGATCCAGCAGTATCTGAGTCAACCTTGGACTCCGGCTAACGGGCGTTGGTGTTGCAATACTCACAGGTTTTCCTCAGTATTGCCACCTCCCAGGCGGGTAAAAAAAAAAAAATATATATATATATATATACAAAATTTTTCATTTTCCTCAGCCTGTTCTCATATTAATTACTCCTAGCTACAACAGTCAGGTGTTGGCTATAGGGGTGACAAGGTTCTGCAATGGCTCCAAAGGGATCAGGACCAGCCAAGGCTGCAAAAGGTGCCAAGAAACAAAAGGGGTCTCCATCGGGGTCAGAGGATTTGGGCCAGGCTTCAACGGCCCCACCCTCACCAGTTAGACCACCGAGTAGCATAGTACAAGAGCCATTGGGGGTGCTGGGGGCAGAGGCGGCCCCCGATCCACCCATTCCCGTTTACGTAACGGAAGAAATGCTAGCGACCACCCTGGGTGGGCTAGAGGAAAGGTTAACTGCTTTGTTTGCCCGCCCTTTGCCAAGTAGCAAACGGGCTAGATCCCCCTCACCTAGTTTGGTGTTTTCAGATGCGGAGGTCTCCTCTTCGGAGGAACGGGACCCACAAGGGGATCAAGCGGACCCAAGTCCCGACGGTTCAGACATGGAGGGTTCCACTGTAGATGAATATTTTTCGGCCTCTCAAGCAGAGAGCCTGTGGATCCAGTCTTTGACCGATATGGTTCGCACTGCTTTTAAACTTCCAGTGCCAGAACTAGTAGCCCCGGAGGTTTCCTCATTGGGTTCTTTAAAGGCTCCATTAACTTGTGTGTCTTTTCCGATTCACCCCCTTCTGCGGAGCGTGATTTACCAGGATTGGGCTCGACCTGATAGGATCTTTATCCCTCCTAAGAGGTTCTCTATTCTCTATCCTATGGAAGAGGAATTTTTAAAGAAATGGGCACTCCCCACAGTGGACGCGGCCATTTCCTGCGTGAATAAATCCCTGACCTGTCCGGTTGAAAATGTCCAGATGTTCAAGGATTCGGTCGACAAAAAATTAGAGACCCTACTGAAGGCTTCTTTCACCACAGTAGGTGCCATGGTTCAGCCAGCGGTGGCAGCCATTGGCGTTTGTCAGGCCTTAAAGGATCAGGCAAAACAGATATTAAAGGACATGCCGGCTCAGCAAACTCGTGAATTAGCAGATTTCCCTAGGGCTCTCTGCTTTGCAGTAGATGCTATTAAGGACTCCATCCAACAGGCATCCCGTTTATCTCTGCTGGTGGTTCACATGCGTCGTCTTTTGTGGCTAAAGAACTGGGCAGCAGAGGCACCCTGCAAAAAGCTTTTAGCAGGGTTTCCCTTTCATGGGGGAAGACTTTTCGGTGAAGACCTAGATAAATATATCCAAACCATATCAAGTGGTAAAAGTTCTTCCTTACCGGTCAAGAAAAGACCGCGTGGGCCCGCGTTTAAACGACAGGCCTTTGCAGGCTCGGCCCCTTCGACTTCCCGTCAGTATCGACGGCCTCCCGGGCGTTCAGCAGTTAATAGTCGCCCACAGGGACAAGCCGCGGCAAACAAGAGGCCCTGGTCTCGCAAGCCGGCTAAACCAGTCATCAAGTCAGATTCATGAAGGGGCGCCCCCACTCTCTTGGGTGGGGGGAAGACTTCAGTTTTTCTCCGAAGTCTGGAAGGCCAGAATTCCCGACTCTTGGGTTCGGTCCGTGGTAGCCACAGGCTACAAACTAGAGTTTCGAGAAATCCCCCCTCCTCATTTTCAGGGGTCAAGTCTTCCAAGCGACC
Organism: Rana kukunoris; assembly: GCA_029574335.1. NCBI lineage: Eukaryota > Metazoa > Chordata > Amphibia > Anura > Ranidae > Rana > Rana kukunoris. The sequence continues at coordinate 580,749,365 of CM056050.1, read as the reverse complement.
CATTAAAGAGGGCCTCTCTCGTAAAGGCGTTGGATCGCCTCTTGCTCCAAGGAGTAATTGTAGAAGTACCAACCCAAGAATGGGGTCTGGGATTCTACTCCAACCTTTTTATAATACCAAAACCCAATGGCGACGTCAGGCCTATCCTAGACCTCAAACGCCTAAATCGCTTTCTAAAGATTCAGACCTTTCGTATGGATTCCATACGTTCAGTGACAGCCAGCCTACATCAAGGCGACTTTCTAGCATCTATAGACATAAAGGATGCATATCTGCATGTGCCGATCTACCCAGCACATCACAAGTTTCTTCGTTTTATGATAGATCAAAGTCATTTCCAGTTCGTAGCCCTCCCTTTCGGGTTGGCAACAGCTCCGCGGGTATTCACAAAGGTGTTAGCCCCGGTGCTAGCCGTCCTAAGGACAGAAGGCATTTTGGTCCTGGCATACCTGGACGATCTCCTGGTTATCGACAGATCAGCTTCCAACCTCAATCATGCAGTAGTCCGCACAGTTCGGCATCTACAAGAATTCGGGTGGGTTGTGAACCAAGGAAAATCGAGGTTGCAACCCACAAGACAGTTGGAATATCTAGGCCTTTGGTTAGATACAGAATGCCAGAGGATATTTTTACCTCAAGAAAAGATCAGGTCATTGACTCAAACAATTCAAATAGTCCTAGGCAAAAAGAGGCCGACTATTCGCCTATGCATGCGACTGCTGGGAAAGATGGTAGCCGCCTTCGAAGCAGTGCCCTATGCCCAGATCCATACCAGAGTTCTCCAGGCAGCTATTCTCTCTGCTTGGAACAGGTCCATACAGGCATTAGACCGTCCATTAGGTCTTTCCCCAGGAGTCAGGCGCAGCCTGTACTGGTGGCTGGTCCCTCAAAAATTGTCAAAAGGGAAAACCTTTTGCCCCATCACGTGGAAAATAGTAACCACAGATGCCAGCCTAACAGGTTGGGGGGCAATCTTAGGAAAACGGACCCAGCAGGGACAGTGGTCAGAGGCAGAAAGTCTGCTTCCCATCAATATCCTAGAGATCAGAGCTGCTCGGTTGGCCCTGGTCGCCTGGACTCTCCCCCTGCAGGGTCTGCCAGTAAGGATACAGTCCGACAATGCCACGGCGGTGGCATACATAAACCACCAGGGGGGCACAAGGAGCCTAGCGGCTCAAAGGGAAGTAAACCTGATTTTCTCATGGGCCGAAGCCCATGTACCCTGCATCTCAGCAGTGTTCATCCCAGGGATAGACAATTCTCAAGCAGATTTTTTGAGTCGTCAACAGTTACTCCCGGGAGAGTGGTCTCTTCACCCCCAGGTATTCCAAGAGATTTGCCAAAGATTCGGAGTTCCCGATGTGGACATCATGGCAACAAGATTCAACAAGAAATTGGACAAATTCGTATCCCGAGCCAGGGACCCCTCGGCCTACGGGACCGATGCGTTGGTTTGCCCCTGGCACCAGTTTTCTCTCCTGTATGCGTTCCCTCCACTACAGATGATTCCCCGCCTTCTACGAATGATCAGGGTGGAGCGCAGGCCGGTGATCCTGGTGGCCCCAGCCTGGCCCAGAAGGGCTTGGTACGCACTCATCGTGAGGATGTCAGTAGGGGCACCGTGGCCACTCCCCCTGCGCCCAGATCTGCTGTCTCAGGGCCCGATCTACCACCCTGCTTCACAGCAGCTAAATTTGATGGCTTGGCGGCTGAATCCCTAATTCTTAAGGGCAGAGGCCTCTCAGCCCAGGTCATATCTACGTTAATTCAGGCTAGAAAACCAGTCTCTAGAAATATCTATTACAGAGTCTGGAGGACCTATGTGGAATGGTGCGAGTCTCAAGGAGGGCATCCTCGCAAGTTTTTTATTGACAGGATCTTGCGATTCCTCCAGGTTGGCGTTGACAAGGGGTTGGCTCTTAGTACTCTAAAGGGGCAGGTGTCTGCCTTATCGATATGGTTTCAAAGGCCTTTGGCCACGCATTCGCTTGTGAAAACCTTCTTGCAGGGGGTCTTGCATGTAAATCCCCCTATTAGAGCTCCCCTCTGCCCCTGGAATTTAAATCTAGTCTTGTCAGCTTTACAAGGGCAGCCGTTTGAACCTCTGACAGAAATCCCTCTTGTGCTGCTAACCCGAAAGTTGGTTTTCTTGGTGGCTATGGCTTCGGCCAGAAGGGTCTCCGAGCTGGCAGCCTTGTCTTGCAGGGAACCGTACCTGATTCTGCATAAGGACAGAGTGGTTCTGCGGCCTCAACCTTCTTTCCTTCCTAAGGTCATATCCAGTTTTCACTTGAATCAGGACCTAGTCCTACCATCCTTCTTTCCTACTCCCCAGTCCAGAGAGGAAAGACTGCTTCATACTTTGGACGTGGTCCGAGCCATGAGGGTTTATCTCAAGGCTACAGAGAAGATTCGGAAAACAGACGTGCTTTTCGTTCTTCCGGATGGCCCCAAAAAGGGTCAGCCGGCTGCCAAGTCTTCCTTGGCTAGGTGGATTAAGCAGCTGATTTTTCAGGCCTATGGTCTGAAGCGCGTTCCACCTCCCTTATCAGTTAAGGCCCATTCTACGAGGCCTCTTGGGCGGCACACCATCAGATCTCTATGGCACAGGTTTGCAAAGCGGCAACCTGGTCTTCAGTACATACGTTTACTAAATTTTATAAGTTGGACGTCGCAAAGGCTACGGACGCAGCATTTGGGCAGGCGGTCCTACGGGCAGCAGTATAGAATCCTCTGGCCCGGTTCACGCCCCCTTCTTTTCTGTTGGTGGAGCTATTTTACCTCCTGATAATGTTTTTTGTTTGGCTATTTTTGGCCTTACGGTCTCCCTCCCTTCATGGAGCATTGCTTTGGGACATCCCATATGTAATGGCTATGCGCTCTGTGTCCCGTGATGTACGATAAAGAAAAAAGGATTTTTAATAACAGCTTACCTGTAAAATCCTTTTCTTGAAGTACATCACGGGACACAGAGCTCCCACCCTTCTTTTGGGGAACATTGTGTAACCTCGGAGAAATTGCTTGCTACAAAACTGGAGCACTCTCAGTGGGAGGGGGTTATATAGGGAGGAACTTCCTGTGAAGTTGATTACACCAGTGTCCACACCTGAAGGTACCCATATAACCCATATGTAATGGCTATGCGCTCTGTGTCCCGTGATGTACTTCAAGAAAAGGATTTTACAGGCAAGCTGTTATTAAAAATCCTTTTTTTTAGGATGAACCTTCGCTTTAAGTTATGTGGAATGCTGCCTGTTGCCCTGGGCTGTTTTCTGTAAAGAGGTGTGCTACATGTGCCCTTCTAGGCAATGTATTAATAAAAGAAAACTGAAAGTACCTTTAAATAGCTAGAATAATTAGGGACTATTATCAACTCTGCCGCATTCCCAGAATTGTGTGCAGAACAGACCAATTTGTCAATAGAAAGATATCACAGCTCCATTATTAAAGTCCACAGTGTCACATGTTTTGTACAGGAAATTCAAGGTCACCGGGAAACAAAATCCTTCCCGCAGGAGCTGTGGTGGTGTGTGGGCATGTATATAGATAGCACAGAGGAAAATACTATATATTAAACATCAAATAATACATTTTAACCTCTTGCCAACCATGTAAAGCATATATGCAGCAACAAGAAAGGTGGGCTGTAATGTTCAGCCACCGCACATATGCTTTCAGGAGGTTGTGTTCTGAAGGTGGTCCAGCACACTAACCAAGCCTGGCGCTGATCGCTCACAATCAAGGCTTCTGATTAGAATCCAGCATTACGTCCTCCCATTTATGTGACCGCTGTGAAAGCCGCTCACAGCAGTCACATGATACTGAAGCAGCACTGCCTCCTGAGCACTAAAGTCCAGTTCAGGGGCGGACTGACCATTGAGGAACTCAGGCACTGCCCGAGGGCCCCATGCCACTAGGGGGCCCCATCAGGGTTGCCAGGCTCAGTAAAACCAGAGACAGTATCTGTGTTTTTTTTTACATCTGTCCCTGTTATGGCCAAAACCTACATGCTCTTGATGTAAAAATCCCGAGATTTTAGCTGCCCTGCCTCTGTACTGCATCCTGGCTTGGTGGCCATCTGTAAGCCTGGGGGCCACATAATCTTCAATTGCCCGGGGGCCCCATGAGTTGTCAGTCCGCCCCTGGTCCAGTTAACCACTTCAGCCCCAGAAGAATTTACCCCCTTCCTGACCAGAGCACTTTTTTGCGATTCAGCACTGCGTCGTTTTAACTGACATGCGGCGTTGCACCCAAACAAAATGTACGCCTTTTCTCCCCCCCCCCCACAAATAGATCTTTCTTTTGGTGGTATTTGATCACCTCTGCAATTTAAATTTTAAATTTTTTGCGATATAAATAAAAGAAGAACGACAATTTTGAAGAAACAAAACAAAAAAAACAATATTTTTTTTACTTTTTGCTATAATAAAAATCCCCCAAAAATATATAAAAATCGCAATAAGAGTATATTGATTGGTTTGCACAAAAGTTGTCGCGTCTACAAAATAGGGGATAGTTTTATGGCATTTTTATTATTGTTATTTTTTTTTAATTAGTAATGGCGGCAATCTGCAATTTTTATTGTGACTGTGACATTATGGCGGACACATCGGACACTTTTGACGCTATTCTGGGACCATTGTTATTTATACAGCGATAAGTTCTATAAAAATGCACTGATTACTGTGTAAATGACACTGGCAGGGAAGGGGTTAAGGGTGTCCTAGGGAGTGATTCTAACTGTGGGGGGATGGGCTACCAGTGACACGACCGTTCTCACTGCTCCTGATCACAGGGTCCCCCGCACCTCCTCTTTTGGGGTCCCCCGCTGGTGCTGTCCACACCTTTTTCTATTTTGTGAAATTGTAATCCAATGAAGGAAAGTAAGGCTGGAGAAAAGGATGATATTGGACGTTTTCCAGCCAAGAAGCTATAGGGGACGCGCACACTGCCGGAGCTGATGCGTGCGGCCGGCGCAAACCGATCTCCACCTGCAATCGAGCCAGAACGGGGATCTGTCAATGTAAACAACACACAGATCTCCGTTCTGACGGAGGAGTAGAGAGAGATCTGCTGTTCCTAGTGATCAGTTCCTCCAGTCAGTACACTCCCCCCACAGTTAGAAACACCTCCCTAGGGAACACTTAACCCCTTGATCGCCCCCTAGTGTTAACCCTTTCCCTGCCAGTGACAGTAATCAGTGGTTATTTTTATCTCGAATCGCTGTATAAATGTCACTGGTATTCAAAAAGTGTCCGATTTGTCAAACGCAATGTTGCAGTCCTGCTAAAAATTGCAGATCGCCACCATTACTAATAAATGATAGAAATGCAATAAATCTATCCCCTATTTTGTAGATGCTATGGGCCAGATGCACATACCTTGGCATATTATATGTGCGGGCGTAGCGTATCTTGTTTACGCTACGCCGCCGCAACTTAGAGAGGCAAGTGCCGTATTCACAAAGCACTTGCGTCCTAAGTTGCGGCATAGAGTAAATCGTAAGCCCAAGTAATTCAAAGTAGGCTTGGAGTGGGCGTGTTGTATGGTAATCAACCATGACCCCACGTAAAAGACGTTTCTAACGAACGGCGCATGCGCTGTCCGTGGACGTATCCCAGTGCCCATGCTCAAACTTACGCCGCAAATACTCATTGGTTTCAACGTTAGCGTAACTTACGCAAAGCCCTATTCGCAAACGTTTTACGCAAACGACGTAAACAACGGAAAATTCAACGCTGTCCCAACGTCCATACTTAACATTGCGTACACCTCATATAGCAGGGGTAACTTTACGCCGGAAAAAGCCTTACGCAAACGACGTAAAAAAATGCGCCGGGCGCAACTACGTTTGTGAATCGGTGTATCTAGCCCATTTGCATATTCTACGCATAAATCAACGCAAGCGCCCCTAGCGGCCAGCGTAAATATGCAACTAAGATACGATGGAGTAAGAGACTTACGTCGGTTGTATCAAGCTAGAATTCTGGCGTATCTTGGTTCCTGAATACAGGGCAAAGATACGCCAGCGCATCTTTTAACTTACGCGGCGTATTAATAGATACGCCGGCGTAAAAGCTTTGTGGATCTGGCAAACCAATCAATATACGCTTATTGCAATTTATTTAACAAAAATATGTAGAAGAATACATATCGGCCTAAACGGATGAATACATTTTTATTTTATTTTTGGATATTTATTGTAGCAAAAAGTAAATAATTTAAAAAAATATATATATATATATTTTTTTTAAATTGTCGCTCTTTTTTTGTTTATAGCGCAAAAAATAAAAAACCGCAGAGGTGATCAAATACCACCAAAAGAAAGTTCTATTTGTGGGGAAAAAAATAACCTTAATTTTATGTACAGCATCACATAACTGCGCAATTCTCGGTTAAAGTGACGTAGTGCCGTATCACGAAAAAAAATTGCCCGGTCATTAAGGGGGCAAATTCTTCCGGTCCTTAAGTGGTTAACAATCTCTAATGTTGCTCAAAGCCACCAGCTAGATGGAAAAAATAAATATAAATTCAGATCGCCTCTCTTTATTTTTGTTCTGTTTTGGTTACTGCAGATGTTACTGTCTGATTCATAGAAGACATATGTTGATGCCCAAGGCAACAGCCTTGTATGCTTTGTTGTCCATAATTGGAATATCATGTTTGTCCCCCGCAGGATCAACGCCGTGTCTAATGCACAGGTACGAGGAGACAGCTACAGTGATGGCTGCTTGGGAAGGGCCGGTCAGTATTTTTTTTATAGATATGTTGCTTGTAAATATAAATATATTCCACTTTATCAGTCCTTAGAGGCGGTGGCTGTTTTTTTTTTTTCCCAAGCTTTTTTTTCCCCCTATATTTTCTCCTGGCGATCTTGCCAGTAACATACTCCCTGTTCTAGGATCAGATTTTTTTTTACCGTATCTGGAGAACAGACACTACTGGGAATCCCAGGTTCTCTTGTACATAACATGGATGGGTGGGGTTCTGTAGTCCTCAGATCAATATAAGGCCCTGTTCACATCTGGTATTTTGGGATCTTAGGCAGAATCGCTGTGATTCTGCCCACAATCCCAAATCGCACTACAATAAGGGCAAAGGGCACTGTGCATGTTTGAGTGCCATTTATTTTCAGTGACACCTACAGTTGCAATAAAAAGTATGTGAACCCTTTTGGAATGATATGGATTTCTGCACAAATCGGTCATAAAATGTGATCTGATCTTCATCTAAGTCACAACAATAGACAATCACAGTCTGCTTACACTAATAACACACAAAGAATTAAATGTTACCATGTTTTTATTGAGCACGCCATGTGAACATTCACAGTGCAGGTGGAAAAAGTATGTGAACCCTTGGATTTAATAACTGGTTGAACCTCCTTTGGCAGCAATAACTTCAACCAAACATTTCCTGTAGTTGCAGATCAGACGTGCACAACGGTCAGGAGTAATTCTTCACCATTACTCTTTACAGAACTGTTTCAGTTCAGCAATATTCTTGGGATGTTTGGTGTGAATCGCTTTCTCAAGGTCATGCCACAGCAGGACTCTGACTGGGCCACTACAGAAGGTGTATTTTCTTCTGTTTAAGCCATTCTGTTGCTGATTTACTTCTATGCTTTGGGTCGTTGTCCTGTTGGAACACCCATTTTCTGTTGGGCTTCAGCTGGTGGACAGATGGGGCCAGATTCTGGTAGATAGAGATGTAGCGTAGCGTAAGCTATTTACATTACGCCGCCGCAATTTACAGGAGCAAGTGGCATATTCTCCAAGCACTTGCTCCATAATTTGCGGCAGCGTAGTGTAAATGGCCTGGCGTATCCCCGCGTAATTCAAAGGGGGCGGCTTTTATTTAAATTAAGCGCACCTCCGCGCTGAACGAACTACGCATGCGCCGGGCGTAAAAGTAGCCCTGTGCGCATTCTCCATAGTACGTCGCAAATACATTGGTTTCGACGTGAACGTAATTAACGCACAGCCCTATTCGTGACGAGTTACGTAAACGACGGAAAAACACGATGCTGTCCCGACGTCCATACTTAACATGGCGTTATCTCTTTTGAGAATCTGGCCCATGGTCTTAAGTTCTCCTGCAAAATGTCTTCATAGACTTGGGAATTCATTTTTCCTTCGATGATGGCAATCCGTCCAGGCCCTGACGCAGGAAAGCAGCTCCAAACCATGATGCCCCCACCACCATACTTCACAGTTGGGATGAGGCTTTGATGTTGGTGTGCTGTGCCTCTTTTTCTCCACACATATTATGTGTTTCTTCCAAACAACTCAACTTTGGTTTCATCTGTCCACAGAATATTTTGCCAGTACTGCTGTGGAACATACAGGTGCTCTTGTGCAAACTGTAAACGTGCAGCAATGTTTTGTTCAGACAGCCGTGGCTTCCTTTGTGGTATCCTCCCATGAAATCCGTTCTTGTTTAGTGTTTTACATATCGTAGATTCGCTAACAGGGAAGTTAGCATATGCCAGAGACTTTTGTAAGTCTTTATCCGACACTCTAGGATTCTTCTTCACCTCATTAAACAGTCTGCGCTCTGCTCTTGCCGTCATCTTTACTGGATGGCCACTCCTAGGGCGAGTAGCTGAACTTTCTCCATTTATAGACAATTTGTCTTACTGTGGAATGATGAACAGCAAGGCTTTTGGAGATACTTTTATAACCCTTTCCAGCTTTATGCAAGTCAACATTTCTTAATCGTAGGTCTTCTGAGAGCTCTTTTGTGCGAGGCATCATTCACATCAGGCAATGCTTCTTGTGAAAAGCAAACCAATAACTGTTCAATAAAAACATGGTAACATTTAATTCTTTGTGTTTTATTAGTTTAAGCAGACTGTGATTGTCTATTGTTGTGACTTAGATGAAGATCAGATCACATTTCATGACCAATTTGTGTAGAAATCCATATCATTCCAAAAGGGTTCACATACTTATTATTGCAACTGTAAATGCAGTGCGGTTTTGCTGCAAACCACATTGCGTGAAGCAGGAGCTGCTTTTGGTCAACGAGCTTTGCGTGATGTGGTTTGCCACAATTGACACGTGATTTATCATGGCTAAACCATACCGCGTTTAGGTGCCATAGAAAATGAATGGCACCTGAACATGCTTGGTGCATTTTAACCACTATTGCAGTACGATTTGGGATCACAGGCAGAATCACAGCAGTTCTGCCCGAGATCCCAAAACGCCAGATGTGAATTTAGCGTAACTGATAGCCAGGGCTGCTGGTAGAAATCACGGGGCCCCATACAGCCTAACTGACAGGGCCCCACAGCTGAAAGTGACTGAGGACATAATTTACCAGTCCCTTTCTCTACAGCCTCAGCTGCACAGATGAATGAATAGGAAGCACTCTGAGGCTTCCTGCTCATTTGCAAACTGAAGCATAGTAACCGATTACTATGCTTCAGTTATGAATGGACACAGTAGTGATTGGTATTGACCACTCACTGTGTTCATTGAGGAAAGGAAGGGGCCAGTGAATTACATATTTACCAGCCCCTTCCCCTGCTCTACATCCTGAAACATCTCCCCTATGTGCCTACAGCAGCTGCTGAATAGGGAAGCTGCCAGTGGTGCGGGGTAAAGGGGCACAAAGGGAGACCCAGGCACCAGATGGAAGGGGCGGATTTGCAAGATACCATCCCGCTGCAGTGCAGTCGGAGGGAGGGAGAAGAGGAGAAGCTGGCAGCGCTAGACGGAGGAGGCAGTAGCAGAACAGTGTCTGCAATAAGACAGTACAGCTGGCCCTCCTGCCCAGGCCCCCCTTTTGAACTGATGGGGCCCAGGCCCAGTACAAAAGGGCTGGCTGCACTGCCTCATCAGTGGCCCTGCCAATAGCAGTGCAGCAGATACAGGAAAACGGGACATTATCAGCTAACAAGATGGCAGGTTCAATAGGTATGTTTGCACTTATCAAACCTATATACCTTTTCAGGGTATATTGAACAAACCAAAAGTGAACATATATAAGAAGTGCATTGCCATGGATGCTATCTGGGGGCTTCACCTTCCCTGCTACTGGTCTGAGGGGCTGCAAAAACCACCCGCCCCCATTAATTTTCCCCTAGTGGAAATACCCAGAACTACAGCTACAGCACTAATAGGAAAAACATGGCATAGAGCAGGGGTGTCAAACTCAATTTCATCGTGGGCCGTATCAGCATTATGATTGACCTCAAAAGGGCCGGTTGTATCTTTAATATTAGATGTCCAGTGCATCCTCTCCCCTTTACATTAGATGTCAAGAGCCCCCCCACCATCAGAAGTTGTCCCCCCACTCTCCCTTACATCACAATGCAGCCCCCTCTCCTTATGCTGCTTCTGGGAATAAACTGGATGCATTGCTTGAAAGCAGAAAGTAAGGGTCTAGAGCAGTGCTTCTCAATTATTTTCGGTCATGTCCCCCCTAGGAAGAAGAAAACATTTTGCGCCCCCCCCCCCCCGCGCGCGACTGTAAATAGTATCATCACGGTGGTACTGGTGGGCGCACGGTGGTACTGGTGGGCGCACGGTGGTACTGGTGGGCGCACGGTGGTACTGGTGGGCGCACGGTGGTACTGGTGGGCGCACGGTGGTACTGGTGGGCGCACAGTGGTACTGGTGGGCGCATGGTGGGCACACTGTGGTACTGGTGGGCACACTGTGGTACTGGTGGGCACACTGTGGTACTGGTGGGCACACTGTGGTACTGGGGGGCACAGGTGATCCTGGGGCACTGATTTGTTACTTTTTTTTTTTCAAGTCGCTCAGTTCTCCGTTCTCTCTCCCTCCTCACACGCTCTGTCTGTGTGAGGAGCGGAGAGTCGGCAATGAGAGATGATCTCATATGTTTACATATGAGATCATCTCCCATTGGCCGCACAGATCGCGCTGTAAATAGCCGCTGTGATTGGCTATTTACCATGATCTGTGTTTGGCTGGGTCCGAGGGACACGGCCAGCACAGGAGTTCCCCGCTGCGTGCTCGGGAGCTCGCGCTGGGGATTCAGGGCTGTGCTGCGGCCATACAAAGTAATTCGGCCGTCAGCAAGTAGTTAAACGAGCCCTCCTTTACGGAGTCTCGCGGCCCTCCCCCCCCACTATTTGAGAAGCACTGGTCTAGAGTAAGAATGGAGGAGGGCTGGAGCTCTCCTGCTACTGCAGGAGAGGTGCGAGGGCCAAATGAAATGGTCTGGAGGGCCGAATTCGGCCCTGCGGGCCTTGTGTTTGCCACCTCTGGCATAGAGCAACAGGGTTTGGAAATTATAACTATTGTTGGATTTGCCTGGGTAGCTAATTTTCATATTGAGGACTCAGGTTTATGCCAACAAAAGTTTTGCTATGATGTATTTGCACTTATGTACAGCATCGTCATACAGTTTTAATATATATTTTTTTTGGCCGCGGCTAGAGTTCTTCTTTAACACCTGTCTGTGTTTCGCCAATGGAAACCTGCCCAGAGTTACATTTTGATAGGTTGCCATTATTGACCTTCATCTAAGTATTCTAGCTGGCTGTTTTTAAGTACATTACCTTAAAGCATGCAGCTATTTAGAAAAGCGTGAAGTCCGAGCTCCTTCTCTGCATACTTCTTCCTGGTCAGCAACTCAGAGGCGCCGTACACACGGCCGAGGTTCTCGCTGAAAACCAGCGAGAACCTCGCTGGAATGCACATTCCAGCGAGGACCTCGGCCATGTGTACGGTCTCGGCGAGCTTCCCGCCGGGAAGCCCGTCGAGCAGAAATAGAGAGCACGCTCTCTATTTCCTCGACAGCCCGCCTGGAAGAATGGCTGGTTGCCATTCCCGACGGGCGGGTCGCCGAATTCGACGGCCGGGAGAGAACCTCGACGGGCGGAACGATGTGTTCTGCCCGTCGAGGTTCTCTGCCGTGTGTACGGCGCCAGAGAGTTGGATTAGCATGACGGCTAGAATTTTCTGGATGAGATGTCGGCAATGGCAGGCTACCCATCTTGGTGCTTTTAATTTATGTAGACATCTCTTTGTGCCAGGTACACTTTGCATTAGTTAAAGTGTATGTGAACCATCACCTTGTAAAACAACTTATTCAGTTTAAAATGGAAATGAAAGACAAAACATTTGTGGGGAAAAAGATAATAATAATAATGCTTTTTTTTTTAAGTGATTACATAATCTCTATTCTCAGCTGCATAAGGAAAGGGGAGCATAGGCAGGCTGTGCTCTCAGCACAGCCATAAAACTGACCACGCTGGCATGAATGTGCTGTCATGCCTAGCGTTGTCAGTTTGAAATAGGAAAGCAGAGGGACTGGCAGGATCACCAGGTATTTCACACAAAGGAAGCAATAGAAAGAGGGCAGTATACAGTGCGGAAAATAAGTATTTGAACACACTGCTATTTTGCAAGTTCTCCCACTTGGAAATCATGGAGGGGTCTGAAATTGTCATCGTAGGTGCATGTCCACTGTGAGAGACATAATCAAAAAAAAATAATCCAGAAATCACAATTTATGAATTTTTAACTATTTATTTGTATGATACAGCTGCAAAGAAGTATTTGAACACCTGTCTATCAGCTAGAATTCTGACCCTCAAAGACCTGTTAGTCTGCCTTTAAAATGTCCACCTCCACTCCATTTATTATCCTAAATTAGATGCACCTGTTTGAGGTCATTAGCTGCATAAAGACACCTGTCCACCCCATACAATCAGTAAGAATCCAACTACTAACATGGCCAAGACCAAAGAGCTGTCCAAAGACACTAGAGACAAAATTGTACACCTCCACAAGGCTGGAAAGGGCTACGGGGAAATTGCCAAGCAGCTTGGTGAAAAAAGGTCCACTGTTGGAGCAATCATTAGAAAATGGAAGAAGCTAAACATGACTGTCAATCTCCCTCGGACTGGGGCTCCATGCAAAATCTCACCTCGTGGGGTCTCAATGATCCTAAGAAAGGTGAGAAATCAGCCCAGGACTACACGGGAGGAGCTGGTCAATGACCTGAAAAGAGCTGGGACCACCGTTTCCAAGGTTACTGTTGGTAATACACTAAGACGTCATGGTTTGAAATCATGCATGGCACGGAAGGTTCCCCTGCTTAAACCAGCACATGTCAAGGCCCGTCTTAAGTTTGCCAATGACCATTTGGATGATCCAGAGGAGTCATGGGAGAAAGTCATGTGGTCAGATGAGACCAAAATAGAACTTTTTGGTCATAATTCCACTAACCGTGTTTGGAGGAAGAAGAATGATGAGTACCATCCCAAGAACACCATCCCTACTGTGAAGCATGGGGGTGGTAGCATCATGCTTTGGGGGTGTTTTTCTGCACATGGAACAGGGCGACTGCACTGTATTAAGGAGAGGATGACCGGGGCCATGTATTGCGAGATTTTGGGCAACAACCTCCTTCCCTCAGTTAGAGCTTTGAAGATGGGTCGAGGCTGGGTCTTCCAACATGACAATGACCCGAAGCACACAGCCAGGATAACCAAGGAGTGGCTCTGTAAGAAGCATATCAAGGTTCTGGCGTGGCCTAGCCAGTCTCCAGACCTAAACCCAATAGAGAATCTTTGGAGGGAGCTCAAACTCCGTGTTTCTCAGGGACAGCCCAGAAACCTGACTGATCTAGAGAAGATCTGTGTGGAGGAGTGGGCCAAAATCCCTCCTCCAGTGTTTGCAAACCTGGTGAAAAACTACAAGAAACGTTTGACCTCTGTAATTGCAAACAAAGGCTACTGTACCAAATATTAACATTGATTTTCTCAGGTGTTCAAATACTTATTTGCAGCTGTATCATACAAATAAATAGTTAAAAAAATCATACATTGTGATTTCTGGAATTTTTTTTTTTGATTGTCTCTCACAGTGGACATGCACCTACGATGACAATTTCAGACCCCTCCATGATTTCCAAGTGGGAGAACTTGCAAAATAGCAGGGTGTTCAAATACTTAATTTCCGCACTGTGTATATATATATATATGTGTATGTATGTATGTATGTATGTATGTATGTATGTGTGTGTGTGTGTGTGTGTGTGTGTGTGTGTGTGTATATAATCTTTATTTAGGACAAAATAATATGCCATCATGAACATATCCATGGATGCAAAGTGGTAGAAACATATAAAGGTAGACATGAACAAAATACCTAGGGCCAGATTCACAGAGCCCTTACTCCGGTCTATCTCCTGTTAGACCGGAGTACTTTCAAATTACCCGCGTCATATCATTAGTTTGAATCCTCAAACCATGATACGACGGCTTCGGGCTTCGATCCGACAGGCTTACGTCTCCGTACGCCTTCGGATCTACGCTGCAATCTTTTTGCGGCCACTGGGTGGAGTTCGGGTCGTTTTCCGCGTCGGGGTATGCAAATGAGCTTTTTCCGGCGATCCACGAAGTTACAATCGTCCTTCGCAATCTCTTACGGCATCTGTAGTCCTCTTTTTGCTGCGTAAAGTTATACCAGCTATTAGCTGGTCTATAGTTGGACAGCCCATGTTAAGTATGGCCGTTATTTCCGTGTCGAACGCGACGCTACTCAAAAAAAAAATTACGTAACGATGTTATTTCGCGCAATCCACGGCGGGAAATTTCAGAATGGAGCATGCGCAGTTCGATCGCCGCGGGGACGCGCCTAATTTAAATGCTTTACGCCCCCTAATCGCGTATTTCGATTCCGCCACGAGAAATGCACTACGCCGCCGTACCTTACGGGCCGAAATCTACCTGAATTCGTCTTAGAGCCAGGTAAAATACGGCGGCGTAGTGTATCTCTGATACTCTGCGCCAGGGCATTGGACCTGAATCTGGCCCCTAGAGTACAGGATATAAGACAACTTGGCTATCAAACAATCACGTTAAGGAAATAAAGGCAGCCCAATGGGCAAACTTATTGACCAATACGAATAAAGGTCCAGTCAGGTAAACCCAAAAAGCAAGCCTAGACAGGCCGGTATAACTAAAATGCTAGGTTGACTACAGGATGGCCCCGCTGGCCCTCGGAGGAAGGGGCCCTCCGAAGGCCTCCGTCAAACCTCCTCCAGAATAGGAGTACAACAGGCACATATCAGCAATATGAAATGTCGGGGTAATGTATTCTTAAAATGTGTGTAATGCTGTGATGTCTGTCTCACAGGAGCTCGGATCTGGCTATTCATCGGCTTCATGATGATGTTTGGGTCACTAATCGCCTCCATGTGGATCCTTTTTGGTGCCTATGTTACACAAAGTGAGTCCCCCTTTCCCATTGTTGGGTATAGCAACCAGTAAGACTGCAGCTGCCATCTGTCAGAGCTGGGCACATAATGAAAGCCACAGTCATTTTTGGTGGGGAATTGTATACCTTTTACATGCATGACATAGAAATGTAGTATAACCAGGAGATTAAAGGAGTTGTAATTCCTGGTGTGGAGTGTCGTGTTAGTCCCCTCCCTTGGACTACAGGAGAGTCAGGACGCCCACTAGCACAGCTCCTTTCTCTATCTGCAACGTAGAGGAGTGGGAAAGCACGACACCCCACACCAGGGAGAAAGCCTTGCATTACTGTGTGGAGTTACAGACAGAAGAACAGGAAGTGAGGATTTCTCAAAAGAAATAAGGACATTTAAAAGCAAAATGGAAGGATGAGGTAAGTGAAGGAGGACTGCACTAAGGTAAAGGAAGCTATTTAATTTAACAGAATTCACTGCAAGTCGCAATGAAATTGCAAAGAAGTAGTGCAGGAGACTTTCTCAAAGTCACTGTGCTGTGACATGAGTCAAAACGATTTGTACGGCAGTGGGGTGCAACTTGTCAACTGTGAAATCTCATGACAAATCGCTCTGTGAAGTTTAAGTTGTCTTAAAATACATTTGCATACAGTAAAAAGTATTGATATACTTTATACGTGTGTGTAGTACACCCCTCACATTTTTGTAAATATTGTATTCTATCTTTTCATGTGACAACACTGAAGAAATGCCACTTTGCTACAATGTTGTGTAGTGAGTGTACAGCTTGTGTAACAGTGTAAATTTGCTGTCCCCTCAAAATAACTCAACACACAGCCATTCATGTCTAAACTGCTGGCAACAAACGTGATAAAAGCTTTAAGAGAAAATGTCCAAATTGGGCCCAAAGTGTCAATATTTTGTGTGGCCACCATTATTTTCCAGCACGGCCTTAACCCTCTTGGGCATGGAGGTCACCAGAGCTTCACAGGTTGCCACTGGAGTCCTCTTCCACTCCTCCATGATGACATCACAGAGCTGGTGGATGTTGGTGGCCTTGCGCTCCTCCACCTTCCTTTAGAGGATGTCCCACAGATGCTCAATAGGGTTTAGGTCTGGAGATATGCTTGGCCAGTCCATCACCTTTACCCTCAGCTTCTTTAGCAAGGCAGTGGTCGTCTTGGAGGTGTGTTTGGGGTTGTTATGTTGGAATACTGCCCTGCGGCCCAGTTTATGAAGGGAGGGGATCATGCCACGTGACCATGACACCAAAAGAGAACGTCAAGCTATGCCACACAGTATGACGCGAGATTCACATCACACTGTAGGGTGCAGACTTGAAAAGCTGGATGCTAGTGCGACTTGTAATGCAACCTTGGACACGTAATGTGGCATGACAAGACACAGCCCACTGATTTTCTCATCTGTGCGACTCTGAAAATCAGCGACATTAACCACTTAAGGACCTATTCACGGCGCTTCACGTCGGCAGAATGGCACGGCTGGGCACAATCATGTACCTGTACATGTCTCTTTAAGCCCAGCCGTGGGGTCGCGACCCGGTCCGAAGCTCCGTGACCGCGACCCGATCGCCACCGGTGTCCTGCAATCGGTCACTGGAGCTGAAGAACGGAGAGAGGTGTGTGTAAACACACCTTCCCCGTTCTTCATTGTGTCAGTGATCGTCTGTTCCCTGATATAGGGAACGACGATCCCTGATGTCACACGTCCAGCCCCGCCCCCCTACAGTTAGTAACACATATGAGGTCACACTTAACCTAGTGGTTAACTCCTAAACTGCCATTGTCATTTTCACAGTAATCAATGCATTTTTATTGCACTTTTTGCTGTGAAAATGACAATGGTCCCAAAAATGTGTCAAAAGTGTCCGATGTGTCCGCCATAATGTCGCAGTCATGAAAAAAATCACTGATCGCCGCCATTAGTAGTAAAAAAAAAAAATTATTAATAAAAATGCAATAAAACGATCCCCTATTTTGTAAACTCTATGGGCCAGATTCTCAAAAGAATTACGGCTAGGATCCGACTTGCGTAAGTCATTTACACCGTCGGATCCTAAATGCAATACTACGCCGGCCGCTAGGTGGAGTTTACGTCGGTTTCAGCATCGAATATGCAAATGAGCCGATACGCCGTTTCCCGAACGTTTTTGCGCCGCTTTGCCGTAGTTTACGTCGTTTACGTAAGCGTAAGGTTACCCCTGCTATATGAGGGGTAACCTTACGTCAGTCCGTCGTATGCCGTGTTAAGTATGGCCGTCGGGACAGCGTCGGGTTTTTACGTCGTTTACGTAACTCGTCGCGAATAGGCCTGTACGTTAATTACGTTCACGTCGCAACCAATGTATTTGCGGCGTACTACGGAGCATGCGCACTGGGCTACGTTTAAGGCCGGCGCATGAGCAGTTTGTTCGGCACGGGGGCGCGCTTAATTTAAATACAAGCCGCCTCCTTTGAATTACGCGGGGATACGGCGGGCCATTTACACTACGCTGCCGCAAGTGCTTGGAGAATACGGCACTTGCTCCAGTAAGTTGCGGCGGCGTAGTGTAAATGACATACTCTACGCCGCCAGATACGCGGAGCTACGTGAATCTGGCCCTTTATATTTTGCGCAAACCAATCGATAAATGCTTATTGCGATTTCTTTCTTTCTTTTTTTTTTTTACCAAAAATAGGTAGAAAAATACGTATCGGCCTAAACTGAGGAAAAAAAAGTTTTTTTATATATGTTTTTGGGGGATATTTATTAAAACAAAAAGTAAAAAATATTGCATTTTTTTCAAAATTGTCGCTCTATTTTTGTTTATAGCGCAAAAAATAAAAACATCAAAGGTAATCAAATACCACCAAAAGAAAGCTCTATTTGTGGGGAAAAAAGGACGCCAATTTTGTTTGGGAGCCACGTCGCACGACCGCGCAATTGTCAGTTAAAGCGACGCAGTGCCGAATCGCAAAAAGGGGCAAGGTCCTTAACCTGCATAATGGTCCGGGCTTAAGTGGTTAAAAAGGAGCCTGCACTACTCCGATGCAATGTTTTGATACAACCCCGATCTAAAAGGTGTAAAGTTGGATTAAAGCTGCAGTCAAAGTCGCACTCCGGGTCGCAACAGTGAACACCCGCATTTTCCAAGTTGTAGATTTCTTTCAGGAAACTATATAAGTCCCACCAATTGGGTTTCCTTGTCCATTTGTTTTTCTAAAGATATTTCTTATATTCTATTTATGTACTCTCTTTAGTAATCTGTTGTCTGCAGAATTACAGGATAGATTATTATCACAACCATATTCTGTGAATCTCGGGTCAGGTTTACTTTCACCTGAGAGAAGGAATTTTATAATCAATGTATGTTTCTGGGTGAGGCTGAGATCATCGTGGACTTTGCGCTGATAGTCAGCTGTATCCATAGAGAATATTTACAATTGGCTATAGAAATATATTGCATGTACTCTGTTTTCCGTATATGGTCTTTAATCCAGATTTATGTTGCATTCCATTTCTTTCCCTGTGAATGGTTAAAGGGGTTGTAAAGGTAAAAAAATGTTTCCCCTAAATAGCTTCCTTTACCTAAGACCCCTTTCACACCAAAGCGTTTTTACAGCGTTTTAGCGTTAAACTTTGCGCTCATAAAACGCTCTCCATGCGTCTCAATGGACATTTTCACACCAAGTTCTGCAAGCAGCATCTTTGGAGCAGCTTTTGAGCGCTGAAAAAAACGCCCCTCTCCATTGAAATGAATTGAAAAAGCGCTGTAAAAACGCCTTACCCTTTCACACCGAGGCACTGCAAAAACGCTCTAAAACTTTAGGATCTTATCGGTGCTTTACCAACACATTGGGATTGCAGATAAGGCTTTGCTCGAATAACGCTCGAAAAATGCCCCAGTGTGAAAAGGGCCTTAGTGCAGTCCTCCTTCACTTACCTCATACTTCCATTTTGCTTTTAAATGTTCTTATTTCTTCTGAGAAATCCTCACTTCCTGTTCTTCTGTCTGTAACTCCACACAGTAATGCAAGGCTTGGAGTGTCGTGCTCGCCCCCTCCCTTGGACTACAGGAGAGTCAGGACGCCCACTAACACACAGCTCCTTTCTCTATCTGCAACATAGAGAGCTTCCTGACTCTCCTGTAGTCCAAGGGAGGGGGAGAGCACGACACTCCACACCAGGGAGAAAGCCTTGCATTTCTGTGTGGAGTTACAGACAGAAGAACAGGAAGTGAGGATTTCTCAGAAGAAATAAGGGCAAATAAAAGCAAAATGGAAGGATGAGGTAAGTGAAGGAGGACTGCACTAAGGCAAAGGAAACTATTTAGGAAAAATAATTGTACCTTTACAACCCATTTAATGCATCCTATGCATTAAGGTGAAAACAAACTGGCAATGACGGCCCCCCAGCCCCCCCGTTTTACTTACCTGAGCCCGTTCATCTGCTGCGCTCGCCCCCGACGTCCTCTTCTTCACTCAGTCTGACCGTTGATTGGCTTCTAGACTGTAAGCTCTAACGAGCAGGGCCCTCTGATCCCTCCTGTATTGAATTGTATTGTAACTGTACTGTCTTCCCTGATGTTGTAAAGCGCTGCGCAAACTGTTGGCGCTATATAAATCCTCTAAAATAATAGATTGAATGGTTTTATAGCAGCGCAGCCATTGGATCATGCTGCTGTCAATCACATCCCATTATGCGGCATGCTAGGGGAGCGGGGCTGAGTGATACAGTCGGCATCTATAGCTGCCGGCTGTATCACAGAAGCGCGCCTGCAAGAACTAACCCCCATGGGAGAGAGCTCCCATTAAGGGGGTTAGTTCTTGCATTGAGGAGCCGAGACAGCCCCTGAGGGACCCCAAAACACGTGGATCGGGGCTGCTCTGTGCAAAACGAGCTGCACAGTGGAGGCAAGTATAACATGTTTTGTAGTGTTTTTTTTGTTTTTACTGGAATTTTTAGTGTCCCTTTAACATCTTCTTTTTTTATTCTCTGATTTATTCTCTAGATGTTAATGTCTACCCAGGGCTGGCTGTGTTTTTCCAGAACGCTTTAATATTTTTTAGGTAAGTTAAAGCTAACCACTTGTTTCAGCATCAATCTTTGAACTACATTACAAAAATCATCAACGTTTCTTGCCCCCTAGAGTTGCAAGTTTTCAGATTCCACTTCTTTGTCCTACTCCATGTTAAAGACGACCACCATAATGATTCCTGCATCATCGGTGGATGGCTTTGTGACCCTGATTTTTGAAGCCAACCTACCAGTGACATTCGGACCAGCACAGGCCTAAAGGGTCACTAAAGGAATTTTTTTTTCCTTTACCTTACTGCAGTCCTGGTTTCATGTCCTCATTGTTCGTTTTTGCTTTGAAGTAGCTGTAATACTACTCTGATCTCCACACTTCCTGCTTGTCTGGCTCCTTATGAAAAAACTCATGGGAACTTTTCACTGTGGTCCATGATCAAGAAGGTGTGATTACTATGGGCCAGATTCAGGTAGAGTTACGCTGGAGTATCAGTGATTCGCCAGCATAACTCACACTTTGAGCCGGCTTATCTGTTTTCTGTATGCAGAAAACAAGATACGCCGGGATTGAGTTCAGATACGAGCGGCGTAATTGTATTTCGCCGTCGTATCGGAACTGCAATTTTAAAATGGGCGCTCGGGGCGTTCCCGCTGATTTACGCCAAGAATATGTAAATCAGCGAGAGACGGCAATTTGCGATCGTACGCGGGCCCGACGCAGTGACTTTCTGACGTTTCCGTAAGCGATACGCGGCGTAAAGAAAAACATGCCCCCTAGGTGGAGTATCCTATGTTAAGTATGGCCGTCGTCATCGCGTCGAATTGAAAAAGTTTAACGTCATTTGCGTAAAGCGTCCGTGAATGGGGATTGACGTCATTGACGTTCACTGACAGAATTTGGAGCATGCGCACTGACAGTCGACGCATGCGCAGTACGTTCGCCGCGGGATCACGCCTAGTTTAAATAATACACGCCCCCTACCCGCCCAATTTGAATTCCGCCGGCTCATTTTCGCTACGCCGCCGCAACTTTAGGAGCAAGTGCTATGTGAATAACAGTACTTGCTCCTAAAGTTTCGGCGGAGTAACGTAAATGACAAACGTCACTCCAAAATAAAGATCCGCTCTCCTACCTGAATCTGGCCCTATGTGTCTAAAACTCTTCAGTACCAATCAGATTCATTTTAAAAACAAAACCCTGCCCTGTGTTTGTTTGTTTTTTGTTCTGTGTGTCTTCTGTACTTCACAGAAACATGAAACGAATTTAAAAATGAAACTAAACTGTAGGTACATTATATGATTAATTTTTATCTATTTTTAAAAGGAATCAGTTGACTATTATGTCTCTATACCCTGTAAACAGTCATTTCAGCAAAAACATTTTTTTCCTTTAGTGATCCTCCGGTGTCACATTTGCCACCTTTCAGAGGTGAGCAAATTCCTGTATTACGCAGGTATTTCCTCCCACTTCTGGGAATAGATAGCCACAGTATCCACGGATATCAGTGCCATATCCGGCCTCTCCTCTGTCCCCCCTGCTGTCTTCTGACCATTCAGATCGCGCAGCGCGACTCGCGCAGTAGGAAACCAGGAAGTGAAACTGCATGGCTTCACTTTCTGATTCCCTTACCGAAGATGGTGCAGCACCCAAGAGCCAACAGACAGATCGGCTTCAGGTGCCGACATTGCGGGCGCCCTGGACAGGTAAGTGTCCATATTTTAAAAGTCAGCAGCTGCAGTATTTGTAGCTACTGACTTTAAAATAAAAATTTGGGGGCAGAACGCCGCTTTAAGATCTGGAGTTCTTGCATGTAGTTAACATGTCGCCATAGCAACATGAGCTTTTCTGCGCGTGCAACATCAGCATACCGATTTCCATAATTTCCCAT
Source organism: Rana kukunoris (assembly GCA_029574335.1). Taxonomy (NCBI): domain Eukaryota; kingdom Metazoa; phylum Chordata; class Amphibia; order Anura; family Ranidae; genus Rana; species Rana kukunoris. The sequence continues at coordinate 580,727,247 of CM056050.1, read as the reverse complement.
GATCTTGGGCAATCTCACAGTTCAGGTTCAGAAGCTGCCTGGACTGTTGATATCGCCAATGCTTAAAGCTGCCCATACATTATACAGTTTTCTTATTCAATCTCATTTACATTTACCTTTAACTATGTAGTGCAAGGGTCTGCCTGATTGCATCCAAATTGGAAGTGTTTGGGATTGACCTCATATTATATGGTTTTGTTAAATCTAAAGGAAAATTGTATAGTGTATGGCCAGCCTAATAAGAGGTGGAAAAGGATAAATAAGTAAAATTGATTTTCAAATGATAATGTAAAGTTTTAACCCCTCCACCATCGTGCTATAGCCGAAAGATGGCTACAGCGCGGTTGCATTTTGCCCGAAGGCCATCATAAGACGACCTCCTGTGTTCGTGCTGCCTGCGCGCCCAATCACAGCTGTTTACAATGTTGTAACAATCACCGCCGTTTACGAGTTCCGTTCCACCGACCCAAGACAGCTTATGCGACACTCCACAATCCGGCAGACATGACCCATTCCATTTCCCAGAATAACCGAGAAACAAGCTCTGGTTCTGGTTCCAAAATGAATGAATACTTTATTGGTACACTCAGCTGGTTATATACAGTTTTAGAAACCAAGTGAACAATGAATCAACTCCACCCACCACATTACACAAGGCACTTCAATACACACTCTCTTAGACAATGACATTCGGTTGAGTTAATTATTAGTCATCCCCCAGACGTCCCGACTCCGCAATAATCTATTCACTGCTACATAATGCACATTCCTTTGTAGACGTAATTGACATGCTAATCCATTACACCTGAAAAGAGACGTCTGACCTTTAGACTGCTAACTCGCAACACCTCTATCATCAATAATATCTTCACACCAAACAGTGTCATTAGCATACACAATGAAATATCTAGGAGCAGACTCAATTAACCCCTCAAAAGCATGTGTCCCCCGTATTGAATGAAAATACCCCATTGACCTGTTGGAGTCAGACTTTAACAACTTGTAATATTTCAAGATATCCTGCAATACATGAATTATCAGTAATGTCCCATCTCATGTAATTTATGATATAATTTCTCAGTCATCCTATGCCCAAAAGGGACATAGGATGACCCTAGACCCAAGAGTCATTGGTGAAGCTGGTACAGGAGTACACCGCATCCTTCAAAAGTCTCAGCGTATCACGGGTCAATCCGTTACAGATGTAAACAGGATTTGCCAATTGAAAATAAAAAGATAGCGGCACTTCCAGAATATAAAAACGGCTCCTTTTTATTCTGCAAAAATAGGAATGAAAGACATGCCACAAACACACAACCCACTGAGGGTCAGCAGACGCGTTTCACACTCCTGTGCTTAATCCTTTTGGCAAGTGTGAAACGCGTCTGCGGACCCTCCGTGAGTTGAGTGTGCGTGGCATGTCTTTCAATCCTATTGTCGTACTATAAAATTAGCCTTTTTTTTCTTTCTGGAGTGCTGCTATCATATGGGGTTTGCGGGCCCAGACAGGCACCCAGGATTTTTTTTTGGCAGCTGAAGAACTCACAGGAAAGCCTTTGAAACGGTGCTCAGCCTATTTGCCTTTCCCAGGATTTGCCGGTTATCTGCAATCCTCCCCTCACGCTGAGCGTGCGTAAGGAGAGGAGAGCCATTCTGTATGTAAATTTGTCTACTTTGCATGTAGTTTATTGTACCATGTCAATTGGTATACTGTAATCTATCTTTTTTATGACAAAAAAAGAAAAGAGAGACAAAAAACAGAAAATCCACACAGGGGACATGTGCACTGACAATCCTGTGTCCTGATTATTCAGTGCAGCCCCAACAGTGCTGCCAATCAGTGCCCATCAGTGTCACCTCATCGGCGCACATCAGTAAAGGAGAAAAATTACTTATTTACAACATTTTATAACAGAAAGGAATGAAAACTTTATTTTATACAATTTTCGGTCTTTGTTTGTTTAGCAAAAATAAAAAAAACAGAGGTGAATAAATATCACCAAAATAAAGCTCTATCTGTCATTTAATTTAGTTACAGGGTCGGATCACCGCACAATTGTCATTCAAAGTGCGACAGTGCTGAAAATTGGTCTGGGCAGGAAGGGGGTAAAAGTGCACAGTAGGCAAGTAGTTAAAAGATGCATTCTATTGTGTTTTTTTTTTTTTCTAGAATAGGGTTCCATAGTTACATAGTATGTGAGGTTGAAAAATGTCCATCAAGTCCAACCTATGTGTGTGTGATTATATGTCAATATTACATTATATATGCCTGTATGTTGTGGTCATTCAGGTGCTTATCTAATCATTTCTTGAAACGATCGATGCCCCCTGCTGAGACCACCGCTTGTGGAAGAGATTTACACATCCTTGCCGCTCTTACAGTAAAGAACCCTAGAACCCTAAAGAACCCTAGTTTAAGGTTAAATCTCTTTACTTCTAATTTTAACCAGTGGCCACGTGTCTTGTTAAACTCCCTTCCGCGAACAAGTTTTATCCCTATTGTGGGGTCACCAGTACGGTATTTGTAAATTGAAATCATATTCCCTCTCAAGCGTCTCTTCTCCAGAGAGAATAAGTTCAGTGCTCACAACCTTTCCTAACTAATATCCTCCAGTCCCTTTATTAGCTTTGTTGCCCTTCTTTGTACTCACTCCGTTTCCAGTACATCCTTCCTGAGGACTGGCACTTAGAACTGGACAGCATAATCTAGGTGCGGCCAGACCAGAGTCTTGTAGAGTGGGAGAATTATCGTTTTATCTTTGGAGTTAATCCCCTTTTTAATGCATGCCAATATTCTGATTGCTTTGTTAGCAGCAGCTTGGCATTCCATGCCATAGCTGAGATTGGCATCTACTAGGACCCCCAGGGCCTTCTCCGTGATAGTTTCCTAGGGCGAATGTATTCGTAATGTGGTTCTAAAGGCATGCTGGCAGGGAGATAGGCTTTTCTACTGGCTGTTGCTGCTTTCCTAAGAAAACAAACTATAAGGCCGCGTACACACGACCGAGAAACTCGGCTGTCGAGGAACTCGTCGAGCCAATTTTCTCCATTCCCGTCGAGGAAAAAGAGAACCTGCTCTCTTTTTGGATCGACGAGTTTCTCGACAGTTTTCTCGGCGAAAAATGTACACACGACCGCTTTCCTCGGCAAAACACGTCTCCCGTGAAGTTTCTTGATGGATTCCGCCGAGAAAACCGATCGTGTGTACGAGGCCTAAGATGTTGAACACCATTTTTTCAGAACCTGGAATGTATTTAGCTGGGCTTCAATGTTTATGTGCCACCAAAAGCACCCGTCTGACATCACCCCTTATCTGGTCTTTTAGTGAACATTTATTGACCACTTTTGTTTTTGTTACTTTCTCCCCCAGCACTCTCATCTACAAGTTTGGAAGAACAGAAGAATTATGGTCCTGAAACATAGAATTTCACCTGTTTTTCCTGGTTTGACTGTTTTTTTTGCTGGTTAATGTTTATACATATCCGTTTATTTAAAACATTATAGCCTCAGTTTTTAGCACAATCTCCAGCGAGGCAGAGAGTCATTTTACAACACGTTAGAATTGCCTGCTGGATCTCTGATGAGCTGGATGCTGTAATTTATTTTTTTATGAAGATCTGTGTTAAGAGGATGAAATGTCTGCAGTTCATGATGTGGTTATTCATTTTCCAGCAGAGGGGGTCATTTAAAGCAGTGGTCATCACCCCCGTCCTCAGGGCCCACTTACGGGCCAGGTTTGCAAGATAACTGAAATACAACACATGTGATATCATTTGCTGCTCAGTGATTGCAGTATTCTAGTCTGCATCTCCCCACTGTAATACGTAAAATCTGGCCTGTTAGTGGGTCCTGAGGACAGGGTTGATGACCACTGATTTAAAGGATCAATACATCCAAAGGTGATAATTTAGTTCTAAGTAGATTGGGTCATGTCTTGACTCGGAGTCGGGAACCTGGAAGTAGAGATCTTGTAGTCTCCTAGGACCCCAAATTTAAAGGCTTGGCCCCTCTGCTGTAGATTTATTTTAACCACAAAATGACTGCAGTATGATATTTATATAGAACAGTATTTTTCATTCACTCATTTACTGCCAAGTTTTGCATTGTCCTTGTTTCATCTGCTGTATTTTATGTACTTTTATCCATAGCATTACCATTGATTGGTGTACTGATGTGTGCTGAGACATTATTGCTGTAAGTGTATCTTTCTTATGCATTTACTAGACACTTTCTGGTTAATTTACTAAAACTGCGGAGTGTAAAATCTGGTGCAACTGTGCATAAAAACCAATCGGCTTGAAGGTTTTAGCATAGGTTCACACTGACTACATCCCTGCGGGGAGACGCTGTGCTCACACAGGGATGTAGTCCCAAGGGAGGGGGCGAGCACGCTGACTAACCCCCAACCAGAACGGCTCGGATGATGGGGGCAAGCTTACTGAGGAGGAACAGGAAGTGAGAAATTCAGACAAAGAAAAAAAAAAAAACATTTAGAAGGGAAATCAAAGGAAAAGTAAGTGAACCAACAATGCACTAGCTTAAAGGAACCTATTTAGCGAATAAAAAACAAACCTTTACAACCCCTTTAAAGTGATCGTGTACCTTTTCAGGAAAAATGAAAAGGCCAATTAACATTTTTACCATCCACGTTTCCTTTTTTACCCTAGGGAAGATGGAATGAATCAAAGTGGTTCTAATTGGCTAGCATGGTCATGTAGCAGTGCCAACCAATGGGAAGTGCTCTGATCTGTCCCAGTGTCCCTAGGGAAAGTAGAGGAAGAATAGCACATTTTTTCAACGCCCAGGACCATTGCACCAGACTAAAAAAGGAATGTCAAGGTGTCTTTTGTCAGTTTTACATCTTGTACACATAGGCAAGGTTTACTAATGCCCGGTACACACAATGAGATTATCAGGCGAATGATCGTCTGTTTTTTTTTTGCATGCTAATTTCAGATCGCATCTGATGAGTTTACTAAATTACGTACAGAATAAAAATGCGAACGTGATATCATGTTGTAATGCATTTATTTGTATTGCATTTTTCAAATGATGGCTGTACTGATTAAACGAAAATTGTACGATCTGTCATTGTACAAAAAAAATTTTTGTGCATGTCTAGATGAACTATCGTTATTGGCTCCCGAAAGCTTTGTACTAACAATCTGATTTATCATACGATCGCTTCGAAAACTGTATTTTTCGTACAATTTTGTCGTCCTGTGTACGGGCTTTAAACTGATGCATGCAGAATCAGGTGCAGCACTGCACAGAAACCAAACAGCTTCCAGGTTTTAATGTTCTAGCTTTAAGCGCAGGTCCAGCTTTAAAAAAAAATAAAAAATTAAAAGTCAGCAGCTACAAACACTGTAGCTGCTGACTTTTAATAAGCGCACTTAGACCTCTTTCACTCTGAAGAGTTTTTACAGCGTTTTTAGCGTTAAAAATAGCGCTATTAAAACGCTCATAAAACGCTCTCCATGCATCCCAATGGACCCTTTCACACTGAGTCCTGCAAGCAGCATCTTTGGAGCAGCTTTTGTACGCTGAAAAAAAAACCGCTCCAAAGCGCCCCTCTCCATTGAAATTAATTGAAAGCGCTGTAAAAAACACCTTACCCTTTCACACTTTGGCGTTGCACTGGCGGGGCGTTGAGAAAGGTCTTGCAAGCAGCATCTTTGGAGCAGCTTTTGGGCGCTGAAAAAAACGCTCCAAAAACGCCCCTCTCCATTAAAATGAATTTAAAAAGAACGCTGTAAAAACGACTTGCCCTTTCACACTGAGGCACTGCAAGAACACCCTAAAACGTTAGGGTCTTAGGCCGCGTACACACGATCGAACATGTGCGCTGAAACTGGTTCATAGCATTACCATTGATTTGAACGCTGGAAACCTGTCGGTCGGACATGTCCGCTGGTTAGGCGTACGAAATCCCCCGCATGCGTCGAATGGATTCGACGCATGCGTGGAAGCATTTTACTTCCTTGTTTTCGCACGTCGCGACGTCACCGCGTTGTGTACACACATCAGACCAAAGTATCCCAGGAGACATGTCCGATGAAAACGGTCCGCGGACCGTTTTCATCGGACATGTCTCCTCGTGTGTACGCGGCCCTAGCGGTGCTTTACCAGTGTTTTTCGGGTGCTGGCAGTGTGAAAGGGCTCTGAAAGCACTCGGTCTTTCACATAGGGATTGGAGATGAGGCTTCTTTCAGGCGCTTTACAGGCTTTTTTTAAAGCCAAAGCACCTGAAAAGCACTCTAAAAATGCCTCCGGTGTGAAAGGGGCCTTACCTGTCCAGGTTGCCCACGATGTCAAGACACCCGAGGCCGATCTGTCGATCGTGCCAGGTCCTGGCGCTGCCATCCTCACTAAGGAAACAGGCAGTGGAGCCTTGCGGCTTCACTGCCCGCTTCCTACTGCGCATGCGCGAGTCGCTTTGTTAATGGGCGGCTGTCTCCTGGGAGACACACAGTTCCCAGAAGTCAGCGTGCCCTATTTCCCAGAAGACAACGCAAGAAGGAAAAGACAGAGGAGCACCGCGGACAAGGAAGGGGCAGATTAGGAAGATCTGCCTAATAACAGCCATTTCTGGTAAGTATTAAAAAAAATATTTTATTTTTTTGGCTATTTTTTTTTTTTAGGGAGGACCTCCTCTTTAACTAAACAAACTGAAGTTAGAAGCTGATTGGCTGCCATGCACAGCTGCACCAGATTCTGAGTGCTCCGGTTTTAGTAAATCTCTCCCTTTGCGTACATTGTTTGTTCTTACACTGTCATAAATCAAATGAAAGCCATGCAAGATTTTCACAGTGAAATGAAAGACGTGAACTGTGAACACAACGTACAGTTACAATCGTTGCACTAGCTCTCCATAAGAACTAATATAACACCCCTCTATGTAGCTGGCACGAGCATGCCAATCTCTGTAGAAAATTGTCTCGTGTCATTAATCCTTGATTCACCAACACACTGAACATTGTAATGAGCTTTTATTGTGGCTTAACACTTTTTATTATGCATGCACTTCAAACTGTTTAATGCCCTCAATTGCAGCATAAGATTTTCTATGAGTAACGGATTGCTATTTTAAATAATGCATGATGCTTAAATGGGTATGAAGAAGAGGTAACAGTAAAGTGCACCTGTCTCTTATATTAATGGAAATAGCCACATTTCATGGTTCATAACTGCAGATCGCCACTGGGTGACAGTGTCGCATTTATCAAAAATCAAGGTGACCTGACCCTTTAAACAGTGAAGTGTATTTTCAGTAAGTACACTTTATTTCATGTATACATTTATCCAAAAACTTTTTTTTTTTTTTTGGACGCGCTATCTGTTGTATATTTTGGTAACTGTAGATCGTATAGAGAAGTGTAAATGCTCCCTCTGTATATCAGGGAATGTGCTCAGCATCACTTGCTTAATGACTGTTGGGGTCGCCATAGTTAGCTCAGATAAGCTCAGGTAGTTGATTAGTTTTCAATCAGGTCTGACCTGACCAATAGATTTGCACTGAAAGAGAGTAGTTAAGCACTATTAACAGGAACAGGGCCTGCACATGTAATGAGCAAACATGGCCACCCCCATGTACATGTATGTATTAACAAAATTATATAGAGAAACAAGGTTTTTAACATTTAATAGTCATTGATCGCATTAAAGTGGATGTAAACCCTCCTTACACCCAGTGAAGTGAACAGCCTCAGATGATACACAGAGATGAAACAAATATCCCTACATAGGTTTTACATTTATATCTGCTGTCTTCACATTTATATACTGTTTAAGAAATTCAGATGTGTTAGGAGATTTTCTCTTCCTGTTTAACACAGAGTGTGATGTCTGGGCATACAGCCAAGATGGCTAACATTGCTGATTGGAGGAAAGGCACACACCCCCTCTCACCGTAGGCAGAGACTCTCAGGCTGCGTACACACGATCGAACATGTCTGCTGAAACTGGTCCGCGGACCAGTTTTAGCGGACATGTTCAATCGTGTGTATGGCCTATCAGAACGTTTTCCAGCGGACAAAAGTTTCTAAATATGCTTAGAAACTTGTCCGCTGTAAACCTGTCCTTCAGACATGTTCGATGGTTAGTACACGAAATCAGCGGACAAAAATCCTACGCATGCTCAGAATCAAGTCGACGCATGCTTGGAAGCATTGAACTTCGTTTTTTCATCACGTCGTTGTGTTCTACGTCACCGCGTTCTGGTCCGAGGGGATTTTTGTCTGATGGTGTGTACGCACATCAGACCAACAGACAAGTTCAGCCTGGTCCGAAGAAAACGCTCCGTCGGACATGTTTCCTCGGACATGTCTCATCGTGTGTACGTGGCCTCAGAGGTGTTTTGTAACAGGACCAGCTCCCTATTAATCTATTTTGGCAACCTCCCCGGACAGAAATCTAAGGCTGCTTTTATCTGATGTGTCCGCGAATTTGTCAGGATTTATCAGGCTGATAACAGAGGAATGGGTCAGGAGAGAGCTACGGGACTTAGTTCTTTTGAAGAGAGATAACAAAATACTGCAGATATATGTGCCCAGCTCAAATTTCATGAATCGAGTTTACATCCACTTTAAGCTAAATATAACTGGGAAATGCTATTGTTTCCTTTTAAGGAGTCCATAGAAGTGGGATGATATACATTGGATTTAGCCAATGATCATTTTGTCTATGCAGAAACCCATGCTTTGTGGAAGTGACAGTTGGCTGGGTTGTACTGTTTGGATTCTGCGGTGGAGAGGCTTAGCTGGTGCCCCTGCTCCATAGACACTTTAGTGCCATTGTTCTTTAACTGTATGCAAACCCTCAAGCATAGGTGTGCGCAGTCTATTGCATTAGGGTGTGCACCCCAAATCTCAAACACACTACAATGTTCATTCAGAAAGGGAAGGGGTCAGTAAATTACATATTTACCGGCCTCTACCCCCCATTCATCCTAAAACATCCCCGCAGCATCAGCAACCGGGAGAGGAGGGAAGCAAGCAACAGTGCGAGTGGAAGGGTTACTAGGGCAGTAGGGGGAATCTATGCTGCACGGAGTGATTAGGGTGTGCCTGGGCACACCTGGCACACCCTGTGCGCACGCCTATGCCCTCAAGTCTTATTTTTTACCTGTCCCTGTGCAGCCTGCTGGGAGTTGTACATCCCCTTCAATAAGGGCCCATTCACACTATGAGGATGCAGTAATGCACGCTCTACCGCAGTTCTTGACAACACATGTTAAATGACTTGATGTGATTCAGTGCCATTATTTTTATTTATTTTTTACAAAGAGATTTGAGTTTTCAAGAAAGCAGTGTACAGAGAGCAAAGCACAATACAAGAGTGTAAATAGTACATCAAAATGAAGCATATAGGGTAACAAGTCTTAAGTACCTGGCAAAGTGCACTAGTAGAAGCAAATGGTGGCCAATCAACTCACAACAGGTGAGCCAAACGCAGTGCAACCGAAGATGAGGATTACACATTGCTGTAGATAACAAGTACCCCAGTTTGTAAAAAGAAAGTAAAAAAAGAGTTGGAAAGGCCCAATGACCCCTTTGGGGGGCATCCAAACAGGAAGAGATAAGAAGGAAGAGAAGAAAGGAAAAGTGTGAGGAGAGCAGAAATGGAAGAGAAGAAAATAGAGCTTGACTTGGGAGTAAAAGGAAATGAGAGAGAGAAAAGGGGTCCATGATTCTCTAGTGGTCCAATCCAGCTGCAGCTTTCTTATGCCGCGTACACACGCTCGGAATTTCAGACAACAAATGTTCGATGGGAGCTTTTTGTCGGAAATTCCGACCGTGTGTAGGACATTTGCTATTGGAATTTCCGACAACAAAAATCTGAGAGCTTGTTCTCCAATCTTCCAACCGAAATCCGTTCTCATAAATTCCGATCGTGTGTGGACAATTCCGACACACAAAATTCCACGCATGTTCTGAATCAAGTATGAGATGGGAACGCTCCAATCTGGTAATACTGGTAGGCGTAATAGAGAAAACACATTCGTCACACTGTTACGGACTGAAAAGCGCGAGGCTGAATAGCGCGAATTGTCTCTCGAACAAACTTCTACTAACACGACTGATATTTAACATCCCTTTTTCTAGTGCCGCCGTACGTGTTGTACATCACCGCGTTCTTGGCGTTCGGAATTTACGACAACCTTTGTGCGACCATGTGCATGCAAGACAAGTTTGAGCCAACATCCGTCGGGAAAAAATCCACGGTTTTGTTGTCGGAATTTCAGATCGTCTGTACGCGGCATTAGACTTGCGCAGTGGTTCTCAACCCTGTCCTCAAGTACCCTGAACAGGCCATGTTTGCAGGTTTTCCTTTATCTTGGACGGGTGCTTTAAATCAGAGTCAATGGCTTGGCATTTTGGACAGCTATTTTACCTAAGAGAAATTCTCAAAACATGGCCTGTTGGGGGTACTTGAGGACAGGGTTGAGAACCACTGCTATAGAGTATCGTTACACAGAGAGTAAGGTTTGGTCAGTGTTCACCTGGGCATTGCATGTAATCCAGGGGTCCCAAACTCTAAGGCCGCATACACACGATCGAACATGTCCGCTGAAACTGGTCCGCAGACCAGTTTCAGCGGACATGTTCGATTGGGTGTACGGCCTACCGGACCGTTTTCCAGCGGACAAAAGTTTCCAAACATGCTTAGAAACCTGTCCTTCGGATATGTTCGATGGTTAGTACACAAAATCATCAGACCAAAATCCCGCGCATGCTCAGAATCAAGTCAACGCATGCTTGGAAGCATTGAACTTCGTTTTTTCATCACACCGTTGTGTTCTACGTCACTGCATTCCGGGCCGAGGGGATTTTGGTCCGATGGTGTGTACGCAAATCAGACCAACAGACCACTTCAGCCTGGTCTGATGAAAACGGTCCATCGGACATGTTTCCTCGGACATATCTGATCGTGTGTACGCGGCCTTAGGAACATAGCATGGGTATCATCCAACATGTAGGTGAGATTCTCATGCACCATAATGCCCCTTAAGCCCTGTACACACAATTGGGCTTAACCTCATCGGACAAACCGATCGCGTGTGGGCCCCATCGGTTTGTTTTCCATCGGTGAAAAAAAATAGAAAATGTTTAAATTTTTCCTATGGATAAAAACAGATAGAAAAAAACGATCAATGTGTCGAAGTCCATCGGTCAAAAATCCATGCATGCTCAGAATCAAGTCGACGCATGCTCGGAAGCATTGACGTAGGCAAGACTGATGAAAGTCAGCTTCATCGAATATCCGACGAAAAAAAATCCATCGGATTAGATTCCATCACATATCCGATCGTGTGTACAGGGCTTTAGCCTATGTTCCAATGCAGCTTCTGATAGATGTGTGTAGCAGTGCAGTGCTCATTAATGCGTTGATTTGCAAAACGCGGCCCTCGGAAGATGCGTTGGGGTGCCATTCAGAATTAAAGGCACCACAATGAACCAAAACACTCAATGTGCATTGTGATAAGGTGTGAAGTAACGCGAGTGTTACTGCAGTGCCGTAGTGTGAACAGGCCCTGTGTGTGTGTGTCCTGTCCTAGCCCTGCTTCTTCTGTGCATGTGCAGAAAAATTACCATTCATACCTATAGACAGACCGTCCACCATTAGGATGAGCAATAGCCTTTCTTTCCAACATAAGAGATTCTTGGCTAAAGAAGAAGAACCTGACAGCTGTGTGACTCCCAGCTGGCCACAGCCATAAAACTTCCGTGGGGCACAGACAGGCGATTGGACTTGGGTGGAGGAACGTAACTGTACTAAAATAGTACATCTGTCCCGTAAAAAGCTATGCTACCAGTCATGGTAGCATAAAGAACCACCAATGTCTCTTGACTGCTTCAGATCCCAGCTACTCTTGACCGGTTCGATCAGATTATACAAGTGAGATGCATAGGAGATGGCTCTGCCATGGGCCTCCAAACACTGGGATTTTAGAATACTGTTCCTTCCCTGTAAACTTGCTTATGTAAAAGGCAGTAAGAGTTACCATTGTGCCACACCATAATATTTAGGTCCAAATAGTCAATTCCGGTGATAATCTGTTTGCAAAGTCAACGCGTTTCAGAAGCGGTGCCTCCCTTCATCAGGCCTTGTAAAATGTTTTATTGCTTCACAATGTATGTGAACTCAATATTCAGTCTGTATTTAGATTATACTGGGATGAGTTTGCACAGCAATCTGCCAGCAGCTGGTTCAAGCAACCCTTGAACCAACTGGAGATGACTGCTTGAACCAGCTAATAATGGATTACTGTGTGAACTCCTCTTAATATAATGCAGATTTCGATTTTTGAGTCCATGTCCACCAGCGTTCCATGGAACCCTAAAGTTCTTCCAGAGGTTGGTAGGCGTTCCTTGAGCAATGAGAAATGTCTCCCTCTCAGATAAGTTCCCACTGACACCATTGATCCTTTTAGCTATCTGTAAGGTGGGAATTGTTCCCAATGACTACACATGTAGGGGCACCCTTTCTACTGACCACACTAATGTATCTTGAGTTGTAGATTTTTTTTTTTAAATTTTCAGCAGGTTTTTTTTTTTAAAGGTTCCTCTGTGTTGAAAAGGGTGAGAAAGGCTGACATACACTATTTCATTGTTTGATGATTTCTAAGCCCTGATGAAGGAGGTACAGCCCCTGCAATGGGTTGGCTTAGCAAATAATTTTCCATTGGAATAAGCGTATATTTAGACTTGAATATTATGTTGCAGGGTTTGGTTCTAATCTACTGACGTTGCAGTAATGGCTGTGCTGAGATGCCGGACTAGTTTGTCGGAGACTTCTCTCAGCTGCATATGATTTTAATGGAATATATTAGAAGATAAACTGATTGTGAGTCAAGGCACTGTATCCATTACAGGCACTTTCACTGTACATCAAATGTTTTAGCAACGGAGACTACCTTATTTAATCAGCTGTATATTATGTGTAATAAATACCCTCCTTTAGCCCATGTTCATATCAGTGTGTATATCATTGGCTGAAGCTGGGCCCTTTGTTGTAGCATACAAGGCCTCTGAGCAGTCTGTTTATGACAGAGTCCGGAGGATCATGGGATATGAAGCCCTCGGCAGATTCCTGTGATCTTGAAAGCTCTTGAACAAATAGTTTGTGCTGTTGGCAATGGCTGTATATTAAAATAATATGAATGTAAATTACCCACTGTGTTACACTAATGTGTTTTCAACTTGCTGCCTGTAACTTAACCTTTAATAAAGCCAACTCTACTTTATTAGAAGACTCTTTGGCTTCCATTGACTGTTTTCTGATACAGCACATAAACACCAACAATAGGCTTATTCAAAATGTAGTGCAAAGAAATGTAACCAAAAGCAGACAATCAGAATTCCTGTTGCTGAGATCCAACCAGTATAAGGTAGAGTATCTATGGCTGCTCGGGGTAATTCACTTTGTAGGCATGTTTCTCCCTGTTGCAGATTTTAGCTGTGCAATCTGCTGATTAGTTGCTTGAGCATGCATGTCTAAAGGGATGCCAGGTATGTCTTCTTTCATATAACGCTCAGAAACAAAATGATGGCAGTGAAAGACAACAGCTGCAGAGGTGGACAATGACAGTGGATCATAGATCATTATACTGTGTTTCCCCAAAAGTAAGACCTTCCCCGAAAATGAGACCTAGCATTATTTTCCAGGAGGGCTGCAATATAAGCCCTTCCCCTGAAAATAAGCCCTAGTTTAAAATGCTTGTAAAAATCATATAATTCCCTCTATTACAAAAGTATATAATGTACAATGTGTGTGTTTCTGTAATATAATTGCGGGGAAGAGAGCTCCGACAGGTCACAGAAGCGTAGAGCGTCGCTATAACGAATGTATTTGGCACCACTATATATTTCAGAAACACACACATTGTACATTATATAATACTGTAACAGAGTGGATTATAGGATTTTACAAGCATTTTAACTCCGTTCACACTGGGGATTCCTGTCAAGCAGGGGGAGAGAGGGGAGGAGAAGACGGCACATTACATGGTAAGACCTACCCCGAAAATAAACCCTACTGTGTCTTTTGTTGCCAAAAGGAATATAAGACCCAGGCTTATTTTCGGGGAAACAGTAATTGAATTTGTTCAGACAGGAAAACAATGTGGATCTAAACTACAACAGCTTTAAAGGGGTTGTAAAGGATCATTTTTTTTTTAAATAACAAACATGTTATACTTGCCTCCACTGTGCAGCTCGTTTTGCACAGAGTGGCCCCGAACCTGGTCTTCTGGGGTCCCTCGGCAGCTGTCTCGACTCCTCCCCACAAGAACTAACCCACTTCATGGGAGCTCTCATCCATGGGGGTTAGATATTGCGGGCACGCTCCCGTGATACAGCCGGCGGCCTTAGGCGCTAACTGTATCACTTGGCCCTGCCCCCGGTGCGCTGCATTATTGGATGTGATTGACAGCAGTGCGAGCCAATGTCAAGTCTTGTAGATCCACGTTAATCACCTGCTGTCCAGCGATATTTACCCACCACTACTCTCATAACCAATGACAGATCCCCAGTCTTCGAACCAGCCAGGGGTGCTACTTGACATCATTGACTTTATTGTAAATTAAGAAATCAATAACAAAGATTTTTATTAGTAATCGGTATAGGAACCTTCTGAGCGTCAGTATCTGCATTGGACTGTCCACTCACTGAAGTTCCAAACATTTCATATCTACAGATGAATGGATTTTTAGGTTATTAAAGCGGTGGTCCCACAAAAAAAAAAAATTCAAAGCCAGCAGCTACAAATACTGCAGCTGCTGACGTTTAATAAATGGACACTTACCTGTCCAGGGTGCCCGCAATGTCAGTAACCGAAGCTGAGCAGTCTCTCGGCTGCCCCCGCCGCCATCTTCGGTGAGGGAATCAGGAAGTGAAGCATTGCGGCTCCACTGCCCAGGTTCCATACTGCGAATGCGCGAGCCGCGTGCAGTGCCCTCACTGGTCCCCACTGTCTCCTGGGACCAGTGTGTTTCCCAAAAGACAGCGGGGGGTGACCCATGTGAGTCTATTCCCGGAAGTGGTATTATACAGGTATCTGCACCCCCCCCCCCTCCCCTCTGAAAGGTACCAAATGTGACACCAGAGGGGGGGGGGGTTCCGAAAAGCAGAGGTTCACTTTTTGTGCGGACCTCCGCTTTAACAGCACACCTTCGATTACTGCATGGCAATCTATTACAAAAGAACAGATCTCATTTATTTATTTTGGTATTTTGTAGGATTGGAATTTGTGTCAGGTTTGTATTTCTGGCTGTTTCACTACTAAAGAGATTTACCCTCCCTTTTTGCCGGGACCTTTGTTGCTGGGACTGAAAATCCCCAAATTTGGTAGAAATTTGAAAGCTCCCCAATGAGGCACTCTTGGCAAATAAACTGAAGGGGGTCTTATCCATTCTCTACTACAGTGTTTCTCAAAAAGTAAAAAGTAAAAATAAATATTGTTAAAAAAAAAAAAAACACTTCTCACCTTAAAGTGATTGTAAAGCCCCTTACACACGGTCGGACTTTTGGCCAACCAACTTCAAAATCTGCAAATTTTCGAATTTGTCCGACCGTGTGTACGTTCCATCAGACCAACTTTTTTGTGTTTCATCGGACAAAAAGTTGGGTCTGCGAACGGACCAACTTTCTGGCAACAAAAGTCCGATGGTGCCTTGTCCGACCGTGTGTACAGCAAACCATCAGACTTTTGGACAAAGTACAAATACGCATGCTCAGAACCAATGTTAAAATCAACCAACAATAGCAGAAGTTAACCAAAGGGTGGTGGTAAAGAGCAGAAAAGAGCAGAAAAACGACGTGATGATGGAAAAGTTTACAGAAAAGTCAGAGCGTGTGTGTATGCTATGGGTGTGACCGGACAAATCAATTTAGGACAAAAATCCAAGGGAAATTTTGTTGGATGTCCGTCGATGTGTATGGGCCTTAAGCCTTCCTTTTTTTATTTTATTTAAAATAACAAACATGTCATACTTACCTCCACTGTGCAGCTCGTTTTGCACAGAGTGGCCCTGATTGTCCTCTTCTGGGGTCCCTCGGTGGCTCTCCAAGCTCCCCCTCACATCAGATAACCCCCTAGGAAAAGCGCTCTCCCGGGGGTTACCTTTCGGCATTCATAGACATGAACGCCCGCGCCATTGCATTTGATTGACAGCAGCGGGAGCCAATGGCTGGGCTGCACTACTATCAATCTATCCAATCAAGAGCCGGGACCCAATGAAGAGAGGGACAGCGCATATCCGCTGAGGGAAGTACGGGGCTCGGGTAAGTAAATCGGGAGGCTGGGGGGCCGGTCACTGGCAGAAGTTTTTCACCTTTAGGCTGCTTTCACATTGAGGTGCTTTGCAGGCGCTATTGCGCTAAAAATAGCACCTGCAAAGCGCCCTGAAAGAGCCGCTCCTTAATATCCAGGGTGAAAGCCTGAGGGCTTTCACACTGGAGCGTTGCGCTGGCAGGACAGTAAAAAAAGTCCTGCCCGCCGCATCTTTGAGGTGCTGTAGAAACGGTGAATATACAGCTCCTACAGCGCCCCTGCCCATTAAAATCAATGGGGCAGCGCCTCTAAAATGCCCGCAAAGCAGCATTTTTGCAAGTGGGTTTAACCCATTTTTGGCTAACAGGGGTTAAAACCATGTCTTAAAATAGCAGCACTTTAGCGCCGACGCAACCAGCACTTCAGCGTAAAAGTAGCCTTACAACCCCTTTAATGTAGAACTTGGGCTTGCTTTTTTCTGCACAGATGCTCCTGTGAAAATCAGAGGGTAGAACCACAGAGGAGTGAAGAGAGACGGAGCTCATGGGGGCCCGAAGGGCCTTGTATGAACTGGGAGGGAGGGACCGCACGCCATTTTTTTCATCTATATTGCCATGAGCCTACAATACATTACAGTCGAGAGCAATTTTGAATTCCATTTTTTCCTTTAAAAATTTAATTTTGCTGCAGGACTGTAATAAACACCGGGAATATGCTCTACTATACAGGCCAACTAAGGGGACCCCCCGGCGCGATATTTAAAGTAATATTTTATTTTTACTTTAAGCATTATTAAAATCACTTTTCCTGAAAAAACGGTTGTTTATAAAACTTTTTTTTTTGCATTGATACAAGTCCCCTGGGGCAGTCCCATAAGTCCCCTTATGACTGTATCATGCATATAAGCCTTTAAAATGAGCACTTATGATTTCTCATGTTCGTGTCCCATAGACTTTAACAGTGTTCGGCTCATCTATAATAAACACCAATAAGGTTTATTCAAAATGTAGTGCAAAGAATGAACTGCAAATAACAGTAATCAATAGCAGCCAATCGGAATTCCCATTACTGGGGTCAGACCAGTACAAGATGGAATATTGATGGCTCCTTTGTATTCTCCTGCCAGCAGACTGAACCTGTTTGTTGAACAGAACACTAATGTTTTAAAAAAAAAAAGTACCTATACACTTGGTATACTATGTACACTATAAAGAAGTATTCCTTTGGGTGTGTTTTTTTTTAATCATTTTGGGCTTTTTCCAACTGCTGCAGTTTTAATTTTTTACTAAGACCCCTTTCAAACTGGGGCGCTAAAAATGGCAGCCTCAAAAACAGCCTCAGTTAAAGGGAAGCTTGAACTTGTAACGTTGCTTTCAAACAATAGCTTAGTGGCAGAACTACCACACAGTAAAAAAACTTGCAATGAGGGCTTATACATGCAGAATCTTGTCGATATAGGCCCTACTCAAAGAAAGACAGACACACATTGTCTATTCTCAATATCAAAGCATAAAAAGGGAAATAAATATCTGCATATGTCGGCTGTGATGCCCCAGCCATACACCACAATACACAGCTCTGGAGTGAGTATCCATCATAATCATAAAAAAACACACTCCCGGCATCCCTTTATACATGCATGTTCCTCCCTGCTGCAGATTTTAGCTGTGCAGTCTGCTTTTCAGTTGCTTGAGCTTGCATGTCTAATGCCGCATACACACAATCATTTTTCAGGTTGTAAATAACAACGTTTTTCAGACTCTAGAAAAAAATTTTTTCAACTTGATCATTAAAACGGCCTTGCCTACACACGACCGTGAAAAGGGGAAGATCCATGTGGATAACGCCACCCTTTGGGCTGCTTTAGCTGATTCCTTGTTAGTAAAAGACGATTCGCGCTTTTCTGTCTGTTACAGCGTGATGAATGTGCTTACTCCATTACGAACGGTAGTTTTACCAGAACGAGTGCTCCGTCTCATAACTTGCTTGTGAGCATGCGCGGGTTTTTCATGTCGTTAAAGCCCACATACGATCATTTTGTACAACCCGAAAAATGGCAACGTTTAAAACGTCATGAAAAGATAGAGCGTTTTTCAGAACCCAAAAAATGCTCCGAAGCCCACACACGATCGTTTTAAAACTTTGTTTTTTCAACCCGAAAAATGATCGTGTGTACTCGGCATGAGGGATGCCAGGTGTGTGTTCTTTCATATAATGCAAAATGATTGATGGCAGTGAAAGTGAGTGAAGTTGTTCAGACAGGAAAAAAAAGAGGGCCCTAGCTGAAACAGCTTCAAAGGGTTAAATTGTGGAGAGTAATCAAGTGTGGGAGAAAAAAAAAAGGAATGGCAGGAGTTCAGATTTTACATCCATTTTTAGTACTGGATGGGCTTACTGTATATAATTTATGTTCTCTCAACATAAAATAGGTCTGAAAATGCATTAAAATATATTAACCCCTTCCATACAGGGCATTTTCACCCCCTTCCTGCCCAGACCAATTTTTAGTTTTCAGCGCTGTTGCACTTTGAATGACAATTGCGCGGTCAGGCAATACTGTACCCAAATTAAATCATTATGTTTTTTTCCCCACACAAATAGAGCTTTCGTTTGGTGGTATTTGATCATCTCTGCGGTTTTTATTTTTTGCGCTATAAACAAAAGAAGAGCGACAATTTTAAAAAAAACACAATATTTTTTCCTTTTTATTTAATACATCTCACAATATTTTTTAAAAAAAAAACTTTTTTTCCCCTCAGTTTAGACCGATACGTATTTTACGTATTTTTGGTAAAAAAAAAAACGCAATAATCGTATATTGATTGGTTTGCGCAAAAGTTATAGCGTCTACAAAATAGGTGATAGATTTATGGCATTTTTATTTAATTTTTTTTACTAGTAATGGCGGCGATCTGCGTTTTTTTTTTTGTGACCGTGACGTTGCGGCGGACATATCGGACACTTTTGACACGTTTTTGGGACCGTTCACATTTACACAGCGATTATTGCTATAAAACTGCACTAATTACTGTGTAAATGTGACTGGCAGGGAAGGGGTTAACACTAGGGGGCGCTGAAGGGGTTAAAATGTGTCCTAAAAGTATGTTCTAACTGTAGGGGAGGGGGACTCACAGGGGGAGGAGATCGATGTGTGTTCCTCTGTACTGGGAACACACATCAGTCTCCTCACCGCTGACAGGAGGTGGATCTGTGTGTTTACACACACAGATCCACACTCCTGCAGTGATTTGCGGAAATCGCGGGTGCCCGGCGGCAATCACGGCCGTCGGGCACGCGCGCGGGATCGCGGGTGGTGCCGCGGGCGCGCGCGGGCGCGCGCTAGAACGCCGTGAAGACAGGACGTTGTGCAACGTCCTGTCTCATCGGCAAGGGGATCACCATGACGTGATTCCCCTATACGGCGGTAGGGAAGGGGTTAAGAACTTTGCCTTGCACCTTTACCTACCTGTGATTTTGGGTGGGTGTATTGATAAACATTGGTCATAGGCTATGTGTCATATCTGAACATTATTAATATTATTATACAGGATTTATATAGCACCCAAAGCTGTATCTTGGTCTAGGCTAGGCCAACAAGGTCAATGCCTAGGGCAGCACTTTGCAGGGGGCAGCATGAAAAGAGACCCCACCAGCCTGCTGTACACTTTTAGTGTAGCCCCAGTCTTATGAGGTGAACTGGGCCGCAAGACAAATCGGTCTGGTGCCCCCATAAAGCGGCCTCACTGCTGCCGGTATGATAGGGATGGCGCAGACACAAGGGACACTGACACGGTCACCTATACCTGGCAGGCAGGTAGTAGGACTCTACTGAAATCCTTTGCTTGTGTTAGTTGTACATATTAACCCCTTTCTGCCGGCCCTACGACTTTGTACGGCCGCAGTGTGGATCTAAATCTCCAGGAGGCCGTCTATATATGGCCCCCGGCCTCCAGCCGCCGGCAGAGCGTGCGTGCCTGCTTCATCACTGGGATGCCGATGCGCGTGCCTGGCGTCCGCGAAGTTCGCCAGGCACCCGCGGTCGGCGGTTACACAGACAAGGACGTGGATCTGTGTGTGTAAACACACAGATCCACGTCCTGTCAGGGGAGAGAGGAGACGGATCTGTGTCCCTTGTACATAGGGACACAGATCGGTCACCCCCCAGTCAGTCCCCTTCCCCCACAGTTAGAACACTATACAGGATACACATTTAACCCCTCCCTCACCCCCTAGTGTTAACCCCTTCCATGCCAGTCACATTTATACAGTAATTAGTGCATATTCATAGCACTGTTCGCAGTATAAATGTGAATGGTGCCGAAAATGTATCAAAAGTGCCTGATGTGTCCGCTATAATGTCACAGTCCCAATAAAAATCGCAGATCGCCGCCATTACTAATAAAAAAAAAATTCTATCCCCTATTTTGTAGGCGCTATAACTTTTGCGCTATATGTTTTCTGCTGCACCACTGGCATGGTTATATCCTCTTAGTCCTCCATACATATACATACCTCCCAACCCCAATTTTTCAACTTCAGGATTTAGCCCGATTAATCCGGGACGGTTGGGAGGTATGCATTTAGCAGAAACTTGTGCCTTAAAGTAGAACTATAGACAACACTTTTTTTTTCATCCGTTCAGTTCCTGCCTCATAGCCAAACAGGAAGTGGGAGGAAATCTCTGCAGATTAAGGGAACACGCCCCCCCCCCAAGGCCCTCAGAACTAGTGTCCCCACTGGAAAATTTCAGGGCAGATCTTAAACAGGAAGGGGTGTGACCTTAACAGGAAGGGGTGGGTCATATTTAAATTAGGGGTTGCACTAGTTTAGTCAGGCCTAGGGCTGCACAAATCCTAAATACACCACTGGGTAGAACTAACTAAAATGTCATCAACAACTGCCAGGAAAATTGTTCGGGATGCAAAGAAAAAACCCCAAATAACTTCAGGTGAAAAACAGGACTCTCTGAAAACATGTGGTGTGGCTGTTTCAAGATGCACACTAAGGAGGCACTAGAAGAAAGATGAGCTGCATGGTCGAGTCGCCAGAAGAAAGCCATTACTACGCAAATGCCACAAATTATCCACCTTACAATAAGCCTAACAGAACAGAGACAAGCCTCAAACCTTCTGCCACAAAGTCATTTGGAGTGATGAGACCAAATATAAGCTTTCTGGCCTCAACCATAAACACTACATACATTTGGAGAGGAGTCAACAAGGCCTATGATGAAAGGTACATCATTCCTACTGTGAAACACGGAGGTGGATCGCTGATGTTTTTGGGATGTGTGAGATACAAAGGCACAGGAAATTTGGTCAAAATAGATGGTGAGATGAATGCAGTACTTTATCAAAAATACTGAAGACACTTTTGCATTCATCAGCCAGGAAGTTGTGGTATAGGAAACTGTTTAATGTTGATGTTGTAATTTTATGTGTATGAAATGTTAAATGTGTTTAACTGAAGGAAAATTTTTGTATGCTCATTGATAATGTGATGTTAATGCAGTGTTTCTCAACTCCAGTCCTCAAGCCCCCCCAACAGGTCATGTTTTCAGGATTTCCCTCAGATGAAATGGCTGTGGGAATTACTAAGGCAGTGAAACTGATCAAATCACCTGTGCAAAATAATGGAAATCCTGAAAACCTGACCTGTTGGGGGGGCGTGAGGACTGGAGTTGAGAAACACTGTGTTAATGTAAAAATGTTTTGAAAAATTCAATAAAAATACATTTAAATAAATAAAAATCAGCCAGGAAGCTGCGCATGGGACGTACTTGGACATTCCAACATGACAATGATCCAAAACACAAGGCCAAGTAGACCTGTAATTGGCTACAGCAGAATAAAGTGAAGGTTCTGGAGGGGCCATCTCAGTCTCCTGACCTCAATATCATTGAGCCACTCTGGGGAGATCTCAAACGTGCCGTTCATGCCAGACAGCATAAAGCAGGGATCCTCAAACTACGGCCCTCCAGCTGTTGCGGAACTACACTTCCCACGAGGCATTGTAAAACTCTGACATTCACAGACATGACTAGGCATGATGGGAATTGTAGTTCCTGAACACCTGGAGGGCCGTAGTTTGAAGACCCATGGCCTAAAGCCTCATATACACAATCAAGTTTTCTGCAGACAAAGCCTCGACTTTTTGTCTGAAGTGTGTTGGCCGTGAACTTGTCTTGCATACAAACGGCAAAGAATTGTCGGCCAACAAACATGAAAATACATGGTTTTTCAGCTCTTTAGTGCCACCCTTTTGGCAACTTCTGCTGATCTTGTGATATGTGAGCATTGCTCACATTGCTTCTGAGCATGCGTGTTTGTACTTTGGACTTTTGTGTGACTGACTTGTGTACACACAATCGGATAATCCGACAACACACAATTGTTAGCGGACTATTTTAACCAATTCCTTACTGGCCACTTATACCCCTTCCTGACCAGGTGAAATTTCAGCTTCTGGCACTGCGTCGCTTTAACTGACAATTGCATGGTCATGCGACGTGGCTCCCAAACAAAATTGGCGTCCTTTTTTCCCCACAAATAGAGCTTTCTTTTGGTGGTATTTGATCATCTCTGCGGTTTTTATTTTTTGCGCTATAAACAAAAAAAGAGCAAAAATGTGGAAAAAAGTCTATATTTTTTACTTGTTACTTTAATAAATAGCCCATTTAAAAAAAAAATATATACTTTTTTTTTTCTCAGTTTAGGCCGATACGTATTATTCTACATATTTTTGGTAAAAAAAAAAGATTGCAATAAGCGACTGGTTTGCACAAAAGTTATAGCGCATCCAAAATAGGGGACATAATTATTATTAATTTTTATAATTATTTTTTTTTACTAGTAATGGCGGCGATCTGCGATTTTTAGCAGCCACTGTGCCCATCATATTCAGACACTGTGCCCCATCACATACAGCTACTGTGCCCATGAACTGCAGCCACTGTACCTATCATATGCAGCCTCTGTGGCAGGCGCAGCACTATGAAGTGCCTCATGCGCTGTGGCATTAGAAGAATTGTGATATCTCTGACTTTTCAGTCCAACAAGACTGTCTATTACTCTGAAATTCCTCTAGCGCCATTCTATGGAAGCAGTAGATTTAAGGAGCACACCAAATGCTTAAATAACTTCTTTATTAACTTCACTTTTCTTCATATATAACACTTCTGCTTGCAGAAGACAGTCCATGTACAAAAACACGTGTTGAATAAAGTATAACAGAAAATGGCTTCAAATATTCAATCTTGTCATTTAACAAAAGATGGTGGATATATTTCTTTCTTTAGTATTTATACCCTCTCTCTCTCTCTCTCTCTCTGTAAGTTATTAAGGCATTCTCTAATTTCTCTAAAAGGTATAACTCTGTGGTTTGCAACTTGGTTTGGTTTAGTTCGATTAGGTGAGTTTGTTAGATTGATTTAGTTTTGTGAATTAGGTGGAACTACAAGTGAACACATAACTAGTTCAGTTTACAGTTCTAATCACCTTTCTCCTGCTCTTCAGTATTGAGTCTGAAAGAGCGACTCCTCCCCAGGGCTAGAACTGTGTCCCAGTAGTAATCTGCGTGCGTCCTAGCAGTAGGACGTACGGCTCCTGGATCCAGACAGGCAGGGCTCTCCACCCCCAGCCTCAGCTGTCACTCGCTCCCGGACCTGCGATCTGCCTCCGATCCGCCTCCCCCAGCTCCTTCCTCCACAGGCTTCACCCCCCAGAAGCCTCAAAGCTAAGCCCCTGGCACAGGTCTATTTCCACCTCCTCGAGCACCTCCTCGAGCACCTCGTGGAACGATCGGTGGCCACGATTTTAGGAAAGACAGTGGTTTGCCGCACGTTCACCTCCAACAAACCCTAAAAATCCCTTAAACAGGACACAATCCCCTCACCCCAGCAGGATTCCCATCCACCACTTGGCATCCCTGAGCCGCCTCAGCCCGCACAATCTAGCCGCACAGCCCTGGCGGGGGCACTGATACTCACTGGGCGGCCATCTTGGTACACCCCCCACCCCATCCACAAACCTAATAACTGCCAATTGGGTACCCCCCCCTTCCCATTCTCCCCCCAAGGTCACCACCACGTTTTTTTCAGCATTTGATCCAGGGCCACGTCTTATCGACCCCAGGGGGTCAGGGAGGAATTTTCTCCCCTGCCACGGCACATTGGCATAGCACGGACAGGGGTTTTTCGCCTTCCTCTGGATCAAACAGGGAGGTAGGATTCAGCAATCCTCCCTCCTATCATTACTGAAAATCCCCCCCCCCCGGTCAGACATCTGCCCCCCAGTACGTCAACGACTATGACTAATCTGAGATACTTCACAGCAACCATTCGGGGACTAAAGCCGTTAGCCTCAATATTACCGATCGCCGCCAAAAAAGCCTTAAGGACCAAACGACTGTTTAGAATCGATCGACGATCGACAGTCAAACACCACTTCCCCTTATCCCAACCAAAGCGCATATCATGCGCTCTGGTCAACACAAGATCGGCAGTAAGACACCGACTAGAAATCCATGATCTCATCCTACAATGCTATTTAGACTGCCTCTTTATTACAGAAAGCTGGCTTACAGCCGACTGTAACACCATTCTAGGTGAACTGGTGACAGAAAATTATCGCATCATAACAGAAAACAGAGTGGGGCAAAGAGGGGGAGGCCTGGCGGTGATCCACAAGACTCACCTCGCGATCACTAAACCAGTCCTTAAAAACCCACTTCCATTCATGGAAACCCTCTCTCTTCAACTTCAAACAAATCCCCAGGAGACCACTCATATTCTACTCTGCTATAGACCACCGGGTCCAAAATCGCAGTTTCTCTCATCTTTAACAGAGTTCATCTCCACTTATGCCCTAAACAGCAAACATATTTTGCTGCTTGAGGATTTCAACCTGTGGGCCAACTCCTCACAGGATCCTGTTGCCGATGCCTGCATTGACCACTTGGAAGGACTAGGTCTGCAGCAGCTAGTATGTGGGCCCACACATGCTTCTGGTCACACGCTCGATCTTATTTTCAGACAAGATCTGGAAGTAAAAATTCTCAAAAATGAGCCGTTACCATGGTCAGACCACCATGTAATCAAGTTCATTATTAGCAAAAATGCCCCTTTAACTAAAACATCAAAACCAGTGACAACGCACTGGACGAGATCTCAGAAGAAGCTCCATTTGGAGCTCTTCAAAACAACATTAGAGAACAAAATAAAAACAATCCAACTACATCTAACAGCCACAGAAACCCTGGATGTCATTAACACGGCTCTACTACAGTCAGCCGACTTAGTATCGCCAAAACGCAAAACCTGCATCCGGAAAAACAACTCCAGCTGGTTTAACGTCCAGCTGTCGTTGCTGAAGCAAGAGCGCAGAAGTGCGGAAGCCGTCTGGAAAAGAAGCTCTTCAGAGGAAAACCACACCATCTACAAGGCAACAACAAAAAAATACCACAAAGAAATCTTCAAAGCCAAAATAAATCACTTTTCCAATGCCATCACCAATGCCCTAAACCGCCCCTGTGAACTCTTCAAGCTTGTCACCCAGATCATGAATCCAGTCTGTCTTGAAGCCCCCAATTCAGATACCCAAGAATTTTGCAATGAATTATCAGATTATTTCATTAACAAAATTGAAAGAATCCGGGAAAGCATTCAGCAAAACAGCACCCCCCTCAACCCCCCCCCCTCAATCATTCACCCAATACCCACACAAATTCACCGCAATCAACAAAGTTCACTCTCAAACCCATCTCCATCAATGCCACTAAAAATATCATTGGTACTCTGCGAAATAGCACAGCGCCTAATGATATCATCCTTACCAAACTGCTGAAGGAATGTGCCGGGATTCTGGCACCTCCTATCGCGCAGCTTATAAACCAGTCATTCAAGGAAGGCATGGTGCCCTCCCAGTTGAAACAGGGCATAATCCAACCCATCCTAAAGAAACCCACTTTCGACCCCAAAGGCCCAAACACTGATGTCCTATAACAGGACTAAATGTCTTCTCCAAGGTAATGGAGAAAGTAGTGGTACTACAGCTGCAACAGAATCTAGATACCCATAATCTACTCGATCCATTTCACGGGACAGAAACAGCACTTCTCAAAATATGGGATGACGTCCTCGAGGCCGCAGACGAAGGAGAATCTTGTCTTCTAGTTCTGTTGGACCTAAGTGCAGCTTTCAACACGATAGATCACAAACTATTACTGACTCGGCTAGCGGAAGTAGCCAGAGTCGCAGAAGGTGATTTATCCTGATTCTCCTCTTTTCTGGAAAACCGATCACAAATAGTGAAATTGGGATCTTTCACTTCTGAAAAACGCACGGTATCGTGCGGAGTCCCTTAACCACTTGCATACTGGGCACTTACACCCCCCTCCTGCCCAGGTAAAATTTCAGCTTACGGCACTGCGTCGGTTTAACTGACAATTGCGCGGTCGTGCGGCGTGGCTCCCAAACAAAATTTACGTCCTTTTTCCCCACAAGTAGAGGTTTCTTTTGGTGGTATTTGATCGCCTGTGCGATTTTTATTTTTTGCGCTATAAACAAAAAAGAGCGACAATTTTGAAGAAAAATACAATATTTTTTACTTGTTGCTATAATAAATATCCCAATTAAAAAAAAAACACATTTTTTTTCTCAGTTTAGGGCGATACGTATTCTTCTACATATTTTTGGTAAAAAAAAAAAAAAAAATCGCAATAAGCGACTGGTTTGCGCAAAAGTTATAGCGCTTACAAAATAGGGGAGAGAATTATTATTTTTTATAATTTTTTTTTTACTAGAAATGGCGGCGATCTGCGATTTTTATTGGTACTGCGACGTTATGGCGGACACATCGGACACTTTTGACACATTTTTGGCGCCATTCACATTTATACTGCGATCAGTGCTATAAATATGCACTAATTACAGTATAAATGTGACTGGCATTGAAGGGGTTAACACTAGGGGGTGAGGAAGGGGTTAAATGTGTATGCTAGGTGTGTTCTAACTGTGGGGGGAGGGGGGGGGTGACTGGGGGGGTGACCGATTTGTGTCCCTATGTAAGAAGGAACACAGATCGGGCTCCTCCTCTCCAGAGACAGGACGCTGTCTCTGTGTAACAGGGCAATGAGAGATGATCTATGAGAGATCATCTCTCATTGGCCCACAGATCGCATCGCAAATGGCCACTCTGATTGGCCGTTCGCCGCGATCTGTGATTGGCCGTGTCCAAGGGACACGGACAACACAGGGCTTCCCCGCAGCGCGCTCTACAGCACGCGCTGGGAACGCCAGAATGACATGCCGTCAAATGACGGCATGTTGGATATTCAGGCCCGCGCTGTTGCCGTCATCCGACGCTAGCGCGGGCCTGAAGTGGTTAAGGATCCCCTCGGTCACCGGAGCTGTTCAACATCTATCTTCGCCCTCTCTTTGAAATCATTAGTAGCCAAAAACTACTTTATCACTCATATGCAGGTGACACACAACTGTATTTTTGCATCTGCAACAAAAAGGATCATCATCTCAGTTTAGAGAATTGCCTCTCTTTGATAGAAAACTGGATGACGAAGTTATCTTAAACTCAACAGCTCCAAAACAGAACTTCTCCTGTTTCACGCCAGTCGCAAGAATCAACAAAGCAACAACTTGGACACCCCCGCAAATTCTGGGCCAAATCATCACCCCTAGCGCCAAAGTCAAAAGTCTCGGGGTCATCTTCGACACCTACATGACAATGAATGCACAAATAGGGTCAGTAGTCAGCGGATCTCACCATCTGCTGCGCCTACTACGCAGACATATTCCTTTTTTTCGTAAAGAAGACATAGCAGTCGTGCTGGGAACAATTGTGAACTCCAGACTGGACTATGCAAATGCCCTTTACCTCGGACTCCCAAAGTACCAAATCTCTCGTCTGCAAGTCGTTCAAAATACGGCCCCCAGACTTGTGACTGGGAAAAAAACATGGGAATCAATCTCACCTTCGCTGAGAACCCTTCATTGGTTGCCAGTAAAAGACAGAATCGCTCTTAAAGCACTCTGTCTGACGCATAAGTGTATCCATGGGAAGGCCCCCCAATATCTACCCTGTTTCCCCAAAATAAAGACCTACCCTGAAAATAAGACCTAGCTTTATTTTCTAGGAGGGCTGCAATATAAGACCTACCCCAAAAATAAGCCCTAGTTAAAAATGCTTGTAAAATCCACTCTATACAGTAGTATACAATGTACAATGTGTGTGTTTCTGTAATATAATTGCAGAATGTCGCTATAACAGAGGTATTTGGCACAATTATATTACAGAAACGCACACATTGTATATTATATAATATTGTAATAGAGTGGATTAGAGGATTTTACAAGCATTTTAACTCAGTTCACACCGGGGATTCCTGACAGGCAGGGAGAGAGGGGGAGAGAAGACAGCACATTACACGGTAAGACCTACTCTTAAAATATGCCCTACTATGTCTTTTGTTGGCATAATTAATATAAGACCCGGGCTTATTTTCGGAGAAACACGGGTATGCGAAAAAATAAAAGCTCACAACTCCAATCGCATTCTGTGATCCACCAACCAAAATCTGCTCCAGATACCCAAAGCCAAATACAAGTCCAAAGGAGAAAGAAGATTTGCGCTCCAAGGTCCCAGACTATGGAACGCTTTACCAACCAGCATTCGGTTGGAGGAGAACCACTTGGCCTTCAGAAGAAAGATCAAAACTCATCTCTTTTGATGTCAAGGAAGACAGGAACAACAAGCGCCCAGAGGCGATTTAGTTTACATGTGCTGCGCTATATAAGTTCTTCATTCAATCACATTATCCACAATAGGAACATATATATAACTGTATGACATACCTATTTGGCCCCTTGCTTCCATAAACTTAACTCTGGTTCTGTGTGTCTGTTCTGTTCTCTGTGGTGGAATGGTTTTCCAGCCCATGTGCTGGGAACTTCCCAGACAGAATGGATGCAAAGTTGGCTGTGATAGGTCAAGACTCTTGCTGAATGTGAGGCTGGCTGTGATAAGTCAAGGCTCCTGATGAGTCACAAAGGCTTAACTCTATACTTTCTGGTATGAATTCTACTGTTATTGAGCTTACCTTTACTGTCATATAAATAAATGATTCTTAAAGGCATATTTTTTCTTTGCCTCTGTGAACACAACATACAACTGTTATATGACATCCAAGCATAAAATCACAGTGAATAACTCTGCTTTTGTCTCTCACATATTAACATGTGCACTACATTTAGGTTATTAGCAGGTTTAGCTGTATATACATGTAGGTTATATTAGCGACCTAGGACAGGTTCTAGCTGGCCAGCTACAGAATGAACGTCGGGAGACACCTCTACCACAGGCCCTCCTTAGATGAATTACGCCTGGATCTCCTTCTTAACGTCCCCCAGGTACGGACTGACAGGTGACCACTCCTTCAGTGTCCGGTTACCTTGATCCCCAGTGGTTTGTCAAAATCCTTTTGGACCGCCAGCATCTCATTGGCGCTCCTCAGAGGGACTCCCCACCGAACAGCTATACAGCTTGTGATCCTCAGAGTCGAGAACCCAGTCGATCACTTGGTCCCCGTCGCTGCTCAAATGCTCCAGACCAACATGGTTCCAGAACTAGGAACACCGCATTGGCACGCACGCCCTGGCCAAGTAGGCCATTACGCCGGGGGGCGCCTTGATGTGGCCACCCTAAAGGTGGGTGCCACACTGGACGAAGAAGACCCAGAACTAATGGAGTCTGCCCCATAAAAACCCTCCCCCAGCATGCACAGTGAGGCTCAACCCTGCTGATTGGCTGCTGGGGAAGAGCACCCAAACTTTGACTCCACTGCTGCCATCTACTGCCCCAGGGTGGGAAGAACACCCCAGTACAACAGAACAGACAGAGACCCTATTTTGCACATAACAATTTGGATCAGAGTTTAACTACACTCTGATCTACCCTTAAATTAACTAGCACCGGTACTAAAAAGTACACAGGCGCTACACAGGGGTTGCATGAGTTTAGTCAGACCTAGGGCAGCAAAAAATCTGAATACACCACTGATATCACCATCAAACAACAAACAGCGCTTTACATGAGGGCAGACAGAACAGTTACAATACAATTCAATACAGGAGGAATCAGAGGGCCCTGCTTGTTAGATCTTACAATATAAAAGAACATCTATTATTTAATTCAGTGTTTGCCACTTAGAGGATTCTTGGTAGTAGAAAGGGAAGTGGTGAGATGCTGTTAGAAGGAAGTGTAGTGGCCACATTATCACATAAGTTGAAAAACATTGCTACTGGCAGCTGTGGAATTGTGTGCAATTTTTGTAGACTTTACATATTTTAAATAAAGGAGGAACTGATGTGATGTTGATAGCCTGCAGAAAGCATGCCACTTTGCAAAGATTGTGTAATATAAACTGAGGACTGATTAGGGGCATACAACATTAAATTCTGCATTTTTCCCCCCATGCCTGGGAAGCTGCCCATAGACATGAATTCTTATGCTGGGGTATATGCCGCTACTCGTACCTCCCAACATTTTGAGATGGGAATGAGGGACACCTACTCACAAACGTATGTAGGCATAGGACCTGCCCCCTGCCACACCCCCTTAAAGGAGAATTAACCAAAACAAAAGGTTAATTTAACTGGTTGCCGACCAGCCGCCCCAGTTTTACGGCGGCAGGTCGGCTCTACTGGGCGAGAGCACGTAGCTATACGTCACCTCGCCCAGCAGCTCCCGATCCTGTCAGGGGAGAAATGCCTGACCTTCTGTTCATACAATGCATGAACAGTATTCAGTCATTTCCACTAGTGAGTCCACCCCCCTACAGTTTGAACACACCCAGGGAACATACTTAACCCCCCCTCGCCCCCTAGTGTTAACCCCTTCCCTGCCAGTGGCATTTTTATAGTAATCAATGCATTTTTATAGCACTGATCGCTATAAAAATGCCAATGGTCCCAAAAATGTGTCAAAGGTGTCTGAAGTGTCCGCCATAATGTCGCAGTACTGAGAGAGATAACATAGACATAAAATAGTCATTTTATCAACTCCATCACAATACATGCTGTCCATTTTCGTCTAATCTCTCCATAGGAGACAGCAGCGATGCACAAGCCCCTCCCTGCGAGAGATCTCCCGCTGAGCTGGCGCACCACTGAAAGCAGATCCATCCCCATGTGGAAGGAGCCTTACGCTTTACAGAGGTTGACCCACAGTTGTGCATAGCCATGCATGTATATGGGTGGCTGTGGGTAGCACCAGGGCTTCCCGGGCGCGAACAAATGTCAGAGTTTTACGCTGTATGCCCCTAGTGTGCCCGTGGGATTGGGGCCTTACTGTTCAAATTGTAATGGCTGAATGACTGGGTCAGAGTTTCTCCAAAAGTGGAGCTCTTGTAGGATGTTCCTGGTAAAAACCAGGAAACCAGGAAAACCAAGGCCTGTGTAGTCAAATCCAATAGAAAAGCTACTGCATCTCAGATTTCTGAAAAAATGAACGCTGGTTCCATTATAAAAGGTGTCAGATCACGCAGTGCATCGCAGTTTGTTGTATATGGGGTTTTGTTACTGCAAACCAGTCAGGGTGACCACGTGTCCCGGATTGCCCGGGACAGTCCCACATTTTGCAAGTCTGTCCCTGGCACCTTCATTGCAGGACAATACAGTGTCTTGAAATTAAGCTGACACAGCCACCCCCCCCAGGCCAATTGGATGCCCCCAAAAAAAGGGTGCCACATCACTGCTTTACTCACTGACAGACAGTACTTGTCCTGGCCGGAAATGCCTGGAGGAGCACAATCCTTGCCCCTTGCTTGTGATTGGAGAGATCATAAATCCCGCCTCTTGTGTCCAATTACTGTGCTGAGGTACGGGAGCGCAGGAAACGAGCCGAAGTTTCCTCTGCCGTTTTCGGAGCTCTCTGGCACCCCCCTCCCTCTTTGCCAACCTTCGGTATTGCATCCCATTGAAGTCAATGCGGAACAAATTATTTTCGTTTCCATTGACTTCAATGGGAAAACTTGCTTTGATATGCGAGTACTTTGGATTATGAGCATTCTCCTGGAACGGATTATGCTCGTAATCCGAGGTTCAACTGTATTGGCTTTTGAACTTTACAAATGCAGCAATTTAGAAATTGGATGAAAGGTTTAGCTCTGGAAAACACTTTTTGAAAGATAAAAAGTGCATTTTATATACAACTATATGGATCAGACCGAAATGAGGGACAAATGAGGAGAAAAGAGGGACTTTGTTCCAAATCAGGGGCAGTCCCTCGAAATCAGGGACACTGTCCTGTATGTATGGAGGAGCAGCACTATCACCCTTGGACAGGAAGTGTGTTAGAACTACAGAACACCTCCCCCTCTCCAGGTTTTTTTCCCAGCGGGAATGTGGGGGAATGCAGTTCCGGCACCTTCAGCACCAAATATATGTAATAGCAAGGGGTGTGCTGGAGGGTCTATTGATGCTGTCTGCTGGGGGATGTATGGTCACTGGTGGGGGTCTAGGGTATTTGTGGATGGTCCATTGTTTCTGGGTGGGATGTCTATTGTGTGGAGAACTATTGTTGCTGGGGTGGGGTCTATTGTTGCTGGGGGGAACTATTGTTACTGGGGTGGGGACCGTTGTTGCTGGGGGGGGGGTCTATTATTGTGTAAGGGATCTGTTGTTGCTGGGATGGGTCTATTATTGTGTAAGGGATCTGTTGTTGCTGGGATGGGTCTATTATTGTGTAAGGGATCTGTTGTTGCTGGGATGGGTCTATTATTGTGTAAGGGATCTGTTGTTGCTGGGATGGGTCTATTATTGTGTAAGGGATCTGTTGTTGCTGGGATGGGTCTATTATTGTGTAAGGGATCTGTTGTTGCTGGGATGGGTCTATTATTGTGTAAGGAATCTGTTGTTGCTGGGATGGGTCTATTATTGTGTAAGGGATCTGTTGTTGCTGGGATGGGTCTATTATTGCTGGGAGGGGAATTTTTGTTGCTTGGGAGGACCTATTGTTGGGGTGGAGTCTATTATTGGTGGGAGGAGAATCCATTGTTACTTGAAAGGATCTATTATTACTGGGTGGGGTCTATTGTTGCTGACTTCAGTGCATCTATTTTTACTGCTTTTCTTGTTATTGGGCAAGAACAAATTACATACAAATTATTTAGCAAATTATACTTGGGGCAGTACTGGGAGGTGGGTAAGGGGCGGAATCAAGGGACGGTGCTTGGAGGTGGGTAGGGGGCGGAGACAAGGGGGTGGGACTCAGAAAGGGGGAGTTCCTGCACCTATTCTCTGAGAAAAAAAGCCCTGCCCCTCTCTATACCAGGGAGGGGAAGGTGTTCTGTAGTCTGCAGAGAGACCTGATAACACTGCAACAGAGACCCTGAGCACAGGAACTTCTGGCAATATCAACAGGTATTTTTTGCATTTATAAAAACAAAAAAATATATATATACTGTATATATAGATCTATCTATCTATCTATCTATCTATCTATCTATCTATCTATCTATCTATCTATCTATCTATCTATCTATCTATCTATATATATCTATATCTATATATCTATATATATATATATATATATATATATATAGAGATATATATATATAATCTATATATATATATATATATATCTATATATATTTATATATAGATATATAGATATATATCTATATATATATATATATATATATATATATATATATATACATAAAACAAAAAAGCTTTCAGTGTTTTTATTTGACAGAAGAAAGGGAAGGAATCAATAGAGCTCATTGAGAGAGTTTATTTGGAGGTATTATACATGATTATGTATTAGAAGATTATTACAATTTTAAGTATAGTGTGGTCACTCAGCTCAGCCAACACCCTTTCTTATAAAATATCCCCAATGTAACAATAAACAAATTAAATTCACTCCACTGCTCTGTGATATTTATACGTGTCCTCGCTGCAGGAGCCATTTTCCTGTAGTCCCAGCTCCATGCAATGGGATAGAGCCGGGCGCAGGAAAAATGGCCGCCGCCCCCTGGATGCGGATAGATACAGAGGGGAAGCTGGGGTGGGCGGGGCGATCATGGCACTACGGGACGGAGAGATGTGATCGGAGCTGGAGATGTGACCAGAGAGGGGAGAAGAGGCAGCACTATGATCGGGGGCCCCGGGATCCTACTACTCCCCCTGCTGGCCGGGCTGGGATCTGCAGTGTCAGGTCAGTGTGCTGTGTGTAATGCAACCTCTGTGGTCATCCATGGCACTGACATACTGGGGGGGCCCTATACTGACACAGGGGCCCCACAGAGAGCAGTGCACGGTGTCAGTCTACAGGAGAATAGAGAACAGTGTCTACAGCTGACCATACACACTATACAATCTATTTTAGATCTACCAACAACTATGTAAAATAGTTCTGTGCTTAGGATAGAATCTGATTGGCTTGTGTCCTCATGTTACATAGTTTTGGTAAATGTTGCGCGGTTGATGCCCAGTGGGCATAAATAAGATATATACACGTCCTCAGCAACAATCCAATATACCAGGATCACGGTTGCGGCAGCAGCCATGAGCCTGGTGTCATTTTATTCAACTGCTGTTCGGCGTTGCAGCCGCCCAGTCCCGGTATAGGGCCGCCGCGGAAGCAGCTCTCCCCTTCCACCGGTGACCCTGGGACCGTATTCGGGTCGGTTGGGCACAGAGAAGGTGGTGGATTTTGTCACTTTCCGGTTTAGAGTTGCTGTTCTCTGGATGCTTCAGACAGGTAAGCAGCTAATCAAGCCTGACCTGAGCTTGATTAGCTGCATTGGAGACATCAGGGGTCCAATAAGAATGCAGTCCAGTGCGTTTTTTTTAGTAAAATCTTTTATTATGCTAAATGAAGATCAAATATATGATAGAGTTTAAAATATGAGCTCTGGTTACAGATATACACAAACATGTTCCATTAACCACTTCAATACCAGGCACTTTTGCCCCCTTCCCGCCCAGGACAATTTTCAGCGCTGTCGCACTTTGAAGGACAATTGCGCGGTCATGCAACACTGTATCCAAACGAAAATTTTATAATTTTCTTCCCACAAATGGTGCTTTCTTTTGGTGGTATTTGATCACCTCGGGGGTTTTATTTTTTGCTAAACAAACTAAAAAATTAACAAAATGTTGGGGGAAAAAATAGTTTTTTCTTAATTTCTGTCATAAAATGTTGTTTTATCCTTCACTGATGATTTAGCACTGATAAGGTGGCACTGATATGTATAATTGATGGGTACCGAGAGGTGACTGATATGCTGCACTGATGGGCACCGATAGGCAACACTAATAGGTGGCACTGATGGGCGCTGACAGGTGGCACTGGGCACTGATATGTATAATTGATGGGCAACGATAGGTGACACTTATATGCTGCACTGATGAGCAGGCACTGATATGTATAATTGATGAGTACCGATAGGTGACACTGATGTGCTGCGCTGATAGGTGGCACTGATGGGCGCTGAAAGGTGGCACTGATGAGCAGGCACTGATATGTATAATTGATGGTTTCCCGAGAGGTGACACTGATATGCTGCACTGATGGGCACTGATAGGTGGCACTGACGGGCGGAAATAATGGACACTAATAGATGGCAACGATGGGTGGTACTGACAGGTGTTACATCTGTGAACTGTGGTGGGCACTGATTGGCAGCTGATGGGCACATCTGATGGGGGTTGTGCTGATAATCAATGTGCTGATTATCAGTTTAGATACTTGGGCATCCAGGTTGGGAGTGACCCAGCTAGGTTTTCTGACCTTAATATACCCCTGCTGTTGTCCCAACTTCGAGCAAAGTGTGCTGGGTGGTCTTCTCTGCTGCTGAGCCTGTTGGGACGCATTCATCTCCTCAAAATTATTTTTGTAAATTCCTTTTGTCTTTTGAAATTGCCCAACCTGGATGCCCAACTCGTTCTTTAGGGCCATGGAGCGGTGTATGGGAGACTTCATTTGGGAGGGGAGCCCTTCCCAGATTGGCAAAGTCAACGCTAATTCTCACCAGTACGTTGTGGTGGATTGGCGCTACCCAATCTTCGGGTTTGTTTCTGGGCTACTATGTTGGTAACTGTCGGGTGGTGGTTTTTATGCATTCCAGGGCAAAAGCGGCAGTGTATCTTGAGGCTGCCATCCTGGGATCCCTTGGGAAGGTGGGAAACTGGTATATTGTGGACAACGGGCATACTCTGACCTGCCACATCCCACGAGAACTATGCTTAGGGTTTGGACTGTGGCCAGGAGAAGGTTTCACCAACCCAAAAGGTGGTCCCCTGTAACCCATTGTGGGTCAATCCCAAACTTCCACATCATCATTCCATCCCTGACCCTCATCTTTGGGCTAGGTATGGGATAAAGACTTTGCGTGACATTTTGGTGACGGGAACTTTACTTCCTTTTGTGGAACTTGGTGCCAAATTCCAGCTACCAGGTTGGATGAACTTTAGATATTTTCAGCTGCGTCATCCGACACTTGCTCAGTTCTCTACTCCGCCAATTCTTAAAATGCATCCTATAAAAAGGAACTACTGGCTCAAGACTCCCTGTCCAAACCTGTTTCTGCTCTATATTTTGGCTTGTTTAGTGTTGTCTCTGCCAAAATTAACCACCTATGGGAGAGATGGAAGGCTGATATTCCCGACCTTGACTGGGAGGACTGTAGTGGCAGCTGGTGCTCAAAATTTTAGGGGGGCGCAAACGTAAATAAAAAAAAATTGCAGGCTCACTGTGCCCATCAATTGTCGCCACTGTGCCCATCAATTGTCGCCACTGTGCCCATCAATTGTCGCCACTGTGCCCATCAATTGTCGCCACTGTGCCCATCAATTGTCACCACTGTGCCCTGTTACATGCTGCCAGATTGCCCCCCTGCCCGGCACTTACCTTTCTGGGGTCTGCCAACCGCGTTCCACGTTCCCTTGATTGGCTGAAGCGTCATCGAGGGCGGGAGAAGACAATCGGGTTACTGATAACCAGAACCAGTGAACCTGATTGGCTGAGACGCCTGTCAGTGTTAGCCAGGAAACGCACCCCCTGTGCGTCCCCTGGTTAACTATTTGGAAGCCGATTACAGATTAGGCGCTGGCTCTGCTAGGCACTTCCAAAGCCAACAGGCTGGCGTTATTCAGATGGCCGGCGCTCACTGGGGGGCTAGCCATCTGAATAGTGGGCTGCAGCAACAATACATGGATTCATGCAATGCATGAATCTATGTATTGTTGATCAGTGGCGGTGTAGGAGAGAGAGGGGGCGGCGCTTCTGCGCCCTATATGGATGCACCGCCACTAGAGGACTGCCTTAGGGATAGCGCTGAACAGTTGATCTCTTCCTGGGATAGGCTAATTCAATTTTAATTTCTTACTCTGGGTTTTTTATACACCCCAGAGACTGCATAATATATACCCTCAAAAGTCCCAGAGCTGTACTCGCTGTGGTGGAGATATCGGTACTTACATGCATATGTTTTGGAGCTGTCCAAAAGTGACCGGCTTTTGGGGAGAGGTGGTTAAGCTTATAAATCTTCGGCCTCAGCTGGCCCTTCCGGTTACTCCTGAGTTGCTGCTACTAGGTGTCCACTATGATGATCAAAGGCCTAGATACACTAAATTGCAATTTTTTTTTACTTGCTCTACATTCCCCTACCTCAGTAGCCTCGTGGGAAAAGTCAATAAATACTCCACTTCCTATTACAAAATTACTGTACATATCTCAGCAGGAACTGCCCTAAGAAATATGATCGAGTGTGGCAGCCGTGGACTGTATAGGAGGAGGGGGCTTCCTCATTGTTTTTGCCTGTTTGAGCCTCCAGCTGCTGCACTCTCTTAGGACTCTCCTTCTCGCCTCTGTTAATGGGCTCTGCTGTTGAAATATTTCTAAGTTTCTTATGTTCTGTGAGATTTGGATAGAAGAACTAAGCTCCTCCATTACTGTATCTGTATATCATGTGACTTTGCTATTTTACATGTTTTTTTTTGTTTTCTTTATTTTTGTTCTATGCCATGTTTCAATAAAGGAACATTCTGTATTTTTTTTTAATGTAAAAAAATAAATTAAAAAATTTGCACCTGAACCGCCGAATAGAAACTCACTAGACTCCAAACTGCGAACCGCAGCCGCACATGTGTGAACCCAGCCTAATTGCCCGTACACATGATCCAAAAATCGGACAACAGAATGTTCGTTTTTTTTTTTTGTTGTTGTTCAATGCATGCTAGTCACATATCGAAAATGGAGAGGTTACTTAAAGCGGGGTTCCAACTACAATTAGCATTTTTTAAACGTCTGTTCTTTTTATAATGCGTTTTCATAATATAAATCCGGTCACTTACTATTTTACAATCCGCCGCCGCTCCGCATAGTTATTCAAAAAATATAGTTTTTGCTTGTGGCCATTGTGAAGCCCACAAGCACTTACTTCCTGAAAGTCTTGGCTGGGGAGTGATAATTGGGTAGCACAGTGCATCCTGGGAAATTATGACACACATTTCCCAGGAGCATTAGAGGGAGATGATCTCAGAATCCTAGGTGATTCCAAAGGCAGATTTTGTGGGACCGCATAGCAACAGACATTTCCAGATGGGATGGAAACTCCACTTTAAGTAACATAGTCTCGTATGACAGAATTAAAAATCAGAAGTGATGTCACGTGTTGTAGTGTACTTCTATTGTATTTTTAGACAACAACTATACTGATTAAATGAAAATCATACAATCTGGAAGTTTGTCCTGTCTAAAAATATCGGATGAACTGTCGCGATCAGCTCTCAAAAGTTCTGTACTAACGATCCGATTATCGTCCGATCGATTCGAAAGGGGTATTTTTTGGCCGATTTTTCGACTGGTGTGCACGGGCCATTACTTTATGTTTTAAAAATTTAAAAAATATATTAAATTCTGATCGGTTGATAAGGCCACAATCCTATCTCTAGCAGAAACTTGGCAGAACAGGACCACGCAAAATGTCGAGCCAAAGCCTGCTTTCTAGTGTTGTTGTCTGGGGCTCCTTTAGGCCCCTTTCATACTTGTGCGACTTGTCCTGCGACTCGGGACTGCAAGGTCTCATGACAAGTCATACCCCATGATTTTCAATG
Source organism: Rana kukunoris (assembly GCA_029574335.1). Classification (NCBI taxonomy): domain Eukaryota; kingdom Metazoa; phylum Chordata; class Amphibia; order Anura; family Ranidae; genus Rana; species Rana kukunoris. The sequence continues at coordinate 580,687,838 of CM056050.1, read as the reverse complement.
AGTGCCATTCATATCCGAGCGACTTCAAAGTAGTCCCTGCACTACTTTGGTCCGACTTGAGGTCTATAGCTCTTACGATTACACAGGCATTGCTTTAAGTCGCAACAAAATCGTGTGACATTTTCAGGTCGCACAAGTGTGAAAGGGGCCTTAGAGAGATCTTCCCTCACTTTCTTTCCAGCTGACAAGATTCTACCAGACAGGAAGCGATGGAAAATCTGGAAGAAAAAATCTCAAAGGTGTTTTTCCCTTCTTTCTCCTCTTCACCCCCTGTCTGGTAAAACGTTGTCAGCAGGACAGGAAGTGAGGGGAAATCTTTCTAATGGTGTTTTCACATATTTAAAACTCAACCGGAAGTGAGGGAAATTTTTCTAATGGCACCCCGAATAGCAGTTAAAACCTGACAGGATGTGAGGGGGAATGTTTCTAATGGTGTTTCACTTAGTTAAAACCCGACAGGATGTGAGGGGAAATCTTTCTACTGGCACCTCTGTTAGCAATAAAAACCTGACCGGAAAGGAAGGGAAATGTTTCTAATGGCACCTCGGATAGCAGTAAAAACCTGACAGGAAATGAGGGGAAATCTTTCCAATGGTGCTTCACATAGCAGTTAAAACCTGACAGGAAAGGAAGGGAAATCTTTCTAATGGCACCTCGAGTAGCAGTAAAAACCTGACAGGAAATGAGGGGAAATCTTTCAGATGGTGCTTCACATAGCAGTTAAAACCTGACAGGAAAGGAAGGGAAATCTTTCTAATGGCACCTCGGATAGCAGTAAAAATCTGACAGGAAGTTAGGGGAATTCTTTCCAATGGTGCCTCAGATTGCAGTAAAAATACAACATGAAGTGAAGGGAACCTTTGCTTCGGCCTCATTCACATGGGCGTACTTAACCCATGTGAGGGGCCATGTTTTGCCTGCACAGGATGCACAGGTATTCCATACATTCGTGTGTCGGCAGACCCATTCATGGTAATGGAGACTCACAATTTGACATCAGTGCGGGTGTTTGCCCCTGAACTCATATTGTTAAAAATCCTATGGCTTATTAGCAATTTCCGGTTTGGTTGCCCTTGCTCTACATTTAGGGAACTGTACCTGGACCCTGCAACAGCAGGGTTGGCTTGTAATTTGTTTGGGTACTGGATCCTGCGTTCAGTGCTCACCTTGTGACAAAGGTCCCATGTTTCTGCTTTTAGTGTGTAAATGGGCTGAAGTGCCATTAAAATTAAATGGACTCGCACCACATACATGCATACACCACGCATTGGCATCTACTGTGAGCGATTGTTACAATGCGCATGTAGATGTATGAGTGGGCTCTTAATTAACAAATAAAAATTACTGAATTAAACATCAAAAAAAAAATTGGTTTGTCTGTGAGGAGTTCAAACGTAGTATTATTGGCCATTTGCATCCCTTGAGTGAGTTTTCACGTTTCCCGGGTCTTCAATAAGATGAAAAACAATGAACTGTCTGTTCAATAAAACTGACAAGAAAATAGAAGAATTTTGGGAAAAACCCATAAACGCAATCTCATAATGCGGAAGATGGATGGGAAAACTTGTGATATTTAGAGTGAGATCACTTGGCCCGCGATAGTCAGTGTGATGTGTCACAATCTGTACGTAGCCGCTACATGATCTCTCGTGAATTATTTGTTGCAAAAAAAGAAATGAAAAAAGGTTTTGGATTGTGTGAATGGGAATGGCAAACTCGACCCTCAAGCACAAAATCTGCTGAATTATGGAATGGGAGGAAGGGGCAGTGAACCTTTCTAAATAATCCTCATACCATTCTAAATAATTGTAATTTTTTTTTTTTGTGTTTATTTGCGTTCTGTAGGATTTTCTCGTTGGCATTTTGTCGTCTCATTAGAATCTTGTCTGCAAGTTTCAGACTTTGAACGATTGCATAGCTGGCACACAGTTTCCACATAGACCACAGGTTAGGTGTTATGTCTTCCCTTATGGTGATCTTTTAGTAACCCTACGCCTTCTCTGTTTTTACTTTGATAACCACATCTCCAATGCTAGCATTTTCAGAGACGGTAGTCATATTTGTATTATGGGATTTTAGGCAGGATTGCCTGGACATACTAAATTAAACCACAAAACATATTTCTTTAAATATTTTATTCAATTTTTTAAAACATATAATAAAACTGAAATTCATAAATATACACACAACTAGATGATTACTATTTATTTAATTATATATATTATCTATTTATTATTATGTATACATATATATATATATTTTTTTTTTTTTTTTGGATAAAATTTGGCCGCGGCGTATACTATTGGTTACTAAAACAATCATCATAACTCTTTACCAACTATATATATAACTCCACCAACTTATTACCATAAATTCAGCTCAGCCACTACGACCCGAGCTGACAAATAAACTGACTTAAAATGGAGACCATACCAAACTGCCCCCTTTTGCTTAATGGCAAAATGGACTTTTCCACATAGTATAGCCGCGACAAAGGGAGGGGGGGTGGGAATTTTGCTGAATGATCCTCTTCAGGGCGACTGGCCCCGGACCCCTTGAAACGGCCCCTTAAATAGGGACCCTGATCATTCTGGAAGCTTCTATGGGGTCAGCTGACCCCAGATGACCTATCCCTTGGCCAGGAGACCCTGAACTTTGCCCAGTAACACGATCCACACAACCAATCACTAGCTTTCCCGCTTCACATACTAATGGCCTATCCCCAGCTCAGGAATTTCTCCCCAGCAACTCACTCAAACACCAATCCCAAGTCTTCCCGCTCTTTTACACTAAAGGGGAGCCTGGAAACTGCCCCCTGCCAACAATCCCATAAGGAAAAGGGGGCCTTGAAAAGCCCTAATCCCTTTTCCTCACATTTTCACTGAAAGTTGACCGCTGTAATTTGCAAAAAACAACTCCTTGCGAGGGGCCATCCTCTGCACTGTAGGGGTTAAATTAAGTAGAAATATAATGGTGTAACACTTTCCTTATTCCTGCTCTAACAGGATATGGCACTCTCTCCTTCTTAACGCTCTGGTTTGTGGGCAGGCCCTTGCGTGCAGTGCAGGACTATCAGTCCTGCACAGTGCTTGGTGATGTCAGAGTGTGACTGCTATCTAGAGTGTCAAAGAGAAGAGGCTTTGGGAGAACTGTCACATAGCATGGAGTGTAATTGATGTTCACATACACGTGCATGCTGTGCTTTTTATATGGGGTGTGTACAAGGGTGACAAAGCCCTCCATTCAGAAAAGGAGGAGGGGGGGCGGGCCTATTGGCTTGTCAACGGGAAGCTTGCCTGCTGATCCAGGAAGAGCAGGCGGGCCTCTCGATGACATCCGAGAGAACATGGCGGCACGAGACGGAGCTGTGGCCATAACAAAATATCAAAAACCGTCGCTGTACTAATGACACTGACTGGAAAGGGATTATGGGTGATCCAAGGGATAACTGTGGGCCTAGCTAATGTTTTACTATATTGTGTGAGGTGCTTTTACTAGGGGAAGAGATTGAACCGCCATTCTGCTTCTTTGCCTGATGATCGGTGGGTACCGGAGGGCATTAAGTCCACGGTACACGCCGATCAGCTCCTGCTGTGTATAATCACAGTGGGAGCTAGACGGCAGAGCGCACGCTTCCTACTCAGAGGAGTTGGATCACGTGTGTGTATGTGTGATATATGTGATCCGGCGCAGATGTGTCGTCTGGATCCAGCAGACCTTAAAGGGGTTGTAAAGGATTTTTTTTTATTTTTTATAATAAGCATCCTTTACCTGCAGACATTCCTCTTTTCACTTCCTCATTGTTCGTTTTTGCTCAGAAGTTGCTCTATTTCTTCTCTGTTCTGTTCACTTCCTGCTTGTCTGATTGTTACTCACCACCGTGAAGGGAGGCTTTACTGCGGTGGTCAGTGACATGCTCGTCCCCTCCTGGGAACTACATCTGTGCGGCAGGAAACTCCTCTACGTGTTAGAAACTTCAAGGAGGTGTGAATTACTGGGCGTGTCGCAATTCATACTGGGAAATGTAGTTCATACATGAATGAGCGCCACAAACCAGGAAGTGAATGAGAGAACAGAAACTAGAACGCCGGAGGTGATATAGATGAAGGAATTTAATAGATATTTGCTCGTTTTTTTTACAGAATCATTACACTATTCTGTTTGTCTACCTTGCAGACATTAATTTTAGGCACATTTTTTTTCCTTTACAACTCATTTAAAATGGTTGTAAACCCTTAAAATAAACCTGCAAGACAAAGGCATAATAAGCTAGAATGCATAGCATACTAGCTCATTATGTATTACTTACCTTAGATCGAAGCCCTCGCAGCCGTCCTCGACGCGCCCCAACCCCACCCCATCCGGCCAGACATCTCTCCCGGAGCTTACTTCCGGCGTGGTGATTGGCTGGAGCCGCATGCGCGTGGTAGCCGCCGGTAATGGCACATCTAACTGAAGCAACGTCACGACGTTCCATTGCTTCATGGCGCATGTGCCGATCACTTTGGCACATGCAGACACAGGGGGATATCTCCTAAACCATCCAGGGTAGCTACAGGTAAGCCTTAATATAGGCTTACTTGTAGCATACATTTGTTAAAAGGGGTTTACACCCTAAAGTGGAAGCTCTGCTTATCTGCTCCCCCCCTCCAGTGCCTTTTGGGGGGGAGCGGGTACCTGTTTATGACAGGTACCCATCACCTACGTCCAGGAGACTGCATTGCGACGACCTCGGCCCCCCCCTCCTTCCTCTGCCACCTGGTCAGTTAGAAAGCGCAGCGCACAGTAGGGAACTGGCTGTAAAGCTGAAAGGTCTTACTGCCAGGTTCCCTTACTACGAATGGCAGCGGCAGCATTCGAGAGCCGATCGAAAAATCGGGGGGTGGGTGGGGGCTCCTCTTTAAGTGATGATGTTCAAAGCTTGGTTCACAATTTCCAGCGCCACGTGTAGGGGAGTCCATTAATTCCAAAGGTTACCCTATGGAAACACGGAAAATAAGTCCCTGACACTTTTAAAAAAATGTGCCTCACCGAATTGCGTGCGTATTGCTGACATACATAGGGGGAGGGATTTGCTAAAACTGGAGCACTCAGAATCTTTTGTAGCTGTGCATGGCAGCCAATCGGCTTCTAACTTCAGCTTGTTCAATTAAAGGGTTAGTAATGGAATTTTTTTTTTTATCTTAATAGCTTCCTTTACCTTAATGCAGTGCTCTCATTGTTCGTTTTTGCTCTCAAGTTGCTGTAATTCTTCTCTGATCTCCACACTTCCTGGTTGTCTGTTTCCTTATAACTACACTCCTGGGAGCTTTCTCTCTGTGGTCACTAATCAAGGAGGTGTGATTACTGTGTGTCTAAAACCCCTCAGCACCAATCGGTTTCATTTTACAAACCATCACTGCCCTCTATTGGCTCTGTGGCTCTGTACATCACAGGCAGAAAAAAGCATGCAAAAACTAAACTGAAACTGCAGGTACATTATATGATTTATTTTTAATAGTTTTTAAAAGGAATCCGTTAACTATTATGTCTCTATACCCTGTAAACAGTCATTTCAGAAAAAAAAAAAAATGTTCCTTTACAACTCCTTTAAGCTTTGACAATAAAATCTGAAAGTTGATTGGTTTCTATGCAGAGCTGCATGAAATTTTGCACTCTCCGGTTTTAGTAAATCCACCCCATTGATGTTAACCTAGCTTTAGTGAATACTGAGCTGCAATGATTTGTGTATTTTATATCTATGTTAAGCTGATCTTTCACATACACAGTTAAAGATCTATCATCTTTCTCTATCTTGACGGGCATTGTGGCTGCGTTTGATGGCCACAGCGAGGCTGCAATTGATGTTTTTGTTCTCCGAATTTTTCAGTTTGCACACGTTTTGAGGCGTGGTCAGCCGCCGGTCTATTTAAGATATGTTTTTGTTTCCTTTTTCCGTTCCCTGTTCTTCAATGCATGAATATGTATCGCTGGGGATGATGTCAATGTTGAATGATCAAGTGCTGAATCCTAGGTTCTCAGAGTATCTACTGCTTATTCCAAGAAAGCTGCACTATTTACGTCTGATCTGCAGGCAGATTGGAAATGGGCACAACTTAAAGGGTTATTTCAATCTTTCAGAAAAAATCGAAAGGTGAACTAACACCCTGCGCCCCCCCCCCCCCAACCTCACCCCTGGTCCCCACTGTAGTTACCTCCATATGTGATGAGCTGTCAGTGTCCATGCAGCCAGAATCTGAAATCCCCGCTCTTCTCTCTCTTCTTTCTGCAAGGCTTCCAGGACAGATTGGAGCAATTCAGTGCTGACCAATCAGAATCACTCTGATCAGTTCCTGAAGCCCTGCAGAAAGAAGAGGTAGAAGAGAGGTGTAGAGCATCTACAGGCATCATTCAGATATTATTTTCTGCCGGCGATTCTGTGCACCATAAGAATGATCATAGCGGAAATTTTGCTGCTTGATCGTTCTTACAGGCGACGGGAGGGGGGCATCCCGCCCCCCTCCGGTGCTTCTCTGGGCTCTCCCTTGCCATTGGGGACCTGGAGAAAAAATCGTCCGTCGCCAGATGACGACTATGGAGATTTCTGGTGACCAAATGGTCACCAGTCATCTCTATGACTGTCGGAGGCCTGGGCGTGACGTTGTGACATCACGTCCAGGCCGCGATCGTGGCTGGTAAGCATGCGATCATTGAATTTTTTTTTTTTTTTTCAATCTCATGCTTTCCAGCCTGGAGCAGAGATGTGGGGTCTTATAAAGAAGACCTGTCACGATAGATTCCTATTACAAGGGATGTTTACATTCCTTGTAATATGAATAAACGTGATTAGAAAAAAAAAAAAGATGGTAAAAGAAATTGTAAAAAAAAATAAAAAATAAAGTAAAATAAATAAATAAGATCTCTGTAACTCTAATCTGGTAACCTGTAAAAAAAAAAAAATTAAAGCGCCGCCTATGGAGACTTTTAAGTACCAAAGTTTTGCGCCATTCCATGAGTATGCGCAATTTTAAAGTGTGACATGTTGAGTATCTATTTACTCAGCGTAACATCATCGTTTATATTATACAAAAATTGGGCTAACTTTTGCTATTTTTTTATTCATGAAACATTTTTTTCCCCCCAGAAATAACGGGGGAGATAAAAAGTTGATGCCATTTTATTCCCTTATGATGTCTACTAAAAAAAACATATATACTGTATTTTCCGGCGTATAAGACGACTTTTTAACACAAGAAATTCTTCTTAAAAGTCGGGGGTCATCTTATACGCCAATACCTAACATGCAGACTCTGTCAGACCATGTCCGTCCATTTTTCAAAAGCCACGCCTCTTCCTCATGCTGTTCCGTGATAGGTAGGAACATTCAGCTTCCCAGCAGAGCCTCTGTTCAGTGTTCCGCCTATCACGGATGCCCTCTTGCCCTCGGTCTCGGACGAGAGGGCATCTGTGATAGGCGGAACACTGAACACAGTGTCTGCTGGGAAGCCGAGTGTTCCGCCTATCACAGAACAGCACGAGGAGGAGGCGTGGCTTTTGAAAAGAGGACGCCCACGTTCTGACTGAGATTCTGCATGTTAGGGATAAGGTTAGGGATTGTTGAGGCATGTAATGGTGGCACAGCGAGGCATGTAATGGTGGCACAGCGAGGCATGTAATGGTGGCACAGCGAGGCATGTAATGGTGGCACAGCGAGGCATGTAATGGTGGCACAGCGAGGCATGTAATGGTGGCACAGCGAGGCATGTAATGGTGGCACAGCGAGGCATGTAATGGTGGCACAGCGAGGCATGTAATGGTGGCACAGCGAGGCATGTAATGGTGGCACAGCGAGGCATGTAATGGTGGCACAGCGAGGCATGTAATGGTGGCACAGCGAGGCATGTAATAGTGGCACAGTGAGGCATGTAATGGCACAGTGTGGTAAGGCGAGGCATGTAATGGTGGCACATCGAGGCATGTAATGGCACAGTGAGGCATGTAATGGCACAGTGTGGTGAGGCGAGGCATGTAATGGTGGCACAGCGAGGCATGTAATGGTGGCACAGCGAGGCATGTAATGGTGGCACAGTGAGGCATGTAATGGTGGCACAGCGAGGCATGTAATGGTGGCACAGCGAGGCATGTAATGGTGGCACAGCGAGGCATGTAATGGTGGCACAGTCTGGCATGTAATGGTGGCATTGTCTGGCATGTAATGGCACAGTGAGGTGAGGCGAGGCATGACTAGTAGGAAGGGGGTCGTCTTATATGGTGAGTATATCCCAAAGCCAACATTTTAGCTGGAAAATTAGGGGGTCGTCTTATACGCCGGCAAATACGGTAATGTTAGGGGCTTCTGATTAATTTTCTAGGAAAAAAAAATGATGATTTGTACATGTAGGAGAGCAGTGCCAGAATAGGCCTGGTCTGGAAGTGGTTAAGCTGTAAATTCTATATAGAATAGACAGGTCCTCTTTGATGATTGTTATGACAATTACAAATGCGCTCTTTGCTGTATTTTCTGATGCAAAGCAGTCAGACCTCTAGAAATAGATTTATTTCTGATGGATTGGTAATGAAGAGGTGGACTGGACACGTTTCTACTAGTTGGGCATCTGAATATTTCGGCTGGCTGTCTCTGTGTTCTCCCCGCGTTCTGCTCCAGGGACTTATCAAACATTGCACAATTTTGTACTTTTTTTTTTCTTTCCTGGAAAATCCCCAGAGGACACTTTCACTTTCCATCTCTCACTGTTTGCCGTTCTCTGATATGTGGAATGTAACGCTTGATGGAAATTCTGTCCGGGCATCACTTATGTAATGGTCAGTATGTTTGTAGAAGGAATTTCCTTCATATTACCACGGCATTGTCTATTCGCTTGTAAGAGTCGGTTCACACAGGGGCAACACGACTTCCAGCACGACTTTGGGAGGCAACTTGGACACGACTTGAGTATGAATCATCAGGCAACTTACAAGGCAACTTCAAGTCGCCTCCAGGACAGGAGACTTTCCAGTGGCCAATCAAACAATCAGCTCTGGGGGAGGGAGGGGGAGGAAGGGGCGTGCCTGAGAAATGTATGTTATCTTCCTGTATTGTTGCTTCAGTTAAAGCGGTGGTTCACCCTAAATCTACTATGTCCCATGCGAACCAGCATACTGGCGTCAGCGCCAGTATGCTTTTTTTTTTTTTAATTGCTCCACTTACTGTGTATTGATTAATTTTCATTTCTCTCCCCCGCGGTGGATGGCGCCGCTATAGCCCGTCACGGCTTCCGAAAATAGCCGATTTAGGACTCGGGTATTTCCGGCGCTATACGGCACCTGCGCACAGACCTAGGAGCTGACTGCGCATGCACCGTATTTCTCTGAGTCCTATGGCTATGGCGCATCACGCCCTCTGAAAAAGCCGAAATAGGACTCGGAGAAATACGGCGCCTGCGCAGTCAGCTCCTAGGTCTGTGCGCAGGCGCCGTATAGCGCCGGAAATACCAGAGTCCTAAATCGGCTATTTTCGGAAGCCATGACGGGCTATAGCGGCGCCATCCACCGTGGGGGAGATAAATGAAAATGAATCATTACACAGTGGAGCAATTAAAAAAAAAAAACGGCATACTGGCGCTGACGCCAGTATGCTGGATCGCATAGGACATAGTAGATTTAGGGTGAACCTCCGCTTTAAGTCAGTGATCAGACTTCTGAGGCGACTTCTATTGAAATCAATGAGCCAGATTCAAGTAGCCCGCCGTAAGTTTGTGCTGGCGTAGCGTACCTTGTTTATGCTACGCCGCCGTAAATTAGCGAGGCAAATGTTGTATTCACCAAGCTAAGTTACGGCGGCGTAGCGTAAATGGGCCGCCGTAAGCCCGGGTAATTCAAATGTGAATGAGGTGGGCGTGTTTTATGGCAATGTGTTGTGACCCCACGTTTATTACGTTTTTTTTAAACTGCGCATGCGCCGACCTTGGACGTATCCCAGTGCGCATGCTACAAATTATGACGCTACAACGCATTGTTTTCGACGTGAACGTAATTGACGTAAATCCCCATTCACGGACGAGTTATGCAAACGACGTGAAATCTGAAAAATTTGACGGGGTCCCGACGTCCATACTTAACATAGGATGCGCCATCTTTTTGGTGGTTTATCTTTACGCCAGAAAACGCCTTACGTAAACGGTGTAAATTCACTGCGGCGGCTGAGCGTACATTCGTGACTAGGCGTATCTCGCTGATTTACATATTCTAGGCGTAAATCAGAGGGAACGCCCCTAGCGGCCATCTTAAAAATGCAGTTAAGATACAACGGCGTAATACAATTATGCCGCTCGATCCCGGCGTATCTTGTTTTCTGAATATAGAAAAAAGATACGCCGGCGCATCTAAGGCCGCGTACACACGGAGGGACATGTCCGATGAAAACGGTCCGCGGACCGTTTTCATCGAACATGTCTCCTCGGAATTTTCATCCGGCGGTGTGTACACACCATCGGATCAAAATCCCCGCCGGCAGACAGCGCGGTGACGTGGCGGTGACGTTGACGCCGCCACGTCTTCGAACCAGGAAGTGAAAAACGTCCACGCATGCGTCGAATCAGTTTCAGCGGACAAATTCGATCGTGTGTACGCGGCCTTATAAGCCGCGTAACTTCTTACTGAATCTGGCCCAATGGGTACAAGTTGCCTACAAGTCACCTTCAGTCTGATTGAAGTAGTACAGGAACCTTTTCTGAAGTCGGAGCGACTTCAGTAGTGTGTATTTAGACGGCTCTCATTCACTTCAATTGATTTTCTCAACCACACGCCTTGGGGAGACTTCAAGTCGGATCCCAGGTCTCCCCAGTGTGAACCGACTCTTAGGGAATGACTGATACAAAAATGGATTTTAATATAGTTTTAAAGTTATACTAAATGCACGCTGCTCAATTTGCCATATCCCTTCTCTTTTTTTATATGGATGACAGCACTGTATTTTAACCACTTCAATACCGGGCTTTTATACCCACCTCCATACCGGGCCTATTCTGGCACTTCTCTCCTACATGTACAAATCATCTTTTGTACAGAAAATTATGCAGAACCCCCAAACATTATATATGTTTTTTTTTTTTTTTAGCAGACACCCTAGGGAATAAAACGGTGGTCATTGCAACGTTTTATCTTGGACGGTATTTGCGCAATAATTTTTCAAACACCTTTTTTTGGGGAAAAAAATAGTTTCATGAATTAAAAAAATAACAAAACGGTAAAGTTAGCCCAATTTTTTTGTAAAATATGAAAGATTATGTTACACCAAGTAAATAGATACCCAACATGTCACGCTTTAAAATTGCGCACACACACATTGAATGGTAGGGCAAAACTTCAGTACTTAAAAATCTCCATAGGCAACGCTTTGAATTTTTTTACAGGTTACCAGTTTAGATTTACAGAGGAGATCTAGTGCTAGAATTGTTGCTGGCGCTCTAACGCATGCGGCGACACCTCACATATGTGGTTCAAACGGTGTTTACATATGTCAGCGGGACTTATGTGTGGGTTCGCTTCTGCGCGCGAGCTACCGGGGACAGGGGCGTTTTAAATTTTTTTTTTTTTTTATAGTTTTTTTTTTTACTTATTCATTTATTTTGTTTACACTTTTTTTTTTTTATTCCTATTACAAGGAATGTAAACTTTCCTTGTAATAGGAATAGTGTGTGACAGCTGACGTTTCGCACTACAATCAGTGCTTACTCAGAGCTATGAGTAAGCACTGATTGTAGTGCGAAACGTCAGCTGTATGCCCCTGTCTTTGCTTTGATGTGTGGTGTTTGAAAACTTTTATCAATAAAAGGCAACCAAGAAGGTTTTTCCAGAGTGCGGCTGTCCAAACATTTCTTTCTACAATTGTAGACATTTTTTTAAACGTCGCCTATGGAGATTTTAAAGGGTAAAAGTTTGTCGCCATTCCACGAGTGGGGGCGCAATTTTGAACCATGACATGTTGGGTATCCCGGCCAAATGCTCTGCTGGCAGTTTTTCTGCCGGGAAAACTGGTCGTGTGTACGAGGCTTTATTTTGTTTTTAATTTGGTATGTAAGTAGCTTGGGGACACGACTCGGGGACAAGAAATTAGAATGGACAGGCACATGCACATGCAATTGACTCTCACAGTATAAAGGGCGCGATGACATCACTCTGTCACATGCACGCAGGAGCCGCAGTTTCCAGCATGGGCTCTGGAGGTCCAGCACCGTAACCCGACATTCAGAGCGCATGCGCCTGTGATGCCATTGGCTGCATGCACGCCGAATATCTCCTAAAATGTGCAGGTCTGAATGGACACAGGGAGCTGTCACTCGGTTTGGGTGCCCCCATAGCAAGCTGCCTGCTGTGGGGACACTGAACAGGAGGGAGGGGCCAGGATCACAGAAGAGGGACCTGAGAAGAGAAGGATTTGGGCTGCTCTGTTCAAATCCACTGCAACAGAGCAGGTAAGTATAACATGTTTGTTATTTTTATGGGGAAAAAAACAAGCTTTTACAATCACTTTAACCAAAATATGGTCAGAATTCAGAAGGGCTAGGTGAATGCTTGTGATATAGATCCCATGGTGCTTTTTTGTGATCCCTGTTGGCTCTGTGACTAGCAGCTTCTGTTGCTCCTCTCATTTTGTGTGTGGCTTCCAGCTTCTGCTCTCTGTACCTCATGCGGAGGTCTTCTTCTTAAATAGAAGATGTCTCTCATCGTTTTTCAGATTTGGAACCACCAAGTGACATTTGGATCATGAATCAGAAAGGAAATCTTTCAGCAACCTGGAACTGGAGACCTATGGACGATGACAACATGGAAGTGAATTTTACTGTGTTTTATCAAGAGTATGTTCAGCGTAATTGTTACAGTCATGTTTAGACTTTAAAGAGCACCTGTAGTGCTTAAGAAATTTACATGAGCCAAAGAAGGGTAAGAAGAAGAAGAAAGGTAGGAGAAGTAGGGGAGAAACTTAGAGAAGAACTGGGTGTGGGTAGGGAGTATATTGCCTGAACCCAGTATTTGGAAGGTCCTTATGCCGCGTACACACGGTCGTTTTTTGCGATGAAAAAAAACGTCGTTTTTTTAAAACGTCATTTAAATTGATCGTGTGTGGGCAAAACGTTGTTTTTTGTCTTAAAAAAAACGACCAAAAAAAAATTCCAACATGCTTGAATTTTATGTGTCGTTTTTCAAAACGTCGTTTTTTGTTTCACAAAAAGTCACCGTGTGTAGCAAAAACGTAGTTTAAAACAACGTTTTTCAACCCGCGCATGCCCAGAAGCTAATTATGAAGCGAGCTTCAATGGAAAAGAGTGGTGAAGGTAACCTCGCTTTTTGGGAAAAAACGATGGTGTGTATGCAACATCGTCTTTGAAAAGTGACGTTTCAAAAACGTCGTTTTTTACTTCACAGAAAACGTCATTTTTTTTCCTCACAAAAAATGATCGTGTGTACGCGGCATTAGTCGAGAAAAGACAGTTTGAAAGAGTGAGGAGTCCAAAAAGAGTATCCAGGTCGATTATGTGGCTATGTAGACGTAGAATTTGTCATTATGTTGTGCTACCAGTTCCTCCAAATGCTGTATACGAGCGAGTTCGTCAATCCACTGGGGTCGTGGAGGCATCCAGTGGTTGCAATTAATGGACTGTCCTTAACGTAATGCAGTCACTTTGAGCTACTTAGGTGTGAACAGAGCCAAATGCCGCGTACACACCATGGGAAATTCCGACAAGAAAACCGTGGATTTTTTTCAGACGAAATCTTGGCTCAAACTTGTGTTGCATACACACCGTCACACAAAATTCCGACCGTCAAGAAAGCGGTGACATACAACACGACGACGAGCCGACAAAATGAAGTTCAATGCTTCAGAGCATGCGTCGACTTGATCCCGAGCCTGCGTATTTTTTTGTGCGTCGGAATTGCATACAAACGATCGGAATTTCCGACGAGAACTTTTCTTGTCGGAAAAATTGAGAACCAGCTCTCAAATTTTTGCCGTCTGCAATTCCGACAGAAAAAGTCAGATGGGGCCTACACACGGTCGGGATTTCCGACCAAAAGCTCACAACTAACTCTTCTTGTCGGAAATTTCGACTGTGTGTACGCTACAAAAGTTACATGAATGGTAGACCCAGATATATAGGCAGCCTAATATACAGTGGGGATCGAAAGTTTGGGCACCCCAGGTAAAAATTTGTATTAATGTGCATAACAAAGCCAAAGAAAAGATGGAAAAATCTCCAAAAGGCATCAAATTACAGATTAGACATTTTTATAATATGTTAAAAAAAAGTTAGATTTTATTTCCATCATTTACACTTTCAAGATTACAGAAAACAAAAAATGGCGTCTGCAAAAGTTTGGGCACCCTTTGGCAAGTATCACAGCTTGTAAATGCTTTTTGTAGCCAGCCAAGAGTCTTTCAATTCTTGTTTGAGGTATGTTTGCCCATTCTTCCTTACAAAAGTCTTCCAGTTCTTTGAGATTTCTGGGCTGTCTGTCACACACTGCTCTTTTAAGGTCTATCCATAGATTTTCAATTATGTTGAGGTCAGGAGATTGTGAAGGCCATGGCAAAACCTTCAGTGTACGGCTCTTGATGTAATCCCCCATGGATTTTGAGGTGTGTTTAGGATCATTATCCATTTGTAGAAGCCATCCTCTCTTTAACTTCAGTTTTTTCACAGATGGCATCAAGTTACAATCCTAAATTTGCTGAAATTTTATTGAATCCATTTTTCCTTCTACTCGTGAAATGTTCCCTGTGCCACTGGCTGCAATACAACCCCAAAGCATGAATGATCCACCCCCATGCTTAACAGTTGGATAGCGGTTCTTTTCATTAAATTCTGTGCCCTTTCTTCTCCAAACGTTCCTTTGCTCATTCTGACCAAAAAGTTCTATTTTAACCTCATCGGTCCACAGAACTTGTTTCCAAAATGCATCAGGCTTGTCTATATGTTCATTTGCAAAGTTCAAACACTGATTTTTGTGGTAAGGACGTAGAGGAGGTTTTCTTCTGATGACTCTTCCATAAAGACCATATTTGTACAAGTATATCTTTATAGTGGAATAGTGTACCACAACTCCAGTGTCTGCCAGATCTTTCTGGAGGAATCGTGCAGTCAAACGTGGGTTTTGAATTGCTTTTCTCACAATCCTCCGAGCTGTTCTGTCTGATATTTTTCTTGGTCTTCAAGATCTTGCTTTAACTTCCACTGTTCCTGATGACTGCCATTTCTTAATTACATTCCGAACAGAGGATATTGACATCTGAAAACGCTTTCTTATAGCCTTCTTCAGCTTTGTGAGCGTCAACTATTTTCACTTTCAGTTTTCTAGACAACTGCTTAGAAGAACCCATGGTGCTGATTGTTGGGGCAAGGTCAAATGAGTCTGGGGATTTAAAATCTTTGAGATTCACATCACCTGGTCTTCCCAGATGATGATTGAGAACAATCCATGACACTGGCAGGTCTCAGCTTTGCGAAGGTGGCAGTGCATGCAATAAATTCTGCAGGGTGCCCAAACTTTTGCAGACACCATTTTTTTGTTTTCTGTAATTTTGAAAGTGTAAATAATGGAAATAAAATCTAATTTTTTTTGGCATAGAAGAATGTCTAATCTGTAATTTGATGCCTTTTGGAGATTTTTCCATCTTTCCTTGATTTCGTTATGCACATTAATACAAATTTTTACCTGGGGTGCCCAAACTTTCGATCCCCATTGTATGTAAATCTTAACTTCTTATTTAAAAGTCAAGTCTTGCCCCTTCTGTCTTTCAAGCCTACTTATTGGCTTTTCAATATAAAGAGGTGGAAGAAGGATTGGGGCTGAGTTCTAAAACGTTATGTATGTTGCACCGTTCTGATTAACCCTATGATTAATCACATTTCATATTGGTTTAAAGGTTTGGGATGGCAGCCATTGAAATTCCTGGATGTGTTCACATTGATGAACCTGAGTGCAATATTCCTTCTGAATTATTGGATTTCAGTAAAAATTACACGCTGCATGTGAGAGTTGAAACACCTCAAGGAAACAAGCAGTTCGGTTCTGTAAACTTTCAGCCAAACCTCACTGGTAAGCAAACTCACCATAGAACAGCAATATAAAGCAGCCCAACTTATTCTAAACTGTCTCTCAAACTAGTAGAACAACAGTGTTCATGCTGCTTTTGCAGCAACAGTTTCTCCAGGTGTTGGCCTAGTCCAGTGATGGAGAACCTTGTCACCCAGATGTTTTGGAACTACATTTCCCATGATGCTCATGCACTCTGCAGTGTAGTTGAGTATCATGGGAAATGTAGTTCCATAACATCTGGGGTGCCAAGGTTTGCCATCACTGGCCTAGTTCATGCAGACAGGCACAAACCCCTAGTGTGGCCATCGACCTGTTGCTCCCTACTAGCACAGTTAGGGTCATGGATAAGGGGGTATCACTACTACTCCTGTATGAGGCCCAGGCAGTTGGGTGAATTGGATGTGGGCAGGAGGGAGGCTGATTGGAACCGCGTGGGGAAAATACTAGAACTGATCCCCTATATGGCTGTCTCTGCAGCAGCTTAAAGCTGTCGTTTACTTCTCTCCCTCCTGCTGGCTTTTAGCTGCTGCAGAGAGCAATACAGGGGATTAATTTCCAGTAATTGCACCCTCCCCACCACACTGATCATCCTCCCTGTGTACTATACATTTCCCTCTGCTGCCCAAGTCCCCCTGCATGCCCCCTCTCACCCCCACAGTGCTGCCAGGTTCCTTCCTCTCCTTCCCACCAGCAGCTGCAAGCACACAATTAGATCCTTCAGGATGGAGAGTGAGGGAAGGGTCCGGTAAATGTCACATTTACCAGCCCCTTCCTTTCCTGAATGAACACAATGAGTGTTCCATAGTGATCATTCAATGTTTAATCATAACTAGGGGTGCAACGGATCAAAAAACTCACGGATCGGATCGATCCACGGATCAGGAGTCACGGATCGGATCATTTTCGGATCAACAAAAAAAAAAAAAAGATTTATGAAAATAAGTCGGATTCAAGTCTGGGCTCTAGCTGGGCCAATGGCTCTATATGGTAATGTCCACCATTGCCCCCCACTCGTCATCACTGTTCCAGTCCAACATTGCCCCCACACTAGTAATCACTGTAATAATAGCCAGTTTAACATTGCCCCCGCACTAGTAAAGAACACTGAGTCCCCGTCCTTCATAGCGGCGCTCACTGTTCCCCCACAAGCTCCACACGTTCATCCTGATTCCCAGAGCGCCGCCAAGACAGCCAGCCAAACGGGCAGCCTTCCAATCAGAGAGGGCGCTCATCACGCGGGCCAATCAGGTGCAGAGACGGGACATCCCATCCAACCAATCACAGCCGATCTGTGATTGGTTGGGATGGAGCAAGATGGCCGCCGCTCCGGAGCTAGGCCAAAGCCGGGGACTTTCCTACAGCCGAAGCTCCAGAGCGCTCCGCGTATCGCGTGGTGTGCCGATCCAAATGGGGTGACCCGTTCACATCACGGATCGGTGACGATCTGTTGCATCCCTATTCATAACTGAAGCATAGTCAACTGTGTTTATTTGGGGAGGGGCTGTCAGGTTGGCAGCAGCCCAGCGCACAGTGGCCTCCTCAGGAGAATGGAGCCCTGAACTCTACTTAGCTACCATACTATAAAGCCCTGTACACACGATCGGTTCGTCTGATGAAAACGGACCAATGGACCGTTTTCATCGGACGAACCGATTGTATGTGGGCCCCATCAGTTTTTTTCCCATCAGTGAAAAAAAATTGAACCTAAAACGATTGTCTGTGGGGAAATCTATTGGTCAAAAATAGATATCTGATAAAAAAAATCCATTGGTTCGTTTTCATCAGACGAACCGATTGTGTGTACAGGGCAGAAGACTTGTGCACTCCTGCACAATCGGCAGGTGCTGGTTACCATCAAAGCATAGACCCGGGTTTGGAGGCTCATCCCATCCAATCCTCTACAAAGCCTCCAGGGCCCAATCCAGCAATCCCTGAGAAAACTGACACACATCCCAGAACCCCTCAACCTGCATGGGTGAGGACCCATGTTGACACATTCGTTCTACACCATGACACAGCCAGCCCTGTCACTGTATAGATCCGTTCAGTCGTATCCAACTCTTTAAAGAGGAAGTAAACCCACAAAAAAAATAAAAAATACACCCTGCAAGACAAAGGCATACAAGCTCATTAATAATTACCTCAGATCAAAGCCCCGCAATGGTCCTCGTTCCTGTCCTTCACTGCCGCTATCTCTCCCTGAGTGACTTCCTTGCATCGCGGCTCCGGCGTTGTGACTGTCCGGAGCCACGATGACGTCACTCCTGCGCATGCGTGCGAGAGCCACCAGGGACTGCACGATCCCATTGAGAAGCGACACGCTCAGTGCACCTGCGCCGTTGTCTCTGGCACGCGGGTGCCGTACACATTGACGCCGTCTTGCTTGTAAATATCTCCTCAACCGTGTAGGTTAAGGAGATATTTCTTGCACCTACAGGTAAGCCTTAAAGCGGATGGCCCATTAAATTTTTTTTTTAAAAGCCAGCAGCTACAAATACTGCAGCTGCTGACTTTTAATAATAGGACACTTACCTGTCCTGGAGTCCAATGGCGTCCGCAGCAGAGAGACGAGCGATCGCTCGTCTCTCTGCTACTCCCCCCTCCATCCACGGTGAGGGAACCAGGAAGTGAAGCGCTCCGGCTTCACTGCCTGGTTCCCTACGGTGCATGCGCGAGTTGCGCTGCACCCGCCGATTGGCTCCTGCTGTGTGCTGGGAGCCGGGAGTTCCCAGCACACAACGGGAAAAACCCGTCTTTTGCCCGAGACTGCGGGCCGGAAGTGGGTGAAGATACCTGTCTTTAGACAGGTATCTGCACCCCCCTCCCCCTGAAAGGTGTCAAATGTAACACCGGAGGGGGGGAGGGTTCCGATCAGCGGATCTTCACTTTAGGGTGGAGATCCGCTTTAATCTAGGCTTACCTGTTGGTCTACAAATGGGAAATACAACCGCTCCAGGTGAGCTCCAGGCAATCAATGTCCGTTTAGAACCCAGGCAGGTGCCGGCAATGCACTAGGCAATCAGAAGAAGAGGTTTTGGACAGCCACACTCAAAAATAGGTAAAATTCAAAAATAGCCCTTTATTGTGGTAAAATAAAGGGATGCACTACAAAGAAAGCATACAGTGGGAACAAAAAACATTTGAGCGTTTCGCATTGAGCTTCAATGCTTAGTCATAGCTATACTAACACTTATGCCGCGTACACACGGTCGTTTTTTGCGATGAAAAAAAACGACGTTTTCTGTGAAGTAAAAAACGACGTTTTTGAAACGTCACTTTTCAAAGACAATTTTGCATACACACCATCGTTTTTTCACAAAAAGCAAGGTTACGTTCACCACTCTTTTCCATTGAAGCTCGCTTCATAACTAGCTTCTGGGCATGCGCGGGTTGAAAAACGTCGTTTTGAACGACGTTTTTGCTACACACGGTGACTTTTTGTGAAACAAAAAAACGACGTTTGAAAAACAACACAAAAAATTCAAACATGTTGGAATTTTTTTTTGGTTGTTTTTTTTAAGACAAAAAACTACGTTTTGCCCACACACGATCAATTTAAATGACGTTTTAAAAAACGTCGTTTTTTTTCATCGCAAAAAACGACCGTGTGTACGCGGCATTAGACCAACTACCTGTTGGTCTAAGTGTTCTGTAAGTGTTTACAACCACTTTAACAACTCTATGGGTGCTATATCATACACACTAAGTTTCTGGGTCTTTCCTCAACCCTGCCTAATTGCTCATCTTGGGACTATCCTGCAGAATGTGATGGTACATGTACATAGACAACTTGTACACACATGCTGGGGACAGTTTGAACAGGAGTCAATTAACCTACCAATATGGTTTAAAGCGGAGGTAACCCCTCACATATACCCAGCGAAGTGACTGGCCTCAGATGATACACAGAGATGAAACCAATCCTCCTACATAGGTTAAACAAAACAAAATAAAGTTGCGCTGCTGAAATGTGAAGAAAAAAAGAAGCAGCCAGCACTAACAGTGAAACACCCTGTGAGTACAAATGAAAGAAAAATAAGTGCAGCGCTAGTGGGCATGGGATTGCATGAAGCAATGTAGACCAATCCCATTTACATGGGTAACATTATAATGATGTAGTCCAAAAACAAGAAAATATATAAAGGGTGGTGAAACCCTATATGCAAACAGGTGAAGTGTAAATAACAAAACAAGTCCTTCAAATCAAAGCAGGCTAGTCTTCATATGGAGCACTCCTGTCCACCGCTCCTGTGTTAATGGAAAGACTGATGGTGCCCGTGGTCAGTACGGATGGGCATACAGGTAAACCGAACAGATATATGAAAAAAGATGGGTACTCTTACCACAGATGTTGGACACATATGCCAAGAGCAATGTGTCAGATGCGCGTGTAAGAGCTCCTCAGATGGACGGCTCTATAGGGAGTGATGATTCAAAAGGTTGTGGATCTTTCCCAGGAATCATAGGGTCCAAGATGGAGAGTAGTTCCAAGATTTCAGATGGAGTAACACTTGTATGTATCCAAAAAAAGAGAAAAACTCCACATGGTGTAGTTTGTTTTAAGAAAGGTAAGCCTTTATTAGGCTGATAAATGGTAAAACAATAAAAGCGGAAATAAAAATGTAGATGCCTGTACTCATCGACAGAGCATTAGCTCGAAACATGTCGGGTACATAGCTTCCTCATACCCAACTACCACGCGCTTTTATACACATGTGATCACGTGTGCCAGATCTTCTCCAGAGTACTGGCATCTACATTTTTATTTCCGCTTTTATTGTTTTACCATTTATCAGCCTAATAAAGGCTTACCTTTCTTAAAACAAACTACACCATGTGGAGTTTTTCTCTTTTTTTGGATACATACAAGTGTTACTCCATCTGAAATCTTGGAACTACTCTCCATCTTGGACCCTATGATTCCTGGGAAAGATCCACAACCTTTTGAATCATCACTCCCTATAGAGCCGTCCATCTGAGGAGCTCTTACACGCGCATCTGACACATTGCTCTTGGCATATGTGTCCAACATCTGTGGTAAGAGTACCCATCTTTTTTCATATATCTGTTCGGTTTACCTGTATGCCCATCCGTACTGACCACGGGCACCATCAGTCTCTCCATTAACACAGGAGCGGTGGACAGGAGTGCTCCATATGAAGACTAGCCTGCTTTGATTTGAAGGACTTGTTTTGTTATTTACACTTCACCTGTTTGCATATAGGGTTTCACCACCCTTTATATATTTTCTTGTTTTTGGACTACATCATTATAATGTTACCCATGTAAATGGGATTGGTCTACATTGCTTTATGCAATCCCATGCCCACTAGTGCTGCACTTATTTTCCTACATAGGTTGTACATGTATATCTGCTGTCTTCAGCTTTTTTACACTCTTTAGAGTGCAGATCATGTTACAAATCTTGTTTCCTCTTCCAGCAGTGGGTGTGGAGTCTGGGCTTACACTGTGTGTGAGCTTATTGGAAGAAAGGCACCCCTCCCCCCCCTAACATACGCAGATGAACAAAGAAACTTGCAGAGCTGCGGTCTGAATTGACCAGCTCTCTGCAAATCTACCTCCTATGTTCCCTCCCCGACATACAAAATTGCCAGCTGCATTTATCTCATGTGTCGAAGAGCTTGTTATGAGAGGAAAGGAGCAGCAGAAAAACATGGCACTCGGAGCTTTGGAGAGAGATAAGTAAACACTACAGATATATGTGCCTAGGTCAGATTTCATGAATGGGATTTACAACCACTTTAGGAGAGTGGGAGGAAACCAGAGTCCCTGGTGAAAAGCTATTTAAGCACAGGTAGATCATTCACGCGCCATGTAGTACTGGCCAGGATTTGAACCAGGGACCCCAGTGCTGCAAGGCATAAGTGCTAAACCTTTTATTTTTCAAAATGTATTATACGCGTATTATACGCCAGTACTGCAATTTGGGCTGCCTCGGAGAGATCGGGGAGGAGGGCAAGATGAGTGCCATCAGATTACGTACAGCGAGAATCTCCGCTTTACTCAGCGGCCTCTGTAATAGGAAGTCCCGTCTCCTGGGCTGGCATTGGACCAGTGTTCTGTCTATCATAGAAGCCGGGCGGGTCTTTGTATTAAAGAGGCCGCTGAGTACACAGGAGATTCTCACTGTATGTAATCTGACGGCGCTCATCCCGCCCCCCTCCCTGAGATGGGCATTGATCAGGCTGTATTCATGGGAATGGGGAGGCTGAAGAT
The DNA here is from genome assembly GCA_029574335.1 of Rana kukunoris. Classification (NCBI taxonomy): domain Eukaryota; kingdom Metazoa; phylum Chordata; class Amphibia; order Anura; family Ranidae; genus Rana; species Rana kukunoris. The sequence goes on along the minus strand of CM056050.1, from coordinate 580,665,524 downwards.
GGGCATTAATCAAGCTGCATCGATGGGCAATTCTGAGGCTACAGATGGGCATTAATCAAGCTGCATCGATGGGCAATTCTGAGGCTACAGATGGGCATTAATCAAGCCGCATCAATGGGCAATTCTGAGGCTACAGATGGGCATTGATTAAGCTGCATTGATGGGCAATTCTGAGGCTACAGATGGGCATTGATTAAGCTGCATTGATGGGCAATTCTGAGGCTACAGATGGGCATTGATTAAGCTGCATTGATGGGCAATGGTGAGGCTGCAAATGGGAATTGATCAGGCTGCATTGATGGGCAATTGTGAAGCTGCAGATGGGTATTGATCATGTTGCATTGATGGGCAATGGCGAGACTGCAGATGGGCACTGATCAGGTTGCATTGATGGGCACTGACCCTTATTTTGCTTCAAAGTTTTTTTATTTAAAACATTTTTTTCTAATGAAACTTCCATCTTAAAATGAAGGTACGTGTTGTTATATGCCGATAAATACGGTATTTAAAGCCCACATTACAGAATAGTGAAGCGGGGTTTACAATACTCCTAAATAATCTTATAATGTTGTCAATTTTACCAGAATGGCCTCCAACCCCCACTCTTTATGTGGTGCTTAGTGATGGGCTTGTTATAGCCGATATATACACTCCAGTACATCCCGTATATGCAAAATATATTGTAGTTCTTCAACACATGAACAGCGGTGTAGAGGTAAGTGTTTTTTTTTTTTTTTAGGGGCTTTTTTTATAAATAGATATCCAAAAAATGAGGGGTTTAAAGGGGTTGTAAAGGATTCCCCCCCCCCCCCCCTAAATGCCCCATGAGGAAACGATTTATCGCGAAACCGGTCGGGCGGGATTTTGTGTTGCACCGGATCATCCCCCGCTGAATACGCTTTTCCTTACCATATGTGGACGGGTCATAGTTTCTCTTGGATTACTTCCGGCCGGAGTTCCACCTTAAACTGACATGCCTGTTTTCATGTTATCATGTGAGTGAGTTTTTGTTTATACTTTTAATAAATTATAACATACGGTATTACACTATTGTGGCTTTTTTGTGTCTCTCTATGGAAACTGCCTTTGAGTTCCTTGTCCAACTGGCGTAGATGGGGATTGACACCTGACCTGGTCCAATGTTCAACCTTCCAGGGAGTAACCACATGCTTTATGTTTTTTTTTTTTTTAAATTAAGAGACCACCAAAAGTCTAGTAAGCAGATTTTATACCTTCACAGTGGAGGATCTCCTATCAGCACTTCTCACCAGAACGTCACATATATATGTGTTTTTTCACATTTTCTTCACTGGTGTATTGGATCCATGCTGTTTACTACAAGACTGTGATTTATACTTTTATTTTTCTAACTTTTATGGAGGATTACTTTGGACAGCAGTTGGTTTTCATTCAGGTTTGCAGTTGTGCCATACTCTTTCCATTTTCAGATGATGGATTTAACAAAGCTCTATGTGATGTTCAAAGCTTGGGATATTTTTTAATAACCCAACCCTGCTTTAAACTTCTCCACAACTTTATCCCTGACCTGCCTGGAGTGTTCCTTGGCCTTCATGATGCTGTTTGTTCACTAATGTTCTCTAACAAACCCCTGAGGGCTTCACAGAACAGCTGAGATTGCATTACACACAGGTGGACTCTATTTTCTAGTTAGGTGACTTCTGAAGGCACTTGGTACTAGATTTTATTTACGGTAGTTAGGGGTATCAGAGTAAAGGGGGATGAATACAAATGCACACCAAACTTTTCACATATTTATTTGTAAAACATTTTGAAAACCATTTATCATTTTGTTTAATACTTTAATATAGTGTATCGTACATAACTTTATTACATTATTGAAGAAGATCATAATTATACAGTATTAAATACTTATATAGATAGATTCAAATTCATGTCAACAAAAAGACAAAAATAAGGTTAAAATACATAGACTTTTTTTATGGAAAGCTTAAAGCAGTTCAGAACAAAAATCGGATGTAAAAAATGTACAAACATAAAATGCAATATGGGGTATTGTAGTAACATATAGTTGGAGCATGACGTTGGCTCTACGCGTTTCGCCGACTGAGTCGCTCATCAGGAGCAAAGATGCATTGTCTTTCTGTAAAGACAAAAGCACAGACAAAAAACTGTTTGGGTTCGACTTCCATGCCAGCTACATGGGAATACCCCTGTAAGTACCAACTGGGACTTTGACTGCTTACAGTCCCCAGAATGTCAGATGCCCTGAACCAGCTTAAATTGTGCTTTTGTCTTTACAGAAAAATCTTCTTCAAAAATGTTATAAAGTTAAGTACGATACATTATATGAAAGTATTAAATGATCATAATCTACCTCAATCATCCTTTATCATTTCAAGCTTTTCCCGCACACACTTCATTTAAAGTCCCGCTCTCCTTCGCTCTTCCTTTAAACAAATAACAGGGATGGAGGTAATTGACTGCGTCATTTCCTCATATAAAGTCCCATTAAACCAGTGGTTCTCAACCCGAGGTTCGGGACCCCCTCGGGGGTCATATTATGATTTTCCAGGGGTCCCCGAATCCTGGGCTGTTCTTGAATCCCGCACCACTCTCCCTGCCTTTTTGTGGCCGCCCAGCTGGGCTGTCCCTGGAGCCCGTGGCCTCCCACTCAGCCTCTTCGCAGCCGCCCATTCAGTTCACGGCATGGGTGGGGGGGAAGAGGCTAGAGGTCAGCTGACTGGTGAGGAATATGAAGTGGGAGGGGCTGGAGGTGACCCTATCTCCTGATTCTGGCATAGGTGTCACTGCTACAAGACTCCACAAAGTCGGAGGCACAGTGAGTAACACTACCCGTGATTATAGTTGCCATTAAATGTCCCCACTACAGTTCTCATATCAGCAGATGACCTTGATCAAGAGCACCTAATCCACTCATCCCACCAAGGAGTAAGAGAAGGAATAAAAATAAAGAATAGATGGAAGGGAGAGGAAAAGAGGGGTGGAACAAAGAAAAAGGGAGAGAAAGAACAAGAAAGACGGCTAGAGAGAGGGATGGGGGGGGGAAGAAATGTTGGATAGAGAGGGATAAAAGGGAAAGAAAGGAGAACAGAGAGTAGTACATCCGAAAATGTACCATAAGGGGTTTTAATACTGTACAAGTGGAAGGGACTCAGGGAGACCTAAATTGTCTGTGGGTTAGGGGTGCAAATTACTTGTCTTCCCCGGTTGCTGACAACCCACGATACGAAAATAAATTTACTGTTAGGGGTCCCCACTGCTTGGGAAATTTTATCAAGAGGTCATGGCCCTAGGAAGGTTGAGAACCACTGCATTAAACTCTCCGCTTTTAACATTTATCATTTTCTTTCCACTTCACAATTATGTGCCCCTTTGTGTTGGTCTATCACATAAAATCCCAATAAAATACATTTTTGGTTGTAACGTGACAAGATGTGGAAAATTTCAAGGGGTATGAATACTTTATCAGGGCACTATATATATGAATGGGGCCATGCTTGTAATCCCTACAGCACCCAATGTTTGTGCTAATGGCTTATGTTTGTATGGGGTGGGAGCCACACATTACTTCCAAAATTGGTTATTGATTGCCAGAACCTTCTTTGTGTTTTAGACGAAAATAAGACCCCCCCTGGATTTTTTTGAGATACTGTATAGCGACCTTCATGTTGATGTGATGTATTGCCTGAGGGCTCAGGTCTTTGATTCACAGGCAGGAAAATACAGTCCCTTCAGTGCAGAACACTGTTTCATGAGTTCAAAAGGTAAGTTGTATGCGACACGTCAAACTGAAAACACATAGGGCCAGATTCACGAACACTTGCGCTGGAGTATTTGGATATGCGCCGCGTAACTGTGATGATGCGCCGTCGTTTCTATGTGCCCGTACCCACCAAACTAGATGCGCCCAATAACGGGTCATTTGCGACCGGCGGAACGTTCCGACGCCAGAGTATCGTCAGCGCTTAATTTCGCTGGGCGCATCAGTCGCGCCTATTGATTTCCCCTGCAAATATGCAAATGAGGGATTTTTCCCAATTCACGAACGGATTAGCACCATACGCTGGCTACATGCGCCGCGCGTATCTCGTCCGTCCGGCGCAAAGTTATTTCTACAAAAGGCTGCTTTATCTTTACTCCAGATGGCCACAGGTCAGCAGGAGAGCAGCTACAGCAGCGTTACCGACGATAAGAGCTAGCTGAGCACCCCCACTTGCAGGACAACACCTCTGTCCATGCTTGTCTGTCAAATTTTACAGCCATGGAGGAAGACATCATAGGTCTCCATAGCCGAGATTATGGCTAACAGCTCCTGGCCATTAAAGTTCAGCTTTCTCCTGTGTGTTTGCGGGGAACGGGAGCAGCCATCTCAAAACAAAAGTAACATCACTGCGGGGAGGGGGAACAGGATATACTTTAGTGCCGAAATGGCGCTTCTACGGGCGCATTTAAACGCCCAATGGATGGCATTGCGCTGACGTTTCCCGTGAAGTGGTGCCGACGGAAGTTGTGAGCATGCGCACAAGGGGGCGAGTGGAGCCGCACTCACCGCGCATGCTCCGTGGATGATGCGCTGAACGTAAGCCTCTGCGCTGGGCTCCGCCCATCATTTACATATGATCACACCCACTTCCACTTGCGTCGGGTTACGCCAGCGCATTCTCGTTACTCTGGCGCAAGTTTACGCGCAACTGCTATGTGAATTACAGGACTTGCGCTGAAAGGGTCTTCAGAGTAACGTAAATGAGAAGCGTTACTCCAGAGGAAAGATACTCTCATCTACCTGAATCTGGCCCTTAAAGTGGAACTGTTAAACTTTCTGTGGTATTGGAGCGTTCAGTCACTGTTTCTATGCGTTTTCCGATTTGATTGCACAGTTGTGTTTTGTGCCAGAGCGTTGACTTTACATATTACAACTGTTTTCTTGAAGTATATGTTTTTTTTTTTTTTTTTTTTTGTGTTTTTTTTTTTATGTTTTATTTTATGTATTGAATATAGTAAAGTAAAACACAGTTAACTTCTTGTGATGGGAGGGCCCGTGGAACCCATAATTCCTTGTATGGGATACCCTTGTTTCAGCTCCCCATGCACCTCTTATGCATCTCTTATGTCTAAGTTACCCTATGTCCATTGGGGGCACAGGGTGAGTAAGAAAATAATGAACCCTGAGAATATGATTGGATTACTTCAAATGGGACAGTAATATTCATTAACAATATCTCTCAAGCCATATTAGAAAGACTTGACTGATTCATACTGTTAGGAGGTGCTGATGTAAACTCCAGCCACCTGTCTGTTGTCTGTTATAATGGAAATGAGCCTAGTGTGTCTTCTCTTTCACCCATTGTTGTCTATGCTAATTGGCCCTGCAAAATGAAGGAGTTCAGTATTGATATGTATTAGGGATGTACCGATACTAGTACCGATACCGAGCATTTCCCCAGGTATTTGTACTCGGGGGGGGGGGATGCTCTGATGCATCACCCAATACCTCGGCAGTCAGGGTGATCGGTGCGGCAGCGGAGTTTCAAGCACTGATCTGGGTGGACGTCATATGACGTCCTGGGCTTTGCCGAGGGATATCTGAATGATGCCTGCAGCTAGAGGCATCATTCAGATATCCATGTCTTCAGCCGGCGATCCTGCGCACCATAAGAACGATCATAATGGTGGTTCCGCCGCTTGATCGTTCTTATAGGCGGCGGGAGGGGACATCCCCCCCCCCTCCCGCCGCCATCCGGTGCTTCTCTGGGCTCTCCCGTGCCATCGGGAGCCCGGAGAAGGAATCGTCCTGTGCTTGCAGGAAGCATAGAGATGACTGGTGACCAGATGGTTACCAGTCATCTCTATGACCGTCGGAGGACCCGGGCGCGATGTGATGACGTCACGCCTGGGTCCCCATAAGTAAACAAAGCCGCGATTGTGGCTAGTGAACAACACCGATCATGAGATTGGTGATTTTTTTTTTACCGATCTCATGCTTCCCAGCCTGGAGGAGAGATGTGGGGTCTTATTGACCCCGCATCTCTCCATAAGGAGGACCTGTCACACACGTTTCCTATTACAAGGGATGTTTACATAAAAGTGCTTAAAAAAAAAAAAAGTGTAAAAAAAAAAATATAAAATAAAATGCCCCTGTCCCCGGTATCTTGCGCGCAGAAGCGAACGCACACGTGAGTCCCGCCGACATATGTAAATGCCGTTTAAACCACATATTTGAGGTATCGCCGCATGCGTTAGCGTGTCAGCAACAATTCTAGCACTAGACCTCCTCTGTAAATCTAAACTGGTAACCTGTAAAACATTTCAGAGTTGCCTATGGAGATTTTTAAGTACCGAAGTTTGGCGCCATTCCATTAATGTGCGCAATTTTAAAACGTGACATGTAAGGTATCTATTTACTCAGTGTAACATCATCTTTCATATTTTACAAAAAAATTGGGCTAACTTTACTGTTTTGTTATTTTTGTAATTCATGAAACTATTTTTTTCCAAAAAAAAAGCATTTGAAAAATGATTGCGCAAATACCGTGCAAGATAAAACGTTGCAATGGCCGTTGTTTTATTCCCTAGGGTGTCTGCTAAAAAAACATATATAATGTTTGGGGGTTCTGCGTAATTTTCTAGCAAAAGAATGATGATTTGTACGTGTAGGAGAGAAGTGCCAGAATAAGCCTGGTATGGAGGTGTATATAAAAGCCCGGTATTGAAGTGGTTAAGTAGCCACCAGGCAGCTGAACATTAATTGGTCTGATTGCAATAGCCTACTGTGTCCTGGGAGACACCTGCTGGTGGACACTGGAACTGCAACAAACAGCCCAAAGCAGGATAGTGCCACCAGCAGGTGAACTTAATCCTAACAGAAGGTCTTCTTAGGCCCAGGTAGTCAATGCCCAGCCTCGTTCATCCCACTACCTGTGTCCAGCATGTCAAGAAACCACCATGAGGCCATCATGGACTTACAGGAGAACACTGCATTAAATGACATCAACCGCCGCGGGGGCGCAGGACCTGTGATTTCATATAACTGGACCAAGGACATCTAAAACTATTTATTTTTTTGTTTTTAGAAACGATCACCATGATAACTGCTTGAAAAAATTGACTTAAGCAGCAGTGTGACCCAGTCCATATTTTTGAGTGGGCAGATAAGTAGTGTAAATATCCTCTCACCTATATAAAATACATAAATGTTTTTTTCTTTATTTTTTATTAAAAAAAAGATAATGGTGATTGATGGACCACCCGCTTCACTATACAGTAGCAGAATATAAGTACAATATGTTTGCATACAAAAAACCTGATTGATTGGTTTATATCTCACTTCACAGCACTTCCAGAGAACTTACGAGTGGAAGGAATAAACACAATCTACATGCTAAAATGGGACTGGGACTATCAAAAAAAACCGAATGTGACATTTTCAGTGCAGACAAGGTATGTACAACCCAACCAATGTTCATTTCTATAATCCCGTAAAGCCTCACTCTCAATATTTTTATTTTATTTTTTCTGAAAAAGTCCTTTAGGTGGTTTAATATATAAAAAAAATCAGCTCAGGCTGCAATACTCTCCTTGTTTTCTGTGCTGCCCCCTGCAGTGAGGCCTTTCCACAATTAGATGTCCTCTGTCTTCATAGTGTGGGGTTGATTTGCTAAAACTGGAAAGTACAAAATTTGGTGCAGCTCTAAAGCCTAGTAAACGCATCTAGTGTTTTTTTTGTTCAACCCAGCGGGTTAAATGAAAAAAAAGTCTGAAGCCCCGTACACACGGCCGAGGTTCTCGGCAGAAACCAGCGAGAACCTCGCTGGGAGCCGCATTCTGCCGAGAACCTCAGCCGTGTGTACGCTCTCGGCGAGCCCTGCCCGCAGGTTCTCTATTTGCTCGACGGCCTATCGGGATAAATGGCTGGTTGCCTTTCCCGACGGGTGGGTTGCCGAATCTGACGGCCGGCAGAGAACCTCGACGGGCGGAACGATGTGTTCTGCCCGTCGAGGTTCTCTGCCGTGTGTACAGGGCCTGACAGGTCTGGTTGGAGCCGCTGTACTACCGTGTTTCCCCGAAAAATAAGCCCGGGTTTTATATTAATTTTGGTAACAAAAGACACAGTAGGGCTTATTTTAGGGTTAGGTAATGTGCTGTCTTCTCTCTCCCTGCCTGACAGGAATCCCCACTGTGAACCAAGTTAAAATGCTTGTAAAATCCTATAATCTACTCTTACAGTAGTATATAATGTACAATGTGTGTCTATAATATATTACAGAAACACACAGGGCCGTCTTAATAGCATCATGGGCCCCTGGACAAAGTAATGCTCTGGGGCCCCTATAATGATGACATTGCAGGTAAACAGACATTAGGTAGGTAGGAGGCAGACTGCCTCCCTTTTGCATCCATCACTCTCAGTGGCATCATGGCGCCCCCAATTTCAGGGGGAGCGTGGGCTTTAGGATCAGCTGCTTTGGGGAAGGTGCAGGGGCCCCCATGCAGCTGGGGCCCCTGGGCAGTGCCAGATATGCCCTTTCATTAAGACAGCCCTGGAAACACACACATTGTACATTATATACTACTGTAATAGAGTGGATTATATGAATTTACAAGCATTTTAAACTAGGGTTTATTTTCGGGGTAGGGCTTATATTTCAGCCCTCCTGGAAAATAACGCTAGGTCTTATTTTCAGGGGGAAAGTGGTAACGTACTAATACAGTGATTTTTCCTGCTGTGCTATTGTGTGCTGAGAGGGGGTGGAGCCCCCTCCCCACCAGAACACTCCGGTCAGCTCTCTCAGCCATTGGCCGACTTTTTTGGACTGGCTGCCATACACACGGGCCAAATGGTTGCTGGTTTCTATTGAACCGGCCAACATTCAACCTGTGTGTACTAGACTTCAGCTTGTTCGTTTATTCACTTCAGCCCCGGAAGAATTTACGCCCTTCCTGACCAGAGCACTTTTTGCGATACGGCACTGTGTCGCTCTAAATGAGAATTGCGCGGTCATGCACAAAATTGACGTCCTTCTTTTGCCACAAATATAGCTTTCTTTTGGTGGTATTTGATCTCCACTGCGGTTTTTATTTTTTGCGCTATAAACAAAAAAGGAAAGCGTAAATTTTGAAGAAAAAAAAAGAAATTAATATTTTTTTTAACTTTTTTGCTATAATAAATATTCCCTAAAAAAAATATAAAAAATAAACAAATTTATTTCTCAGTTTAGGCCGATATATGTTCTACATATGAGGTGAAGATTCAGTCCACCAGGTTCCACCTGTGACAGACTCACCCGGGACATTCCCGGACCCTCTTATGTATAAAATCATCCTATGTCCACTAGGGGGCATAGGATGACTGAGAAATGATATCTTGGACTACCTGAGATGGGATTATTATGTAATTATTATCCACAATATATTCCAGGATATCTGTAAACAACTATTTACGGTTTGTTGATTCTGAACTCAACGGGTTAATTGTAGGAGTGACTCATTCATACTGTTGGGACACATACTGTTAGATGCTAATGTCACCAACTCCAGACATCTGTTTGTTCTCTGTGCTAATTGACCCTGCTATTGTGTGAAGATGTCCTGTGTTTACACTTATGATAGTGTGTATTGTATAGCAGGAGACGCGACGTCTACTCTGAAAGGTCATATCTATAAGTCGCCTAGTCTGGATAAATGATTAGTTAATTATCTCATGTTAATTTATGTTCTGGTTACCTCCTCTTTAAACTGTATATAAGGTTGTATTCTTGGTTCTTTTAAACACTCCATGTTTAGCAGACATACAAGTCTCGTCTCGTTGTGTGTTGAGAGCAGCTGGGATATCTGATATCTATATCCAGACTGATAGGAAGCGGTATATGACGGAAGCATTCAAGCGGAGTGTGGGACGTTCCGTTACACCACCTATAACTAATTTTTTATTTTATTTTTTATTATTACACTTTAAACTGCTTTTTCTTTTCCTCCATTCAGCTTTTGTGTTATGAATACTTTATTCCTTGTGTGGTAAGAAATCTTTTTTTTTTTTTTAAAGGTACAATACTCAGAATAATTGGAGTTTACTGGAACGATGTGAAAATATCACCACTTCGGAGTGCAATGTGTCCAGCTTATATTTCTATGCAAAATCGAAGTTACTTGTTTCAATTTACAATGCCCAAACAGATGAACACAACTCCAGCATGGTCACTTTTTTCCCCAGGGACGACAGTAAGTTGATATAAATATACCTGTAAAGCATTTCTCTGGTACATTTGCTTGTGCTTTGTGTATCACACTTAACCAGTCTTAGGGTTCTATGTTGTGCGAATGCCTAACTATTTGAATGGGCACCACAAATGTCTGCCATATGCCATGTTTGTAATACTAATATCTCTATGGTCACTAGATGAAGCTGATGATCATAAATGTAGAATTGTTTAAATACCTCACTACTGTGTTGCCCCAAAAGTAAGACCTACTGTGATATTCGGGGAGGGCTACAATATATGCCCTACCCTGAAAATAAGCCCTAGTTTAAAGTGGTTGTAAACTGCTATACTAGAATCCTCTCTATTACAGTAGCATATAATGTAAAAGGGCTGGACTGGGACAGAAATTTGGCCCTGGACTTCATTCAGACTGGCCCACTTTGACAGGTCTCTCCCATGGTGGCTGGACAACTCCTGCAACCCCCCACCCCCTGGCCACCCAAGCCCCCTCTCCCCCTTCACTAGCCGTTCTACTTTATTAGAGTAGAACGGCTGGTGCTGGTACTCTTATAGGCAGTACCAGTGGGGAAGCTAGACATTATTTCACCCGGGGAAAAGAATCAGTTCGGTGCCCCCCCTTATGGGACAAGATTAGGCAGAAGTGAGAAACTCCCAGGCCATAGCTGTTAAGTCAGCTGTCTGTCCCCTCCCCCATGCTCCTCTGTCGTCCCCCCTGCTGTTCTGGTATTCCTCCTGCCTCTTTGTTCCCCCCAGGTGAGTGCTGCGGGGAGTGAGAGGAGGTGAGCGGGAAGGGAGAGACAGAGGAGCAGAGGGGGGCGGCGGTCCGCTATCACTGAGACCAGCCCACTGAGCCACCGGCCCACCGGGAAACTCCCTGTAGTTACAATGGCCAGTCCATCCCTGGCCGCTCGGTGCTTAGCTGATCTCCCGGCTGCTCTCCTCCTCTCTCGGCTGTCAATGGGGGATCCCCCCCACCTCTGCAATACTCAGAGCGGTGGACGACGGCTGAAAGGCGTGCCATAGAAGCGCTGAGCAGTGCTCAGCTGATTCCCCGCTGCTCTCTTTTCTCCAGGGATCTCACCCCCCCCCCTTCCTCTGCAGTGCTCGGAGTGGGGAAGACAGCTCAGGTGAGTCACGAAGGTATTTGACACACTTATACCGCGTACACACAGTTGGAATTTTCAACAACAAATGTTCGATGTGAGATCGTTGTCGGAAAATCTGAACACGTGTACACTTCATTCAAACTTCCGACAACAAATGTTTGAGAGCTGGTTCTTACATTTTTCGACAACAAAACTTGTTGTCGGAAACTTTTGATCGTGTGTGCACAATTCCGACGCACAGAATTACATGCATGCTTGGAATCAAACAGAAGAGCCGCACTATTGAACTTCATTTTTCTCGGCTCATCGCACGTCTTGTACGTCACCGCGTTCTTGACGTTCGGAATTTCTGACATTTGTGTGACCGTGTGTATACAACACAAGTTTGAGCAAACATTCATCTGAAAAAAAATAAGTTGTAATGTCCGATAGTCTGTACGCAGCATTATATTACAGAAACGCACACCTTTTACATTGTACAAGTGAAACTTGAAAAATTTGAATGTCGTGCAAAAGTTCATTTATTTCACTAATGCAACTTAAAAGGTGAAACTAATATATGTGATTTGTCATAATTGTGATGTTCAGTAGGAATCACAATCATGGGAAAGACTGCTGACCTGACAGTTGTGCAGAAAACCGTCATTGACCACGCCCCTTAGTGGTTAACACCTTGCCTACCAGTGTCATTTGTTTAAAGGCTGACTGCAGGTCAAGCCTGCATTTGTAGGAGGAGTCGGGAGGTATTTAAACCCACCCTCCTTCCTCCTTCTGGGCGTCGGTTTTCTGGTGGCAGCCTTGCTGTACCTGCAGCATCATTTCCGGTGCGACCGGTCTGACGTCACTTCCGGGTTTTCGTCTCAGCCAGGAGGATGGGCGGCGGCAACGGGGGCTCCGAGTCTCCCCGCTTTCTCGTACGGGGTTCAGGTATTGTTAGGGGGAGGTCTACGGGTGACCAGCTACCCCCATCTGCTCTGTTCTGGGTTGAAACTTCCTATCTCCGGCGGCAGCGCTATCTATTGTCTCGGCGTCACCCGCTCCACACATACAGGTCTGATGAGTCAGTCAGACGGCCCCCTTATCTGGTGTTTGTCGAGGCATCATCTCCTCCGGCGACAGCACGATCTTGTTCGGCCCCACACACACGGGCTCGAGCAAGTTCATTGTCATGGACCCAGCCCCTGGTGAGTGTTGTCATACGGTCTCTTTCACACATTTCCATCAGGAAGCTCATTTCACAGCCTGTTAGTGGAATCGCACTCCGTTGACGTCACCCGCTCGGCCCCCTCACTAGTTGGGAACCTTGCATGGGGTGATGTGTTGTGCTCACCCCCCCTTCCCCAGCTTCTCCTCATCGCAGCAGTGGGCTTCCATGCGCATCTCCCCCGGTCTTAGGACTTTGGTTGGAGGGTAGGGGTTCGGGTAGTGAGCTCAGTGAGCATGTGTTTTAGTCACTTACGGTATGCTTTTATTTCATGTTCCTCATGCTGCGATGTTTCTCCTATTTTCCATTTTCACGTGTTTGTTTCTCATGCTATTATGTTTCATGTGCCAGGTAGATTCACGTGCATCCATGTTTTTCATGCTGCTAGTCAGATTCTATCATGTTTCAGGTGTCACGTTTTCCCATGTTGCAAGTCATGACCTTGTGCGATCACGCGTCTCGTACGGTCATGTTTTCATGCTTTTACGTCCACATGGTAGTTCTCATGCGATTTCGTTTCGCATGATAGTTCTCATGCGGTTTTCTCATGGCTTTGCTCATGCGATCACGTTTCGCATGCTAGTATCAATGCGATCATGTTCTCGCGGCGTTACGGGTCTTGTGTCATTTTCTCACACGGTTAGGTTCGCATGGTAGTTCTCATGCGGTTGCGTTTCCCATGTGGTTGCGTTTCGCATGGTAGTTCTCATGCAGTTGTTTCCCATGTGGTTGCGTTTCATCTGGTAGTTCTCATGTGGTTGCATTTCCCCGCGTGGTTGCTTTTCCCCATGCGACCATGTTTCCCATGCGATTGCGTTTCCCATGCGATTGCGTTTCCCATGCGACCATGTTTTGCATGCGACCATGTTTTGCATGCGACCACGTTCCACATGGTAGTTCTCGTGCGGTTACGTTCCACATGGTAGTTCTTGTGCGGTTACGTTCCACATGGTAGTTCTCGTACGGTTACGTTTCACATGGTAGGTTCTCACACGGTTACGTTTCTCGGGCATTCACGGTTCTCATGCGTTCACATTTCTTATGCGGTCGCGTTTCTCATGCGATTTCTCATGCGATCACGTTTCTCTTGCGTTTTTCATACGATTGCGTTTCCCATGCGACCATGTTTCACATGCGATTGCGTTCCCATGCGACCAGGTTTCACATGGTAGTTCTCGTGCAGTTACGTTCCACATGGGAGGTTCTCACACGATTACGTTTCTCATGTGTCACATTCTCATGTGTTGCATTCTCATGTGTTGCATTCTCATGTGTTGCATTCTCATGTGTTGCATTCTCATGTGTTGCATTCTCATGTGTTGCATTCTCATGTGTTGCATTCTCATGTGTTGCATTCTCATGTGTTTGCATTCTCATGTGTTTGCATTCTCATGTGTTTACATTCTCATGTGTTTACATTCTCATGTGTTTACATTCTCATGGGTTGGCGTTCTCATGTGTTGCGTTCTCACGCGGTCACTTTTCTCATGCGGTCACTTTTCTCAGGCAATTTCTCATACGGTCGCTTTTCTCTTGCGATTGCGTTTCTCTTGCATTTCCCATGCGATTGCATTCCTCGTGGTATTTTCTCATGCATCACGTTCATCATGCGTTACGTTTTCGCATGGTAGGTTCTCAGGCGATCACGTTTCTCATGGTTCATGTTCTCGTGCACCACGTGGCTTATACTAGTCATGTCCTTGTGTGGTCGCGTTTCATGTTTTCGTGCGATCAAGGTCGTCATGTGCACACGTTTCTCTGGCTACTCATGTTCTCGGGGGCTCACGTTGTTCATGCAAATCGCTTTTCATGCATTCATGTTCATGTTTCTCTGTTTCTCATTCAATCTTACGTTTCTACTTTCCTTTACATCACGTTTCTCATGCTATTCATGTTCTTTTCATAACAATGTTTGCTTATCACATTAATACGTTTCTCATGTTTTTGTTTCCCATGCTATTCATGTGCTCAGGTGTGTGCATTTCATGCAAATTACGTTTTTCCTGCAGGTTTCAGTGGGAAGGTTTTCTAGTTGGTAGCATTGGTAGGTTCATTTTGATTCTTGGCGTTCACCACTGGGGGGGGGGGGGGTCACTCATCACGTATATGGCTGCTCACGGGTTGAGATGAGCGTTTTTATTTGGCTTGTTCGGTGGCAAGTCTCCTCACCCGTTTCTCATACGTTTCATGCATCTTGACATTTTTCATCTCTCACAATGACCTGACACGTCTTCGGGTTCATCAGGCCTGAGTGTATGTTTTAATTTGCCTGCCACGCCACAGATTCCTCGGCCTTGGTAAATTCACGGGTTGTCACATTCCCAGTCCAACTGCACTAGTCCTACACTTACCAATATTTCATGTTCGTAGTCTGGGCATACATGTTAGTTCATGGCCACTCTCCACTGCTGGTTACCTGTCACATCTATGGGTACTGTCGGATTGAGATGTTTTGTTTCTAATTGGCTTGTGCAGTGGCAAGTCTCCTCATCCGTGTCTCATACGTTTCATACATCTTGGCATTGCATGCCTCACACATTAACCTGACACGTCTTCAGGTTCATCGGGCCTGAGTGTTCGTTTTTAATTTACCTGCTACTCAGGTTGCTCGGCCTTTGCAATTCATGGGTTGTCATATTCTCAGTCCAGCTGCACCAGTCCTTCACTTACCCACATTCCATCTTCATAGTCTGGGTATACATGTTAGTTCGTGGCCGCCCTCCACTGCTGGGTACCTGTCACGTGTACGGTACTGTCGGATTGAGATGTTTCGTTTTTAATTGGCTTGTGCAGTGGCAAGTCTCCTCATCCGTTTCTCACACGTTTCATTCTTCTTGGCTTTGCATTTCGCATACAATAACCTGACACGTTTTCAGGTTCATCAGGCCTGAGTGTACGTTTTTAATTTGCCTGCTACGCCACAGATCGCTCGGCCTTTGCTATTCATGGGGTTGTCACGTTCTCATGCCAGCTGCTCTAGTCCCACACTTACCTACATTTATTTGCACAGTCTGGGCATACATGTCACGTTCTTATCCCCACGTTAGTTCATGACCACTTTCCACTGCCGTTTACTTGTCACATTTACAGGTACTGTCGGATTGAGATGTTCGTTTATAATTGGCTTGTGCGGTGGCAAGTCCCCTCATCCGCTTCTCACGGCTTTCTTTACATTTTTCATACGTCACGTAATCTCGTCACTTACATCACCTACCCGACATGTCTTCAGGTTGTTAGGCTTGAGTGTTACGTTTTCCGTTGGCCTGCTTTGCCTCAGGTTGCTCAGCCTCGTCAGTTCCGCAGACTGACACGCTCTCTGTCCTGCTCTACATCACTGCATGTGTCAATCACGGACACTTACGTAGGTAGGGGTAAGGGGAGGTAGGGGTTTTCCTTTTCCTAAGGTAAGTTGGGGCTTGTTGGTTTTGTTTAACAATGTCTTGCTTCTTTGCAGAGTTCATGTCACGGGCAGCAGATATCGCAGATTGTGCCGTCATCCATCCTTCTCCAGTTACAGGTTTCTTCACATGGTTGTGCACCCTCCTTGTATATTCCGATTTTGTCATAGACAAAGCTTGATCTTCAAGTCCTTTTCAATACAGCCCGGAAACTCGTGACTCGGCCTGGGATATCTTCCAGGCGTTCCTATCTCGGTATCCTGGGTTCTTTTCTCACAAACATGCCAGTACCTACTTGCGTTTGCTTTCTTTTGCCACTTGCAGCTTCAAACGGGTTTTAGCTGGGTCCAGGACATTCTGGGCGCTAGACCGTTGCGGACATACTCAGGGATAGGCCACTTTTCCTTTTCCCTAGTACCCCCTTCCCTGCTAGCACAGGGCATGACATTTAGTCATTACCTGCTTCCTATCTAGGGTAGCACTTCATCATTCACTCCGGGCCATGGTTCAGTACAGGTGCAGTTTCTGCCGCTATTCGTAGGGGGTTTGTTTTCTGGTTGTTGAAGAATTAGGTGGGCGGTAGATAGCTTACAGCTCATGAAAACCCCAAATCCACAATCTCAGAAAATTTAAATATTCCAGTCAATCAATAATAAAACAAGGATTGTACATAAAACTATATCGGGAAAAGTATAAGCATGCATATGTACTCAGTACTTGATTTGGGCCCCTCAATGTGGCGTGGCATGGAAGCGATCAGCCTGTGGCACTGCTACGGTGTCATGGAAGACCAGGATGCTTCAATAGCAGCCTTCAGCTTTGTTTAGTCTCATGTCTCTCATCATTCTCTTGGCAATGCCCCATAGATTCTCTATGGGGTTCAGGTCAGGCGAGTTTGCTGGCCAATCAAGCACAGTAATCCCACGGTCATTGAACCAGGTTTTGGTGCTTTTGGCAGTGTGGGCAGGTGCCAAGTCCTGCTGGAAAATGAAGTCAGCATCCCCATAGATGATGGTTTTCTGCACAACTGTCAGGTCAGCAGTCTTTCCCATGATTGTGATTCCTACTGAACCTGACTGAGAGACCATTTAAAGGCTCAGGAACCCTTTGCAGGTGTTATGGCTTAATTAGTTGATTGAGCCTAGAATATTACCTTTTCACAATATTCAAATTTTCTGAGATTGTGGATTTGGGGTTTTTATGAGCTGTAAGCTATAATCATCACAATTATGACAAATCACGGATTGAACTATCTTGATTTGCATGTAATCAGTATATCTCAAATATTCGTTTCACCACCCAAAAATTGAACTTTCGCTTTTTGGACCCCCCCCCCCCCCTCCGGTGTCACATTTGGCACCTTTCAGGGGGGTTTAGATACCTGTCAGGCATTTGCACCCACTTCCGGGCACAGAAGCCCATGGGAGTCACGTCACTAACCCCCACCCCCGCGCTGTCTCCTGGGAAACACATTGTTCAGCCGCACGCACTCCCACTGAATTCCCTATCCACCAATCAGGAAGCGGGTCCTGAGACCCATTTCCTGATTTGTGGTAATATTGCGCGACATAAAAAATTTAACTACCACTATTTTATCCTCTAATACCGTGTACATCCGATCATTTTTAAGCATGAAAAAAATGCCTTTTTTGAAAAAACTTCATTTAAAATGATCGTGTGTGGGCTACACATCATTTTTCAGGTTCTGAAAAACGACAAAAAAAATTTGAACAGGCTGCATTTTTAAACAACGTTTTAAGCTATGTCGTTTTTTCGGGTTGTAAAAAATGATTGTGTGGGCTAAAACGACATTTTAAATCAGTAGCAAGCTATGAGACGGGAGCGTTCGTTCTGGTAAAACTACCGTTTATAAAGGAGTAAGCACATTCATCATGCTGTAACAGACAGAAAAGCGCAAATCGTCTTTTACTAACACGGAATCAGCTAAAGCAGCCCAAAGGCGAATAGAACTTCCCCTTTAGAGTGCCGTTGTACGTGTTGTACGACAACGTCGTGGGCAACGTAGTTTTTAACCACTTAAGGACCGCCTACCGCACATTTACGTCGGCAGAATGGCACGGCTGGGCATATATATATACGTTGATTTTTGTACCCAGCCGTGGATCGCAGGCGCACGCCCGCGGCCCGGTCCGAAGCTCCGGGACCGCGGGACTCGCGGACCCGATTGCCGCTGGAGTGCGGCGATCGGTCCCTGGAGCTGAAGAACGGGGAGAGCCATGTGTACACACGGCTTCCCCGTGCTTCACTGTGGCCGCAGCATCGATCACGTCATCCCTGTTATAGGGGGACGTGATCGATGACATCACACCTACAGCCACACCCCCCTACAGTTGTAAACACACACACAGGGAACACTCAAAGTCACATCGCCCCCTTGTGGTTAACTCCCAAACTGCAACTGTCATTTTCACAGTAAACAATGCAATTTAAATGCATTTTTTGCTGTGAAAATGACAATTGTCCCAAAAATGTGTCAAAATTGTCCGAAGTGTCCGCCATAATGTCGCAGTCATGAAAAAAATCGCTGATCGCCGCTATTAGTAGTAAAAAAAAATGCAATAAAACTATCTCTTATTTTGTAAACGCTAGAAATTTTGCAAAAACCAACCGATAAACGCTTTTTGCGATTTTTTTTTTTTTCTTTTTTTTCTTTTACCAAAAATAGGTAGAAGAATACGTATCGGCCTAAATTGAGGGAAAAAAAAATTATATATATTTTGGGGGGATATTTATTATAGCAAAAAGTAAAAAATATAGCATTTTTTTCAAAATTGTCGCTCTATTTTTGTTTATAGCGCAAAAAATAAAAACAGCAGAGGTGATCAAATACCACCAAAAGAAAGCTCTATTTGTGGGGAAAAAAGGACGCCAATTTTGTTTGGGAGCCACGTCGCACGGCCGCGCAATTGTCAGTTAAAACAACGCAGTGCCGAATCGCAAAAAGGGGCAAGGTCCTTTAGCAGCATTTTGGTCCGGGTCTTAAGTGGTTAATGATGAAGTTGAAAAAACATTGTTTTTTGGACATGCTGAGGTGTCTGCTTTCAGAAACCGTCTAATTTATGCAATCTTTAGGCCTAACATGTTTTTTTTAAACGTGTGTGTAAAAAAACGCAAATGGATTTGGCAGCGAAAGCAAAAAGGAATTTTTACTTCTAAATTTTGTATCCCGGAGTTCAGTACTGAACAAAGGCCACCCTCCTTTGTTTTCTTGTGTTACTCTGCATTACTTGCAACAAAAAGACTGACTCACCTTTCCAAAGTAATATGTTTTATACGTTGACATATTTTCTTCTTTTTAAAGCTGTGATTGGACCCCCCACAAACCTGAAATTGACTATACAGGACAACGATTTACACATTGCTGTTGAAGCACCTGAAGGATTTAGGCACGAAGGTCTCCGTGGACTCTGTACGTGGATGTATCACCTGAAGGCTTGGAAAAACTCAACCCCTATGGAAGTAAGTGATGTGTTAAAGGATATATTCACCTTTAGCAATATGAAACACCCGTGTTTAGGACCAAACACCCCCATGACAACAGGTGGAGGTTCCTCTTCCCTGCAGCTGCTGTCACTTTTAAAATCGTCGGATGCGTGGGGCTCCACCAGCACAGTGGGGTCATTCATTCACAAATCTCTGTTAAATAAATTACAAATTCTGTTTGCCACTACGGCAGAAGGCTTGTAATTCTCAATGGACTACAAATGTTCTGATCAGTGTACCCTAAAGCCTCGTTCCCACGATCAGTTCGTTCTCATCGGTTAACTGATGAAGCTGACTAATGGTCTGATGTGCCTACACACCATCAGTTAAATAACTGATTGTGTCAGAACGCGGTGACGTAAAACACAACGACGTGCTGAAAAAAATGAAGTTGAATGCTTCCAAGCATGCGTCGACTTGATTCTGAGCATGCGTGGATTTTTAACCGATGGTCGTGCCTACTAACGATCGGTTTTGACCTATTGGTTAGGCGTCCATCGGTTACATTTTAAAGCAAGTTGGCTTTTTTTTAACCGAAGGTTAAGTAACTGATGGGGACTACACACGATGGGTTTAACCGATGAAAACGGTCCATCAGACCGTTTGTCCTCTGGTTGGCCTTAGTCCAGGGGTGCCCAACCTTTTGATGAGCCAGGGCCACTTTAGCGACTTGGTATCCGGTGGCGGGCCATAATGAGCGTAATGGGCGGATGACAAGTCCGTGTCCACTCTGCATATGCAGAGCAGACACGGACACAGGCTACGCTATTATTTTAAGTGGATTTGATTGGAGATAGGCGGGTGTAAACGGACACAAGTCAGTTTACATCTGCCGTTCTATAGAGGTGAATGGAGGGTCCGATTGGGTCCACCTGAACACTGTATAAATGTGAATGGTCTCTGAGGTGCTTCTAAAAGCGATCCAGTAGCTAATTGGCGACTTGGATCACTTTTAACGGTTAGAGAATCGCTGGCTCAAAAAAAAAAACAATATCTGGGTTATAGCATATTGCTTGCAGCGATAACCCCGGTACTCCAATTCAAACCAAGGACGTCTTTTGACTATGGTCCGGTAAGGAATTGGTTAAAAAAAATGTAACTACCTTTTTTCCCTAATCTATATACAACTGTCATGTGACCCAGCCCTTTCCCAGCCTGTCTGCAGGGGTTGTAAAGGTACAATTTTTTTTTCCCTAAATAGCTTCCTTTACCTTAGTGCAGTCCTCCTTCACTTACCTCATCCTTCCATTTTGCTTTTAAATGTCCTTATTTCTTCTGAGAAATCCTCACTTCCTGTTCTTCTGTCTGTAACTACACACTATAATGCAAGGCTTTCTCCCTGGTGTGGAGTGTCGTGCTCGCCCCCTCCCTTGGACTACAGGAGAGTCAGGACGCCCACTAACACACAGCTCCTTTATCTGCAACGTAGAGAGCATCCTGACTCTCCCGTAGTCCAAGGGAGGGGGCGAGCACGACAGTCCACACCAGGAAGAAAGCCTTGCATTACTGTGTGGAGTTACAGACAGAAGAACAGGAAATGAAGATTTCTCATAAGAAATAAGGACATTTAAAAGCAAAATGGAAGGATGAGGTAAGTGAAGGAGGACTGCACTAAGGTAAAGGAAGCTATTTAGGGAAAAAATTAAACCTTTACAACTCCTTTAAGGCAGAGAAAGAAAGGAGATACTGTGGGGAACAGCACAGTAAAGGAAGAAAGAATTGCGACAAAGCTGTTTTTTTGTTTTTTTTTCATTTTAACCACTTGCTTACTGGGCACATATACTACCAAAAATCGCAATAAGCGACTGGTTTGCTCAAAAGGTTATAGCACCTACAAAATAGGGGACAGAATTATTATTATTTATTTATTTTTTACTAGTAATATCTGCGATATTTTATTGGTACTGCAACATTATGGCGGAAACATCGGACACATTTTTGGCACCATTCACATTTATACTGCGATCAGTGCTATATATAAATATGTACTAATTATTGTATAAATGGGACTGGCATTGAAGGGGTTAACACTAGGGGGTGAGGAAGGGGTTTAAGGTGTACCGTGCATAGTGTTCTAACTGTGGGGGAGGTGACAGATCTGTGTCCCTATGTACAAGGGACACAGATCGGTCTCCTCACTCCCTGACAGGACGTGAATCTGTGTGTTTACACACACAGATCCACGTCCTTGTCTCTGTAACCGCCGATCGCTGGTGCCTGGCTGACATCGCAACCGCCAGGCACACGCATCAGCATCCCAGTGGCTGGAGGCCATATATAGACGGCTTTCCAGACATTTAGATCCATCCTACGGCCATGTAAAGTCGAACGGCCGTCAGGAAGTGGTTAAATAAAATAAAAAATTGGCCAGGCCTTTAATGATATTTGAGTGGAAATTGTTTTTGTATTATTTATTTTATTTTGCAGGTTATCGCTATGGAAGATAAAGTTTCTCACTTTACGATAAAAGCTGTGAAAGCCTCCGAAACCTATTGTGCGAAAGCACATACACGATGTGCGGAGGAAAACAGAACCGGACTTTATAGTGAGACTTACTGCATTCCAACTGGTACATATCCACTTAAGATAAAAGCTTGTACAAGGCCTGTTCATAAGTGTGTGCTTGTTTGTCTTTGTAACTAAATGCATCTATACTTCAGTTTTACTGCATGGGACATGAACTGTAATTTGCAGCTGCAGACAAATAAAAATAAATGGTCATTCCCTGTTTTAGATGCAATAAAAATGTCCAAAAACCTTGTGTCACTCCGCCTGGAACGGGAACCATTGCTACAAAGGAAGCATTGGCTTATGTGGCTCCTGCTTCCTTCACTGCTGGCACTGGCTCCATGCATTCTTATGCTCTGGGATGGTGAATCCCAAGCCCTGCTCTATAGAAGCCATGGTTTCCATACACATCTCTACTCCGTAGAAGCCATGGTTTCCATACACTTCTCTACTCCGTAGAAGCCGTGGTTTACATACACTGCCCTACTCCATAGAAGCCATGGCTTCTATATACTGCCCTACTGCATAGAAGCCATGGCTTCTATATACTGCCCTACTGCATAGAAGCCATGGTTTCCATACACTGCCCTACTCCATAGAAGCCATGGTGTCTATACACTGCTCTACTTCATAGAAGCCATGGTGTCTATACACTGCCCTACTTCATAGAAGCCATGGCGTCCATACACTGCCCCCGCTCCATAGAAGCCATGGTGTCCATACATTGCCTTACTTCATAGAAGCCATGGTGTCCATGCACTGCCCTACTCCATAGAAGCCATGGTTTCCATGCACTACCCTACTCCATAGAAGCCATGGTTTCCATACACTACCCTACTCCATAGAAGCCATGGTGTCCATACATTGCCCTACTCCATAGAAGCCATGGTGTCCATACATTGCCCTACTTCATAGAAGCCATAGTTTTCATACACCGCTTTACTAAAGAATATTGTGTGTTTCAGCAATACAGTTGCTCTTTAGATGGCAAATCACTTCAATGGTAACGGTATTCACCTGGTTTTGTGTGCCTTTTTATTTTTAGATCCTCGGTCTTACATGAAAGAGTGGATCATAGGGTCGGTTTTTGGGGCAATAATTGTGATCTCGGTCATTCTCTACATCTGTCTTTGCCCTTTGAAACGGTACTTGAAGCATGTATTCTTCCCTAAAAGCAAGCTGCCATCAAGCATTGAGAAGGTAAAGAGAAAATAGATGAAGGGGTAGTGACCAGGTTTTTTTTTTCTTTATAATGACCATAACTTAAAATATATATATTTAATAAAAAAGTGTGTATGTATGTGTATAATATATGTGTGTGTGTGTATGTATGTATGTCTCCTTACAGCCTTTTATGTTTATAGAGGTCAGTAGCTCAAACAAATATGTCCTCACATAGCTTTATGAGTTAGATGAGTGATTCACCACCCCTTCTTCCGCCTGCTATGTTCAGAGGGATCATGCAAAGTTTCAATCAGAAGCAGGGAGCCTGAAACCTCCAGGTTTTAGTGAACCTTAGTGGATGCAGATCTCTGAACGCAGTCTGTACCTGTATGTATGTATAGCGTAGCACGACCTATATATGAGAATAAGCTGTACATTGTGGAGTGCTGTTTTGTAAAGTATAGTGCAGGTGTTGGCAGCCCATTCAAAATAAACAGGCTTCCTTTATGCAAAGTGCCAATATGCACCGCACCTCAACACATAAAAACACACATTAGAATGTGGATTGGCCCTCCTTCCTATTTTATGTTCTGTTCTTTTCTCTTTTATAGGGTCTGCAGGATTCTCCTCCAAACTACATTAAAAACTTCTTTCTTCTCAATGAAGAAGAGACAACTGACAAGTGCTATATTATGCAGAACAGTCCAGTGGACGCCGAGGTCACCATAGATAAAAACAATTCAGGTGCTAAAAGCCGCGACTCCGGCAATTATTCCAATGAGGATGAGGTCACAGGCGACTCTGCAGCCACCAGTCGGTGCATTGACCCCACTGTGTGCATCAGCTGAGGACTCCATATTTTTATGTACAATTTTCTGTACTATCGCCTCTGATAGTATGTGATCACTATCATTGTTTTTATACTGACATTTGCAACACCTCTACCTGCATTATCCAGAATTCGTGTTCAAGAGAGCCTGTCATTTACCCCAGAAGGTGACATCTGAAGACATTTGGTGTGAGCGTACATTTCATGTTCTGAATCAGCAGGACTTTACTGGTTTGATTCATTAAATGTATTTATATATTTTCAGTTTTTATATAATTCATACAAGGTATGCAGCATTTAGGGTGTGTTTAGATCCATAAAGTCCTTATTTTAGTAGGGGTTACACTCAGGCCAGGACTGGCCATAGGGCACAGCAGGCATTTGCCTGGTGGGCTGCATTTCCTAACAAGAGCTGGCTAATGTGACAAAGAGTTCCAGAGGGCGATAACCATGACAGAAAATATGTGATTATATTGCATATATCATGTGCCTTGCTCTCACCTGCAGGTCTCTGGCTGCCGCAAGCCATGTGGGCCTCTAGGGAGTGACATAGACCATCTAAATCTTCCTGGACCGGTCCTTCCTTTAGCCTCGCCCCAGAATATGATGCCAGCGCTCAGTGGTAGTTGCTTATAAAAACCTGGTGGAGGAAGACAGAAAATAGAATCTGTAATGGGATGTACGTAGCCAGATTCTACTTCATTCTATTCTCCAGTTTTCTACTTCCCTATTGGGTCTGGTGTGGGCCTCCAGGCAGGGACTGTGACACGGGAAGGAACTTGCTCTGCTCGAGTAATCTTCCCACTGTGTCGCCTCTTGCGGCGCTCAATATCGATGCCCGGGGCTCATAGTGGATGCCAGTGTTCAGGGAGGGACAGTAGGCTGGTACCCTGGGCAACCCATTGGTGGAGGAATAAAGATGTATCCGGCTTCGCACATCGTGCAGGATACGCAACGTGCTTAGGATACACTATGGGCGTAGCCAGATACTGTCTTTATTCTTTTTCTCTGGGGCTGTACTGGTCTGACACCCTCCAATAGGCCCGCAGGGGTCTTGGTCCTCTCACAGTTTTTGCCCACAATGACTGAAGGAGGCTAAATCTAATTAAGACACTGAGAAACTGGTAGTTGTCATTATTTGTAATTAAAGAAAGGGCTGCTCAGTCTAAAATCTTTTGTCCCGGTCGAGGTCTGTTTACAGACTAAGGTCCCTATCTCAGTTAAAGTGCAAATCTGTAGGCAACACTTTTTGTTTTGGCTTTGGGTAGTGTGGGGCAGTGGTTCTCAACCCTGCCCGCAAGTACCCCCAACAGGCCACGTTTTTGGAAATTTCTCTTAGATAAAATAGCTGTCCAAAATACCAAGCCATCGACTCTGATTTAAAGGAAAACCTGCAAACCTCTTACGTGTCCCTATTGGTGACTACTGGGTTTCCTGTCTCTTCCCAGTCGGTGCTGTAATTGTCACCAGGACAAATAAATAGGAGAAGTAGAGAAAAAAAAAAAAAAACTGTCCATAGGTGGACTTTACTGTATTTGTATGTTTTTTGATTTAAAAAAAGGAAACATGGAAAACCTACAAACTCCATGTAGTGAGAACTGTGGTGGCATTGAATCCAGGACTGCCATATCTAGGGACTAACCACTAAGCTGGTGTGCTGCCCAGCAGTCTTTCCACTGTGATTGCATGGCAGAGATATAAAAAGAGTTACAAATGGCGCACATTTCTGCGTGTAGGTGAGCAGAGGATCCTGCCCATTCTGTGAAGTGTACCGGTTTACTTTACCCAGCGGCTTTCTCTGAGGGATTGTCCAATCTGGATGCTTTGTGATACAAAATGTAGCAACTTTCACGCCCCGTAGGTTGTGCTCACACCAATGGGTTTTATTACAGTGTGCTGGAAATAAAAAAAACATTTGCATGCTTTAGAACAGGGGTCTCCAAACTTTCTAAACAAAGGGCCAGTTTATTGTCCTTCAGACTTTAGGGGGGCTGGACTATGGCCAGTGGTAGTGGAAATTTTCTTGGCATCGGTGGGAGTAAATATCGGCATAATTGGTATTGGGGGAAAAGCAGTGCCCCATCATTGGGAGGAATAGTGCCCCATCATTGGTTTAACTTCAGACATGTGCCATTGTAAAAAGTCGGCCACAAGGTGGCTCTACAATGCCGGGAGGCCATCTTTTACGGCTTTGGCTCCTCCGGCCACTGGGGGGCACGCGAGAGCCCGCCAGGTACCCGCGATCGGCCGTTACACAGCCAAGGACGTGAATCTCTGTGTGTATAATGTGAAAGATTTTACTCCGCGAGAATCGTAATCTTTTTCTAAGCAAAAAAATTGAGATTCTCATTTTGGCCAGAATTGTGCAGCTCTACTGTGTAGGTCAGTGGTCTCCAAACTGTGGCCCTTTGCCTGCCTTTATCCGGCCCTTGGGGCACTATTCCTCTTACTGTAATGAGGCACTTTTCGTCCAACTTATACTCAACAGCGAGGGAACATTTCTCCCCCTGACACCAATAATAGGGCATTATTCCTCCCCATGATACCAACGATGGGGCACTATTCCTTCCCCCATATACCAAATATGGTGATGTTTATGCCCACTGATGCCAGGAAAATTTCCACTACCACTGGCCACTTGCCGCCCCCCCTAAAGTCTGAAAAACAATAAACTGGCCCTTTGTTTATAACGTTTGGAGACCCCTGGTGTAGGTGAATGAATCCCCTGCTGGGCTGTTGAGTGGATGCAGCTGCCATTTGGCCGACAATATTCAGCCCGACTCCTCTTCCCTTTTTTTTTTTTTTTTTTTGTCAAATTTCTACGGTTCCTCGCCATTAACACAACAGTATCTTATTTTACCCTCTGAACACTTCTTAAGGAATTAATACCCGTTCATTATGTTGTGTTGCTGATAACGAATCTACTGTTGTTCATTTTTAATGTGGTACAAAAACACAGTTTTTGGGGTTTTCTATTGTTTCCTTGATCTGCTGGTCTTATTTTTAAGTGGCAAATTCAGTGGCACATTTTGGTGCGATTTTATTGTTTACACGTGACTCTTTATAAGAGTTGTAGTAAGGATATCATTTCCTGCCATCACGGTTTTAACTGTGCCGTATCACCATGACTGAATAGCAAGTTTTTAAAGGTTCTTCTAGCTGGGGCATATTGCATGGACTGTATTATTATTATTTTTTTCTGGTTCAATTTGTTTATTGGATATTTTTAGTTATAAGCATTAATTATCGCATACAATGTATGTACTATATTTTCTTTACAGCTGAACTCCAGCAGTTAGGCCTCATGCACATGGGATTTTTTTGCTATCGCTCCTAGATGCCCTTCCTCCTGGCCGCCGTGTTTTAGCAGCACATCAAGCACTTGGGCGTTAAAGTGATTGTAAGGCTTCATGTTTTATTTATTTTTTAATAACAAACATGTCATACTTGCCTCCACTGTGCAGCTTATTTTGCAGAGTGGCCCTGATCCTACTCTTCTGGGGTCCCTCGTCGGCTCTCATGGCTCCTCCCCGCATTAGATAATCCCCCTAGGAGAAATGCTCTCCCTGGGCGTTACCTTGCGGGTGAGCTCCTGAGTCCAGCATTTGTAACCATAGACACGAATGCAGGACCCGGCTCCGCACCATTTAATTTGATTGACAGCAGCGGGAGCCAATGGCTGCGATGCTATCAATCTATCCAATCAAGAGTCGGGACCCCATGCAGAAGAGAGGGAGAGCGTGCCTCCGCCGAGGGAATGAAGGGGTCCAGGGGAGAAAAAACGGGGGGGCTGGTCACTGCCAGAAGTTTTTTCACCTTAATGCATAGAATAGAAAAACACGAAGGTTTACAACCCCTTTGATTTATTTAATTGGCCAGAATGATAATATATTACACAAACGTATACAAATTCCAATGGCATAAAAACAATGGGCCAGATTCTCAAAGGAGATACGTCGGTGTATCTCAGATACACTGTCGTATCGCAGTTTTTTTCAATGGGTATCTATGCGAGTGATTCTTAAAATCACTCGCATAGATACACTAAAGATCTGACAGGTGTAAAGCAATTACACCATCGGATCTTGAATGTAATGACTTCGCCGGCCGCTAGGTGGCCTTTACGTTGTTTTCTCATTTGCCTGTGCAAATGAGCCTAATATGCCGATTCCCGAACGTTTTTGCGACGCGGCGACGTAGGTTGCGTACGCGTATGGTTACCTCTGCTGTATGAAGGGGATGGTTCCGAAGTGCCGTCGTTGCCATGTTAAGTATGGCGTCAGGTCAGCGTCGTCTTTTTCCTTCGGTTACGTTGTTTTACTAAGTCGTTTGCGAATAGGGAATTGCGTAAGTGACGATCACGTCGTTTTGACGTCGGTTTCAACGACGCTTTCTGACGTGAGCTGGAGCATGCGCACTGGGCTTTTTTCCCGGCCGGCGCATGCGCACTTCGTTTGATGCGGGGGCGCGCTTAATTTAAATACAGCACGCCCCCTCCTTCAGTATTTGAATTACGCGGCCTTACGACGCCGCATTTACGCTACTCCGCCGAAAATTACGGAGCAAGTGCTTTGAGAATACGGCACTTGCTCCAGTAATTTGCGTAGACGTAGTGTAAATACGATACGCTACGCCGCCAGATACGCCATTTTTTGAG
Source organism: Rana kukunoris (assembly GCA_029574335.1). Taxonomy (NCBI): domain Eukaryota; kingdom Metazoa; phylum Chordata; class Amphibia; order Anura; family Ranidae; genus Rana; species Rana kukunoris. The sequence continues at coordinate 580,636,934 of CM056050.1, read as the reverse complement.
AATCTGGCCCAATGGGTGTACAATTAAATTACAGCCATGAAAGTCCAATATGTGAACAACTATTCACCACTACCAATTAGTGGGTGTACTGCTCACCTAAAGCCGCGTACACACGATCGGTTTGTCCGATGAAAACAGACCGATGGACTGTTCATTGGACAAACCGATCGTGTGTGGGCCCCATCGGTCTTTTTTCCATCGGTGTTAAAAAATAGAACATGTTTAAAAATGTTCCTATGGATAGAAAAATCCGATCGTCTGTGTGGAACTCCATCGGAGAAAACTCCACGCATGCTCAGAATCAAGAGAGAAAGGAGTCACCGCTCCAGGTGGGATCACTAAATGGTTACAGGTGGTGCAGGATACCGAGGGTGCTGGCGGTGCACTAAGCAAAATGAAGACAAAGAAAAATGGATAGCCGCACTCCGAAACCTGATGGGTGGTCTTTAATTCAATAGACAGCATGTACAAAAATAGGGTCACAGCAGTGGAAACAAGGAACCACCGACGCGTTTCGCACTGGATCAGTGCTTATTCATGCTCAGAATCAAGTCGACGCATGCTCGGAAGCATTGAACTTCATTTTTTCGTAGTGTTTTACGTCTCCGCGTTTTTGCACGGTCGGAATTTAGTCTGATGGTGTGTAGGCAAGACTGATGAAAGTCAACTTCATCGGATATCTGACGAAAAAATCCATCGGATTAGATTCCATCAGATATCCGATCGTGTGTACACGGCTTAACAAATAATTAGTTCATTGCCAAGAGAAAGGATAAAACACACACATCTATCTTGATTGAGAAAGAAATCCCTGGGGTAGTTCTCCAGATAGAAAACTCACATCAAAGACTGATGCCGCATACACACACGCCAGTTTTTCGTGATGAGAAAAATGCAATTTTTTAAATTGGTTGTGCACGATCGTGTTCAGGCTCGAGAACATTTTTCTCAATGAAAAAAACGTTAAAAATTTAGAACCTGCTCTATTTTTTCTCGTCGTTTTTTGTGTGTAGGCAAGGCAGGCTTGTGAAGAATCGCGTCGAGTAAAACTTTTTTTTTTTTCAGTGAGATGAATAACGGTCGTGTGTACGCGGCATGACGCTCTTCATATAAAGTGGATAATTGTATCGTGACTGTATCACTCCAAATGCAGTGACTGTAATTTAATTGTACATGCGTTGTTTTTTTGCCATTGGAATTTGTATACGTTTATGTAATATTGGAAGGTTTCTTTTAGCACATTATTACTTTATTAATTTTCATTTTTATTTACCTGATTTTGCTGGAGTTCAGCTTTAAAGAAAGACACGCTGTAGTGTATGTTCACTGTACAATTTATTATTGTCATTTTTACATAAAAGTATGTTTTTGGTGCTTCTCTGTGCCGTGTTTTCATCCATTGGATTTCACATGTTCACCTCAGATTAGTGGCTATCAGTGTGTAAAGCCCCATACACACGATCGGACTTCCAACAAACTTTTCTGTGGATGTTTGTTTGAAGGGCGTTGGCCGTGAACTTGGTATGCATACACACGGCAGGACTTTTTCCGCAAACTTTTCCAAAATCGCATGTTTTTTTTCTGCTCTTTATCGCCACCCTTTGGTCAACTTTTGCTATTGTTAGTTGATTTTAAAGCGGAGGTTCACCCTAAAACAATTATATACCATTACATCCAGCATACTTCGGATATGTACAGTATGCTGGTATTTTTTTTTTTTTCGTTGTACATACCGTTCTAAAGTTCTTTTTCACCCGGCTTCCGGGTTCTCACTCCCGCGGGGAGTAGGCGTTTCTATGAAGAGGCGTAGATGATTGACGTGCGGATAAGGTGCGTCACGCGATCCAAAAATAGCCAAACTGGGACTCGGCTCTATACGGCGCCTGCGCAGTCAGCTCTACAGGGCTCCTAGTCGGTGTGCAGGCGCCATATAGCGCTAAGTCCCAGTTCGGCTATTTTCGGAACACATGACGCACCTTATCCGCACGTCAATCATCTACGCCTCTTCATAGGAACGCCTACTCCCCGCGGGAGTGAGAACCCGGAAGCCGGGTGAAAAAGAACTTTAGAACGGTATGTACAGCGAAGCATACTGTACATATCCGAAGTATGCTGGATGTAATGGTATATAGATGTTTTTTAGGCTCCATTCAGACCTAGGCGTTTTGTCGCCCGACGCTGCAGCAGCCTGTGATACGCTGGAGGGGCGAATTTACATTGTCGGCTATGGAGATGGTTCACATCTCTACGCCGAACGCCGAAACGTTGTACGCCTGAAGCCTGAAACAAGTCCAGGATCCTTTTTTTCAGGCGTATTCGGTGTTCGGCCATAGCCGACAGTGTAAAATTCTGCCCTCTAGCAAAAAAACAATAGGCGTTTAGTCGCCGCAAATCGCGGGGACAAAACGCCTATTGCATGTCGCCCGAATATGCCGCTGCCGCCGACGCCTAGGTCTGAATGGAGCCTTAGGGTGAACCTCCGCTTTAACATTGGTTCTGAGCATGCGTATTTGTAATTTGGACTGAAGTCTGATGGATTTCTGTACACACGGCAGGACTTTGCACTGTAGGACTTCTGTTGCCGAAAAGTTTGTCCGTTTGCAGAGCGAACTTTTGTCCGATGAAAACCGAAAAAGTTTGTCCGAAGGAGCGTACTCACGCTCTGATTTTTTTTGAAAACCTGTAAATTTAGAAGTTTGTTGTCAAATAGTCCAACCGTGTGTATGGGCCTTTAGGCTAGGTTTACACTGAATGCGAATTCAATATTGCGGTAAAAATCTTGGGCCATATTCAGAGAGCCGTAAATCCAGTATAACTGGTGTTAGACTGGAGTAATTTCAAATTACGCGCGTTTTCTAGCTAGTCGGAAGCCTCAAACCATGAATAGACGGCTGCGGGCCTTAATTCGACTGGATTACGTGTTTGTACGCCTTCGGATCTACGCTGCAATAAAATTGCGGCCACTGGGTGGACTTCCCGTCGTTTTCCGCGTCGGGGTAAGCAAATGAGCTTTTGCCGGCGATCCCCGAAATTACGATCTTCATTCGCAATCTCTTACGGCACCTTTTAGTCATCTTTCTTTCTTGCGTAACACTATACCAGCTTTTTGCTGCTCTAATATTAGACAGCCCATGTTAAGTATTGCCGTCGTTCCCGCGTCGAATTTCTACGTTTTCCGACGTCTTTTATTATGTTTTACGTAAGTCGTCCAGGAATAGGAATGTTTGTAAACAACGCTACTCAAACAATGAATGACGTAACAACGGGAAATTTCTGAACGGAGCATGCGCAGTTCGATCGTCGCGGGGACACGCTTAATTTAAATGCTTCACGCCCCCTAATCGCGTATTTCGATTACGCGGCGAGAAATAGACTACGCCGCCGTAGTGTACGGGCAAAAATCTACCAGAATTCGGTGTAGAGCCTGGTAAAATACGGCAGCGTAGAGTATTTCGATTACGCAGCGCAATATTAAGTGTATCTGAATCTGGCCCCTTGTTTTTTACCGTGATTTCGTGGCTGCATTTTTGCCATGGATTTGCCGTGATTTCCCTGCGATTTCAGGGAATGCCAGTCTATAGAGCTGAATTTGCATAGCACACGGGTCAAACTCGCACAGGAACCGCAGCATATATTCGCAACGCATTGATGTGAACGGCACTAATGTTAAACTATATAATTTTAAATGACTTGCGAATTTGAGAAATCGCAACGGCTCAAATTCGCAATAGAATTTGCAGCAGTGTGAACCTAGCCTCTGCTGCAAATTCTATTGCGAATTTGATCCGTTGCGATTACTCAAATTCGCAAGTCATTTTACTAACAAGTTTTCCATGAGTGCCGTTCACATCAATGCGTTGCAAATCTAAGCTGCGTTTAAAAAAGGGTCCTGTGCGAGTTTGATCTGTGTGCGATGCGAATTCGGCTCTATAGACTGGCATTCCCTGAAATCGCACCTGCGAATCGCAGCAAAATCACGGACACGAAATTGCGTGATTTTGAGGACGCAGCAGTGTGAATTTAGCCTTAGGCAGTATTTTGCTTCCTGTACAGCTGCTGAGATCAAATCAATGACAGTATAAGCCCAGGTTCACGCCGACAGCGGGAATAAAATCGCGTGAGTTCAGCTGAAAATCAAAGTCGATCTGAGACGACTTCATCCTAATCTGTCTGGGAAACAAACAAACTCACTTCTGTTTTTAGGCAAAATTGCACTAAATTGTAAATATGTAAATACATTTTCTTCCCTTTTTGAAAAAAACAAAATATTCACTTGGTTTTAATAAATACAGAAATATAACCCGTGATATTAATATTTTTGATCATATTAACTTTTCCTTCTGTTTTTGTACTTTGTTGTTTATTTTTGCACAATTTATTCCAATAAAATGTTATCAGTTGTCAATGTGTCCTGTTTTATTGTCCTCTTTGTGTTGCTTCAAAGCAGGCCATGTTTTCTTGGTTTCTATAAAACTGTATTAAACCCAAAAGCAAACATTAATGGCGCGTACACACCATTGTTTTTCCCGATGTGAAAAATAAACTTTTTTTTTTATGTCATTAAAAACGATCGTGTGTGGGCTCCAGAGCATTTTTTGCGACGTTAAAAATGGGCATAAAAAATTTACAACATGCTCTAAATTTTCGCGTCGTTTTTCACGTTGACGTTTTCAACGTCGTAAAAAATGTGTGGGCTTTAACGACGTGAAAATAACGCGCATGCTCAGAAGCAAGTTATGAGATGGGAGCGCTCGTTCTGATAAAACTAGCGTTCGTAATGGAGATGGCACATTCATCACGCTGTAACAGCCTAAAAAGCACAAAGACTGAAAAGCGCGAATTGGCAAAAGCAGCCCCAAGGGTAGCGCCATCCGAATGGAACTCCCCTTTATAGTGCCGTTGTACGTGTTGTACGTCACCGCGCTTTGCAAGAGCATTATTTTTCCACGATCGTGTGTAGGCAAGGCAGGCTTAACAATAATCGGGTTGGAAAAAAAAAACTTAGTTTTTTTCTAGACCATTAAAAATGGTCGTGTGTAGGCTGCATAATGCCCCGTACACACGATCGGATATTCCTTTGGAAAAACCTTGGATTTTTTTTTTCGATGGAATTCCGCTCAAGCTTGGCTTGCACACACACGGTAAAGAACGCGGTGACGTACAACACTATGACGAGCCGCGAAAATTAAGTTCAATGCTTCCGAGCATGCGTCGGAATTTTGTGCATCAGAATTGTTAGACGATCGGATTTTCCGATAGGAATTTTTTTCGTCTGAAAATTTGAGAACCTTCTCTCAATCTTTTGCTGGTGGAAATTCGACAGCAAAAGTCCGATGGAGCATACACACGGTCGGAATTTCTGTTCAAAAGCTCACATTGGACCTTTCTTGTCGTAATTTCCAATTGTATGTACGCGGCATTATTATATTGCAGCTTACCAATTCTTCGATGTGATGGCTGCATTTGTTTTTTTTAGACTTTTTCTTTTTTTCTTCTGGCCATCTGATGAGAACGGTCTGATGGACAGTTGTCATCGTTTAACCGATGAAGCTGACTGATGGTCCGTCGCGCCCACACACCATCGGTTAAATAACCGACCGTATCAGAACGCGGTGACGTAAAACACAACGACGTGCTGAAAAAAATGAAGTTCAATGCTTCCAAGCATGCGTCGACTTGATTCTGAGCATGCGTGGATTTTTAACTAGAGGCCGACCGCCCGCCGTCATATTACTGCGGGACGGTGGCTCTGCTGGGCGAGAGCCCGTAGCTATACGTCCGCTCTTTAGTCCCCGCTCGCCCCCGAGTCCCGCGCGCCTGCCCGGCGGGTACGATCGCCGTCGGGCACGCACGCTCGTTCGTTACAGAGCGGGGAACGGGAGCTTTGTGTGTAAACACATACCTCTCGTTTCTGTCAGCGGGGGAAACGCTGATCTTCTGTTCATACAATGTATGAACAGAAGATCAGTGATTTCCCCTAGTGAGGCCACCCCCCATACAGTCAGAACACACCCAGGAACACACTTAACCCCTTCCTTTTTTAGAAGTGATCACATTCCCTCAGTGGCATAAGGAGCTCAGAGAGCTGGGGGAGGAGAAACAGCAGCACACTGAATGCGCTGTGCAGATTGGCCCCCATCACGGACAGAAAACTGACCACACCGTGCTCTCATGCCTAGCATAGTCAGTTTTTTTAATAGAAAAGCAGAGGGACTGGCAGGAACGTCAGGTATTTCACACAAAGGAAGCCAGGGCCGATTCTAGGGTCACAGGCGCCTGGGTGCAGAAATATTTATGGCGCCCCCACATGGGCGTGGTCATCTTACTAACTCCTCCCCTTTACAAACATTTCTACGTCAACAACTCAAACACAGAGATGCTCCCCTTCATTACTCTGGGATCCTCCCATGATCTCTTAACAATAAACAAATTACAGGAAGAGAGTACACTAATGGAGCCTGGAGGGGAGTCTTGGACACAGAGAGAGTCTGGTAGAAAGAGCCCCCAGACATACTACAGACATAGTACAGGAGAAGGTCAGAAACTGCAGACATAATACAGGAGATGGTCAGAGACTGCAGACATAATACAGGAGATGGTCAGAGACTGCAGACATGAAACAAGGAGATGGTCAGAGACTGCAGACATGAAACAAGGAGATGGTCAGAGACTGCAGACATGAAACAAGGAGATGGTCAGAGACTGCAGACATGAAACAAGGAGATGGTCAGAGACTGCAGACATGAAACAAGGAGATGGTCAGAGACTGCAGACATGAAACAAGGAGATGGTCAGAGACTGCAGACATGAAACAAGGAGATGGTCAGAGACTGCAGACATGAAACAAGGAGATGGTCAGAGACTGCAGACATGAAACAAGGAGATGGTCAGAGACTGCAGACATGAAACAAGGAGATGGTCAGAGACTGCAGACATGAAACAAGGAGATGGTCAGAGACTGCAGACATGAAACAAGGAGATGGTCAGAGACTGCAGACATGAAACAAGGAGATGGTCAGAGACTGCAGACATGAAACAAGGAGATGGTCAGAGACTGTAGACATGAAACAAGGAGATGGTCAGAGACTGCAGACATGAAACAAGGAGATGGTCAGAGACTGCAGACATGGTACCAGAGACGGTCAGAGACTGCAGACATGGTACCAGAGACGGTCAGAGACTGCAGACATAGTACCAGAGATGGTCAGAGACTGTAGACATAGTACAGGAGATGGTCAGAGACTGCAGGCATGAAACAAGGAGATGGTCAGAGACTGCAAAACATACTACAGGAGATGACCAGAGACTGCAAACATACTACAGGAGATGGCCAGAGACTGCAAAAATACTACAGGAGATGGCCAGAGACTGCAACAATACTACAGGAGATGGCCAGAGACTGCAAACATACTACAGGAGATGGCCAATGCCTGCAGACATAATACAATCAAGGTTGGTCAGAGACTGCAGACATGATACCAGAGATGGTCAGAGACTGCAGACATGATACCAGAGATGGTCAAAGACTGCAGACATGATACCAGAGATGGTCAAAGACTGTGGGAATTATACTAATATTATAAAGATATCAATGCTTTAAATGTAGCCTTCCAGTGCCCACCAAATGCAGCCTACCAGTGCCCACTCCAGTAGCCAGCAGGATCCATAGGTCTGTGGCCAGTTCCCAGCAGGACCTACAGCCTGTGGGTCCTCCCGGGAGCTGGCTCCCAGACATCTGGGTCCTGCCGGGAGGTGGCTCCCAGACCCCTGGGTCCTGCCGGGAGCTGGCTCCCAGACGCCTGGGTCCTGCCAGGAGCTGGCTCCCAGACCTCTGGGTCCTGCCGGGAGCTGGTTTCCAGACCTCTGGGTCCTGCTGGTCCACAGCCAGCTCCCAGCAGGACCCACAGATCCAGCAGCCAGCTCCCAGCAGGACCCATAGGTCCGGCATCCAGCTCCCAGCAGGACCCAGAGATCTGGGAGCCACCTCCCGGCAGGACCCACAGATCCGTCAGCCAGCTCCCAGCAGGACCCAGCAGAGCTGGCTGCGGGCCTATGGGCCATGGCTAGCTCCCAGCAGGACCCACAGGTCATGAGCAGCTCCCAGCAGGAGGGAAAATAGATAGGATGGTCATGTGGAGGGTCAGCTGGGGGGGGTGTGTCAGGGTTTCTCTCCTCAGCGATGGGCTGCTAGTTCAACAGGACAGGTCCTCCTTCTTGTAAGTTGCACGGCCTCCTCCATTCATGGGGGGGGGGGGGTTGATGGTGATGCTCTTGTCCTGGGGTCAATTTCTATTTAATGCACTGACTGCAGCATGCCCATTCTCTCCTTAGCCTGAGGCTGCTGCGCTGCTCTCCAGACTCTCTATACCCACTGTGAGCAGGGAGCTTGTGCGCGCAGCCACAGACTACAATTCCCAGAAGAAATGGTGGCAGGCCGGCGGCCGTGATGTCACTGACGTCAGCTAGCCCAGGCTTCCTCCGTGACCCGCTCGGAGAGAGAAAATACAATTGTTAGTGGGTGGCCGCGGCTCCTGGCGCCGACCCCCCCCCCCCCGCACCTGACGTTACGGCTTGTATTCACTGGCGGACTGCACCGCCTAACAGTAGCCTTGCCGTTGCAGTCGCTCCTTACTCCGAGCACATAGACACCTCGGCACCTCCCCTCTCTGGGCGCCCGGGTGCGGGGCACCCCCCGCACCCGCCTAGGATCGGCCCTGAAGGAAGCGATACAAACAGAACAGGAGACTTTTCTCATACAAATACATGGTACAGCAGGCACAAATCAGGAATATGAAATGTTGGGTTTACACATTCTTTAATCCTGAAAATAATTCATTATAGCTTTTGGAAGCCTTGTCATTTCACAGATGGAAACAGACACGTCTTGAGTTTTTCTTTAGTAATTTTCTTGGAAAACTCTTTAATTGTCTCTTTATTGTTATTTAGTTCCAGCTCTGCGTCATTGTTCCCTCTGGTCTGGATATTCATTGTTAAAGTGAACCTGTTCCCTACACACAGCATCATATTAAAGTAAATGGCGTTCCTAAAAGAGAAGTATGTATTTTTTTTTAAGATTCATACTTACCTAGGTGGATGCTACATCTGTCCCCTGTCTGGCTCCTCCCTACACGTTGCGTCACTGACAAGAAAGTCACTTGTCAGGGACACAACACGCTGGGGGGCGCCAGGCGATGTCCCTTCCGGTTGCATTCAAAACCTTCTTCCTTTTTTAGAAGTGATCACATTCCCTCTGTTCTCAGCTGCATAAAGAGCTCAGAGAGCTGGGGGAGGAGAAACAGCAGCACGCTGAATGGCCGTGCAGATTGGCCCCCATCACGGACAGAAAACTGACCACACCGTGCTCTCATGCCTAGCATAGTCAGTTTTTTAATAGGAAAGCAGAGGGACTGGCAGGAACGTCAGGTATTTCACACAAAGGAAGCAATACAAACAGAACAGGAGACTTTTCTCATACAAATACATAGTACAGCAGGCACATATCAGGAATATGAAATGTTGGGTTTACACATTCTTTAATCCTGAAAATACACACAGCATCATATTAAAGTAAATGGTGTTCCTAAAAGAGAAGTATGTCTTTTTTTTTAAGATTCATACTTACCTAGGTGGATGCTGCATCTGTCCTCTGCCTGGCTCCTCCCTACACGTTGCGTCACTGAAAGTCACTTGTCAGGGACACAACGCGCTGGGGGGAACCAGGTGATGTCCCTTCCGGTTGCATCCAAAACCTGAAATTTGGATCTGTCAGCGTCTTTCTCACATGTGACCCAGCGGTCTAACCTAACTGATTTCTAATGCGATTTTAACTGTAAGTCTACATGTTTTTTAATAAATTTGAACATTACTACTACACTATTTGGATTTCCATTTTGTTTCAAGTATTGGACGTTTGGGCATCATCTACAATCGAGCGATTTATATCCTATGGAGACGAATGAATGAATGAAAAATGTATATAGTGCAACACATGCGAACTGAATCGCCTCAGGGCGCTTGGTATCCATTTCCTCCTTTACGTTGCCTTCAGAATAGATGGGTTTTGAGTTTTTTTCTGAAGGCCTGGTGATTCACTTCCGTTCGGATGCTGGTTGGTAGGGCGTTCCATAGTCTAGGTCCTTGGACTGCAAATCTTCATTCTCCTTTGGACTCGTATCGGGCCTTGGGTATCTGGAGTAGATTTTGGTTGGTAGAACGAAAAACGCGATCGAGGTTGTGAGATTAAAATTTTTCGCATAGGTATTGGGGGGCACTTCCTTGTACACATTTGTATGTTAGGCATAGTGCCTTAAACTTTATTTTGTCTTTTACTGGCAACCAGTGAAGGGATCTCAGGGAGGGAGAGATTGATTCCCAGGGTTTTATACCTGTTACAAGTCGTGCCGCCATATTCTGGATGACTTGTAGACAAGCAATTTGGTACTTTGGGAGTTGGAGGTAAAGGGCGTTTGCATAGTCGAGTCTGGAATTGATTTAATGGAAGATTATGACTTTGAGTCCTAAGATGAGCGGCCATTGAACACACTGGGAGTGAACACTGGATTACATGTGATTATCACTACACTTGAAGATCTATCGCAGCATATTTTTAAGAACTTTCTATTGTGTCGTCCACCTCTCACTGGTTGCACTGCCTTTTTTGGCTGATAAGAGTCGGTTCACACTCCTGCGGCACGACTCCGGGGGCGACTCTGCAAGTCGTCCTGAGGACGACTTCAGAGGCGACCAGCAAAACGACTTCTGTATCGCCCCGAGCCGGCCCTGAAGTCGTGCAGAAACCTTTTTCTAAGTCAGAGCGACTTGTGTCGCTCCTATTAGAACGGTTCCATTGCATTGAATGGGACGCGACTCGTCAGGTGGCTGAGCCGCCCCAGTGTGAACCGGCTCTAAGGCCGCGTACACACCGAGGGACATGTCCACTGAAACGGTCCGACGGACCGTTTCCAGCGGACATGTCTCCTCCGGATTTTCATCCGACAGCGACGGCGTGTACACACCATCGGATCAGACAGCGCGGTGACGTGGCGGTGACGTTGATGCCGCCACGTCACCGCACCAGGAAGTAAACAACTTCCACGCATGCGTCGAATCCATTAGACGCATGTGCGGGCAGATATGTCCGCTGGTTAGTGTACTAACCAGCGGACATATCCAACGGACATGTCTCCGGCGGACAAATTTTAAAGCTTGCTTTAAAATTTGTCCGCCGGTCAGACATGTCCGCTAGCCCATACACACGATCGGATTTGTCTGCTGAAACGGTCCCTCGGACCAGTTTCAGCGGACAAATTTGATTGTGTGTACACAGCCTAAGAGTTTTTTTGTATGCTTATACTGTATTGATTATATTATTAGATGTTTATGTTTAATACTCTTACTGTTTAAATATTTTTTTGTGTCACATATTGAGAGTTCACTTTATCTCAACACTCTTTTGTTTCTCACTATGGATTAACATTTTTTTCAAAGATTTAGTGCCACTCCACTGCTTATTAAAATATAACGGCTTCAACTCTTCTGGGAAGGCTGTCCACAAGGTTTAGGAGTGTGTCTATGGGAATGTTTGACCATTCTTCCATAAACACATTTGTGAGGTCAGGCACTGATGTTGGACAAGAAGGTCTGGCTCCCAGTCTCTGCTCTAATTCATCAACAAAGGTGTTCTATTGGGTTGAAGTCAGGACTCTATGCAGGCCAGTCAAGTTCCTCCACCCAAACTCGCTCATCCATGGCTTTGTGGACTGGTCCAAATCATTTGGTGGAGGGGGATTATGGTGTGGGGGTTGTTTTTCAGGGGTTGGGCTTGGCCCCTTAGTTCCAGTGAAGGGAACTCTTAAGGCATCAGAATACCAGGACAATTTCATGCTCCCAACTTTGTGGGAACAGTTTGTGGATGGCCCCTTCCTGTTCCAACATGACTGCGCACCGGTGCACAAAGCAAGGTCCATAAAGACATGCATGAGCAAGTTTTGGGATGGAGGAACTTGACTGGCCTGCACAGAGCCCTGACCTCAACCTGATGGAACACCTTTGGGATGAATTAGAGTGGAGACTGTGAGCCAGGCCTTCTCGTCCAAGATCAGTGCCTTACCTCACAAATGCTCTTCTGGAAGATTTTTCCTATAGACACACTCCTAAACCTTATGAACAGCCTTCCCAGAAGAGTTGAAGCTGTTATAGCTGCAAAGGGTGGATTAACTCAATATTGAACCCTACGGACTAAGAATAAAGTTCATGTATGTGTAAAGGCAGGAGTCCCAATACTTTTGGTGATATAGTGTATCTCTGTATGGGGCAGTCGGTAAGTGGATAACATAATTAACTCTGTCTGTACTATGTTCACAGTTCTTCTTTGATAGATTATTCTAAAATTCCTATTTTTTAAGTTAGGCTAATTCTTTTATCAAGAACCACTAAAATGTTTTCTCTTCTTATATTATTGTATATTATTCAATATATATATATATATATATATATGCATGTGTGAAAAGTATGTAACGCAATAAGTGTCTATTTTCCTTGAGAATTTTATATCAGATACAGTATGCTTTAAAGAAGTTATAACTCAGCATTGGAAAAGGGACAAACAAAAGTTGTTTGGTTGCCACTATCTCCCCCCATGCTCCAGACGCGTTCAACCTCTTCCCTTCCCCCTACTGCATTCCTAAATGGACTTCGGCCTCCCCCTCCTTGTCCTCACTTCACTGAAGGAAACCCAACATGGCGACTGTGCAGGGTGCCTGAAATGACACGTTGGCTTACAAGGATGATGTGTGCAGCATGGCCAGGAATGGACTTCCAAGGAGAAACCACTTTTTATGTGAACTGACCTATGAGGGCTCCATGCCAAAAACAGACGTCACAGGGGGCGTGTAGTAAGGGGACTGGGATGTGTGGACTGAACCAATCAAATGCATGTATTTGTGATTTTATGCTGTTAATAAAAGAGCTGACTAGGCTCCAGCAAGCCCTCTCTGAGTTGGACGCTGGAAAAGGTGAGATGAAGATTCTGTGTCTGGATATATTTCACCTTATAATTTGGTTCAAGCGGTAGAAAGGGGGTAATCCTGAAATTTTCTCAGGAAATGAATCCTTGACAATTGGCGACCAACGTGGCTTTGCTTTTTTATCTGACCAGTCGCAACGGAAGCTTGAATGGAGAGACCCTGTTCAAATCTGCAGCATAGCAGACTCTCTCCCTTCATTTGCTTTTTGTTGCTCCTGGCCAGTCTAAAGATGGGAAAGTTCTTGAGCAAAGTTTTCTGCCGGGTTGATGTCTTTGTTTTGCGTTTGATGTCTATGTTTTCAGTTTGACGTTTGAAGTTTTATGTTTCATGTTAGTTTGAATGTGGCTGTTTCGGGTATATGTCTGTAGGTGGCGGGTGGACAGCATCTTCCCTTCAGGGGTCCTGAGCCGGTGTCTTGGGGTGGAGATATATATATGAGCATGGTGTCACTGGATTCATTCCTAAAACATCCGTGATTTACTGGTGTTTGGTTAAGTGAGGTTGGCAATATGCGAATGTATATATGTCTGGTCTGAAGAGAGAGGTTTTTGGGGGTTGTCTTGACTAAGAGAGCTGAGAGTTCTTGGCTTAGGGAGCCAAGAGGTTTGGGGGTTCACTTAGCTTAGGGAGCTAAGAGTTTTTGTGGGGGTTGACTTAACTTAGGGAGTTAAGGGTACTTGGTTAAGAAGAGCTGAGGTATTTCTTTTTAAAGAGCTGAGGGTTACGGTAAGTCCTACCCAGTTTACATTATACATATGTGTATAGAGACAAAATACATTTATGTATATATATATATTTTTTATACCTGTATGTATGTGTGTGTGTGTATATATATATAAAATGTATTTTGTATATATGTAAAACAGTTTTTTATAAAGTTATATGTTTGTAAAAGTTTTAATAAACAAAATTATACAATCTTATGAAAACTGCAAGTAATTTTTTTCCCCTTTACAAGATCACTCCAGAACCCCTCACACTGCATAGGGGAGAATCCCATAGTACGCCATCTGTGCTTCTTTTCTTCCCCCTAAAGCAGGGGTAGGCAACCCCAGCACTCCAGCTGTGGTGAAACTACAAATCCCATCATGCCTCTGCCTCTAGGAGTCATGCCTGTGATTGTCAGGGTCTTGCAATCTTTTATGGGACTTGCAGTTTCAAAACAGCTGCAATGCCGAGGTTGCCTACCCTTGCTCACAACCCAAACAATGGTAACACATACTTCCCATCCAGGACCAATCTCTGGCATCCTGTAGAGTAGGGATGAGCCGAACACCCCCACGTTTGGTTCGCACCAGAACCTGCGAACAGACCAAAAGTTTGTGTGAACTTTAGAACCGGGTTAAAGTCTATGGGACTCGAATGTTTGAAATCAAAAGTGCTAATTTTAAAGGCTAATATGCAAGTTATTGTCCTAAAAAGTGTTTGGGGACCCAGGTCCTGCCCCAGGGGACATGTATAAATGCAAAAAAAAGTTTTAAAAAATGATTTTTTTTCGGGAGCAGTGATTTTAATAATGCTTAAAGTGAAACATTACTTTAAATTTCGTACCTAGGGGGTTGTATAGTGTGCCTGTGAAGTAGCGCTTGTTTTCTGTGCTTAGAACTGTCCCTGCACAAAATGTAATTTCTGAATGAAAAAAAGTCATCTACAACCACTCACGGCTATAATAAATTGTCAGCTCCCGGCAATACAGAGAAAAGTCATTAATAAAAAAAAAAAAAAAATGCGTGGGGGTCCCCCAAATTCAATTACCAGGCACTTTAGGTCTGGTATGGATATTAAGGGGAACCCTGCATCAAATTAAAAAAAAAATGACGTGGGGTTCTCCTTAAATATGCATACCAGACCCTTTATCTGAGCATGCAACCTGGCAGGCTGCAGGAAAAAAGGGGGAACGAGAGAGCGCCCCCCCCTCCTTAACCGTACCAGGCCACATGCCCTCAACATTGGAATGATGCTTTTGGGGTCTGTGACCCCTCATGTCAGAGGGAGACGGGTTCACATGATGGGTGGCCCCGCCCTCACCTACATAGGAGCTGTCACTAGCTCCCGCCGCATCATTCCCGGGGTGTTTCCAGTGGAGACAGGATCCACTGCACTGCAGACATCTCATCACTGGATCCTGGACCTGGATGAAGAGGAGATCATCTCATCGCTTGACCCCGGAGAGGAGATCACCCATTGCAGGATACAGCGTTGGAGAGGAGACCGATAGTGGAATACCACTGCTGGAATCTTTTTTATTTGTATTTTTTTATTTTTAATAAAGGACTTTCCCAATGGTGTCTGTGTGTTTTTTTTACAATTTGTTACACTTTCTTTGTGAAATGATATGGGTACAATGAGTGAGTGAGTGAGTGAGTGAGTGAGTGAGTGAGAAACTTATATAGCGCGGCACATGCAAACTAAATCGCCTCTGGGCGCTTGTTGTTCCTGTCTCCTTTGATATCAAAAGAGATGCGTTTTGATCTTTCTTCTGAATGCTAAGTGATCCTCCTCCAACCGAATGCTGGTTGGTAAAGCGTTCCAAAGTCTGGGACCCTGGATCGCGAATCTTCTTTCTCCTTTTGACTTGTAGTTGGCTTTCGGAATCTGGAGCAGGTTTTGATTGGTGGATCGCAACACGCGATTGGGATTGTGAGCTTTTATTTTTTCGCATAAATAATGGTGTAAATAATGGTGGCATTCCCATGGACACATCTATGCGTAAGACAGAGTGCTTTAAAAGCAATCCTGTCTTTTACTGGAAGCCAGGTGAGATTAAAGGTGAGATTAAATCCCAGGTTTTTTTCCCAGTCACAAGTCTGGCGGCCGTGTTCTGAATTGGGGGCTTCAAGACATCCTGGTTTCATGGTCTGAGTGACCATCTTGAAGAGTTCGCGTGGGCGGTTTAGGGCGCTGTTGATAGCCTCGGAAAAAATTTTTTTCTTTGGTTTGGAATATTTCTTTCTTTTCAAGGGTGATGGAGGGAAGATTAGCTAAATCTTCTCTCCAGCTTGGTCCAGAGGAAGGCAAAAAAAAAACCTGGCCGGGCAGTGACCAATATGCTGCGGCAGGGAAAAAAATTACTTTCTGACCCCTAGAAAGGCGATCGGATGAACCCTGGATCAAGTGCTGTTTAGGGTAGTGAAGGGGGTGAGTGGGGATGGGTTGTTGGGTGTACCAAGATGGCTGCCGAACAAGGAGCAGGACCCAGGCTGGGGGTTGTCAGCTGGGTAGATCAGTGATGCCGGGGGAGGCTGGAAACTGGTGGCCAGCAGAAGGGATGGTGTCCTTCTGGGGTGGGGGGGGTTTCAGGCCGTTTGCCAAAGTTTGCCAGGCGTGGGAAGCGGCGCGCCCCTAGGCCGCGGATGAAGCTGCGGCCTTTCCTAAGGTGCGGCTGTCGCGATTCTCCTCACGCTGGCGCGGATGTCCCGAGAGATCACCGAGAAGGCGGTAACTGCGGCGAGGAGGAGGTGGGGGGGGGGGGTGTCTTGGGTGGGGATGGCTAATGGCTGGCGGTGTGGGGGGGTATGTTTTAGGCCTCCGCCGTGACTTGTCCTGAAAAGGACGGCCGCAAACGGGCCCAAGTAAAGTTGATGGCTTTGAGAGTCCGGGGCTTACCTTGTAGTGCCAGTAGGGAGAGAAGGAGGCTGAGGTGGAAGGGAGAACCGCTGGTCCTTGGAGCTGAGGTGTTTGTGGCAGGGGAGCTGGTGGGACCCTGCCTGTCTGGGCCCAGGAGCCACACGTCCTACTACTAGGAGCGCGCGCCGATTACTATCAGGGCCCAGTTCTAGCCCTGGGAAGCTGAAAAGCTCTCTAGCTCCCTTGTTACCTCCTCCCATGCTTGCCTCCTGGACTTTTCCAGAGCCTCTCCAATCCTATGGAATGCCTTACCCCAATCTGTCCATCTATCTCCTTCCCTATTGGCTTTTATGCCGCATACACACGATTGGTCAAACCGATGAGAATGGTCTGTTGGACCGTTTTCATCGGTCAAAACCGATCGTGTGTGGATGCCATCGGTTATTTAACCATCGGTTAAAAAAATGCCAACTTGTTTTAAATTTAACCAATGAATTCCTAACCGATAGGTCAAAATCAATCGTTAGTAGGTACGACCATCAGTTAAAAATCCACACATGCTCAGAATCAAGTCGACACATGCTTGGAAGCATTGAACTTCATTTTTTCAGCACATCGTTGTGTTTTACGTCACCGCGTTCTGACACGACCGTTTTTTTTAACTGATGGTGTGTAGGCGTGAAGGACCATCAGTCAGCTTCATCGGACTGATCGTGTGTACGCGGCATTTGACGATCCCTGAAAATCCTCCTCTTCAGAGAAGCCTATCCTACCCACACCTAACAACTATATTTTCATTTTCTCCATCTGATCATCTCCACAGATATTACCTTTTGTTCCGCTTGACCCTACCTTCTAGATTGTAAATGATCTTGTAGATCCTGTAACTCATCAGGTCAAAAGTCGTAGGATAGAGCAGGGGTATATAAAATTTCATAAAATCTGTTGAATGCTTTCAAGATATCTGATGGGGAAGTTACCGTCTCGCCATTAGGGGTAGCCAATGTGGAGATAAGTGTGAGTGGTTGGTCGTGTTGTGCCCTCATGGCCAAAAGACGGCCATTCCTATCACCCATTTCGAAGAATTGTTGCCTAGTTTTATATGTCTCCTGTCTAGTGACTTCAGTCAGGTGTAGTTGTAGCTCTCTTTGGGCAGCCATCAAGAGATCGAAATTACCTGGGGTGGGGTCCGAATTGTATGTAGTGGTATGATCTGTTACCGACTGTTGCAAAGACAGTCTCAAGCGCTTGTTTCTTCTTAATAGCAACAATGGAGGAAATGTACTGCCCCCTAGTGTAGGTCTTGAGAGCACCCCATGTGGTTTTTGGAGAGGAGGACCCCATGTTGTGTTCCCAAAATTCGGTCAACAAAGGCGGTATTTTGTCTGTGAGATCTGGATGAGAGACCCAGTGAGAGCCCAGACGCCACAGCACTGCACTGCAAGAGGCAGGAGAGCGGAATACAACAGCCAGAGGGCTACGATCCGACAATCCACTCGGTAGGTAAGACATCTCTAGCACAAGGGCATAAAGGGATTAGAAAACGCCAGGTCCATACGTGAGGCCGTTTTCTGAAAAGCAAGAGTAAGACCTGGAGGCAGGGTGTTTCCATCTCCAAATCTCAACCAAACCCATCGTCTGGACCCAGGCGGCAGGGTCAATCCGCCCTATAGGCTCACTATGCAAGCCACTTAGGGCCCCCTCAAAGCTGCGGAGGGCCCCCCAAATTACTAGAGGCCCCGTCTGGTGTGAAGTCATTTTCGGCCCCTCACCCCGCTTCTCAACTCGCTGGCTGCATGGGAGAAGAGGTAAGAAGTCAGCAACCCCGCTCCTCACTTTAATGTAAGATGTCATTTCCGACAGCAGAAGCTTCTCAGCTTCTCAACTTTAATTATGACATGTCATTTTCGGCAGCCCCCACGCTTCTCAACTTTAATGTGAGATGTCATTTTGCTTAGGGCCCCAGGGAGGTCAGGATCAGCACTGCCAGGCGTACAGATCTTTACAGTGACCTTTTAAAGGAGTGGGTCTGTCTAAATCAGGTGACATAATAGCATTAAAATCCCCCATAACCAGTAGATCCCAAGTGCAATGCTCTGGCTCCTATAGACTCTGGAGGACTGCAGACTGAGATACGAAATTTCAGTGACAGGGCTAGAGGAAAAGTCAGTGGACTACAAGTGCAGTTATATCGTACACTGTAGTTAAACTGGTTGTGCCGTTGCTTCGGTTAGCTGTGCCGTAATCGGCGGCTCCCGCATGCATGCCGCGGGAGTGAAGTCATCTCGGCTCCGGCACAACACAGCGTCGGAGACGCAATACCCGGAAGCAAACTCCGGGAGAGATGTCCGCGGCCGGAGGTGGGCCGAGGATGGCTGTGGGGGCTTTGATCTAAGGTAAGTAATACATAATGAGCGAGTATGCTATGCATACTAGTTTATTATGCCTTTATCTTGCAGTTTTTTTTTGTTTTTTTAATCTACGGGTTTATAACCACTTTAAGAACTACAAATCACTCTGCCCTGGTGGCAGATAGGACTCAATGGGGTTGATTTACTAAAACTAGAGAGTGCAAAATCTGGTGCAGCTCTGCATGGTAGCCAATCAGCTTCTAACTTCAGCTTGTTCAATTAAAAGTGGTTGTAAACCCTTTGCAACCACTTTATGCTACAGATAAGCCTATATTAAGGTTTACCTGTAGCAACCTAGGATATCTCCTAAACCTGCCTGGTTTATGAGATATCCCTGTCCCCTGCATGTGACTAAGTCATTGGCACACATGCACTAAAGCAAACTGAAGCAATGGTACGTATGTGCCGTTGCTGCAGTCATTGTGGCATTACCGAAAGCTCCCGTGTGCATGCGTGGGAGTGACGACATCGCGGCTGCGGCCAATCACAGTGCTGGAGCCCGCGATACCCGGAAGTCACCCTGGGATAAGGTGACCAGATTTTTAAAATGAAATCCGGGGACATTTCTTTTTTTACTAGTAATGGCGGCAATCAGCGAATCTCTGGCCATCACTGCCGCCCGACTCACAGCCTGTCAAGTGTTACTCTCCGGACCCCGGCTACTACTAGGTGGAGAGCGGAGGAAGATCACTCCGCCAGGGAAGGCAAGGAGATAAACAGGCAGGTGAGGCGGAGCTGAATGGGCATGCAACCGAAACTGAAGAAATATTCCCGAAATATGCTCCGACCAGCACATGACCATCAGAAGGGGGCACAGATAATGGAAAAAAATACACCCCCTAAGCTAGTAGGAACGGCTGAGCGGGGGGGTGTAATTCTGTTGTTTTTTTTAATTAATTCTGCACTGACTGTTCTTGAAATTGCCCCAGCCCCTGTTCAAATCCAATCTGGGGACAAAACTGGGGACAGACTTGGTCCGGGGACAGTGTCATCAATCAGGGGACTGTCCCCTGAAACCGGGGATGTCTGGTCACCCTACCCTGGGAAAGATGTCGCCTGCCGGAGGGGGCTACGAGGACAGCTGTGCGGGCTTCGATGTACGGTAAGTAAGTAATTGCCTTTGTCTTGCAGGGGTTTTTTTTTTTTAACAGGGTTTACAACCACTTTAAACTTTGATAATAAAACCTGGAAGCTGATTGGTTTCTTTGCAGAGCTGCACCAGATTTTGCACTCTCCAGATTTAGTAGATCAATACCATTATGTTTTCTGTGGGCCTCACCCTTCTTAGTTTTGAGAAAGCAAAAGAAAGGCAAAAGATTATGGGCCTTTGGAACAAAATTATAGTAAAAATTGCAATTTACAATATTTAGTCCAAGAAAAAGGGGCCATAAAACATTTCCTGAAGTATTCAGCTGCTGAATTATGTAAGGAAGTGTAACAACTGCATAACAGCCAGGGGCACAGTCTTTTTTTATTTTTCTATTCCTAAACTACAAAAGGCCACAGAGAAGGTGTCGGAGGGCCATGCATGGCCCACTTTAGCATGCCTTCAGAATAATCTCCTTTTATTTGACTTTTTCCTAAACTGGCCACTAGATGGCGTGTTTGTGAAAACTGTTATAGAACACACTGATCAGCCGTAACATTATGACCACCCACGTAATATTGAGTTTGGCTCCCTTTTGCTAAAACAGCCCTGACCTATTGAGACATGGACCCCAAAGTAACATCCACATGAATGGTAGGACTCAAGCTTTCCCAACAGAACATTGCCCAAAGCATCACACTGCCTCTGCTGACTTGCATTCTTATACCGCATCCTGGTGCAACCTCTTCCTTAGGTAAGTTAGCGCTTTAGGAGCGGTGTATTCAATGCTCCTAAAGCGCTGCAAAGAAGCTGCTTGAAGGACTTTTTTTTTTTATGCCCTGTCAGCGCAGTGCCTCAGTGTGAAAGCACTCGGGCTTTCACATTGAGATTGCAGATGAGGCTTCTTTCAGGCCCTTTACAGGCGATTTTTTTTTAACGCTAAAGAGCCTGAAAAACATCCCAGTATGAAAGGGGTCTTAACCACTTAAGACCCGGACCAAAATGCAGGCAAAGGACCTTGCCCCTTTTTGCGATTCGGCACTGCGTCGCTTTAACTGACAATTGCGCGGTCGTGCGACGTGGCTCCCAAACAAAATTGGCGTCCTTTTTTCCCCACAAATAGAGCTTTCTTTTGGTGGTATTTGATCACCTCTGCGGTTTTTATTTTTTGCGCTATAAACAAAAATAGAGCGACAATTTTAAAAAAAATTCAATATTTTTTACTTTTTGCTATAATAAAAATCCCCCAAAAATATATAAAAAACATTTTTTTTCCTCAGTTTAGGCCGATACGTATTCTTCTACCTATTTTTGGTAAAAAAAATCACAATAAGCATTTATCGGTTGGTTTTCGCCAAATTTATAGCGTTTACAAAATAAGGGATAGTTTTATTGCATTTTTATTATTATTTTTTTTTTTACTACTAATAGCGGCGATCAGCGATTTTTTTCGTGACTGCGACATTATGGCGGACACTTCGGACAATTTTGACACATTTTTGGGACAATTGTCATTTTCACAGAAAAAAATGCATTTAAATTTGCATTGTTTACTGTGGAAATGACAGTTGCAGTTTGGGAGTTAACCACAGGTGGCGCTGTAGGGGATGTGTGGCTATGTGTGTTGTTTACTACTGTAGGGGGGTGTGGCTGTAGGTGTGACGTCATCGATCGCGTCCCCCTATCACAGGGATGACGCGATCGATGCTGCAGCCACAGAGAAGCACGGGGAAGCCGTGTGTACACACGGCTCTCCCCGTTCTTCCGCTCCAGGGACGGATCGCCGCACTGCAGCGGCGATCGGGTCCGCGAATCCCGCGGTCCCGGTCCTGGAGCTTCGGACCGGGTCGCGGGAGCGCGCCCGCGGGCGCGCGCCCGCGACCCACGGCTGGGTACTAAAATCAACGTATATATACGTTGATGTGCCCAGCCGTGCCATTCTGCCGACGTAAATGTGCAGTAGGCGGTCCTTAAGTGGTTAAAGAGGAAGTAAACCCTCTAAAACATTTCTTTAAAAAAAAAAAAAACTGCAAGAGAAAGGCATAATGAGCTAGTATGCATAGCATACTAGCTCATTATGAATTACTTACCTGAGATCGAAGTCCCCGAAGCGACTCTCATTCCTCACCTCCACCACCGCCATGATATCCGGGTATCGTGGCTCCGGCGCTGTGACTGGCCAGAGCCTGAATGACGTCACTCCTACGCATGCGCGCAAGAGCTATCAGTGACGGCAAAAGCGCCTTCACTAACTGCACGCTCAGTGCGCCTGCGCTGCTTGCGCCATAGGCACCGGTGCAGTCTTTTCTGAAAATATCTCCTAAACCATTGGTGCCCAACCTGTGGCCCTTCAGCTGTCGCAGAACTACAAATCCCATTAAGTAGTACAAGGCTGAAAATTACAAGCATGACTCCCAAAGGCAGAGGCATAATGGGACTTGTAGTTCCGCAACAGCTGGAGGGCCACAGGTTGAGCACCCATGTCCTAAATCACTTAGGTTTAGGAGATATTTGTTGCACCTACAGGTGAGCCTTAATCTAGGCTTACCTGTAGGTTAAAGTGGTCTGTCAGGCCCCATACACACGAGCAGACAGATTTGTTCAAATCGGTCGGACAGACCGATTTGAACAAATCTGTCTGCTGGGGACGTATTGGTTTGATCGTGTACACACGATCAAACCAAAATCCCCGCCGGCAGACGGCGTGCTGACATGGCGGTGACGTTGACGCCGCCACGTCACCGCACCAGGAAGTAAAACACTTCCGCGCATGCGTCAAAACCATTCGACGCGTGTGCGAGAAAACATGTCTGCAGGTTAGCGTACTAACCAGCAGACATGTCGGGCGGACGGGTTCCCAGCCGACAGATTTGAAAGCATGCTTTCAAATCTGTCGGCTGGCCAAATCCGTCGGCTCGCCCGTACACACGATCGAATCTGTCTGCTGGGACGGTCTGGCAGACCGTTTCCAGCAGACAGATTTGATCGTGTGTATGCGGCCTAAGAGTTTACAACCACTTTAAGTTTTTTCCAATGAGATTTGAAAAATTACTCTGAAAAATGATGCTGAAAAGAAAGCTCCTTATCCATGCGTTAAAGCTTTGTACCGTGTTTTTCCGAAAAATAAGCCCGGGTCTTATATTAATTTTGGCAACAAAAAACACCGTAGGGCTTATTTTCGGGGTAGGTCTTACCATGTAATGTGCTGTCTTCTCCCCCCCCCTTTCTCCCTGCCTAACAGGAATCCCCAGTGTGAACCGAGTTAAAATGCTTGTAAAATCTGCTCTGTTACAGTATTATATAATGTACAATGTGTGTGTCTGTAATATAATTGTGCCAAATACCTTCATTATAGCGCCGCTCTGCGCTTCTGTGACCTACCAGAGCTCTCTTCCTGGAAATTTTATTACAGAAACACACACTGTACATTATATTCTACTGTAATAGAGTGGATTATAGGATTTGACAAGCATTTTAAAATCAGGGTAGGGCTGGAAAATAGCACTAGGTCTTATTTTCGGGGTAGGTCTTATTTTCAAGGAAACACAGTAAATGTAACCTATTGTAAACTGTAAAGTAAAGCAAAATCTACAGAAACTAACATTTATTTAGCATTATTCACATTCAGAGCACTATTACACAAGATAAATACAAAAAAGAAATGTACTTTTATTTACAGTTAACGGTAGTTGTCCCTGTCTATCAGTAGATTAACGTCACAATGTAACTTGTGTCTGCTGTGGTGATCACATTAGACACAGGCAAGTTTGGGAAGTGTTCCAAAACACTGGAGATGTTCTCCACGCTGTATGATTTAACCAGGGAAAGCCCATTAAAGACAGACGTGTCCAGGTAAGAAATATGTTGTGACTGCTTGTCTCTGGATGTGGGACAAGGTCCGTCTCCATCCTTGACCTTCTCATCACTGCAACTGTAAATGATCACACTTTGCTCCGCCATATCTTCTGTTTGCACCCTTAGATGGCGGAGTCCCAGAATGGCCAGGTATTCAGTTGGCAGGACTGTAGTGCCGCAAAGTGAAAGTTTTAGGTTTTGCACAAAAGTGAAGTTCACCAGCTTGCCTAGAGTGGATGTATCGGAGAACCAGATGGTCAGGTTGCCACTGTAGCTCAGCCTAGATCCAGTCTTGTTCTTCGGGTGGACAGTCTTACAGCTGCACTCCAGGTTGGCCAGGTTGTAATCGCAGTTATGGATGTTAGAGGAGCAACTGCAATTTCGGATGTTGTTGTCTTTGGAAAATATCAGCGTGTGGTTCTGACTGAGCACAAGGCCAGAAATACTACAGAGACCCAGAAAGCCTAATACAAAGAGATGTCGACTGTAGAAGGACATTGATATCCTAATACCAAATCTGCCAGTCTTTAAAGAGCACAGCTTCATCCATCAGATTTCTCTAGAAAGAAGAATTTATATAAGTTAGTCCAATGTAAGATATAGGGACATAGTCATAATAAATCCACAAATTCAGGCAGTTGTGTGCCTAAACTAAAGTAATAGTGAGAAAGATTTACAATTACGCAGTGTATTTTATACCCATGTGCTAGAGCCTTTGAAAACATAACTAAACTTTAACCACTTGCTTACTGGGCACATAAACCCCCTTCGTGCCCAGGCGAAATTTCAGCTTCCGGCACTGCGTCGCTTTAATTGACAATTGCGCGGTTGTGCGACGTGGCTTCCAAACAAAATTGGTGTCCTTTTTTTCCCCACAAATAGAGCTTTCTTTTGGTGGTACTTCTGTACCTTTAAGGAGGGGTGGCTCCCCTTCAGTCCACCTGCCCCTATCTATCCATTAAAATGCATGTGCCTCCATTGTGAGGACACTCACTGTTAGTGTTAGGACCACAGAATTATGGGGTGCCTTGGCGCGGCTCTGTGGCTCACGCATGCGTTTGCAAATGCGTGCGGACAAAACCCCTGTTTTTAACGCACATTGTTAGACAGGTTAATTGGTTGTTCTGCTAGCTGGTCGGTAAGTAGGCTTGGTTATTCCCTGGGCATTCCCCAGGTTTTTGTTGTTATTTGGTATTTGATCACCCCTGCGGTTTTTATTTTTTGCGTTATAAACAAAAAAAGAGCGACAATTTAAAAATATATACTGTATATATTTTTTACTTGTTGCTATAATAAATATCCCAATTTTTTATTTTATTTTTTTAAATATTTATTTTTCTCAGTTAAGGCCGATACGTATTCTTCTACGTATTTTTGTAAAAAAAAAAAAAAAAAAAAAATCACAATAAGTGACTGCTTTGCGCAAAAGTTATAGCGCCTACAAAATAGGGGACAGAATTATGATTTTTTATTTTAATTTTTTTACTAGTAATGGCGGCGATCTGCGATTTTTATTGGGACTGCGACATTACGGCAGACACATCGGACACTTTTGACACATTTTTGGCGCCATTCACAGTTATACAGCGACCAGTGCTATAAATATGCACTAATTACTGTATAAATGTGACTGGCATTGAAGGGGTTAACACTAGGGGGTGAGGAAGGGGTTAAATGTATTGCCTGGGTGTGTTCTAACTGTGTGGGGGGAGGGGGGTGACCGATGCTGTGTCTCTATGTACAAGAGACACAGATTGGTCTCCTCTTTCCCTGACAGGACATGGAGCTCTGTGTTTACACACGCAGCTCCACGTCCCTGCTCTGTCACCGCCGATCGCGCGTACCTGACGGACAACGCGGCCGCTGGGTACACGCATCGAATCCTCGGTGATGCGACGGGACTGTTTTTCCCCCGCCGCGCGCCACCCAGTGGCACGCGCGGGGAATTACAAATACATCACGTCCAAAGATGTGACCCCAGCGCCTCAGGTCCGCGCTGTTGACGTATTTTGTCAATAGCGCGGACCCGAAGTGGTTAAAGTGATACTAAAGCTTCATATTTTTTAAGCAGTTGTATACCCCCAAAAAAAAAAACCTGCAAGGCAAAGTCATAATGAGCTAGCATGCGCCGTAGACATCGGTGCCCGAGTTTCTGCAAATATCTCCCTAACCATGTACGTTTAAGAGGAAATATTGTAAGCACCTACAGGTAAGCCCTTAATGTAGGCTTATCTGTAGGTGCAAGTGGTTCAAAAGGGTATACAACCGCTTTAAATAACAAGCATGTCATACTTACCTCCGCTGTGCAGCTGGTTTTGTAGAGAGTGGCCCTGAACCTCCTCTTCTGAGGGCCC
The DNA here is from genome assembly GCA_029574335.1 of Rana kukunoris. Classification (NCBI taxonomy): domain Eukaryota; kingdom Metazoa; phylum Chordata; class Amphibia; order Anura; family Ranidae; genus Rana; species Rana kukunoris. The sequence continues at coordinate 580,610,635 of CM056050.1, read as the reverse complement.
CCGGCGGCTCTCCTGGCTCCTCCCTGCATGAGATAACCCCCCTGGGAAGCGTTCTCCCAAGGGGGTTACCTTGCGGGCGCGCTCCCGAGTCCAGCATTTGAGTCCACAGACATGAATGCCGGACTCGGCCCCGCCCCCCCGGCGCCTGCATCATTGGATTTGATTGACAGCAGTGGGAACCAATGGCTGTGCTGCTATCAATCTATCCAATCAAGAACCTGTGGAGAGAGGGACGCGCTGACGGAAATTCAGGGCTTAGGTAAGTAAAATTGGGGGGGCAGGGGGCCAGTCACTGCAAGGTGTTTTTTCACCTTAATGCATCCTATACGAAGGTATACAACCCCCTTAAGTATAACTAAACTGAAAAATAAAAATAAATATTTATTGTAGCTTACCAACAAAGGGGTAGCTTAATTCATTTCAAGCTTTTATTCCTATATTTTCACCTGGTGATCAGCCAGTAACCTACCTCCTGTCTTAGGGTGGCTTTATGCACTCCTCCACTGCATCTATGGAGGAACAATCAAGTCATCCTGGGACAACAGCATTTTAAAGCTAAGGTAAAAAAGTGACACTGATGGTTGCCCAAAAGAATTCTTATGGAAGCTGCGATAGATACTTTTGTAAGCAAGTACCCAAGTTCAAAGCATTACTGTGGTTGTATAAACTGCACTATGTGGTTATGGAGATAGTTCTGGTTGGGAAAGGGTTAATGTGTTTTTCTCCTTTCTCTGGTTTTTATTGGGTCATGCCCCCCCACCCCCAGGTGGATCTGCTGGAGCATGTTATCCTACAAGGAGCATGTGGCCCCCATCACCCTACTGAGTCACTTGCTTGGACTTGCATTGAAGAACTTGTTACCTTGAAAACGTTATGAACCTGGGCAACCTACATTAGGTAGTTAGGGTTGGACTTGGTTCATGTTAGCTGTACTGTTGGACTGTACAACTGAATGTTCAGTAAAGTTCCATTAACCGCTTTATGCCTCATCTAAAGTTTGGCCAAAGGGCTGTATTAGGGTTAATGGCGTATCCATACAACAGGGCCTGTAACATCAATAGGGATGAAGAGAAGAAGCTAGAGAGCCACCAAGAAAGAGTTAACCATACAGAGGAGTTGGTGGGAAGCCATGTCTAACAGGACTGGTGGGAATGCTAAAGCAACCAGCCAGTGGGAAGGTGGTACAGAGCATGGGTGACGGGTCTTTTGGTTAGCAAGGGGGGTTGTGCTCTGACTTTCTCCCTAGTGGTCAGTGCCCGACAGTATTTGGGAAAGAACCTGTGGCACGGAGACCTTACGGACCTAGCTGCAGGTACAGGAGAGTAGGGAGTTAACGTGTGCACATGTAGAGATCCACACTCAGTGCATGGTGGGATTTCTGATCTGCCACTGGAAGTGTGGTGGCAGAGTAGCTGGCTGGTGGAGCGGGACACAGTCTCCACGGTGTCCCCATCAATGTTCTGCATTCAGAAGATGAGGTGTACAGTGTCACAGGAGAAGAGTGCCTTCCAGCAAAGAGCCTCAAGTTTATTGTATTACTGTGCAAGGTGGATGGGTCACTTCTAAATACGGGGTGCCTGCTTAATGCTGATTTGTGCATGACTGTGGCCCCACCTAGTCCTGAGCATTTAATCCACGAAGCTCCACACAATATTGTATTTACATCTCTTGGGACCAGAGAGTCGGTTCACACTAGGGCGACACGACTTCCAGCACGACTTTCAGAGGCAACTCCAACACGACTTCAGCATGAACCAGAGGGCGATCTGGGGCGATTTACTACAACTTGAAGTCGTCTCCAGGACAGGAGACTTTTCAGTGGCCAATAAAACAACAATCAGCTCTGGGAGAGGGAGGAGGAGGGAGAGGTTTGCCTGAGAAATGTATGTTATCTTCCTGGAAAGTAGCTTCAGTTAAGACAGTGATCAAACTTCTGAGGCAACTTCCATTGAAATCAATGGGTACAAATCGCCTAGAAGTCTGATTGAAGTAGTACAGGAACCTTTTCTAAAGGTTAATACATGACTTCAGTAGTGTGTATTAAAGACGGCTCTCATTCACTTACATTGATTTTCTCAACCACGCGACTTGGGATGACTTGGGGAGACTTCAAGTCGGATCCCAGGTCACCCCAGTGTGAACCGACTCTCTCTCTCTCTTATCTTCAATTTGCTACAATGTTGCAGCTTACATCAAACTCCTCAGCTTTTGACACTTCCAGGAGTGTCGGATTCTTGTGGTTTTATTTTCCAGTTCTTATGCCATTGCTGTGTCCTGTGGAGATGGAAGAAAGGAACCACAACAGAGGGTGGGGGACACAGGAATCCGATACCCTAAGGGTGTTGAATGCTAATATGCCTAATTCAGCAACATAACAGAGTGATGGGCCACTGGAGAAGTAAGTATAATATTTCTAATTTAATGAATCTCTATTGATTTTTTTTCAGCTGACTGAAGGTGTTGCTTTAAGTTTTTTTTTTAAACATAATGTTGAGGTTGGAGGAAGGTAAAGGTTAATTGTTAGGAACAGGTTAAAGTGTAAGTAAACCTTTCTATTGTTTTCAGCCAAGGAAGCTGCCATCTTTGCCTCTGTTTAATCTACAACTACCATGATGTGATCAGTTATGACATCAGCCATTGGATGGTTTGACAGTTTGGTTGAGAACACAACTAATGGGAGTGTTATATTTCTGGCACGTTCCAGAAATAAAACTGTTTTATGGATGGGTTTACTTCCGCTTTAGGTGTTAGATGTTATGGTCATATTAGAAGTTGTTTTAAATTAGGGATCAGCTTAACTTTTTGGCTATGAGTGAGAGCAGGGCTGCATTTTCCATAAAGGCACCAGTAGGCCGATTGGCACGGCAAACTTTTTTTTTTCAATTGTTTTCCTTCCTCCAACCCCCCCCCCCCCCCTCTATTTCCCCCATACATACAGTATATACAGAAATCCAGTGGTAGAATCGTGTGTGTGCAATGCCCTTATAGCATGCTGCTACTGAAAACTGCCCCGGTAACTTTGGAATTACACAACACACATCTTCTGCAGATTACCATCGACTTCTCATACTCTCCAGTGCTTTTCATTGTACATGAATGTGATTCTGTAGACCAGGGATATGAAATTAGCGGACCTCCAGCTGTTGCAGAACTACACGTCCCATGAGGCATAGCAAGACTGACAGCCACAAGCATGACACCCAGAGGCAGAGGCATCATGGGACTTGTACTTTTGTAACAGTTGGAGGTCCGCTAATTGCATATTCTTGCAGTAGAGCCTTAGAAGATCACACATGGCCCTTCTATTCCATCCAACCTTCTGAGATGATAAAGAGAGTGACCTATAAGCACAAAGTATACAGACTAATGCTGCTGGCGATACACTATACTAAAAATCGGCCAAAATGTGGTCGTTTAGACAGTTTGTTCGTTTTTCAAAAACTTAATGGGCACAGAATAAAAAAATTGTTGGGATGTTTTTGAGCCGAAAAAACGAAGAACAAGTTTGGAAATTTTCTGCCGAATGAACGATAAATTGAAAGGTTAATGTGTTTCCCGTCCGAACTGTCTGCACTAGGTATATGTAAGAAAAAGAACCACATTTTTTAAAATTTATGTCCACTGAACAATTTATCCGTCATTACATGATGGCACTATCATTTGCGCTCACGGCCGAACGTTCCTTTTTCAAAAATGGGTTCGGCCGATTTTTTATATACAGTAGTGTATGGCCAGCATAAGGACACCCCAATTATGTGGACCAAGAGGAATTAATATGCAAAAAATGGTTGGTGAAACCAGGTCCTTCCTCGAGTCATAACCAAAAAACACTGTGCCCATCCTATAGTGATAAAATATACCAGGTAAAAAAGAGGCATTGAAAGATACTGATTCCCGGAGGTATAGGGATAAAAATGTAAATTAGTAGAAAATGGCTGACACTGTGGTGCTGGCAAGGCTGCTTACATTTGTGGGCTAGAAATCCGCAATCTGTAAGGCTGTATTCACACCTATGCAGTCTTAGGCCGCGTACACACGATCGAATTTGTCTGCTGAAACTGGTCCGACGGACCGTTTCAGCAGACAAATCCGATCGTGTGTATGGGCTAGCGGACATGTCTGACCGGCGGACAAATTTTAAAGCATGCTTTAAAATTTGTCCCCCGTAGACATGTCCGTCGGATATGTCCCCTGGTTAGTACACTAACCAGCGGACATATCTGCCCGCACATGCGTCGAATGGATTTGACGCATGCGTGGAAGTTTTTTACTTCCTGGTGCGGTGACGTGGCCGCCACGTCACAGCGCTGTCTGCCGGCGGGGATTTTGATCCGATGGTGTGTACACGCCGTCGGATGAAAATCCGTAGTCGGACAGTTTCAGCGGACATGTCCCTCTGTGTGTTTTTTGCATTTTGCAGATTTGCACTACAGTCCATTTAACATGGTTTCCTATGTTACACGTTCTGTAGAGCAAATCTGCAAAATGCAAAAAGCACAAAAAAATGCATAGGTGTGAGTCCAGCCTTAAATAGGAAGGGAAGAGAAGAAAGCACCAAACTAGCATAGTGTAGCACAATTAAAAGTAAAATACCATATAAAACAAATAGATAGAGGGGTAGAGAGAGGATGACAGTCTGCAGTGTATTGTAATGAGCCAGGAGCTGTGTGGTAGTCCTTGGTGGTGAAGAAAGCCAGCTGTGGTGGGGAGCAAGATGAGCCTGGAGTCTGTGCAGGGAGACCGGCGGCGTCAGGCTGCCCTGTTTGAGATCAAACAATCAGGTTGTTGAAAGAGGTGTGGTTAAGCTTCCGAAACATGTCCTGATTGGCTCACACAGCAGTTGGACTGACAGCTCCTCTCACTGCTGCAGCTGGACACATCATCTTTGGGCAGACATCCGATTTCTGGATATGCCATCACGGCCACACAGGCCAGCCTGACGCCGGTCTCCCTGCACAGACTCCAGGCTCATCTTGCTCCCCACCACAACTTCTTCTTCTCCACCAAGGACTACCACACCTTTCTTGACACTATTTTTCCTTTACATTGGGTTTTCAGGATGCAACAATTTAAAGCTTAAATTAAAAGTTTAGTGTAGTATAACATTTTTGTAGTCAAATAAATTTTAGTGCAGTATATGAAAGACAAAATGAGCAACATCTAAGGAGGAAAGAGGGATACGAGTATTATGTTCCCAAAGAGGGACAGCTGGGAGCCATGCTCACCCCCAGGACCTTTGGTCAGCAGTAAGAAGGAACTAAAAATGATCAACTGGTAGGCCGCGTACACACGACCGAGAAACTCGTCGGGCGAAACTCATCGTTCCGCCTGTCGAGTTCCTAGTTCGGCAGTCAAAAAGCTCGTCGAGCCAAATTTTCCCATTGAACAACGAGGAAATAGAGAACCTGCTCTCTTTTTGGCTCGACGAGCTTCCCGATGGGTTGCTCGGTGAAAAGTGTACACACGGGGGGCGTGTCTGGACATGGAGGAGTGAAGTCGCGTGTCTCCTCAGCTCCGTCCTCTGCCGCACGTTTAACGCCGCTGAAAGGGAACTTTTCACCCGTGATCGCCGCTGACCATGTCCCTAAGGAGCAGGACATCCTCCCAGCCGCCATTGTCCGACAGATCCCGGCAAGCACAGCTAGACTCCTTCTTCCCGGAGCAGAGCGGGAGAGGCCGCGAGGCTTCCAAGATGGCGCCGACCGGGAAGACGCCGAAGGCATCTAAAGCTGCGCAGAGCTCCGTCACACGCTCGCAGCAGACAGCCGGCTCCCCCATCCCGTCTCCGCTACTGGTAAGCGAATCGGCTCCCCCAGTCTCCCCAGGCTCTATTGCCTCCACGGATGACGATCCGACTGCCATGGACCCCCTAACAGATGTAGATATCAGACGCCATATTCTTTCCCTGCCAACTAAGGCAGATCTTGAGCGTTTTGCTGACCGAGTCGAGAAGGCTCTTAAGGAGGACATTGCTCAACTTCAGGCTGATACCACTCATCTGGGGGGTAGGGTGGAAACCCTGGAACAGCGATTTGAGGAGGCTCTCCCTATCATTGCCTCACTTCAGGAGGTCTGTGCCACTCAGGGACGCCAGATTGAGGCCCTACTTTGCCAACTGGATGACGCCGAAAATCGCAGTCGCAGGGCCAATATCAGGATCCGCGGGCTCCCAGAAGCCACTGGCCCTAAGGACATTATTCCTACTCTGGAAGGTGTTTTTAAAGAAATATTAGGGCTCCCGGCCTCCGCTAGCATTGAAATCGACCAAGCTCACCGGGCCTTGAAACCTCCTTCTCAGGATGCAGATAATCCGCGGGATATAATTTGCAAGTTGCACAAATTTACGTTGAAGGACCGCATCATGCAGAAGATGAGAGGGAAACCCTATTTTGAATTTAATGGCGCTCGCTTGGCTTTTTACTAGGATTTATCTAGACGCACCCTCATGCAGCGGAGGGCGCTTCGCCCCCTCCTGGAGGCTGTTCAAGGTGCAGGCCTGTCCTATAAGTGGAGATTCCCCTTCTGCCTCCAGGTCACCAGGGATGGGAGGACAATCTCGCTTCGTAATAAAGATGACCTGCCTCGCTTTCTGACCTCATTAGACCTTGAGCCGGTGGACTTCCCGGATTGGAGGGGCTCCCCGGACTTCGGATCTACCAGACTGCCTACACCACAGCCATGGCAATCCGCCAAACGACAGACCCGCAAGCGCAACCGAGGCCGAGGCGACCCTGACCGACGGGCAGGACCCTCCTCATCGAGAGACGGTTGATCTCCCCACATGCTGACGAGATGTGCTGTTGATATATCCTGCTTCCTCTGGCTGCAGAGCCTAGGACCTCCCTTACTGTCGGTTGTTTTTTTTTTTTTTCCCCTATGCCCATTTTTGCCTTGTTCAGCTTAATGATTTTGTAACCCTTCCCTTTTTTTTTTTTTTTTTTTTTGCAAGAAGGTTTACCTTATTTCTCCCTCCTACCGCATTTAGTCAGGTGCGGAGGACGGGGGTGGGACCAGTCTCACCTTCTTCCTATGTTGATTCACGTTCCCCCCGTAGGCTGCCCCTTTTTGGGCACTGATCCCCATTGGGATCTGGAGCTGTGTTCTAGATCCCCTCCCCCCCTGGGGACGGGATCCCCGAGCTGGCTCATAGTTGCTTTTCGAGCCAGCGTGGCTTTGGCCGCCGTGCTCCTACAGCCCCCTCTTTTTTTGGTTCTGCATTGTTTGTTCCCCTTATATGTCTGTCTTCCACTTTTCATGTCTTCTCTTTCTCCCTCTCTGTTTTTTCCTCTTCCAGGACGTTGCTACTGCACAGGATTCCGCACCGGGCGAGCCGCCGTCTCCGCTGTCTTGAATGGTCTCCCTGCCCCCCCATGGCAACGCTACAGGTAAACTCGTATAATGTCAGGGGTCTCTGCTCTCCCCACAAACGTAACAAGCTATGGTGGGAGTTGAAACGGCTAAAAGCCCAGGTGGTCCTACTCCAGGAGACGCATTTCACATCACGATCCCTTCCTAAACTCCCGTCTCACCTCTTCAACCAATGGTTTGTTAGCACTTCCCCGGTAGCCAAATCTAGAGGGACAGCCATTGCTATCCATAAATCCTGTCCCTTCCAGCCCTCCGACCAAAGCTTAGACCCCCAGGGTAGATACGTTTTTGTCAAAGGCAAGATCGCAGGTCAGACCTATACGTTCGCGTCGGTATATGCTCCAAACACTGGCCAGCTTACTTTTATTGACAATGTCTTAGACCGCTTAGCTGACTTTAGAGAAGGCTTCTTGATCTTGGGAGGTGACTTTAATGTCAGCCCAGAGCCCTCCCTGGACACGTCCCATGCGAGGCCCCCTCATTCCTACGCCTTCCTCCGACACTTTCGCAAGACGGTTCAGTCCCACTTTCTAGTTGACAGTTGGAGGACGCTCCACCCCTCTGGACGCGACTATACGTACTACTCTAAAGTCCACGACGTCTACACACGTATTGACCACATCTATGTGGATCGTAATGCTCTGGAACTTCTTCGAACTGCTTCTATAGGTAACATCTCCATCTCGGACCATGCCCCGACTGCGATATCCCTTACTCTACCTCAGGGCCTGCAGAAGGCCTGGACATGGCGCCTTAACGACAACCTGCTGGACGACCTAACTGCGGTGACGGAAGTGACTGCTACGCTGACTCATTACTTTGCCGAAAATCCTGTGGGCGAGCTGTCTGAGGGAGTGGTCTGGGAGGCCCACAAGGCCGTGGTTAGAGGGGCTTTGATTTCCCAGGGGACTAGGATTAAAAAAGACCGTAAAGCGGACTTCGTTAGGGTACATGCTGCTCTTCAACAGGCTGAGCTCCGTCACAAAGCTACTGGAGGTCCGGAGGCGCTAAACGCATTGCTGGAAATGAGAGAGCTTTTTTTGCGACTGCTTGACCGCCAAACTCGTAGGCGTTTTCGTTTTTTGTCTCATAAATATTATGAGCAAGGTAACAAATGCGGGCGGATGCTGGCCCGTGCCTTGCGGAGGAGACAGGCGCACTCATTTGTACACCAGTTACGTTCTCCTTCCGGGGCCCAGGTCGTGCATTCCTCCAAGATTGCGGCGGGGTTCCGTGACTACTACGAAGCGCTTTATAACTTGGACTCAGGCCTCTCTCAAGGCTCCCGGGAAGCTAGACGTAGCGTGATTCGCGACTATTTAGAGGCAGCTAGCCTCCCGACGCTCACGGATGACCAATCCTCCGACCTAGAGCTCCCGTTCACGGTGGCTGAGCTCGGGGCCACAGTAAAGTCTATACCGAATGGGAAGAGCCCGGGCCCTGACGGGTTCACTAAAACATACTATACAACCTTTTTTCCCCACCTGGCAACTCCTATGTGCAATTATTTTAACTCTTTGGCTGCCGGTGGGAGTATCCCCCCCGAGGCCCTTCTGGCCCATATTACTGTGCTCCCGAAGGATGGCAAAGATCCTGCTGTCCCTCAGAGCTACCGTCCGATTTCTCTCCTTAACCTGGACGTAAAATTTTTAGCGAAGCTACTGGCCAATAGGCTCAAAGACATTATTCCTGGTATCATTCACCTAGACCAGACGGGCTTCATTGCGGGGAGGGAGGCTAGGGACAACTCCCTCAGAGCAGTTCACCTTATACATTGGGCTCGCAGCTGTCCTTCCCAGCACCCTTATATTATCCTATCAACTGATGCCGAGAAGGCTTTCGACCGGGTGGACTGGTCTTATTTGACCGCGGTCCTCCGGTCGCTGCGCCTAGGCCCTCGGATGCTGGCCTCTATTTTGGCACTGTACTCATCGCCTTGCGCCCAAGTTAGGGTCAACGGTACCCTCTCTCCCCGATTTCCCATTCGTAACGGCACTCGACAGGGGTGTCCCCTTTCACCCCTCCTGTTCGCGCTAACACTGGAGCCGTTCCTCCGCACGGTCCGTGCCAACCCTGACATCAGGGGCCTTCTAGTCGGCAATACCGAACATAAACTCTCGGCCTACGCCGATGATATTCTGTTTCATCTTTCAGAGCCCCTGCTTTCCTTACCCATCCTGCTGAAGGAGTTGGAGCTCTTTGGCTCACTCTCTAACTTTAAGATAAACTTTTCAAAGTCGGAGATTTTACCTATATGTTTACCACCCCAAATGCGTTCCTCCCTCCGCGAGGCCTTTCCCTTTGCCTGGGCCACATCGTCCATACGATATTTGGGAGTAAGACTTACGGACCGATTCGACACCTTATACTATGCTAACTACCCCCCATTGCTGGAAGCGGTCCAGGCGGACTTATCGCAGTGGACGCGCACGGCCTTCACGTGGCTAGGTCGTGTGAACATTGTAAAAATAGATTATCCAAAATGTTGACTGATTTCATTTGGAATGCCCGTAAGCCCAGGATAGCAATACGCCTGCTGCGTCGGCCGAAACGTGAGGGCGGACTGGGAGTCCCTGATATTCGGCAGTATTATAGAGCTATAGCACTTCAGAGGATACTCGACTGGCGATTTCATGCTCATTCGAAGCAATGGGTTTCATTGGAAAAATATTTGGCTGGTAGGAATCTGTCTTACGCACCCTGGCTGCCCCGGGTATACAGGGGGCTGTCTGAGATGACCTCCCCTCTGACGGCCCATGTGCTGTCGGAGTGGGACCGGACCAATTCGCTGTAACAGCTGGCACCCCCTGTGTCCCCTCTGGCTCCTCTGGGCGGGTTCCTCTGGTTCCCCCCGGGTGAACGTATAGGCTTTTTCGGGCCCTGGGTAGATGACGAATACGCCAGCTGTGGTAAACTCATGAAGGAAGGTAAGCTCCTGGACTACGATGCCTTACCCACGGGCCCACGCAGCACGCGTCTAAACTTCTGGAAATATAGGCAACTACATCACTTTTTTCAGGTTCATGGCCGCTCAATCCGAGACCCCTCCTCTCTCACCCCATTCGAACGCCTTTTTGCTGCGGACGAACCGACCCCTCACCTTGTGTCAGAACTTTACCGCCTCCTGGGTGCGGCTACCCCCTCGCCCATTCCACCGTACATTCGACGCTGGGAAACGGACCTGGAGCTGACTTTTACTGATCAACAGCTATCCCATTTATACTACCTTACCCACTCGTCCTCGGTAGACTCTAAGACTCAGGAGACAAATTTTAAGGTGCTAACTAGGTGGTACCGGGTACCTGCAGATCTGGCCCGTATCTACCCTTCGACGTCGGGGGAGTGCTGGAGGGGTTGTGGGCATCAGGGTACACTGTTTCACGTCTGGTGGGACTGCCCCTTAATTAAGCCATTTTGGGAGGACCTGAGGGACCAGATAGAGTTAGTGACCGGCATAGATGTTCCCCTCTCCCCGAAACATTTTCTTCTCCATGTCCCTCCGGTATCGCTCTCCCAATACAAAAATAGTGTGCTTCCTCATCTTCTGAATGTTGCACGACGCTTAATCCCGATCCACTGGAAGACGCCTAGGATTCCCACACGGGCAGAGTGGATTACAGGTGTGAATTTGGTTCGTGAGGCTGAGGATTGGGTTGCTGCTTGTGGGGGGACGGAGGAGCGTTTCCGTGCTGTTTGGACACCCTGGTCTGAATATGTTTCGGACCCGGTTCTGGTGCCCTCGAGCCTGGATGCTGCTCTACTGGAATTAGCTGACCCTACGCTTAAGACCCTTAGGCTGGCTAGAATGCGGGAGGCGGTGACCTGACCTACTGATGTTAGCTGTGTGTCCAGAGGCTTCGGAGCTACATTGCGGAACGCTCGGTGCGGACTTCGAAGATGCTCACCCTCAATATGCAGGTAACCTGGTCCTTGGGATCTTTCCCTTCTATTTTTCTACTCATCTACCTTTCTTCTCTTCTCTTTCCATTTCCGCTCTCCGCCGAGAGCTTTGTATCCTCCTATCCTACACCCCCCTCCTCCATGTCTCGTGTTTCCCTGTAGATGCTTACTGTATATACATGTTGCCCTGTTGGAGGAGGCAGGTCCATACAGCCTCACCATTCACGGGACAGCCTCATGTTTCTTGGGAGGCTGATGTTCCCGTCTGAATGTAAATCTACATGTTTGGACGGCCTGGGCATGTGTCGTGGAGTGGGGTGGTTAGATGGAGGCAATTTGCCCCCCCCCCTTTTCCCCGGCATGGATCGCTAGGCTACCCCCTTACTGATGCCCTCCCAATGTTGGTACCTGCACCCTCCCCTCACACCCAATTTCCTAATTCTCTCCCCACCTACCCTCTCTCCACCCCCCTCTTAGTTTTAATGTGTCAGCCCTTTGTAAACGCATAGTTCTGTTTTCCTTTGTTAACATATGCTCTTAGGTCATGCTTGTACATGCCGATAAGATGGCCCATCGCTGTCTGTTTTCCGACCCTGCGAGGTCGATCATTCTGCAATCTATGTTTTACCTGACATGTCATGTCCTTGGTTGTCACATAATAATAAAAGTTGATTACACTAAAAGTGTACACACGACCTGTTTTCTCGGCAGAATACGTCTCCCATCGAGGTTCTCCCTGGATTACGTGTGTACGGGGCCGTACTGCTGATTCTGACATTTGTCTGAAAATACTAGCTGCCTGGCTTTCATGCTGAATCAGTATCTTCAGCGAATTCTGGGACATTGACCTGAACTAGTCCACTCCTATTTATACTGCATGCTAGATATACCATGTCTGTGTGTGTGGCTCTCTATGCACTGACTCCAGCCTCAGTCCACTCCTTGTGAAAGTCCCCGACACTTTTGAATGGTCTTCTCTTGACAATCCTCTCCAGGCTGCGGTCATCCCTGCTGCTTGTGCACCTTTTTTCTTCCACAATTTTCCCTTCCACATAACTTTCTATTAATGTGCTTTGATACAGCACTTTGGGAACATCCAACTTCTTTTGCAATTACCTTTTGAGGCTTTCACTCCTTATGGAGGGTGTCAGTGATGGTTTTCTGCACAACTGTCAGGTCAGCAGTCTTTCCCATGATTGTGATTCCTACTGAACAAGACAGAGACTATTTACAGGCTTGGGAACCCTTTGCAGGTGTTATGGCTTAATTAGCTGATTGGAGTGGGACACTTTGAGCCTAGAATATTGCACCTTTTCACAATATTCAAATTTTCCGGGATTGTGGATTTGGGGTTTTCATGAGCTGTAAGCCATAATCATCACAATTATGACAAATCACAGCTTGATACTATCTTGCTTTGCATGTATTGGGCCGGAATCACGTAAGTTTTACGCTGGCATATCTAGAGATACGCCGGCGTAAGTACAAATGTGCGCTGTCGTATTTTGACGCCGATTCGCGAAGCTAGATACGTTGTAAAACAAGGCTTCAGCCGACCGACGTAACTTTCCTACGCCGGCGTATCGTGGGCGCATAGTTACGCTGGACACATTCGGCGTACCCATGTTAAATATGCAAATGAGTAAGGTACACCGATTCATGAACAGAGATGCGCCTTAGCGTAAAGTTATTCCACCATATTCAAAGGTATGGACCAGGGAACAGCCGTTGTATGTTACGTCGTTTACGTAGTACTACGTGAATAGGGCTGTGCGTAGGTTACGTTCACGTCGTAGGTAGTGTATTGACGTATCTTAGGCAGCTATTTCAACGTAACTGTGAGCATGCGCACTGGGATGCGTCCAAGAGACGACGCACGCGCTGTTCGTTTTTTGAAGCTCAGCCCATCATTTGCATGGGGTCACGCTTCATTATAATATATCACGCCCACTTCCACCTACTTTGACTTACGCCAGCTTACGCCGACAACTATACGCTACGCCGGCCCAACGTTGAGCGCATATTCTTTGTGAATAGCAGTCTTGCCTCTCAACGTTGCGCCGGCATAGCATAAAGAAGATACGCTACGCCAGCTGAAAGATGTGCCGATCTACGTGAATCCGGGCCAATAAATCTATCTCATATATTAGTTTCACCTTTTAAGTTGCACTAGTGAAATAAATGAACTTTTGCACGATATTCTAATTTTTCGAGTTTCACCTGTAAGTCATACTTCATATTCTCATTGATACCTTTAGGTCAGTGACTCATAAAGCCCTAAAGCTGATATCAATAAAGCAGTCACCCAACTAGTATTTTTACATGACGGGGTCAACAATGGCAGCCTCCATACTCTTTTGGTGCAGGTTTTCCTTAAATGACAGAAAAGCATAGGGGATTATAAGGAAGGATTCCAGGCCTACTGTGGGCTTCTTGTCCACATACCCACCTAGGGCCTACCCTTTCATAAACATGGTAATTCTGTAATATGGCAATGATGCCAAAAGGGGCATGGGCATCCCACCATATAATCCCCTATACTGCCTGCCAGGAAATAAAAGTTGGATCCCTTTTGCTAAAGGCCAGGAGCAAGGCCAGACTGGGAATGAAAACCAGCCCTGGAAATAATTTCATACCAGCCCCATAGCATTTTTTAACAGCCCAACATCATAACGTCATAACGCGCTTTGCCAGCGGTATACCTGCGGTGCCCATTCATTTCAATGGGCAGGAGCGTTGGAGGAGTGTGAATAGCGGCTCTTTCAGGGCGCTTTGCAGGCGCTATTTTTAGCGTTACAGCGCCTGCAAAGCATGTCAGTGTGAAAGGGGTCGAACTCTGATATAAAGGGAGGCACTGGTGAACAGAGACCCCACTTATATCAGAGTCCACTTTACATCAGAGTGCCCCCTTGCACTGTAAGGTTGAATCCTGCAGACTATGATGTAAAGAGGAACTCTGGGAATGTGGGGAGGACTCTGGTGACCAGAGACCACCTTTCGCACAAAGTGAACACTAAGGTAAGGGGGTTTACTGATATAAGGGGGAAACCTTTAGATCAGTGCCCCCTTACAATATTGTATTGACCCCCCCTCAGACTGGCCTGGCGGTGCTGTCACTGACCTCCTCTCAGGTGCACCGTGCGGGGCTCAGTCAGTCTCCTCCAGCTTGGTGGCTCTGGTTTTATCCCATAGTTTCCTCTCCACAGTCCATACATGTCTGACTTCTCCCATGACCACCATCCTGGCGGCACTCCCACTCTCGACTCCTCTCCAGACCTGATATAAGACAAGAGATAGTCAGAGGATGCAGATGGTACAGGGGAGGTCAGAGGCTGCGGATGGTACAGGGGAGGTCAGAGGCTGCGGATGGTACAGGGGAGGTCAGAGGCTGCGGATGGTACAGGGGAGGTCAGAGGCTGCGGATGGTACAGGAGAGGTCAGAGGTTGCGGATGGTACAGGGGAGGTCAGAGGCTGCGGATGGTACAGGGGAGGTCAGAGGCTGCGGATGGTACAGGGGAGGTCAGAGGCTGTGGAGGTCAGAGGCTGCAGAGGGGGGGACAGGAGGTCAGAGGCTGCAGAGGGGAAGACAGGAGGTCAGAGGCTGTGGGGAGGGGACAGGTCAGAGGCTGCGGAGGACAGAGGATGCGGATGGTACAGGGGAGGTCAGAGGCTGTGGATGGTACAGGGAAGGTCAGAGGCTGCGGAGGTCAGAGGCTGCGGAGGGGGGACAGGAGGTCAGAGGCTGCGGGGGGGACAGGAGGTCAGAGGCTGCGGAGGGGGGGACAGGAGGTCAGAGACTGTGGGGAGGGGACAGGTCAGGGGCTGCAGAGGTGGGGACAGGAGGTCAGAGGCAGCAGAGGGGGGACAGGAGGTCAGAGGCTGCAGAGGTCAGAGGCTGCAGAGGGGGAGGGCAGGAGGTCAGAGGCTGCAGAGGGGGGGCAGGAGGTCAGAGGTTGCGGGGAGGGGATAGGTCGCAGGCTGCAGAGGGGGGAACAGGAAGTCAGAGGCTGCGGAGGGGGAGGCAGGAGGTCAGGGGCTGCAGAGGGGGGGACAGGAGCTCAGGTGCTGCGGGGGGGACAGGAGGTCAGAGGCTGCGGAGGGGGGGACAGGAGGTCAGAGGCTGCGGGGAGGGGACAGGTCAGGGGTTGCAGAGGGGGGGACAGGAGGTCAGAGGCTGCAGAGGGGGGGACAGAAGGTCAGAGGCTGTGGGGAGGGGACAGGAGGTCAGGGGCTGCAGAGGGGGGAACAGGAGGTCAGAGGCTGCAGGGAGGGGACAGGTCAGAGGCTGCAGAGGGGGGGGCAGGAGGTCAGAGGCTGTGGGGAGGGGACAGGAGGTCAGGGGCTGCAGAGGGGGGGGCAGGAGGTCAGAGGCTGTGGGGAGGGGACAGGTCAGAAGCTGCAGAGGTGGGGAAGGAGGTCAGAGGCTGCGGAGGGGGGAACAGGAGGTCAGAGGCTGCAGAGGTCAGAGGCTGCAGGGGGGGGCAGGAGGTCAGAGGCTGTATGGAGGGGACAGGTCAGAGGCTGCAGGCAGGGGCGTAGGAAGAGGCATGCACCAGACGAAACCTCACTGAGCGGGCGCGCTACTGCATCATTTTTTTTAAATTACTTTCCGAAAATTGCCGAGCGTGTACGGACTTTCCCAAGCTCGGCCAGCTTCAGAACTGCGCTGGCGCATGCGCAGTTGCATGTCGGCCGGCCCGAGTTTTCCCGGTGGGCCAGTCCGGCCCTGGCCAGGAGGGAGTAAGGGATGCAGAGCCTACTTTCCAGGATAGAGCTAGGCCTTTCCACAACTGGTAGCGGTGAAGTAAACAGGCCCCTCAGGGTCCCCAGACTTCTTCATCAGTTTATAAAATAGTGGATTGGTTTGCCTGGGATACGCAGTGATTCATGGTGACTATACCTGAAATTATAAAGAGGGACACTTTTTTGGCACACAGTATATACTGTGTAGACAAACCACATGCTCCTGCCAAATCCCCGGTTACCAACGACCCCAAAGATTAGATATGCAGATAATGATTGACTAAATCGTACAAGGTTTTTTTTAACCTTTATTTTTCTTTATATTGGCCCACGGCGCGCACCCGTGACCCAGTCCCGATGCTCCGGGACTGCGGGACTCGCGGACCCGATCGCTGCTGGAGTGCGGCGATCGGTCCCCGGAGCTGAAGAACGGGGACAGTTGTGTGTAAACACTGCTTCCCCATGCTTCACTGTGGCGGCAGCAACGATCGCGTCATCCCTTTCATAAGGGGGACGCGATCGATGATGTCACACCTACAGCCACACCCCCCTACAGTTGTAAACACACACAGGGAACACATAACCCCTACAGCGCCCCCTTGTGGTTAACTCCCAAACTGCAACTGTCATTTCCACAATAAACAATGCATTTTTTGCTGTGAAAATGACAATTGTCCCAAAAATGTGTCAAAATTGTCCGAAGTGTCCGCCATAATGTCGCAGTTACGAAAAAAAACGCTGATCGCTGCCATTAGTAGTAAAAAAAATAATAATAATAAAAATGCAATAAAAACTATCCCCTATTTTGTAAAACGCTATACATTTTGCGCAAACCAACCGATAAACGCTTATTGCGATTTTTTTTTACCAAAAATATGTAGAAGAATACGTATCGGCCTAAACTGAGGAAAAAAAAAATGTTTATATATATTTTTGGGGGATATTTATTATAGCAAAAACATTGCATTTTTTTCAAAATTGTCGCTCTATTTTTGTTTATAGCGCAAAAAATAAAAACCGCAGAGGTGATCAAATACCACCAAAAGAAAGCTCTATTTGTGGGAAAAAAAGGACGCCAATTTTGTTTGGGAGCCACGTCGCACAACCGCGCAATTGTCAGTTAAAGCGATGCAGTGCCAATTTGCAAAAAGGGGCCTGGTCCTTTAGCTGCATTTTGGTCTGGGGCTTAAGTGGTTAAAGTCTTCCTCAAGAGGATAACGGACCGCAAAGTATTTTGGTACATCAAAAACTTTCTGCGGCCGATCCCATTCCTTGTATAATATTTTGTCCAGTAAGGAACACAAGGAAACACTTTTGCGGTGCGGGGCGGCTTGCGGAACCCAAAAGGGACCGGCATGTCTCCGCCGTCCTCAAGTTTTTGAGTATCCCGCACTGCAGTGATAAGAGCTCCAACAAAACGCCTTATCAAGCGCTGACCCTGAGCAGAGTCATCCTCACAGGCCGTGTGGGCTAAGCCTGCATTATCTGACATGACAGAACCAGAGCCAGCAGCAGGGTCTGGTTCCGTGTCAGAGCCATCCCCAGAAACAGGCGCAGGGAGTTTTTTTTACCACCCATCTGGCCACTTGTCACTTCAATCCTGGCAATAAACGCCTAAGAGACTGCCGTATGAGCTCTACAGAGACCGCAGGGGCACTAAGGGGTTAACTCAGGCATGGTTGGGGTAGAAGCCTCTGTTCAGACTCCATGTTGACCCACCGCTATGCCGCCCTAGTACTGCAAGGCAGAGACCCACAGGTAGGGTTGCCACCTCATCCCTTTAAAAAGTAACACATCTGAATTACACAGATTCTGAGGCTAATTTAATACAGATAAGGCACCAAGTGAGTTTAATTACCACCTTAATTGGCCACAGAACCTGTGTAATTCAGATGTGTTCCTTTTTAAAGGGATGAGGTTGTAACCCTACCCACAGGTCACCCTTCCGGCCACAAAACAGAGAGCAGGGGACCCCCCAGGTAACTCACCACCCCGCCAGGCTGTAGTGCTGCTGAAGCGCTGAGAGTGCTGTCCGCTTTGCGCCGTCCATCAGGAAGCAATTCGCAGGCCTCAAAAATGGCGGCCATACACGTGTTTAAAGCAATAGTGACACAGCAGAAAACACAGCCCAGCACACACAGCAACTCCAGTACAACAAATTATTAGGAGGGGAGAAGCTGCCGCTCCAGGTGAGCGCACCTGAGCAATCAATGTCCACTCAGAAACAGGTGGGTTCTGGCAATGCATGAGGCAAAAACTTGAAGGAAGGGTATGGACAGCCGCACACCAATAAATCTTAAAAAAATAAGCCTTTAGGCTCCTTACACACGGAGCGGTCCGTTTTTCAGTCCGCTCCGTGTGTCCGTCAGCTCAGCGGGGGGGTCTCCGCTCAGCTGTCGGCGGACGGGGCGGTCCCCGCACACTGTGCAGGGACCGCCCTGTCTCTCCTCCACTCTCCCCTATGGGGAGTCGGATGGAAACGGACCGTCTGTCCGTTTGCATCCGATCCGTTTGGCCGGACGGAAGAAAAATAGGACATTCTTCCGTCCGAAAAAACGGATGCGGATCTAGCGGACGTTAGCGGATGCATCATCCGCTAACGGATCCGCTCCCACAGGGGTTCATTACAAGTCCGTAAACGGACTTGTAATGAACGGACGAGCGGAAAGGACCCTTAATGGTGAAAAAAGGAAAGGCACTACAAAAAATTAATAGCACCACACAGCAGCACAGTCCCTGTAGTGACAGAGTCCCAGGCGGACCCCCCCCCCCCCCCCTTACAGCCGCCACCCAGCATGGGAAAGGAGGGAGAAGAAGGGAGAGGAAAGCACCAGCCATACCACCTTGCCAGGGCAAGGGGCCACTACTTACCCGTCCACCGGCTGGAGGCATTCCAGACAGAACCAACGTCCACTAAACGGCATGGCTGTCGGCCAGACACACTGTGACAAAGCCATAGAGACCGGTCATATGTGTGCCCTGGAACATGTAGTTCCCCGGCCACCCCTGGAGCAACGGGGCATGTCGTGGACGACCCAGAGCTGAGCTGAGGGCCGGCACACGCTCAATGGCTGAGCATGGGGGGACTACAAGGATCAAGATCCAGCCTGTCACCCAGTCGGCAGTTGATAGTAGATCTCAGGATCAAAGATGCAGGAACAAAACAAAATAAAAGCGAAAATATTGCAAAAAAATTCCAGAGTACATGGACTCCACAAGACCATGTCTACTCCTGATGCTAGGCAGAAAAAAACTGGGGCTGCTGAGGCAGAGTGAGGGATATACAAGGGGGCCCCGCCCCCTGGGAGGAGCTATACTGAGAAGTGTTTTAACACTTGAAGTGCTGTTTTTTCTGCCTAGTCTCTCCTGGAAGGAAGGATATAATACCCTAAGGTCAATTGCTGCTGTGTCCGCCCATGAACGGAAGAGAAATAGTACATTTTATAATAGGGATGTACAAATCAGACCAAAAAAAAGGAACAACTGAGACTGTATGAGGGACAAAGGGGTTTGGCTTTAAAAGGACAGTCCTTCCAAATGAGGGGCAGTTGGGAGCTTTGATGACCACATATCAACCAATCCACTCACCCTATGCTCGGTGTTAGGAAAAGGTCCTTTTTAGCACCTATGACAAAAAGGCCAAGGTGTGCTTCCCCCATGAGCTCTGAACCACTTTGACACAGGTTGCAAGCCCTGTTATTTTTTTTATGCTCCTTCCTTTCTGATGAAGTGCCCAAAGCACCCTCTGCTGCCTACCCCTTGGCCTGGCCTGCCTATCCTTAACCGCTTGCCGACTGCATAATACACTTATACGTCGGCAGAATGACATGGGCGGGCAAAGCAACGCCGCGGTCTCCGTGACCGTGCCTGCGGAACCCGCAGACTCAATGTCGGTCGGTGTCCTGCAATCGGGTCACGGAACGGCAGAACGGGGGGATGCCTTTGTAAACTAGGCATCTCCCTGTTATGCCTAGTGACAGGACACTAATCGTCTGCTGCCTCTCATCGGGAGCAGTGATTAGTGTCATGTCACAGTAAGCCTATTTCCTGCACAGTTAGAATCACTTCCTAGGACACACTAAACCCCTTCCTAGCCCCCTAGTGGTTAACCCCTTCACTGCCAGCCACATTTATACAGTAATCGTGCATTTTTATAGCACTGATCGCTGTATAAATGTGAATGGTCCCAAATAGCGTCCAAAGTGTCCGATGTGTCCGCCATAATGCCGCAGTCACGATAAAAATGGTAGATCGCTGCCATTACTAGTAAAAAAAATAATAATAAAATACCCCCTATTTTGTAGACGCTATAACTTTTGCGTAAACCAATCAATAAGCGCTTATTGCGATTTATTTTTATTTTTTTACCAAAAATATGTAGAAGAATACGTATCGGCCTAAACTGAGGAAAAAAACTTTTTTTTTATTATTTTTTTGGGGTATATTTATTGCTTTTTTCCAAAATTGTCACTCTATTTTTGTTTATAGCGCAAAAAATAAAAAACTCAGAGGTGATCCAATACCACCAAAAGAAAACTCTATCCTTTGCAAAGTGAAGCTTTACCTCATTTACTAAGCTCTGGAGCAACTGCACTTTGCAATGTGCGCAGTCTATTTGCCTTTAGTAAATACGGTAAACCCCTATGTCTAATTCCTAGGTTTGGAATCCTTAAAATGAGGACATGCCCTGAAATAGGCTTGATTTCCTGTTACAGGCCACACATTTATAGAAAAATGGGTTTTGTTAAATAGAACTCGCATTGTATGTTTAGGATAGTTTTGGAATTTTCCTTTGATGAGAGAAGGAAAAAAGCTTGTAAAAAATTCTTTGCTGCCAGTATAAGATTTCTGCTGGGTCCACAGCGGATGTTTTTCATTATGCACAGTTTGTAAGAAGTGAAATTGGACTTAATCCTTTCTAATCAAGATTCAAGGGATATGCAATGCATGTTTATAAGGGAGGGAGTAGCCATCATAGAGGGACTACAATTCCCAGCAAGTCCTCCAATTTCTTACAGGGAACCTTCAGTCTTCAGGTTGGCTGCCCACATCTAGAAGGGTAGCTTGGCAAATCTTTATACACTGCATTGGCTGGATGGCATTAGCAGCAGTGCATAACAGTGTTAAATCAGTGGTGTAAACACTTACCAGCTCTGGGCATTTCTCATCAGTTCAGGTTACACTGCGGACGTACGCATTCCGCACACTCGAATCGCATTCTGTTTCTGAGCGCTTCCTCATTTTTGCTCTGTTTTTATTCAGCAATATAGTTCTTTTTTTCTGATCTATCTTTGGTTCGTCTGCCACGCAGCAACACCAGTAGCAGGAAATGGATCTCAGACGTTTTTTGGCCAACCGTCTTGAGTTAGTTAAAGGAGCAATGACATTCTACTAATTTAATATGTCTGTGCAAATACCTAAGAGAGAGCTGGAGAAGGAGATTCCAGGGCTTGGAATATCTACAAAGAGATGATACTTAAAGCGGAGCTCCAGTCAAGAAGCTACGCACTGCTCTAAAATACATCTGTAGCGCCCCCTTGCGTTTGCATGGGCATTTTTTCCAAAAGTTACATTGCTCCCCGTCGTGATTTGTTAGGGTTATTGACCTGTGTTGTTCTAGAAAGAACCACTGGCTCGGACTGCATTCTGAGGATGTGAGTTCATCCTTGGCCGGCAGTGGGAGGTGGAGGGATTTCTGGCAGATGGAATCTTTCCCAGCAGCCAATTAGAGAGGGTTTTCTCTCGCTGGGCATGCTGGGGAGGGATATGTCTGGGACTGAGGTCAGGTGTTCGGTGCGTTTTGCGGCGTGGGGTCCCGGAGTCGGGGTGCGGCACCCACCTTCAGGGTGTGCGCATCCAGGGACCCTGCCGGCGTGGCCTACCTGGCCGGGCTTCGGGCCTTATCGTGTCTCAACCGGAGACAAAACTGAGGGGACACCAGTGGCTCACTGGGTTCCCATTGCCAAAGAGAAGATCCGGTGTTCGGGCTATGGACAGGTATGCTTTGCTGTCACCCAGAGATCTTTTCCATGGAGAAAGTTTCGCTCTGTTCGGACGTTTTGAATCTTTTGCATTTTTATTGGCCCGTGGCAGGGGCTTAGAGCCAAGTCAGCGAAACTCGTTCTTCCCAGCTTAAATTTAAGGTGACGTCCCGGCTGCTGTCTGAGAGAGAGAGAGAGACTGGCCTGGGAGACACCTCGCCCACCCCAGGGCGCTGATTGGCGACGTGTGGGCTCCGTGTTCTTTTTCAAGAGCTAATCTCTGCTACACCTATATCCAGGCCTGACATCTAAAGTTCTTTCCTTCTCATCAACCTGCTCTTCTTTCATCGAGTTGATTTTCGGCAATGTTGGCCTGGAATTAAAGCATTGAGAAAACCTTTATTCATTGTGTGGACACTCAATTATTATCTGGTACTTCTGGTGCATCCCTAGACAAAAAGTGAGAGTGACTTAATTTGCCGATCCCATCATCAAATCAGCGGCTCCTTCAGGGGGGGAGCGCTACACATCTGCTAAAAATATTTGGCAGGCATTCTTGTGATTTGCACACTTCTTCTTCTTTGCATAACCAGCCGGGTGACACCATTGTTATCTACAGCAGCTATGCAGCTTAAATAAAAGCCAGGCAGTACGTTTATTGAAACATCTGAAGCATAATCTCACCACGATATTGCTCCAATGCTCCAACGCATTTTACATCATAGGTGGAGCTTATTCATAGGGAAAGTACACCCAGGATTGGAGGACGCTAGAGATATAAGTGTAGCGCCCTGCTCCTGTTGATCAGGCGCTGCTTTAAATTTAGTGGGGGTCTGAGCTGTTATTTGACCCAGACTAATGTGATTAAGGGCAATTTAGCCTCTGTTCCAGCCATGGCTGTGCTGAGAGTCCCACCTGCCCCAAAGATGCTGCTTGCAGGACTTTTTCTAACGTCCCGCAAGCTCACCGCCTCAATGTGAAAGCACTCGGGTTTTCACATTCTGGCAGCATGTGAGTCAGTTTTCAAGGGCTTTACAGGCGCTATTTCTAGCACTAAAACACCTAAAAACTGCCTCTGTGAAAGGGCTCTAATGCCTTGTACACACGATTGGAATTTCCGATGAAAAAAGTCAGATGGAAGTGTGTGGGCCCCGATGGAAAAAAATCCTATTGGAAATTCCGATCGTCTGTGTGGAACACGCACTCTCAGAATCAAGTCGACGCATGCTCGGAAGCATTGAACTTTATTTTTCTCGGCTTGTCTTAGTGTTTTACATCACCGCGTTTTGGATGGTCGGAATTTGGTCTGACAGTGTGTATGCAAGACAGCTTGAATGGAATTCCGATGGAAAATTCCATCGGATTTTATCCCATCGGAAATTCCGATTGTGTGTACAGGGCATTAGTTTTCCAAAGCAAATACACTTTTGTAAACTAGTACTGACTAGTATTCCAATGTTTCTCGCTAAGTTTTTCTCCATCACTCAGCTAATGTGACCCCAAGCACTGATAGAGAGGGGCAGAAGAGGGTCAAACAAGGATATTATGAAGGCGACTGACACTCTCCTTATCCACTGATGATGCCATGGGTCGTTAGGATGCCGGCATCTAGAAGGTTGCAATGGAGCACAATGAAAACCTGTGACTTATTGTAACTAAAAGACAGGCTTCACCTGCAGCTGGCTTGTATACATGTTTTGGGTACTTTTTAGGCATTTTGTCAAGGCACCCGTGAAGAAACCTCAAGGCACCCTGGTTGAAAAAGCCTGGTATAAACAATCCAGAGAATATACAGTCTCAGGATTTAACAGGAGATATTACCGTAGGATGCCTTCTGTTACCAGGTGTAGAGTCCATTGTTGGCTTAGGCCATAGAGGTTTATGTAGTCTGTACTACCTCCATTTCACCATACTGTTTATCAGGGTGTACAAAGTGAAGAAGGAGCCTTCTCTGGGCTATTTCTACTCATCTGGTACCTTATATTGTGCAAAGCACTGTCCCTCACAAGCACACCAAAATTATATGGGATCCCTTATTTAACCACTTCCCGACGGCCGTACGAATATTTGCGGCCGTCGGGCTGTCCTGAATCTCTGACAGGGCGCATATATGCGCCCTGTGCTTTTAATGGCCACTAGAGGGCGCGCGAGCGCCGCCGGCGCGCGCGCGCCCGCTGCATTCCTGAGATGCCGATGCGCGTGCCCGGCGGCCGCGATGTCCGCCAGGCAATCGGCGGTTACAGGGACAAGACATGGATCTCTGTGTGTAAACACAGAGATCCATGTCCTGTCAGGGAGTGAGGTGACCAATCTGTGTCTCTTGTACATAGGGACACAGCATCGGTCACCTCCCCCAGTCACCCCCCTCCCCCCAAACAGTTAGAACACACCCAGAATACATTTAACCCCTTCCATGCCCCCCTAGTGTTAACCCCTTCACTGCCAGTCACATTTATACAGTAATCGGTGCATTTTTATAGCACTGATCTCAGTATAAATGTGAATGGCGCCAAAAATGTGTCAAAA
Organism: Rana kukunoris; assembly: GCA_029574335.1. Taxonomy (NCBI): domain Eukaryota; kingdom Metazoa; phylum Chordata; class Amphibia; order Anura; family Ranidae; genus Rana; species Rana kukunoris. The sequence goes on along the minus strand of CM056050.1, from coordinate 580,586,116 downwards.
GTGTCCGATGTGTCCACCATAACGTCGCAGTCCCAATAAAAAACGCAGATCGCCGCCATTACTAGTAAAAAAAAATTATAAAAATGAATAATAGTTCTGTCCCCTATTTTGTATGCGCTATAACTTTTGTGCAAACCAGTCGCTTATTGCGATTTTTTTTTTTTTTACCAAAAATATGTAGAATAATACGTATCGGCCTAAACTGAGAATTTTTTTTATTTTATTTTTAAAAAAATGGGCTATTTATTATAGTAACAAGTAAAAAATATTGACTTTTTTTCAAAATTGTCGCTCTTTTTTTGTTTATAGCGCAAAAAATAAAAACCGCAGAGATGATCAAATACCACCAAAAGAAAGCTCTATTTGTGGGAAAAAAAGGACGCCAATTTTGTTTGGGAGCCACGTCGCACGACCGCGCAATTGTCAGTTAAAGCGACGCAGTGCCAGAAGCTGAAATTTCACCTGGTCAGGAAGGGTTATAAGTGCCCAGTAAGGAAGTGGTTAAAATCCAAACGCAATGTTTACCACGCACACATGCAAAAAAACTGTCTGTTCAGTGATGCTGGGTGCTGTAATGATCATAGGCTGGAAACTCGAGGATATTCAAAGTGAAAAAAAAAATAATTATTTCTAAGAACCGGTGCTAATTTAAATTTAGTGGGGGTCAGAGAGTTAGTTAGCTCTGACCAAGCTAATCTGTTCAAATTTGTATCTGTCTCAGCCTGGCTGTGCTGTGGGCTTATTATGTCGCTTCTGGGGTGCTGATATCACCCCAGGACGACAGGTGGCAGCAGTGGAGTCGAGGTTTGGGTGCTTTTCCCCAGCAGCCAATCAGGAGGAGTTTTCCTCGCTGTGTATGCTGGGTGAGGGTATTTATGAGACAGACGCCATTGATCTGGGTCTTCTTCCAGTGTGGCGCCCACCTTTAGGGTGACCACATCACGGCGCCTCAGCGAAATGGCCTTCCAGGCCGGGGTACGCGTGCCACACGGTGTTCCTGGTTCCGGGACCACATTGGTTTGGAACATTTGAGCTGTGGCTGGGCCCCAGTGATCGACTGGGTCCCTAATCCTGAGAAGATCCCAAGCGTTTATCCTTTGAGAGGAAGTTGTTTGATGAAGAGTCCGACTGAGGAGAGCCAAAAGAGGCTGGCAATCCAATAGGGTTTCGACCATTTACCGGCCATCAAGGTAACCGGGTACTGAAAGGCTGGACGTTGGTCACCTATCAGTTGGTAACCTAACTGTAAACTACCTGATGGAGATCCAGGTGTGGAGTTTACTAAGGAGGATTATCTTCGCTATCTAAATTCTAAGGAGGGTCTGTGGCAGAGACTTTCCCCTTAAAGTTCGGAGTGATACTCTGACTGCCAGGTCAGTGAGAGAGGCCTGTCCAGGTACACTAAACCCACTCTGGCTGAAGAAAGTGTTGTTGGAAGCAGGACTGTTTCCCTATTGCTACGCCTGAATCTGCTATTTCTCCTTCTGCTAAATCTCTACTCTTCACCACAAGTTTTATTGTTTTTACCCAGCTGGGTAATAAAGAGCGCAGAAAAAGACACCTGTCGTGGACATTCCATTACTACTACTTTCACCATTCACCCCTAGATGACGAAGAAGCCACAAGGTAACATGCCACCCAAAACAAACCAGCAGCTCCTTAGGGGGTAGTGCTACACATAGAATGAGGGTTTACTGCAGTAGAGAAAAGTCGTATCACTAGACTGATTGTACATTGTGGCTGAGCTATTTAAAGTGATACTAAATGTTTTAAAAAAACAAAAAACAAATATGTCATATTTACCTGCTCTGTTTAATGGTTCTGTACAGAACAGCCCCAATTCTCTTTTTCTTGGGTCCCCTGCGGGCGCCCCTGGCTTCTCCCCCTTATTCAGTGCCCCCAATAGCAAGCTGCTTGCTTTGGGGGCACTGGTGAGTGCTTTCTCCCATGTCCCGCTCTATTCGTACATAAGGCACATAGAGCTGGGTTCGGACCCGCAGTAGTGGAAGCCAATGGCTCCTTTTGCTGTGTCTTAGCCAATGAGGAGAAAGAGACCCAGGTCAGCTGAGGCCCTTGTGCACATCGCTGGATTGAGAGAGGGCTCAAGTAAGTATTGGGGGGGAGCAACCTGTTCAACCACTTTAAGGCTCCATGCACACTGAAGCTGATAAACTGCAGTTTATTGGCGTTTTGGCTTTTTTTTTTAAAGCCCATAAACTGATCTCTATGTTAGCCTATGTGCCCATGCACACCTGGGCGTTTTTCAGTGTTAATGAGCTTTGGAGTTTATTGGCTTTTTTCTGAATGCCCCAAATTTGCGTTCAAAGTGCCGTTTTTCGGCGGGAAAAACGCTAAAAAACGCACACCGCTGAAAAACGCAAAAAAACTCTCAAAAACGTGCAAAAACGCTAAAAAATGCAAAAAAAGGTAAAAAAAAAGCTGATAAAAGCTACACTGAAAAACGCTGATTAAAGCTATTGCAAAAACACTAAAAAAAAGTTGCAAGGCTCCCTGCAAAGCTACTTTTTATAGAATTTATTAGCTTCAGTGTGCATGGAGCCTAAACCTATACACTGAATATTTCAGAAATGATAATTCTTTTGCAAGTAAAAGCGTTCCCATATATGTATTTAGCTGTTTGCCTGCAGTTCAGCTTTAGGACTCTAGAAAGAACATAAACCTGTGCTATAGAACAACTTTGCACCCCTCTTGTTTTCAATGTACAGCTTTATTATTTTGACCCTCTTCCCTATGTTCTGAGTGACATTTGCAGCTTGTGTTGATTTCCTTTCTAGCCTCAGAAAACAGCAATAGAGAAAGTTGTCTTTATAGCTGAGCCATAAGAAGGATTTAAAGATTAATCTCCTTAGTTACTCGGAGAAAAAACTCAGTGGGGAATCAAAACATAAAGGTAATTAACAACTTAATTCAGTGCCGGGAGGACAATCCCCTTCGTGTTAGGCTGTTTGTTCTGCTCGTTCTCCTGAAACAGATCTTGCAATGTAAATAGAGATGTATCGGCGTGAACAGGCACCATGATACAAAAATAAAAAAACAAGCACCATGATAAAAAAAATGTGGAAATGGGAAATATTCCAATAAAGCATTTAAGCCAAGGTACCGTATATAATCTACCCCATAAATTCTAAAAGCTACTGCAGAATGAAGCAATACCTTAAAGGAAACCGTTCTGTGTTTTAAGTATGTACACATTTTTGTGCATGTCGAAAAGAAAAAAAAAGAGTCTTTGCACATTTGTTAGTTGTACTGTGTCCAGAGTGAAGTACATTTAAAGCGGACCTTTATAATGTATTTGCACCTGTTCCACCCCCTCCCTCTCCCAGATAAAAAAAAAAAATGCTTCTGACTTTTTTTGTGCTGTAGCGCTACCTAGAATTCTTGCCTTGGGGATGATTTTGCGCTCCCTGTAGCCGCACAGAGTGTGCATCTGGGCAGATTTGCCCCAGGGTTTCAGGACCCAGCAAAGATCTGCAAAACACGAACTTAAAGGGGTTGTAAAGGTTCTTTTTTTAAAAATAACAAGCATGTCATACTTACCTCCACTGTACAGCTCGTTTTGCACAGTGGCCCCGATCCTGGTCTTCTGGGGTCCCTCTGCGGCTGTCTCGGCTCCTCCCTGCAAAAGCTAACTCACGTTCTGGGAAGCGGTCTCCCAAGGGGGTTAGTTTGCGGGCGCGCTCCCGTGTGATACAGTGGCGGCCATAGCCGCTAAGTGTATCACTCGGCCCCGCCCCCGGCGCGCCGCATGATTGATTAGATTGACAGCAGCAGTAGCCAATGGCTGCACTGCTATCAATCTCCAATGAAGAGCAGAGAACAGCTGAAAGTGGAGTTACTTCCAGGCTCCATGCACACTGGGCTTAAAAAAAACGTCTGTTCTCTCAAGAGTAAAAAAACTCACATATAGAGCATTTTTTGTACAAAGTTTAGATGAGTTTAGGAGAGTTCGGCCTCGTACACACGATCAAATCTGTCCGCTGGAAGCGGTCTGCTGGACCGTTTCAGCAGACAGATTCGATCGTGTGTACGGCCGAGCCGACGGATTTGGCCACCCGACAGATTTCAAAGCATGCTTTGAAATCTATCGGGTGGGAATCCGTCCGCCCGACATGTCTGCTGGTTAGTACACTTACCAGCAGACATGTCATCCCGCACCGTCGCCGAATAGATTCGGCGCATGCGCGGAAGTGTTTTACTTCCTGGTGCGGTGACGTGGCGGCGTCAACGTCACCGCCACGTCACCGACACGTCAGCGCGCCGTCTGCTGGCGGGGATTTTGGTTTGCTCGTGTGTACACGCAAGCAAACCAAAATCCCAGCAGACAGATTTGTTCAAATCTGTCGGACAGACAGATTTGAACAAATCTGTCTGCTCGTGTGTACGAGGCCTTATACGTTTTTTTCTGCCTCCGAGATCCAATCAGAAACACCAACCAGAAGGGTTTACTTTTTCTGCCTCTATGGCCTCGTACACACGGGCCAGGATCTCTATTTTTCTTGTCGATATTCTGGCCAGATTTCCCGACAAGAAACCTGAAAGCCTGCATGCGCACGGGGGATTCTCGGCTGAAGGCCTTGCCAGAAGCACGTCACGCGCATGCACGGGAGTGACGACATCGCTGCTCCAGCCACTCACAGAGCTGGAGCCGCGATACCCAGAAGACACGCCGAGGTAACATGTCATCTCCCTCAGCATGCACCAGGTGAGATACTGACGCCTCGTGGTGCATACTAGCTCATTATACCTTTTGCTTTATAGGTGACAAAAAAAATTTAAAATTATTTTTGGGGACTATACAACCGCTTTAAAGTGTATTTTTTTCCCCAAAAAATACCATGTGACATAAAAAATTGCAACGATCACCATTTTATTCTCTAGGGTCTCTGCTAAAAAATATAAATAATGTATGGCGGTTCTAAGTAATTTTTCTAGCAAAAATAAAGATATTTTTTTCTTGTATACAAAAAGAATCAAAAAAGGTCTGGTCCCAGGAACAAGATGACCGCAGGTAATGTAACCACTGCATTGCTGAAAGGATTGAGTGAGGGTGAGGATTTTGCAGCGTTTAGATCCACTTAAATTAAAGCGGGGCTCCACCCGCGATTTTTTTTTTTAAAAGTCAGCAGCTACAAACGAACGTTCGACTTCAAAAGTGCTCATTTTAAAGCCTAATATGCAAGTTATTGTCGTAAAACGTCTTTGAGAACCCGGGTCTTGCCCCAGGGAACATGTATCAATGGAAAAAAGTTTAAAGCAGGACTCCTGAAAAAACAACCGTTTTTAAAACTTTTCTTCCATTGATACATGTTCCCTCGGGCAAGACTCGGGTTCTCAAAGACGTTTTCACAGGCAAACTATAGACAGTAATATTTAAAGGATTTTTTTATTTTTTTATTTAAGCATCATTAAAAAAAGCATCAGGAGCAGTGATTTTAATGATGCTTAAATAAAAATAAATAAAAAAATTCCTTTAAATATTGTACCTGCTGGGTGTCTATACCTGTGATAACATATTTAAATAGCACAATCACCTGCCTGCCAGTAAATTAGGAAGAACTGATCTATCTAAGCTATACAGTGTATAAATATATGTACAACACCTGGGATGTATATAGTTCCTCTACACACTGTAACATTAACTGTCTAGCCTGCCTGCTCTATCTACCTGTAAAAATTACACTCTCTCTGTCTCTCTCTGTTCTCTGTTAACTGCCGCAACACACTACACAAGGCGGCCCTGCAGGCGGCCTTTTATAGTGTGGGGCGTGTACTAAACCCCCTGAGCCATAATTGTCCAAAGCCACCCTGGCTTTGGCCAATTATGGCTCTCCGTTTTTTTGCACGCTGTGATTGGCCAAGCATGCGGGTCATAATGCATGCTTGGCCAATCATCAGCGCGCAATGCCGCAGTGAATTACGGGCCGCGACGCGCCACTCGAATTTCGCGCAAATTTCGACGTACGGTCGAACAGAGGATGTTTGAGTCGAACATACGTTCGAATTGAACGCGGAGCTCATCCCTACTGCTGACTTTTAATAAGGACACTGTCGGCCCCCCGAGGCCAATCCCTTGATCGCTCCAGGTCTCGGCGTCGCCATCCTCACTAAGCATGCTTTAAAATCTGTCTGCTGGGAACCCGTGGGACCGATATGTCTGCTGGTTAGTACGCTAACCAGCAGACATATCTGCCCGCACATGCGTCGAATGGATTCGACGCATGCGCGGAAGTGTTTTACTTCCTGGTGCGGTGACGTGGCGGGTTCAACGTCACCGCCACGTCACCGCGCTGTCTGCCGGCGGGGATTTTGGTTTGATCGTGTGTACAGCGATCAAACCAAAACAGCCAGCAGACATATCTGTTCAAATCGGTCTGTCAGACCGATTTGAACAGATATATTTGGTCGTGTGTACGCGGCCTAAGGGAAATAGGCAGTGGAGCCTTGCGGCTTCACTGCCCGTTTCCTACTGCACATGCGCGAGTCTCGCGGCGCTTTGTGAGTAGGTGGCTTCTCTTTGGGATACACACAGTTCCCAGAAGGCAGCGCGCCACTTGACCAGAAGACAACACAAGGATGAAGACCTGCTGCGGCCTAGGAAAAGGCAGATTAGGAATATTCACATAGCAACTGGAATTTCTGGTAAGTAAAACATTTTTTTGCAAAAAAAAATTTGACCATTTTGGTGTAATTTTTTTTTTAGGGTGGACCTCCACTTTAAATGTCAGGGTTTCTTCTTTAATTATCATATATATATATATATATATATATATATATATATACAGGGCCACTGATAGGGGGGACCACCAGCCCTGGGCAAACAGGGGGGCCCGAACAGCAGGAGGAATTCGTGCGGTTTGGCATAGGGGCATTTACAGAAGGATGCTCTGTGCGGCCCGAACAGCAGCTGAAAGCCAGTTGCTGCAGGGAGAGACACAGACACAGGGCATCATTCCTGTAATTGCTTCTCTGAAACTGATCACTCATTCCCCTCCCTGTTCTGCCTGGTTTGGACCCCCCCCCCCCCTGTGTGCCCCTCTGTCACTGTGAATATAATTTTTATTTTTTTAAATGTAAAAAACAAATATAAAACGGCTAATACACACAGGTTCTCTGTTATGTTTGTGTCCGCTAATAATGATTTTTGTGTATTTTTTGGGGAAAATATGGTATTGATGTATTGGAGGGGGGGGGGGGGGGCTGCCAGGTAGGCTGTATGGGTCCCCGTGATTTCTAACAGCAGCCCTGCGTATATATATATATATATATATATATATATATATACTCTCTGTGGAACACCTTCTTGAATGTCTTTGCTTCCTTCCAACCCTCATAGTAACCTTAACTTACCCCTCCAATCTCTCTGGACACTGGCAGGCTCCCATGTTATTTTAAACATTAGATAATCCAGGCAACCCTTTCTAGACCACCCAGAAAAAAAAGTGTCAGCAAAGGACATTCCTAATTCTACAGATTATATAATTCTACTCAGGATCAAAGCTAAAGCTGATCTTGTGGCCTACAAAGCAAATAGCACAATACTGGTGGTTTCGACCATACAACGTACTGTGTCATACACCGATAGTGATGTATGATACAGAGATGGGGGCTGACCGGCAAACAGTAAAGCAGAGGTTAATGCTCTTGCTGAGCAGGTGGTGAAAAAAAAGATTCCAGTACGCCTCGCCCCCCATTTATCACTAATGGTTTAGTGTCAACACACAGGCATTAATGGGAGTGCATAGCATTAGAGATTGTAAATGTCAGTTTTGGTTACAGTTTCTCTGTAATCTGTGTTTATTTTGTGAATATTGTTCACACTCTGGCCCCCAAGCGCGCTGAAAGATCCACCTGTTAAGATCAGTAAATTCTTTGAAAATTTTGCACTGAGCTCTTTTGATATCGGACAGAATACAAGTTGTTGGATAATTTATTACTTCAGAATTATTTTGATGGGCAGCCAGTTAAAAAACCAACACCATTTCATAATTAGTAGTAACATAGTTACTGTATACACTCGAGTATAAGCCGACCCGAATATAGGCTAGACACCTAATTTTACCACAAAAAAATGGGAAAAAGTATTGACTCGAGTATAAGCCTCGGTGTCTATCTGCATGCTGAACTGGGGCTAAGTTTCAGGTGCAGGGGACCTACGACTGGCCGACATTGGGTCCCCAAATTTACCAGAGAAATAACCGTTTAACATGGTAGTCTATGGAAGGGGTGCCCGAATTTGAAAAAACGGTGCTCCCTGGCCAACAAACTTTGCACACTTGTAGAGGAAGAGTGTGGCTATATGTGTGCCAAGGTTGGGGTTCAGGGGACCTACGGCCGGCCGGTACAGGCCTGTGGACCAAGGCTGAAGAAATAGGTGAAAAGGCGCCACAAACATCTCAGTGAGGGGCGGAGCCAATGGGGGGGGGGCAAAATGAGGTTTCGCCTAGGGTGCCCTGCGTTAAATAACGCCTGAAAACCGCCTCCTATTCACTTCAGTGTGACTTTTCACACTGGGGTGGTGCGCTTGCGGGATGTTAGGAAAAGTTCTGCAAGCAGCATCTTTGGGGCGGTTTGGGAGCTCTGTGTACACTGCTGTTCTACTGCCCCTGCCCATTGAAATGATTGGGCAGCCCTTCCAATGTGCCTGAAAAGCACTTTGGAAGCGCCGCAAGACGGGCGCTTTTTTCACCCTTTCTTCGACCTCTAGCGGGGGTTAAAAGCATGCCGCTAGTGGCCGAAAAGCTCCACTAAAGCGCTGCTAAAATTAGCAGCGCTTTAGAGCTAACACTCTGTGGCCCCAGTGTGAAAGGGGTCTTATCCAGGGCTTTTTTAAGCGGGAACGTGGGGGAATGCAGTTCCAGCACCTCTGGCACTGAATGTATGTGTAGCGCTCACCACTGAAGGAGCCGCTGGTTGATTTTGGGGTCGGCGTATTAAGTTACCAATTACACTTGTCTAGGGGTGAATACTTGTAGAAAGCGAATGAAGTGAGTGTCCAGACATCAGATTACGTTTTCAAAGTTTTAATCCAAGGCCCAACATGGCCAACATCAACATGGCACACTATAGAGAAAGGTTGATGAGCGGAATATTATAGAGAGCAGCTTGCTCTCAGTACAGTCACACTTAAACGTCGCCACTCCCGTCGGAGTGGGTAAAGTGCCCCGGAACGGCGTTTAACTTGGGCCTGGCAGCCGAAAGGTCACTTGCAATAGTCACTGGGAGGAATAAGGGCCTCTGCCACAGGCCTGAGGAATTTCCATACTTTTCAAAGGGGTAGAACTAATGGATCCTCCCAGTAAGTCACTTCTCTAGAGTCATCAGAGGACAGTTGAAGTGTACCTGTCATGTAGTGATGACCGGATCCCCGGTGGTTCGCCTAGGCCTCGCGGACAACCTCTGCCTTTGGGTCTCCCGAGCCAATCCCCCACCGTACAGCTCACAGCTTAGGATCTGGGACCCAGCAACCCGCTGGGGCCCCTCTTAATGTCAGGGTAAAGCTCCGCTTGGTGCACAGCTTTGGCCAGGCAGGCCTCGGTGCAGAGCGTCTCTCTCTCTCTAAGGCGTCTGCCACAGATATACTCTCCCCCCAGCATGTCCAGAGGGAAAATCCTCCTCTGATTGGCTGCTGGGAGAAAGTGGGTCTGTCAAAACCCCTTTCAGCGCCAACTGTCACCCAGGGATAAAAATACCTGCCTTAGCATGCAGACTGGGCTAGAAAGCAGTTCTAAACTGACAGCCGCCTAAACTTAACCAATTTGTGAGTGGGAGCAACCTAACTCTCCCATTCCCCACTAACTTTAGAGTAACGCCCCGCCAAATAGGGGGGGGGGTGCTACATATGCAATGGCTAGGATGTGCTGGAGGGTCTATTGCTGGGGGATCTGTTACCTCTGGAGATTTATTGTTGCAGGAGGACTATTGTTGCTGGTGGGGGAACTATTGCTGCTGAGAGGGACTTCCTATTGAGGGAGGAGTCTATTGATGCTGGCTGCTGGGAGATCTATTGTTGCTGGGGTGGATCTATTTTTCTGGGGGAGCTATTGTTTGTGGTGGGGGGGTCTTTTGCTGCTGGTTGCAGGGAATATATGTTACTGCTTTCCTTGTTGTTAACACACATCATACAAATTACGTTGGAACCGTGAAACCAAGGGACACTGCTCTGAGGAGGGTAGGGGGTGGAACCAAGGGACACAGCTTTGAGGTGGGTAGGGAGTGGAATCAAGGGACACTGCTCGGAGGTGGGTAGGGGATCGAACCAAGGGACATTGCTCAGAGGTGGGTAAGGGGTGGAACTAAGGGACACAGTTCGGAGGTGGGTAGGGGGTGGAAACAAGGGACACTGCTTGGAGGTGTGTAGAGGGTGGAACCAAGGGACACTGCTCAGAGGTAGTAAGGGGGTGGAACCAAGGGACACTGCTCGGAGGTGGGTAGGGGTGAAGCCAAGGGACAATGCTCGGAGGTGGCTAGGGGTGGGACCGTGGAACCAAGGGACACTGCTCAGAGGTAGTTAGAGAGTGGAACCAAGGGACGCTGCTCGGAGGTGTGTAGGGGGTGGAACCAAGGGACACTGCTCGGAGGTGGGAGGAACCAAGGGACACTGCTTGGAGGTGGGTAGGTGGTAGGAACCGTGGAACCAAGGGACGGGATTAAAATAAATAGTTGTGTCCCCATTGGAGAATTTTCTAAGAACACCTGCCTGTGAATCATTTGTTGATTCCAGGCAGCCCAGCACGGACGGCAGTTTGTATACTTCTTCCCTAACAATTAGTAGTCTGTGTGCCTTTTGCATTTTTTGCAGCCCAGACTTTAATATTTAGCAACAAGCACTACCAACTTATTTCAGCAACCTACCTATATCCTGCCTACCACCTTCCAGGTAACAGCACTTTTTCACTCACACACTTGTTAGTTGGTTATGCAACTATCACTCTTCCTTTCTTGATCTCTGACACCAGCCATCCCAGCCCTTTTGGTTGATGGTTTTGTTTTATTGTGTTTATTTTTTTCACTCCCACCATCACTCTATGTACTCACATAATTTTGATGGTTTACATCATGTCTATAATGAAATTGGCATTACACTCCCACCCACCTTTATGCACGATTTATTAGATTAAAATAATATTCACTTATTATTTTTCCTCTTTTTTAATTCTGTTCATCCATGGGGCACCAAACATGAACTTATGTAGTACCCCAATATTTATTTATTTACATATTTTTTTAAGATACAACATCCTTGATCATACTCATTGATCTAATACCCTAATGGGTTTTCAATGTCCAGATCCTATTCATTTTCTTAGACATGTTAGAACTATACTGCCAGTCCGTCTCTTATACACTAATATGCCTTACCTATATATACATTTTAGACCTCAGCACAACTTGCTATGATTTAATACCATGAATCTTTTTGGGAATATATGGCTAACCCATGGGGTGCTTATTGCAGGTATCGGCTCCCCAGGTCATCAGAGGACGTTCAGCTGTGCGGCTCCTTGTAACCCACCCGTGGGCCATGTTCTTCCTTCTTCTCCCCTCCGGGTTTCTGGGGGGCGCTCGTATGGGGCTCCCTTCGTTTTTCCCAACGGGTCTGTACAATTTTGACTATCAGAACACTTATTTGACAACAGTAATTTTCTGTTCGGGTCTTCTTATGTGATATATACTCAAACATGTCTTTTTGATCTCAAACGTATGTTATGTATATATATTTTTGTAGAATCAATCATCCCCCTGAAGAGACCTTCCACAGGTCGAAACGCGTCGGGGCACGCACACCACGCAGTTTTTATGCAATGTTGTATGTAACTGTCCTTATATTGTATGATCTGCATTGTATCACTTGATCCGTAAGGGGTTCTTTTATTGTCATTATATTTTATCTGTATGGTATAGACGATCAGCAAATAAATCATGTTTTACTAGACTATATTGTTATATTTATATTTTGGCTGTCCAAAGCCCCATGGGGTAAACTTCTTTTTCCTACATGTCTAAATCTCGGGGTTCGCAGCCTTCTTGTCTCTTCTGATATGTGTCCTTTCCTAGCTAAAAGGGAGTGGAATCAAGGGACACTGCTCGGAGGTGGGTAGGGGATCGAACCAAGGGACATTGCTCAGAGGTGGGTAAGGGGTGGAACCAAGGGACACAGTTAGGAGGTGGGTAGGGGGTGGAAACAAGGGACACTGCTTGGAGGTGTGTAGAGGGTGGAACCAAGGGGCACTGCTCAGAGGTAGTAAGGGGGTGGAACCAAGGGACACTGCTCGGAGGTGGGTAGGGGTGAAGCCAAGGGACAATGCTCGGAGGTGGCTAGGGGTGGGACCGTGGAACCAAGGGACACTGCTCAGAGGTAGTTAGAGAGTGGAACCAAGGGACGCTGCTCGGAGGTGTGTAGGGGGTGGAACCAAGGGACACTGCTCGGAGGTGGGAGGCACCAAGGGACACTGCTTGGAGGTGGGTAGGTGGGAGGAACCGTGGAACCAAGGGACGGGAGTTAGATTAAATAGTTGTGTCCCCATTGGAGAATTTTCCCTTGCCTGTAATTCTTGTTAAAACTCAAATGTCTTTACACAAGATTCACACAGCTTTAACCAAAGTTTCACTCAAATGTTTATTTGGATTCAATTTCCCCTGACTATGGTCACCAGTACAAATACAGGGGTGCACAGTATTAAAAAAAAAATACTTCACAGAGGGTCTAAAATGGGCCATCAACATGTTAATTTCACTTGTTCAGCCCCCTCATCCCAGCTGAACAAAAGAAATTCATTTATTCCTCCAGTCACACTAATTAGCGTTAATAGAGGAATACCCACCGCCAGCTATTGTATTCAGCTGTCACTTTTATTGCCCCCTAGCTGCCTATGTAAACAAGCCCTTAATGTGGCCATAGATGGATCGAAATGTGGCTGGTTCAGCAGGAACTGGCTGAATTTCAGGGCCAGTTAACACCACATGCAGTCCAGTGTGATTTTTTTTTCTGCATCAATAACGCATGGAAAGTAGGTTATATGGTTTCCAATGGCATAGTTCACACCAATGCGGGCAGTTCCAGGGATTTTCAGTTCCAGATAAAAAAAAGTAGAACATGCTGCATTTTTCTTGCACTGGAAAGTACTGGAATGCCATAAAATGCATCAAAAATACACAATAATGCACTGGAAAGCATCAAAAACTCACAGGACCCCAGTACAAAATAAAAAAAAAACAGGAAAAAGAAGAAAAAAGCAAGAAGTAAAAATGCACATTCAGAAACGCATACCCGGAATAGATATGAAGTGCGTTTTTGTGATGTGAACCAGCCCTCAATTCATCTATGGGAAGGCTGCTTGTGGAAGTCAATCAACTTCAATATAACCAGTATATAACCAGCCTGTCGGTTTTTATCCGTATGATCACAGCTGCTGGCTATAGCCGCCTACAGTAATCATTGTATTCTGATGGCGGGGAAACCTCCTGTTGTCATAACACAATAGCACTGCGGGAACAATTGCCCCGTCAGCACTAACTGTAAAAGTTGCGGAGGCGTAGCGTAAATCGGATATGCTATGCCCGCACAAAGATACGCTCTCCATCCTGAATCTAGCCCATTGTATATTAACCTATTGCCGACAATGTATGGACAGAAGATCAGTGATTTCCCCTAGTGAGGCCACCCCCCCCCCCATACAGTTAGAACACACCAGGCCAGGACCACACTTAACCCTGCCCCCTAGTGTTAACCCCTTCACTGCCAATGGCATTTGTATAGTAATACAATGCATTTTTATAGCATTGATCGCTATAAAAATGCCAATGGTCCCAAAAATGTGTCAAAAGTGTCCGATGTGGCCGCCATAATATCGCAGTGCCGAAAAAAACGCTGATCGCCGCCATTACAATTAAAAAATAATAATAATAAAAATGCCATAAAACGACCCCCTTTTTTGTAAACGCTATAAATTTTGCGCAAACCAATTAATAAACACTAATTGCGATTTTTTTTTTAACGAAAAATATGTAGAAGAATACGTATCGGCCTAAACTGAGGAAAAAAAATGTTTTTTTTATATCTTTTTGGGGATTTTTATTATAGCAAAATTTAAAAAATATTGCAGTTTATAGCGCAAAAAATAAAAAACGCAGAGATGATCAAATACCACCAAAAGAAAGCTCTATTTGTGGGAAAAAAAAGACGCCAATTTTGTTTGGGAGCCACGTCGCACGACCGCGCAATTGTCAGTTAAAGCGACGCAGTGCCGAATCACAAAAAGTGCTCTGGTCTTTGGACAGCAATATGGTCCGGGGCTAAAGTGGTTAAAACTGCACGATACCGGCTAAAACGAGAATCACAATTTTTTTGCTTAGAATAAATATCACGATTCTCTCACATTTTCTCGATTTAAACCACCTCACGATCTTAATCCAGCATTTCCACGATTCAAGAAACAAGTGCAGAGCCGTAAAAAAAAAAAAAAAAAAGCCGGCAAATGTTTATCAACATTCCTCAGCGCTGGGAAAAAATTGAAACATTATAGCATTCCTACTTAAAGGGAAGACCCCATACATTTTCTGTCTTCAGATTTACCAAAACCATGTTTAGTAGTGCAAGGGCCTGCCTGATTGCATACAAATTGAAACTCTGAAGCCCTGTACACACGATCGGTTTGTCCGATGAAAACAGACCAATGGACTGTTTTCATCGGTCAAACCAATCGCGTGTGGGCCCCATCGGTTTGTTTTCCATCGGTGAAAAAAAAAATAGAACATGTTTTAAATTTTTCCTATGGATAAAAAGCCGATACAAGAAAAACGATTGTCTTTGTGGAAGTCCATCGGTCAAAAATCCATGCATGCTCAGAATCAAGTCGACGCATGCTCGGAAGCATTGAACTTAATTTTTCTCAGCACGTTGTAGTGTTTTACGTCACCGCGTTGCACGCGGTCGGATTTTTGACCGATGGTGTGTAGGCAAGACTGATGAAAGTCAGCTTCATCGGATATCTGACAAAAAAAAATAAAAAATCCATAGGATTAGATTCCATCAGATATCCGATCGTGTGTACAGGGCTTTAAGGTTTGACCTCATATTATATGGTTTTGGTAAATCTGAAGACAAAAATGGGGCTTAAGCCTTTTTCTGACACTTGTTGCTTACAAGTTAAAATCTGTATTTTCTGCTAGAAAATAACTTAGGACCCCCAAACATTATTTATATATATATTTTTAGCAGAGACCCTAGAGACAAAAATGGCGTTCGTTGCAATATTTTATGTCACAGTGTATTTGTGCAGCGTTCTTTGAAATGCAATTTTTTGGGAAAAAATACACTTCAATTAACTAAAAACAAAACACAGTAAAGTTAGCCCAATTTTTTTGTACAATGTGAAAGATGTTATGCTTTATTTTGTTAAGTGCTGCACAAACTGTTGGCGCTATATAAAATCTGTTTAATAATAATAATAATAATAATAATAATAATGCTGAGAATTGTGAGAGAATCGTGATCTTTATTCTAAGCAAAAAAATTGTGATTCTCGTTTTAGCCGGTATCGTGCAGTTTTATTATACAGTGGGCTAGATTCAGGATGGAGAGCGTATCTTTGTGCGGGCGTAACGTATCCGATTTACGCTACGCCTCTACAACTTTTACAGGCAAGTGCTGTATTCACAAAGCACTTGCTCTGTAAGTTGCGGCGGCGTAGCGTAAATGTGCCGGCGTATCCCCACGTAATTCAAATAGGGCAGGTAGGAGGCCCGTTGTATGTAAACTAATCGTGACCAGATTTAAACGACGCACCGAACGAACTGCGCATGCAACGGTCGTGAACGTATCCCAGTGCGCATGCTCCAAATCACGTCGCAAATAGTCAATATAAACTATGTGAACGTAACTTACGCCCAGCCCCATTATGAATCGGCTAATGCAAACAACGTAAACATTTTAAATTTCGACACGGCCCCGACATCCATACTTAACATTGGCTGCGCCTTACTATAGCAGGGGTAACTTTACGCCAGGCGTAACTCTAATGTAAACGACGCAAATAGATACGCCGGCCGCAACTACGTTTGTGAATCGGCGTATCTAGCTCATTTGCATATTCGACGCGTAAATCAACGGAAACGCCACCTAGCGGCCAGCGCAAATATGCAACTTAGATACGACGGCGTAAGTGACTTACGCCGCTCGGATCTAACACAAATCTATGCGTAACTGATTCTAAGAATCAGGCGCATAGATACGCCCCACTCACTCAGAGTTACGACGGCGTATCTCTACGCCGTCGTAACTCTGAGTTAGTGGGGCGTATCTATCTAAGCGCCTGATTCTTAGAATCAGTTACTCCTTGCTGAATCTAGCCCAGTGTGTATATTTATATATATATACACACACACACACACTCTCAGAGCCGGTTCTCACTGGGGCAACTCGTCAGGTGGTCCGTCCCATTCTGTGCAATAGAACCATTCTAATAAGAGCGACGCAAGTCGCACCGACTTAGAAAAAGGTTCTTGCACGACTTTGGGGGGCAGCTCGGGACGACCTGCATTGACTTCTATACAGAAGTCATTTTGCAGAGTCGCCCCCGAAGTCGTGCCGCCGCTGTGTGAACCGGTGACTTGTCAGCCTTGTTCCACTATGAGATTTGTTCCAGAACTAACTGCGCATGCGCAGTTACCAATTGCGCATGCGCAGTAATAGTCTACGGAAATAGCCGAACGCAACAGCTGATCGTCAGCTGTCTATGCTCTCGGCCACGGCGGCTGTTTAACAGATTAGTTAGCAATAAAAAAAAAAAAATACATTCCTCCCCTCATTCCTCCCCTTTCTGCCGAGCGGCAGCGTGCATTACCTGCCATCCGCACGATCGGGAGCGAGCGCATCTGGCAGCTAACACACAGCTGTTCGCGCTCGGCAGTTTCCGTCGGATGGGCGTGCTGCACATGGAACAAAACAGATAGGTGGAACCAGACTGGCAGATCACCGGCTCTCACACATACATACAGACCATATATAAACAAAAACATAAACATTTCACACACATAATATAAGCAAACAAAAATAAACAATATTTGTTTTTTAAATATAAATGTATACACACATAATATAAACAAACAAAAATAAATACATTTTTTATATATATAAATGTTTACACAAACACACACATAATATAAACAAAACAAACAATATATATATATAAAAGTATATGAAATATTTCAAAAGGCATGGTCCAGTTTTGTTGTGAGCATTCTATTTGAATGGCAGTCTCTAATTTCTTGAATCTTTCTATTTTTCCTGCATATATGATACAGATGTACCAGTATACATACCCTGTGCTGGGACTGTCGGGAGGGTTGCAGTCCTCAGATAAGTCAGTGGTCAGGTTATCAGGAGCTGTGTGAAGACCTGGCTCTCTGCATCTAACTGGCCCCACATCCCAGACTGTGCCAGCTTAATGAGCCCACAGTTCATGGAGAATGGGCCGTGCCGCTGATTAGCCAGGCGTACCTTCCAATGCTCTCTTTGATAAATGCCTGTGTTTAGATTTGATATGTACTTTGCATTCCAGGGAAACACTCCCTTTCGGGAAAGTTTACCAATCTCAGAAATGCATGTCTGACAAATTACCTCGGGGGTTTAATTATTACTGGAGCTGCATGCAGAGCGGTCTCATCCAGTCCTGTCTGACGAATTAACTCTGGAGTTTAATTATTACTAGAGCTGCATGCAGAGCGGCGGTCTCATCCAGCAGAATCACAACCCTGGTTCTTCCAACACAAAAATGTTTTCATATAATTTTATCACAATCTATGAAGTGGTACGCTGCAAGATAATAAATGTTTGCTTTTGGGTTTAACTTTAGGTTTACACTTAGGGTCCTTTCACACGTGCGTCCGTTTTTAGACGTCCGTTTTTTGACTGCAATGCTTTCCTATGGGTCCTTTCACATGCATCCGCTAACGTCCGTCTCTGTTAAGCTCCGTTTTTTTGAACGGAAGAAAACCCTATTTTTCTTCCGTCAAAAAAACGGAACGGACGAAAAACGGACGTTAGCGGACGATCCGTTTAACATCCGATCCACTAACGTCCGTTTTTCATCAAAATATGTAATAAAAAAAAAGTTCTAACCAAAAAAAAACGGATGAAAAAACGGATGAAAAAACAGATGAAAAAACAGATGAAAAACTGATGAAAACGGATGAAAAACTGATGAAAAACTGATGAAAAACTGATGAAAAACTGATGAGAAACTGATGAAAAACTGATGAAAAACTGATCAACTGATGATAAAAAACGGACCTAAAAAACGGTCTGCACGTGTGAAAGGGCCCTTATACGAATCCTGGGCCAGATTCTCATACGAGATACGACGGCGTATCTCCATATACGCCGTCGTATCTCTGTTTTTTTTGCTGGGTATCTATGTGAATGATTCTTTGAATCAGTTACGCATAGATTTTGCTTAGATCTGACTTGCATAAGTCACTTACACCATCGGATCTAAGTTGCAATGTTACGCTGGCAGCTAGATGGCGTTCCCCTCGATTTCTGCGTCGAATATGCAAATGAGCATGACACACCGATTCCCGAACGTATTTGCACACCGTCGTAGTTTACGTTGTTTGCGTAAGCGTAAGTTTACCCCTGCTATATGAGGGGTAACCTTGCGTAGGTCCGGCGTACGCCATGTTAAGTATGGACTTCTGGACAGCGTCGTGTTTTTCCGTTGTTTCCGTCGTTTACGTAACTTGTCGCGAATAGGGCTGTGCGTTAATTACGTTGACGTCGAAACCAATGTATTTGCCGTGTAATATGGAGCATGCTTACTGGGCTACGTTTACGGCCGGCGCATGCGCAGTTCGTTCGGCGCGGGGGCGCGCTTAATTTGAATACAAGCCGCCCCCTTTAAATTACGCGGGGATACGCCGGGCCATTTACACTACGCCGCTGCAAATTACGCAGCAAGTGCTTGGAGAATACGGCACTTGCTCCTGTAAGTTGCGGCGGCGTAGTGTAAATAGCATACGCTACGCCGCCAGATATGAGGATCTGGCCCCCTGTGTGTTTCTTGCATCGCCTTGCAATCGCAACTCCCCAAAACAGATTGCAAAACGCAGCCATGGATTTCTATGGCTCAAATCGCTCCACATTCGCACCAAACTGGTGCAGGATCCTTGCATGGGTGTTCAAAGTTGGCACCTTTGGACAGCTGCATTGTCAGTCTGGGGGGAGGGACTTTATGGCCATAATTGTCTGACGGACGTGTTGTGTCGGATAATCTGACCGTGTGTATGCTCCGCCGCCAGATATGAGGATCTGGCCCCCTGTGTGTTTCTTGCATCGCCTTGCAATCGCAACTCCCCAAAACAGATTGCAAAACGCAGCCATGGATTTCTATGGCTCAAATCGCTCCACATTCGCACCAAACTGGTGCAGGATCCTTGCATGGGTGTTCAAAGTTGGCACCTTTGGACAGCTGCATTGTCAGTCTGGGGGGAGGGACTTTATGGCCATAATTGTCTGACGGATGTGTTGTGTCGGATAATCTGACCGTGTGTATGCTCCATCAGACAATTGTTGGCTGAATTAACAACAACAAATGTTGGCTGTTCATGTTCACCAACTGTCTGAAGCCTCGTACACACGACCGAGAATCTCGTCGTAAAAGAAACGTTTTTCTCGACGAGAATCTTGTCAAGCTTTCTTTGTATACACACTGTCAAGACAAAATCTCGTTCTCAAACGCAGTGACGTACAACACGTACAACGGCACTATAAAGGGGAAGTTCCATTCCACTGGCACCACCCTTGGGGCTGCTTTTGCTAATCTCATGTTACTGCGTGTTAAGTAAAAGTTTGGTGAGAGACGATTCGTGCTTTTCAGTCTGTTAGAGCGTGACGAATGTGCTATCTCCATTACGAACGCTACTTTTACCAAAGGTGCGCTCCCATCTCATACTTTATTGTGAGCATGCGCGGGTTTCTAAGCATACACACGAGCGTGTTTCGACTCCCGACGAGAAAAGAGAGAGCATGCTGTCGAGATCCACAACAGTTTTCTCGACGAAAAACATACACACGACCGTTTTTCCCTGCAAAAATGCTCTGCCAGCCTTTTTCTTGAGGGATTTTGCAGAGGAAAGCGGTCGTGTGTACGAGGCCTGACAAAAAATCTGTTACGTCGGACTATCCGACTGTGTGCACAAGTTAAAGTCCAACTAAAATCTGATGTACAAACACGCATGCGCGGAACCAATGCTAAACATCAGGCAACAATAGCAGAAGCTCCCCAAAGGGTGGCGGTAAAGAGCTGAAAAACCATGTGTAAAAACCGTGTGTATGCAGAACAAGTTCACGGCCAACGCCCTTCAGACCAAAATCCACGGAAAAGTCTGCTGGAAGTCCGATTTTGTGTACGAGGCTTAAACAATTTCATTTGTGGATGTGGGTGGATTATTTTTGGGGAATAAGGAAATTGTTTTTGGGTGGTTAAGAATAAAGCAGCATTAAACTCAATAGGAAACGTTTATTATATTTCAGCTTACCATTTCTTACATGTGATGGCTGCATACATTTTCTTTTTTTTAGGCTTTCCTTCTTCTATTTTCATCTCTCAGAGGAGAGATGGGGTGGGAATGGATTTATAAAAAATGATCCCACAATCAAATTATTCAACCCCCCCTTCACACCCCATCCTTGCATCTGCTACAATCCATTCTTCATTCATTAAATGCTTCATTCATAAATACTCCTCCCTCCATTATGTGAGGAAGGGCGGACTCTCAGATGTAAACAAATGGGGAGTGTTTACATTTGTGAACTCTGTGATTGGCCAGAGTCACCCTGCATTTTGTCTGAGCTGCATGGTCTAATTACAGTGCACTCACAGGCGTATGCACGTGTAGTACCTCTAGTACTTTACTTCTAGAAGCAGTACTAGTTTACTATTCATTTTTAACTGGTGCTCCAAAAATACAAGTCCTGCCATTTGTTTTAAATATGGTGGTATTGAAGTGGTTAAAGAGATATATATTTTAGTATTTCTAAAGTTTTTTCCATGCTGGGAGGAGAAGGGAAGGGTTAAAAGCCCTGTTAGTTCTTTTTTTTCCATATACACTACGGGCCAGATTCTCATATCTGGCGGCGTATGCTATTTACACTACGCCGCCGCAACTTACAGGAGCAAGTGCTGTATTCTCCAAGCACTTGCTCCGTAATTTGCGGCGGCATAGTGTAAATGGCCAGGCGTATCCCCGCGTAGTTTAAAGGGGGCGGCTTGTATTTAAATTAAGCGCACCCCCGCGCCAAACGAACTGCGCATGCGCCAGACGTAAAGGTAGCCCAGTGCGCTTGCTCCATAGTACGCCGCAAATACATTGGTTTCGACGTCAACGTAATTAACGCACAGCCCTATTCGTGACGAGTTACGTAAACGACGGAAAAACACAACGCTGTCCCGACATCCATACTTAACATGGCGTACGCTGGACCTACGCAACGTTACCCCTCATATAGCAGGGGTAACCTTACGCTTACGCAAACAACGTAAACTACGTCGGCGGCGTGCAAATACGTTCGGGAATTGGCGTATCAGGCTCATTTGCATATTCAACGCAGGAATCAACGGGAACGCCACCTAGCGGCCAGCGTAACATTGCAACTTAGATCCGATGGTGTAAGTGACTTAAAAACGTGATTTAAAATGATCCTGTGTGGGCAAAACTTCGTTTTATGTCTTCTGAAAAACGACAAAAAAAAAATTCGAACATGCTTCAATTTTTTATGTCGTTTTTCAGAATGTAGTTTTTTGTGTCAAAAAAAATGATCATGTGTACGCTAAAACGACATTTAAAACAACGTTTTTAAACCCGCGCATGCTCAGAAGCAAGTTATGACGCGAGCTTGAATGGAATAGAGTGCCGTCGTACGTGTTGTACGTCACCGCGCTTTGCAGGAGCATTTTCAGAAAACGATGGTGTGTAGGCAACGTCGTTTTTTAAAATTAAGTTTGAAAAACGTTGTTTTATTTCATGAGAAAAAAATACTTTTTTTACAAGACAAAAAACGACCGTGTGTACGCGGCATCATTCATCCCGAAAATGTTCTATCAGGTGGAGGTCAGGACACTGTGCAGGCCAGTCAAGTCCCCCTCCCCCAAACTCATCCCTGTCTTTATGGACCTTGCTGGTTAACTTCTGGCTTTCCTAGTCATCTTCTATGTCAGCCAGCCTCCACTCCCCTGCCCTGGATATGCCCTTTGCAAGTGTTTGTTACCCTAACACTTTAAATTTCAGGTGCCATGTACTTGTATGAAAAAGTATTCTGTTCTCTTTGTATTGTGCGTCACGAGTTTCCGAAAGTAGCAGAACTGTGAGTCAGCTCTATATGGCACCTGCGCAGTCAGCCCTACATGGCTTCTAGTTGGTGCGCAGGCGCCGTATTGCGCCGTATAGAGCTGACTCGCAGTTCGGCTACTTTCGGAAACTCGTGACGCGCCTATGCAATAGGGGGGGGCCTTATCCGGCGGGGGGAACTTTTTCTCAAGGACGTCAATCATCTGGGCGAAGTCCCAGAACACATTGCGCCTCGGCATAGAAACGCCTACTCCCGCGGGAGTGAGTACCCGAAAGCCGGGTGGAAAATAGCCATAATAGGGTATGTACAGCCAAAAAAAGAAGGGCATACTGTACATGTTGGAATTCTAAAGAATATGATCTTATATACATTATATATACGTTATTTGGGTGAACCTCCAATTAGAACCTGGCAATTGGAGCTGTCATCTTTGTATCTTTCTGTTTCTTCATCTACAGATTAACCACTTAAGGACCGGACCAATATGCTGCTAAATGACCCAAGGGGTTTTTACAATTCGGCACTGCGTTGCTTTAACAGACAATTGCGCGGTCGTGCGACGTGGCTCCCAAACAAAATTTGCGTCCTTTTCTTCCCACAAATAGAGCTTTCTTTTGGTGATATTTGATCGCCTCTGCGATTTTTATTTTTTGCGCTATATACAAAAATAGAGCGACATTTTTAAAAAAAAAAACAATATTTTTTACTTTTTTGTTATAAGAAAAATCAAATAAACTACATTTTAGTCAAACATTTAGGCCAAAATGTATTTAGCCACATGTCTTTAGTAAAAAAAAATTGCAATAAAAAAAAAATAGCTACCTAGCGGGAACAGCGACACTAATACAGCGATCAGAAAAATGATCGCTTAGTGACACTGGTAATAGGGAGTGAAAGGGTTAACTAGGGCGGTGATCAAGGGGTTAAAACGTTATATGGGGGGGTACGGGGGCTACCCTGAACCTAATACTAACTGCCTGTCACACTGCCTGTCACACTGACACTAAATGCAGTGATCAGTACATATGTGATCACTGCATTCAGTGACACTGTGACAGGGGGGGGGGGGGATGATCGCAAGGGGTTAATGTGCCTGTGTGTTCTGGTGTCAGTGTAGTGTTGTGCAGACTTACTATGTGATGTGATCTCTCCTCAGCAGCGGTTGAAAAAAACGCCGAGAGCAGAGATCACATCACTTCCTCCTTCCTGTGTTTACACAGGAGGAGGAGGAAGTGCACTGCAGGGGGAGCGCGCACATTAGCTGGGAGCGATCCGGGGGGGGGGGGACAAAAACGAACAGCCGCCCCCTCAGCACGGATCGCTCCTACATCCACCGGGGCCGTCGCATGTACCGGGGGGGGGGTCCCGATCGGACCCCCGACCCACGTCAAGGCAACCACGTACAGGTACGTTGATGTGCCTGTCTGTGCCATTCTGCCGACGTAAATGTACATGCGGGGGTCCTTAAGTGGTTAAAGGGATGAACTTTGAGCTGCAGATTAAGTTTGTTTAAAGCAACCTGTCAAGTAAAAAGATTTTTTTGTGTGTTTTTTATTAAATGTTTAACCCCTTATTAACCCTTAATTTACTCTAATCAGCCTTGATTAATTTCTTATTCTCCTATATTTAATTATAATTTTCCTGCTGAATTTTTTGTTCACTTGTTTTTTTAGAAACTATTAATAATTAAAACGTTTTTGTTTTGTTTGCTTTGTTTGTTAATATTTGTATACCTTTAGTATTTATTTACACATTGAAAAAAAGAGCAAAATGTAAAAAATATATATTTCATTTGTAAGTAACTTTACAATGCTCTCTCTCTCTCTCTCTCTCTCTCTCTCTCTCTCTCTATATATATATATATATATATATATATATATACCATTCTGACAGGTAGATATTAATAATTGGTATTAGCGAGTACTAAAAGTACTGGTACTCGTAAAAAAAAATGGTTTCCATGCATCCCTAGCATTTTCATTATCATTGTTTTTCCCTCAATTAGCATAATTTTATCAACTCTGGTAAATTATTTTCGCTCTCTCTACCTCCTCATACTAATTATTCTACGTATGCTGCTGTTGATTTCCAAGTTCATATTTTTGGTGTGGATCTCCTGCCCGTCGGGTTGTCAGTGCCGTAGTGAGTATTGTGTTTGCTGTGGAAACTTTCAGCAGTGAGAAAAGTCTGTGGGAAAATTCTGTAAGACAATGAGATAATCCCATCTAGTGCATTTCAATCTTCCTAAACAAAGGAAAGCTAATTACAAAACTTCTTACCCATTCAGACTAAAGAACAGAAGTGGGAAAGGGGGAAAGAGGGGCTGTACTTAATTTTATACTCAAATTAAAGTCACATTTTATTAGAAGTGATGAAAAAAGGGAAATGCATATGGGCCTTATTTATAAGTCCACAATTGGGCCACACATGATTAAAAAGAAAAAAATGACACTTGTTAGTGTATATATTTTTAAAGTAAATCCGTCAAAAAACAAACCCAAACAAATATTGAAACAGTCATATAGTGAAATTTTAACAGGGCTGCTGTTAGAAATCATAGGGTGACGGGTCCCATACTGCCTACCTGACAGCCCCCCCAGAAAATATAAAATTATTGTTTTGCTTAAAAGACACTAAAAGCATTATTATATAATGATAATTGGGGACGATGGACGGAGCCATGTACCGTCAAATCTTGGGTGAGAACCTCCTTGAAAATGGGTCATGGATGGGTATTCCAGCATGACAATGACCCAAAACACATGGCCAAGGAAACAAAAGAGTGGCTCAAGAAGAAGCACATTAACCACTTGCCGCCCGCCAATGACAAATTGACGTTGGCAAAGTGGTTTCACTATCCTGACTGGACGTCATATGACGTCCTCAGGATATTGGGCCACTGCGCGCCCCCAGGGGAGCGCATTGCGGCGATCGTTGTTGCAGGAGACGGAGACACTTTACCACGTGATCAGCTGTGTCCAATCACGGCTGATCATGATGTAAACAGGAAAAGCCGGTAATCGGCTTTTCCTCACTCGCGTCTGTCAGACGTGAATAGAGGAGAGCTGATCGGCTGCTCCTCTGACAGGGGGGGTTTGCGCTGATCGATTATCAGCGCAGCCCCCCCACTGGACCACCAGGGATGCCACTAGTCCATTAGGGATGCCCACCACAGATGCTCACCTAGACCACCAGGGATAACAAACACAAATAATGGATGCCAATCAGTGCAGACAATGAATGCCAATCAGTGCCCACAATGGGTATCACTGATTGGCAGGCATTGTTTGGCACTGATTGGCATCCATTAGTACAAAACATACATTAGTGCCACATAAAAGTGCCCATCCATGCCCATCCATGCCACCTATCCTTGCACATCCATGCCGCCTATCCATGCCCATCCGTGCTGCCTATCCGTGCCCATTCGTGCCACCTATCCATGCCCATCGGTGCCGCCTATCCGTGCTGCCCATCAGTGCTGCATATTAGTGCCCATCAATGCCACCACATCAGTGCCACCTCATCGGTGCCCATCAGTGCCGCCTTATCAGTGCCCGTCAGTGCAGTACC
Source organism: Rana kukunoris (assembly GCA_029574335.1). Lineage (NCBI taxonomy): Eukaryota > Metazoa > Chordata > Amphibia > Anura > Ranidae > Rana > Rana kukunoris. Next base: position 580,560,177 of record CM056050.1, on the reverse strand, counting down.
ATCAGTGCCCATCAGTAAAGGAGAAAACTTACTTATTTACAATGTTTTATAACAGAAAGAAAAAAACGTTTTTTCCCCTAAATTTTCGGTAATTTAAAAAAAAAATTGCAGAAAAAAAAAATCCCAGAGGTGATCAAATACCACTAAAAAAAGGGAGCTGTGGTGGCTCAACGTGATTGGCACTGCGCTGACAAGCCATTCACCTCTGCAGCCAAGGGTTCGGATCCCGGTCTCGGCTACATGTGAATTGAGTTTGGTGGTCTCAGCCCGGCTCCCGGTGGGTGTGCTATGCAAGGTACGCCTGTGCTTAGTACGCCCACCCCCCCCCCACAAAAACCACCACACTTGCACGCACACAAAAAATTGGTTTAAAACACATGCACTTTGGCCATGCGGTCTCTTAAAATAAAGAGAGGCGAAGGACCTACGGGGCTGGCTGGGTGGGCTAGGCCCCCTCACTCCCTCATAGGGGGAGTCCCTCTGCCCCGTTGGGCCCCAGTTGGGCTCCCAAGAGGAGCAGGTAGGGCGGGGTGAGTGGGAGGCCCCCCTTCACACCCGCCATTGCCACCAGGGGCATGGAGAAGGATGGCGATTGCCTCTGGGGGGAGGGTCTGCCTACTCCCAACTCCCGCAGTCTGGCTCCTCTCTCTCGAGTTCACGCACAAAATTACACTTTAAAAAAAAAAAAAAATACCACTAAAAGAAAGCTCTATTTGTGGGAACAAAATGATAAAAATGTAGTTTGGGTACAGCGTTGCGGGACCGCGCATTTGTCATTTAAAGTGCAACAGTGCTGAAAGCTAAAAATTGGTCTGGGCGGGAAGGTGAAGGGCCCAGTATGGAAGTGGTTAAGGTCCTAGAGTGACCTAGCCAGTCTCCAGACCTTAATCCCATAGAAAATATGTGGAGGAAGCTGAAGGTTCAAGTTCCCAAATGTCAGACTCAAAACCCTAAAGCGGAGTTCCAACCACAATTAGCATTTTTTAAATGTATGTCCTTTCATCCTGCGTTTTTATAATATAAATCCGGTAACTTACTATTTTACAATCCGCCACCGCTCCACATGGCTATTCAAAAAAGATAGTTTATAAAACTATGTCTACACCGTTGTCATTTTGCTTGTGGGCATTGTGAAGCCCACAAGCGCTTACTTCCTGGAAGTCTTGGATGGGGAGTGATAATTGGACAGCGCACTGCATCCTGGGAAATGATGACACACATTTCCCAGGAGCATTAGAGGGAGATGATGTCAGAATCCTAGGTGATTCCAAAGGCAGATTTCGTGGGACCGCATAGCAACAGGCATTTCCAGATGAGTAAAAAAAAAAAAAAAAAAATATTTTAGGTCTAATGAGCACAATAATGAAAAAACTCCACTTTTCTGTAGGGACTAAAACATTTTGAGGGAAATGTGTGCAAATATCATTAAAGGGTCACTAAAGGAAAAACATTTTTTTGCTGAAATGACTGTTTACAGGGTATAGAGACATAAAAGTTAACTGATTCATTTTCAAAATGATTAAAAATAAATAAAAATCAATCATATAATGTGCCTGCAGGTTAGTTTCACTTTTGAACTGGCTTCATGTTTCTGTGAAGTAGAAATAGACAAACAAAACAAAAACAAATTCAAGGGAAGTGTTTTGTTTTTAAAATGAATCTGATTGGTTCTGGGAAGTTTTAGACACACAGTAATGACAGCTCAGACCACCGTGAGAAAGCTCCCAGCACTGTGGTTATAAGGAAAAAGACAAGCAGGAAGTGTGGAGAACAGAGCAGGATTACAGCAACATCAAAGCAAAAACGAACAATAAGGACATGAAACCAGTACTGCAGTAAGGTAAAGGAAGCTATTTAGCTAAAAAAAAAAATTCCTTTAGTGATCCTTTAAGGGGGTAAATCCTTCCGGTCTTTAAGTGGTTAAAATGTTTTGATTTTTTTTCTTCTTTATACACGTGACATAATACATATAATCAAATCAACCAATACTGAAGGACAGATGAAGACAAAAAGTCCCCATTACTTTTCTCCTCTGTCTGTCTGTCTGTGCTCCCTGAACTCGTACAGCATGTAGGGTGAAATCACTCTCTTAGTTGGCTCCAGTTCAAGCATTATCTCATATTCTCTGTAGGAGGGCTGGGCAGTAATTTCTAGTAGCTGAACAAATCATGGCAGAATAAATCATTATATGAAATAGATAACTAGGAAGACAGCTTCAAAGGGGAAACCTTTAATTTCCCTTTCATAGCAATAGAATAAAGCAAAGCCAAACTAATAAACCTGTTACTCAAACAGACTGTACATTAATATTCCCGATTATAGTCCAGACACCGGCTTTTCAGTCTGGACAAACGTGACCCTAAAGCCTGTTTTGTCAACATTTTTTAAATAAATTCAATATTTTAAGGGTAACTCCCTTTCTGTAGGTAAAAAAATAGCATATATATATATATATATATATATATTAGGGCTGTGCAAATTAACTTTTAATTCATCGATTAATCTTTAATCTTTTTGATCGATCAAAATCTTTTTGATCGATTACAATTCTTTTGATTGGTACTCACCTCTCCGCCGGCTTCTGGGCCTTCAGGGAGTTCCGTCGGAGATCCGGTGACGTCACAGACACCGCCGGGGCTTGCTGTGTCCATCTGAAGGGCTCCTTTGCTGTGCCTTCATATCTGCATGCCGGCGGGACCTTACTATCTGCCACACGCAAGGGCTGTTACACTTCCCTCTTATCACTTCCCTCTATCAACCTGGAATTCTACAACCATCCACTGGGAGTTGTGATAGTTCCCTTCATGGGACGTCTACATGCCGACGAACTGATGTTAACCCCTCCTCATCTGGATTCAGCAGTGGTATCGCTGTACACATTTTTATACCAGTATCATACTTAGCTACAGGTTTTTATGACTGCTTTTGGTATTACTCGCACTATTTTTACAGTTTATGTAGCTACATTAATTTTATCTCAAGTGCAATATTTATTTGGTTACCTACTTGAAGACTATAAATGTTTTAATGCTATTCCTATCGAGCGCTGCCTTTGTGTGTTTTTTGTATCCTGCTATCCATTTTTCCAGTGGTTGGTAGCTGCACTGGGAATCAGCCAGCTAAAAGCAGTTGGATCTGTATGTGCGTTATACTTAATCGAAATTAGTCGATTAATCGATAAAAAAAAAAAAAAATTAATCGAACACAAAAATTTTGATCAGTAACAGCCATAATATATATACAGGGCTCACAATTTCAAGCCCATAGCTACTAGCCAGGCCTCAAGAGTTACTCGCCACCAGTTGCCCCACCTAATTCATACACTGCCCTGCGCCTAATTGCACCCGTAAACACGCCCTCGTAGATTATCTCATGGAATGACACTGTTAAATGTTTTATGCAGAATCAAGTTACACAATTAAATATTACCAACAACAACTTTAACAAAATGGGACAGGGCACTGGGGGCAGACCAAAGGGACAGGGCACTGGGGGCAGACCAGAGGGACAGGGCACTGGGGGCAGACCAGAGGGACAGGGCACTAGAACTGGGTCTCTTCCCCATTCTCTTGCTGTCTCCTCTGCAACTCCCATCCATCCTCTCTTTCTCTCTCTCTCTCTCTCTCTCTCTCTCTCTCTCTCTCTCCCATTCATCTCATCAGGAGCCTGTGTTTGCGGCTCCACACTTGCATGTCCCCACTTTCCCCTTTTATTCAGGCTAGCAGTGAGGAGAGGAGCTGCAGCACAGAGGGAGGGAGTACAATCCAGCGCTGAGATCCACACAACTGCACAGTCATTGACACCATAGCACAGCGCACACTGACCCCGCACAGCACATATTGAGACCGGTCTGTTTACAGAGCTCAGGCTGAACTGTTGGACACTTACATAGAGCACAAGAAGAAGAAAACTGCACAAACTGGAAGGCTGCCGCTCTCATGTCAGGGCAACTTTCAATGAGCGCTGAACCGGAGTGGTAATTTTCGCAATCCTTCACCTCACTCATTACTTCCTGCTCCCTGCTCTTTAGCTACATTGGTCGGGGGGAGGGGGGTAGGCTCAGAGAGGTCATTCTGTTAGGTCCCATGGCTTAATGAGAATTGTAAGGAGAGAACCTGTGTACTGCTCTGCCTGTGCGCGGCTCACCAGACTACTTTTCCCTAACATGCACCTTTCCTCTTCGGCCGCCAATCTCATCGGGACAGCTTAAATCCACTCGCCAAATGCTAGTAGGCGAGTGGAAATTTTTGAGGGCTGATATATATATATATAGTATAGCATTTACACTTGCTACACAAGTACTGTATTTATCGGCGTATACTGCGCACTTTTTTGCCCTGAAAATCAGGGCAAAATCATGGGTGCGCGATATACGCCGATACCCGCCGGCATATACGGAGCGCAGTACACTCGCGTATAGTCGGGCAGGCTCGGCTCCTCTCGCACTTACGTCCTGGACGTACAGGACGTAAGCGCGAGAGTAGCCGAGCCTGCCCGACTATACACGAGTGTACTGCGCCTGCATATACCGAGCGCAGTACACTCGCGTATAGTCGGGCAGGCTCGGCTCCTCTCGCGCTTAAGTCCTGGACGTACAGGACGTGAGCGCGAGAGTAGCCGAGCCTGCCTGACTATACACGAGTGTACTGCGCCTGCATATACCGAGCGCAGTACACTCGCGTATAGCCGGGCAGGCTCGGCTCCTTTCGCGCTTACGTCCTGGACGTACAGGACGTGAGCGCGAGAGTAGCCGAGCCTGCCCGACTATACGCGAGTGTACTGCGCTAGTTACCGAGATCGGGGATGCAGGGTGTCAGACTGACACCCCACATCATCGATCGCCGCGATGCACGCCCCCGGCTCACGCAGCGGCTCAGTATCCTGACGACGTCATATGACGTCAAGTCAGGAACAAGTAACCACTTTGCCGCCGTCAATATGTCATTGGTGGGCCGCAAGTGGTTAAAGGAATTTTTTTATTTTATTTTTTAATTAACCACTTGTCCTCCGCCTCCATTGTCCTGACTCCATTGTCCTGACATCACGTCATATGACGTGATGTCCTTTTAAAGCCGCAGGCGGGCGGGCGCGCGCGCACCCGCCGCTCTGCTGGGATCCCGGTGCGAGTGCCCGGTGGCAACGATCGCCGCCGGGCACACGCGATTGCCCAGTAACTGAGCGGGGACGTGGAGCTCTGTATGTAAACACAGAGCTCCACGTCCTGTCAGGGAGAGAGGAGACCGTTGCTGTGTCCCTTGTACATAGGTACACAATCGGTCACCTCCCCCAGTCACCCCCCCTCCCCCTACAGTTAGAACACTCATAGGACACAAATTTAACCCCTTCCCCGCCCCCTAGTGGTTAACCCCTTCACTGCCAGTCACATTTATACAGTAATCAATGCATATTTATAGCATTGTTCACTGTATAAATGTAAATGGTCCCAAAAATGTCAGAAAAGTGTCTGAAGTGTCCGCCATAACGTCGCAGTCCCAATAAAAAAAACGCAGATCGCCGCCATTAATAGTAAAAAAAAAAAAAAAATGCCATAAACTATCCCCTATTTTGTAAACACTATGGGCCAGATTCACGAACACTTGCGCTGGAGTATTTGGATATGCGCCGCGTAACTGTGCTGATGCGCCGTCGTTTCTATGTGCCCGTACCCACCAAACTAGATGCGCCCAATAACGGGTCATTTGCGACCGGCGGAACGTTCCGACGCCAGAGTATCGTCAGCGCTTATTTTCGCTGGGCGCATCAGTCGCGCCCATTGATTTCCCCTGCAAATATGCAAATGAGGGAGATTTCCCAATTCACGAACGGATTAGCACCATACGCTGGCTACATGCGCCGCGCGTATCTGGTCCGTCCGGCGCAAAGTTGTTTCTACAAAAGGCTGCTTTATCTTTACTCCAGACGGTCACAGGTCAGCAGGAGAGCAGCTACAGCAGCGTTACCGACGATAGGAGCTTGCTGAACAACAACACTTGCAAGGACAACACCTCTGTGTGCCAACATGCCAGGGGCAATTGTGGTCCTAGAACTACTGATGGGTCCCCTGGAACCAAGAAGGCGGCCACGTGAGAGGATATACCGCACTCGTATGAACCTCTTTGGCATGGGGGATGAGGAGGTGTATCGCCTCTTCAGATTCAGCCCAGATGCAATACTTGAACTAACCACAACCCTGCAGGATGACATCACCAGCAAGACACACGGCTCACAAGCAGTGCAGCCACTGGTGAAGGTACTGGCAACACTTCATTTCCTTGCAAGTGGATCATTCCAGCGTACAAGTGGAGTGGTGGCTGGGATGTCACAATCCTCCGTGAGCAGATGTGTGCACCAGGTTGTCCCTGCAATCCTCAGACGCATGTCCAACCAGTTCATCAGACCCACCACTGAGGAGCTGCGGCAGAAGGCAATGACAGATTTCTACAACATTGCCAGATTCCCACGCACTGTGGGGGCCATTGATTGCACGCACGCCCTACAGCCCCCCAGTGCCACAGAGCACATATACCGCAATCGGAAGCATTGGCATTCCATCAACGTACAGGTGATAGCCGATGCCCAACGCCTCATATGGCACGTCCGTGCCAAACACCCCGGGTCCAGCCATGACAGCTACATATACAATCAGAGCCCCATCCCAGCAGAATTTAACCAGAACATGTATGGGGACAGCTGGCTGGTTGGTGAGTGACAAGGGAGTCAGGCATGACTATCCCCTCCCGTGATGCACAACAGAAATCGCACATGCATGACTAACATTATCCTGTCTTTTCCCTTACAGGTGACTCTGCATATGCACTGGGACCCCATCTAATGACTCCTTTCCGGAACCCCCAAACCAGAGGAGAGAGAAAATACAATGAAGCACACATCAAAACCCGTGCAGTGGTGGAGCAAACATTTGGGCTCCTGAAGTCCCGTTTCCGATGCCTGGATAAGTCTGGGGGGACCCTATTGTATTCCCCTACCTTTGTGTGTCAGATCATCGGTGCATGTTGCATACTACATAACTTTGCTATGAAAAAAGGCCTGCATATTGACATACGTGATGACCTGACCCCCGACCCACACAGTCCCCACCTGCCAGAGGACACCCAGTCTGCTGATGGAAGAGCAGTCAGGAGGGTCCTCGCCATAGGCATCTTTGGACACTAAACCAAAACATTAATAACACAGACAGTGCACGCGTGTACACCACTGATGTCCCTAGATCACACACACCACATGCACATCGCATTGGATTAGCCCAAGTCCAGCATGTAGGAGTTGGGAGCAGTAACGCCAGCGTCAAGGCCCCAATGATGTCACTGTCCATTCACACACCTTTCACACGTCATTCATTCAGCCGTGGGGTTCACTTCACCACCACGGCCGAGGGTGACACCCCTTACTTTCAGGAGTGCCACCCCCTCACATTCACACACCATTCACACTGTCCCCTGCACTCCTGACCGTGTGCAGTACAAAAATAAATTAATAATATCATATCCTGATAAATAAAATAAACAAAATCTCATAACCTGAGAAAAAGAAAAAATAAACTCATGACCTGAGTATGTCCAAACCAAAAATATAAAACAAGAAAAAAAAAAAAGGCCTCATCGGGGATGCCGGGGGCTTCTTCTAGGGGCCCCTCTCTGGCTCCGCAGCTGCCTGGATGGAGTGGGTGGGGGTGGGGGGGCATCTGGAGGTGGCTGATCCCGAGGTGGGCCACTCCTGACAGGTGTGGCCTGCATGCCCTCCAAGGCCCTGGCTATCCGTCCAAGGTAGGAGTTCGTCTGGGCCTGCATCCGGAGCTGACGGGTGACCTGGTAGTGCTGGACCCGCCGACTCAGCCTCCCCTGGTCCTGGATGGCAGCACTGTTGGCCTGGACGGCTGCAGTAAGGTGCCGAATATCCCCCTGCACCTCCCCCAAAGTGGTGACCACTGCAGCGCAGTTGCAGCTTACATCCTGCACTGCGTTGCTGAGGTTGGCAACGGAGCCCAGGCTGTCAGACACTTTCTGTAAGTGCCCAACTATGGCCCCCATCTGTTCCGTCTGCCTGGCGTGATCCCTCGCCAACTGGTCCTGGACACCATCAGACACCCCCCTGGTCTTCTGGGTCGCCTTCCTGGGGCCAGAAGATGGTTGTCCTCGGGTGGAAGGAGTCGCCCTTGAGGGGCTTCCAAGGATGGGGGAGGGGACGACAGACGGCCCAGGAGAAGGGGAGGAGACAGACAACACTAAGGTAAAGTCCTGCTCTGCCACAGCAGGATCCTCTACAACCACCTCGGCAGGTGTGGTGTGGCCACTCTCCTCCTCCACAACCTCTTCACCACCCAGTGGCTCGGGCACACGATGGCGTGGGGGGGATGGGGTGGAATGCACGCTGACAGATGATGGCCCAGCTCCGTCATCTGTGGATGACACAAAGCAGACACATGTTGGTGGTCCCACACACTTGGCACATGTACCCTCCCCCCCCCAAATGCAAAACAACAAATAGGGGATTATAAAACACTTACCTGTCCTTGTGCCTTCCTCCACGGAGTCATAGCCTGCGACCCCCTCCACCTGCTCCCTCTCCAGGCAGCGAGCAACCACCTCCTCCTCTGCGGTTAGGGTGACAGGACATGGGGGACCACCACCTGTGCCCCTCTCATACCTCCTGATGGAGGCCACCTTGTCCCTCACCTTGCGCCGCAGGTCATTAATTTTTTTTTGTATGTCCCCAGCAGTCCGGGTGGAGTAGCCCAGGACATTGACCCTGGCAGCAATGGACTCCAGGATGCCCTGCTTCCTCTCCCGGCTGGTCTTTCGGCTTTTTTTGCCATGGAGAAAAGCATTATCCGTCTCCATTGCCGAAATGATGAGCGAGACCTCCTGTGCATTAAAATTCAGGTTCCTCCTCTCTCTGGGGGTAGCGGGAGCAGCCATCACCAAACAAAAGTATCTTCCCTGGGGTGGGGGGAAGCGGAAATACTTTTGCGCCGGAATGGCGTTTCCGCCAGCGCTTTTAAGCGCCCAGCGGAACGCATTGCGCTGACGTTTCCCAGGAAGTGGTGCCGACGGAAGTTGTGAGCATGCGCACAAGGGGGGCGAGTGGAGCCTCACTCACTGCGCATGCTCCGTGGATGATGCGCTGAACGTAAGCCTCTGCGCTGGGCTCCGCCCATCATTTACATATGATCACACCCACTTCCACTTGCGTCGGGTTACGCCAGCGCATTATCGTTACTCTGGCGCAAGTTTACGCGCAACTGCTATGTGAATTACAGGACTTGCGCTGAAAGGGTCTTCAGAGTAACGTAAATGAGAAGCGTTACTCCAGAGGAAAGATACTCTCATCTACCTGAATCTGGCCCTATATATTTTGCGCAAACCAATCGATAAACGCCTATTGCATTTTTTTTTTACCAAAAATATGTAGAAGAATACGTATCGGCCTAAACTGAGGAAAAAAATATATTTTTTATATATTTTTGGGGTTATTTATTATAGCAAAAAGTAAAAAATATTGCATTTTTTTCAAAATTGACGCAGAGGTGATCAAATACCACCAAAAGAAAGCTCTATTTGTGGAAAAAAAAAGGATGCCAATTTTGTTTGGGAACCACGTCGCACGACCGCGCAATTGTCAGTTAAAGCGACGCAGTGCCGGAAACTTAAATTTTGTCTGGGCAGGAAGGGGGTGTAGGTGCACAGTAGGCAAGTGGTTAAGCATCATTAAAATCACTGCTCCTGATGCAGGGTCAGTGATTTTAATGATGCTTAAATAAAAAAATAAAAAATAAATGAAAAATTCCTTTAAATAGTACCTGCTGGGTGTCTATAGTTTGCCTGTGAAAACGTCTTTGAGAACCCGGGTCTTGCCCGAAGGGAACATGTATCAATGGAACAAAAAAGTCAGGAGTCTTGAAAAAAGACCTGGGTTCTCAAAGACGTTTTATGACAATAACTTGCATATTTGGCTTTAAAATTAGCACTTTTATATTTGAAAATTCAAGTCCCATAGACGTCAATGGGGTTTTAAATGTTAACGCGAATGTTCGGTCCGTTAGAAGTAGGGTTGTCCCGATACCACTTTTTTAGGACCGAGTACAAGTACCGATACTTTTTTTTCATGTACTTGCCGATACCGAATACCGATACTTTTTTTAAATGTCATGTGACAGTTTTCAAACCACAATACAGATAATGATATTTTCTTTAGAATTATGAAGAACTCTAACTCAAGACATTATAAAAGAATAAAAATGAGTAAAAATGAATAAAAATGTTTTATTTTCTTGTCACGCAGTAGTAAAAAACTCAAAGAATTTTCACAGAACATGTTGATAAATACAAAAAAAGTATTCTATTTAGGTATCGGGAGCATTTGCGCGAGTACAAGTACTCCCGCAAATACTCGGTATCGGTATCTGGACAACCCTAGTTAGAAGGTTCTGGTGCGAACCAAACAGGGGGGTGTTCGGCTCATCCCTACTGAGGAGTGGGTGATGCATAGAGTGCAGGGGTCAAGTGTGTAATGTACATAGTTCAGGGGTCAGGAGTGGGAAGTATACAGGGTAATTTACATGTGATGTTTTGCAATACAGCGTGGCAAAAATTATCCCTTTGTCCTGTGATTGAAAAAAACTTCCCCGGGCCCCAGTTGCTCAGCAAAGAGTTGTCCTGGTGTAGACAACTTCCCAACTATTACAGTACCATCCTGCCCCAGCTGATTGATACAGAAGAGGCTGGTACTTTAATTATCGGGACCCATGGTGCTTTAGATTACTCCACCTGCACTCAAAAGTCATTAAATAGCCCTCTTTCTTACCTGGACCCCTTCCGGAAAAAATCGAGCTCAATGACTTTGTTTTTTGGTTGCTGCAGTTGCCTAGATGTTGGGCGTCCCCTCTCTTCTGAATTGCTGGGTTGCTGTGGGTAGGTGGATGAGCACCTGGTGAGTCGGGTAAGGAAGTGTCATATTTGCATAGCCTGCCAGGAAGCCAGAGTGAGGATGTCTTCGTTTAAATGCATTGAACAAAATGAATTTTAGAGATCCATAATGTGGTGCATGAATTCTCCTTGTCACATGACAGAGGGCTAATTATACTCTCAGTAGCTGGACAGATAAGGAGGTTCACCTTTTCTGATTTAAGACAGCATAATTCTAAATATTAGTAGCTTAATGGTGTTGGATAGGGTTCCTTCCTAATGTTTAGACGAGGAAAAATCCTGCAGGATTGATGGGACCAAAAAAATGTGAGAAATTCCCCCCTCACCACCTTGAGGAAAAATGGATTTTTATCGGAAGAGATAAAGTAGGTGGAGGAGAATATTAATCTTCCATTTACTGTTCCTGCCAAACCACGAGAGTGAGTCAGTGTCATTTCCACAAATTCTGTCTAATCTGTGTGAGAAATGGTGGAAAGTTAGCCATTAATATTTTGTCCAGCAACGCTGTTTACTCCCAACTATTTAATGTGAGTCCATTAACAGGGAAAGTGAGCTTTGAAGGCAGAGAGCTGTTAAAGCGGAGCTCCACCCTAAAGTGGAACTCACGCTGATCGGAACCCTCTCTCCCTCTGGTGTCACATTTGACACCTTTCAGGTTGGAGAGGGGTGCAGATACCTGTCTAAAGACAGGTATTTGCACCCACTTCCGGCTTAGCATTCTCGGGCAGAATACGGGCATGTCGTCACCTCCCGTCGCCCCCGTTGTGTGCTGGGATCACTCAGCTCCCAGCACATAGCTGGAGCCAATCGGCGGGCGCAGCGCGACTCACGCATGCGCCGCAGGAAACCGGCCAGTGAAGCCAGAGCGCTTCACTTCCTGGTTCCCTCACCGTGGATGGCCGGGGCAGTAGCAGAGTGACGAGCGATCGCTCGTCCTCTTCTGTGGACGGCGCTGGAATCCAGGACAGGTAAGTGTCCTAATATTAAAAGCCAGCAGCTGCAGTATATGTAGCTGCTGGCTTTTAATACTTTTTTTTGAGTGGACATGCGCTTTAAGGTGAAATGGTAAGGTTAAGGGCCCTTTCACACTAGCGGACGAATGGTCCGCTCATTACAAGTCCGTTTACGGACTTGTAATGGGTCCCTAGGGGAGCGGATCCGTTAGCGGATGATGCATCCGCTAACGTCCGCTCGATCCGCATCCGTTTTTGCGGACGGAAGAATGTCCTATTTTTCTTCCGTCCGGGCAAACGGATCTGATGCAAACGGACAGACGGTCCGTTTACATCCGACTCCCCATAGGGGAGAGCGGAGGAGAGACGGGGCGGTCCCTGCACAGTGTGCGGGGACTGCCCCGTCCGCCCGACAGCTCAGCGGAGACCCCCTGCTGAGCTGACGGACACACGGAGCGGACCGAAAAACGGACCGCTCTGTGTGTAAGGACCCTTAGAGTTTAAGATTTTTGCAAAGTTATTAAGGAAATAAACCTAACCATTTTGTCCCCAAGTCTCTCGTTCCCTGCTGGGCCATAGTCTTTGAGTAGGAGGCCAGCCCACAGCCCCCTCCAAAACACACAGTGAAAGTGGGTTCTGTCACACAATTTTTAAAACGTTTTGGATTTACAGTAGTGGAGAGGAATTAGAACCCCTATCATTTTTTTTATTGCTGTCTGTGTCCCCATTAAGGAGATTCCCCCGCTTTGGATGGATTTCCTCTCACTTCCTGTTTTGGAAATGGGTCAGGAAGTGCAATGAAATTGCCTAATTGGGAAATAGATGGCAAAAAAACTGACATGGGGTTATAACTCTCCCCTGCGTTATCCCAAATGAAAAAAAAAAATGTTGCCTTTAGTTCTACTTTAAAGTGTATGTAAAGACATATGAAAAGAGAAGGTTAAAAAAAAAAAAACAACAACATTGGCATCTTTTTTTATTGCCATTGTGGAGATTTCCTTTACCTCCTTTTTTTTGGATCTTTATATTAGTGGTATGGGACATAAACCATAAAAAATGCAACTTCACAGAACCACAGTCACATGATCATAACCCCCACCCCTCTGACATCTGAAACCTCTTAAAGGGCCAGGAGGCTCTGGGGCAAAAGGGTTAAATTCACCTTTAACAAGGCTATTTAGCCCTTTTAGTTCCTGTTTTAGGATTGCATGTCAATTAGTCCCTATGCTTTGAATATAAAGACAGTGGGAGGTGCTGAGTAGTTAGTTTTGCTAATAAAAACTTGGCAGGGCTGACACTAGCCAGTCCATAAAAATGCTGTATGTTGTCAGCCACCAATAGGAAATTAGAAGATGAGTGCATTTCTGACAGATCAATGGGTATTATTCTGTACTGTTACTTCCAGGTTCGCGGCTCTGGGTCTGTGATGGACCAGAGTCACGATAACCTCACTCCCGCATGTGTGTGGAAGTCGCCGGTCACGTCACAACTCTTAAAGAAACGGCACCAGAAGGCCGTTTCTTCAGTGCACATGCGCCAGTGACGTCGTCAGCAGCACATATACTGAATCTCTCCTTTATTTTCCAATATTTTTTTATTAAATTATTATACAAATATAAAACCTTACATATCATTACAAGTTTAGGAGATATTCTACAGGTAAGCCGCATTATAGGCTTACCCAGGACCGAATTGGGAATGAAAACCAGCCCTGGAAATTATTTCATACCAGCCCCATAGCATTATTATACCAGCCCAACATCATAACCACCATAACATCATTATTTTCTTGTTCATAAACCATGCATTCAAAAGCACATTTAAATAGTGTATTATATATAGAAAAGACATATATATATATAATATAAAACAGTAAACACCTGGGACTCTGGGAATGTGGTGTGGGGGGTCACCAGAGACACCTTCCGCAGAAAGAACACACTAAGGTGTTACTGATATGGGGGGGAAACCTTTACAACCTTTACATTACTGTATTCACTCCCCCCTTACATCAGTGACCCCCCCTGTCTGACTTTTCCCATGACCCCCATCCTGGCGGTCCTCCCATTCTTGACTCCTCTCCAGGCTCTCTCAGACTGCAGACATGATTTAAGACAAGAGATGGTTAGAGGTTGCGGGCATGATACAAAAGATGGTTAGAGGCTGCGGGCATAGTACAAGAGATGTCAAGATGTCAGAGGCTGCAGGCATGGTAAATGAGATGTCAGAGACTTAGGACATGACACTAAAGATGTTAAGAGAATGTAGACATGATACAGGAGAAGGTCAGAGACTGCAGACATGATACAAGAGATCAATGCAGCCTCGCCAGTGCCCATCAAATGTAGCCTCACTGTGCCTGTCAATGCAGCCTCACTGTGCCCATCTATGCAGCCTCACTGTACCCATCCATGCAACCTCACTGTGCCCATCATTGCAGTCTCCCTGTGCCCATCATTGCTGCCTTACCATGTCCATCATTGCTGCCTTACCGTGCCCTCACTGCAGCCTCACCATGTCCATCATTGCCGCCTTACCTTGCCCTCACTGCAGCCTCACCATGCCCATCATTGCGCCTTACCGTGCCCTCATTGTAGACTCACTGTGCCCATAATTGCGGCCTCACCATGCCCATCATTGCCGCCGCACCGTGCCCTCATTGCAGCCTCACCATCATTGCAGTCTTACTGAGCCCATCATTGCTGCCTTACTGTGCCCATCATTGCCGCCTCACTGTGCCCATCATTGCAGCCTCACTGTGCCCATCCTTGCAGCCTTACTGTGCCCTCATTGCAGCCTCACCATCATTGCCGCCTTACTGTACTCTCCTTGCAGCCTCCCTCGCCCTTATTGCAGCCTCCCTCACCATCATTTCAGCCTTACTGTGCCCTCATTGCAGCCTTACCGTGCCCTCATTGCAGCCTTACCGTGCCCTCATTGCAGCCTTACCTCCTCCTAGACCAGCTTGTGCGATAGACAGAACACTGCGTCTATCACACAAGCTGGTCTAGGAGGAGGGCGGGACTTTTATCACAGCGCGGCCAAACTTTTCACACTCAGTTCTATGACACAGCGGTCTCCCGGACAAGTAGGGAGGGGGAGGGGGAGGAGCGCTGCAGCCACAGCTTTGATCAAAGCGGCCCAAGGGCAGGCAGCCTATTGGGAAATGTCCCAGTATCCCGATAGGCCAGTCCATCCCTGGGCTTACCTGTAGGTAAAAGTGGTGTAACAGGGTTTACAACCACTTTAAGGATATAACACACTGGCAAATGTGCATGTATTGTAGAGATCTGCTGCATAGTTTATTTTTTTATTTTTTTTACATATGCTTTCATTTGCAGCATGCATGTCCCCATCAGCTGGTGAATGTCCTCTGACCTGAGCTGTGAGGCCAGCCTGTTCCCATGTCCCATCACATTGGTGGCATCCTTGGGTGTATCCAGAGCTGGATTCAGCTTGTACTGGGTAGTTTTGCACACACTAAACCGATTCAAACTAGACAGATCAAAACATTCTAACAGGTCATGACATGCCTCATCTTCTTATCAAGATGAACTTCCAGTCTGATTCCCCAACTGTGTTTACTGAAATTTGTAATCCCATTAAGTACTCAAATAGCTAACGGAGGTATTTCAAGGAGTGCCAGATATATTGTGCGCACTGGCAGAAGGAATTCGATAAATGCTAGCACCTATTAAAAAAAACAGAATATTGGAACTGATACATTAAAAAAGAACTCCAGTCTAAATGATAACTCTTATATAGGTTGTAATGAGTTATTAAAAATTCTATAATTGTGTATTGATCCTGTTTAGTTTTGTTGCTCAGATAAAGCTGATAATTTGCAACTTCTGGACTAGTGGACCTAAACTGAAAAATGAAAGATTTACTATTTTATAGCATTTAGGAATGGTAATTGTGCTTATGCTGTAGCCTGCAAATTGTATCTTTGTCTTAAATTCCTTCTTAAAACATTTTTACATATATATTTTTTTCAGATCTTTGGTCAATGTTTGGGATGTTCTCGTTGTTTTCTTTTTGTTCTTGGCTGTATGGAAAATGAATATTTGAAGAAGGCCAATAATGAAAAAGGTCGAAACGCATAGGGATGTCATGTGAAACTCTACAGAAGCATAACATGAGCTATGTGTATTTTTTCTACTGTTGATGAGTAATGTCTTTTATGTTAAGGCCAGGAATGATTTTATGTATTTATTTAAACACTTTTTTGATACTATGACATAAACAAATAAATATATATTTGTATGTAAATTGATTGTTACTCTTTTTAAATACAAATTTCACTGCTAAAAAACCTCTTAAGGGATCTTTCATTCAATATTTTCATTATTTGCCTAATTTTAATGCTAAGTTCATAAAGATTTTTATCAATGTTTTTTTCTCTTATCGTCCATGGATGGACACAGCCTTCTCAAGTCTTGACAAGTGGGTTATGTTCCTGTTCACAGGAGAGGACTAGGCAGAAACATGTTAGATATTTAAATACATGTTACTTTAACAGAGTTGAACAGCCCCGCCCAGGGGGCGGTCCCTCCGGACATAACCCTCCTCCCTGCAGCATGCAGTCTCAGTTTTTTTTTCTGCCTAGCAAAGGAGAAGGACGTATGGCTCCCCTTGGCCACCTTTTGCTTTGATTAGTGCTTTGCACACTCTTGGCATTCTCTTGATGAGCTTCAAGAGGTAGTCATCTGAAATGGTCTTCCAACAGTCTTCACTCTGCGGTCCAGCTCACCCCAAACCATCTGGATTGGGTTCAGGTCCGGTGACTGTGGAGGCCAGGTCATCTGGTGCAGCACCCCATCACTCTCCTTCTTGGTCAAATAGCCCTTACACAGCCTGGAGGTGTGTTTGGGGTCATTGTCCTGTTGAAAAATAAATGATGATCCAACTAAACGCAAACCGGATGGAATAGCATGCCGCTGTAAGATGCTGTGGTAGCCATGCTGGTTCAGTATGCCTTCAATTTTGAATAAATCCCCAACAGTTTTACCAGCAAAGCACCCCCACACCATCACACCTCCTTCTCCATGCTTCACAGTGGGAACCAGGCATGTAGAGTCCATCCGTTCACCTTTTCTGCGTCGCACAAAGACACGGTGGTTGCAACCAAAGATCTCAAATTTGGACTCATCAGACCAAAGCACAGATTTCCACTGGTCTAATGTCCATTCCTTGTGTTCTTTAGCCCAAACAAGTCTCTTCTGCTTGTTGCCTTTCTTTAGCAGTGGTTTCCTAGCAGATATTCTACCATGAAGGCCTGATTCACACAGTCTCCTCTTATCAGTTGTTCTAGAGATGTGTCTGCTGCAAAAGGTGGCTACTTTAAAGAACCTAGAATATGACATATATTTTCAGTTGTTTCACACTTTTTTGTTATGTATATAATTCCACATGTGTTAATTCATAGTTTTGATGCCTTCAGTGTGACTCTACAATATTCATAATCATGAAAATAAAGAAAACTCTTGGAATGAGAAGGTGTGTCCAAACTTTTGGTCTGTACTGTATATCTATCTATCTATCTATCTATCTATCTATCTATCTATCTATCTATCTATCTATCTATATATATATATATATATATATATATATATATATATATATATATATATATATTGTGACAGGAAGTCAGGTAAATCTGTGGGTGTTGCCACAGACGGGAGATACATTTCTGCCTTGTTTAGACAATTCACCAATTACTATTAGGTGTCGGCTGCAGAAATAGCCAGAAAGGTTTAGGGCGTTGGAAAATTTCAGCTGTTCAGAATGAAGCAATTAAGGCCTCTATAAGACATCCAAAGGATGACTATTGATTGCTGCATCCTGAGGCTTTTTGAGTTAAAGGGGAGGTTCCCCTAAAAAGAAACTTTTAACATTGCCTGTCTCTTCTTAATAACATGTAGAATCGGCTGGTAGTTTAAAAAAAAAACGTCCGTACATACCATTTTCGGCATGTAGTCTCACCGTCGCTTCCGGGTCTGGCGGCCGGGGATGGGCGTGCCTACTTAAATGACAGGCATCCGATCGACGCATACAGCGCGTCACGAGATGCCGAAAGAAGCCGAACGTTGGTGCGCATGCGCCGTATAGAGCCGCACCAACGTTCGGCTTCTTTCGGCATCTCGTGACGCGCTGTATGCGTCGATCGGATGCCTGTCCCCACACATCATACCCGGAAGCGGCGGTGAGACTACATGCCGAAAATGGTATGTACGGACTTTTTTTTTTTTAAACTACCAGCCGATTCTACATGTTATTAAGAAGAGACAGGCAATGTTAAAAGTTTCTTTTTAGGGGAACCACCCCTTTAAGGAGAGCAGTCAGAAAGACTTCTGAAGAGGTGAGGTGTTTGTTGATTTTTCTGTGTGATAATAATCAAAAAGACTATTGTTTTTCTGCTGTCTGACCAGCAATGTCTGCCCAGCAGTAGGCTGTGCCAGACTTCATAGGTAGGTTCCTGTGTTGTGATAATAGACACCCCAAGTGGCCAGGGTTTATTTTATTTTATGTTATTTTTTTAATGCTGTTTTGATGCTTGCACTTGTACCTAGAAATACGGAAGAATAAACCATATTTTTTGTTTTCAACCGTCCTCAACTGCCTTTCTGTATAGTTTAGCGTGTAGTGAACCCATCCAGGGGGTCACACACACCCGCTACCGAGCTAATCCCTCACAATATATATATATATATATATATATTTTTTTTTTTTTTTCAGGAATAGAATGCACTCCAGAGGTCTTGTTACAAATTCACATTTGTTGTATGCTCAACTACTACTACCACTGACCTACCTAATTCCTACCCCCTCCATTGGGGGACCGTGTCACATCTCCGGCTCTGAGGGGCTCATGCTGGGACCTGTAGTCTTTCAGTTTTCTGGGGGTCACACATCCCAAAAAATGAAGGACTACAAGTTCCAACATGAACTCCTATGATCTAAGGATGTGACTCCCTCCAAAATTGAAGGACCACAAGTCCCAGCATGAACCCCTGAGATCTAATGATGTAACCCCTTAGATCGCAGCAGTCAGGGATGGACTGGCCATAGGGACTACAGGGAGTTTCCCGGTGGGCCGATGGCTCAGTAGGCCGTTTTAAATTGTATTTATTTTTTTAAATGGTGACTCTCTCAGACCCCCCTGTCCAGGGATGGACTGGCCATTGGGACTACAGGGAGTTTCCCGGTGGGCCGAAGGCTCAGTGGGCCGGCTTCCGTGACAGCTGACTGCCGCCCCCCTCTGCTCCTCTGTCTCTCCCTCCCGCAGCGCTCACCTAGGGGGAACAAAGAAGCAGGGAGAGGACCAGAGGAGCAGGGGGGACGACAGAGGAGCAAGGGGGGACGACAAACAGCTGACTCAACAGCTATGGCCTGGGAGTTTCTCACTTCTGCCTAATCTTGTCCCATAAGGGGGGCACCGAACTGATTCTTTGTCCCGGGTGAAATAATGTCTAGCTTCCCCACTGGTACTGCCTATAAGAGTACCAGTACCAGCCGTTCTACTCTAATAAAGTAGAACGACTAGTGGCTAGTGAAGGGGGAAGAAGGGGGCTTGGGTGGCCGGGGGGGGGGGGGTGCGGGAGTTGTCCGGCCGCCATGGGAGAGACCTGTCATAGTGGGCCAGTCTGGATGAAGTCCAGGGCCAAATTTCTGTCCCAGTCCAGCCCTGCCCCTGTCTCTCAGTCCCCCCCTCTGTCTCTCAGTCCCTGTGTCTCTTAGTCCCCCCTCTTTTAGCCCCCTCCTCTGTCTCTCAGCCCCTTCCATCCCTCAGACCCCCCTCGTCTCTCAGCTCCCCCCTCTGTCTCTCAGCTCCCCCCCTCTGTTGCATTCACTCCCTGACTCTTAGGCGATTTGTACACCGCTCCTCCACTGCCCCAAAGATGCTGCTTGGAGGACTTTTTTAGTGATGCCCTGGCAGCACCCCAGTGTGAAAGCACTCAGGCTTTCACACTAGGCCTGCAGCGGAGTCATTTTTCAGGCTATTTTTAGCCCAAAAGCGCCTGAAAAATGCCTCAATGTGAAAGAGGTCCTACACTCACCCTCTCTATTTTACACTCACTCTCTTTTTCTTACACTCACCACCCTCTCTCACCCACCTCTTTCCCTCAACCCTCCCTCTCTCTCTCTTTCTCCTCTCTCTCTCTTACCCTCTCATGATATACAATAATGGATGTAGGGGCCTTTTGTTGGGAGATTTTTCGGGGGTGGGGGGGCAGCATTTTATCAAATTAAAGTGGGCCGGTCTGGATAAAGTCCAGGGCCAAATTTTTGTCCCAGTCCAGCCCTGGCAGCAGTTCATGCTGGGACCTGTAGTCCATCATTAGGAGGATGGGATCAGTGGGGGTAGGGGTGGATGAGTGACAGTGCTTGGGGGATGGGTTCAGTGGCAGTGATTGCTCACTTGCTGTCACCTGTTAGTCAGTGCCCACTTGGATCCCCCTGCCTGCATGCAAGAGAGGGGTGTAAGAGGATGGGGAGGAAGATGAGGAGCAGTATATTGGGGGAGGGCAGGTAGTGGACAGTATACAGTGGGGGGAGCAGTGAGCAATATACAGAGGGAGCAGTATATAGTGGAGGAGAGCAGTATACGAGAGGAGCAGTATATAATGGGAGGAGCAGTATACAGGGGGAGCATTATATAGTGGAGGGGATCAGTATACAGAGGGAGCATTATCTAGTGGAGGGGATCAGTATACAGGGGGAGCATTACATAGTGGAGGGGATGAGAATGCAGGGGAGAGCATTATATAGTGGAGGGGATCAGTATATAGGGGGGGCATTATCTAGTGGAGGGGATCAGTATACAGGGGGAGCATTATATAGTGGAGGGGATCAGTATACAGGGGGGAGCATTATATAGTGGAGGAGAGCAGTATATGGGGGGAGCAGTATGGCGGGAGCAGTATATACTGGGGGGGAGCAGTATATAGTGGAGGGGAGCAGTATATAGTGGACTGAAGCAGTATACGGGGAAGCAGTATATAGTGGAGGGAAGCAGTATATAGTGGACTGAAGCAGTATACAGGGAAGCAGTATATAGTGGAGGGAAGCAGTATATAGTGGACTGGAGCAGTATAATGAAATATGATATACTACCACAGCGATGGAAAGTGTAGCACGCGGTAGGCTGGCTGCGCTGCTCTCCTCAAAGTGACCCGTCCGTGAGTCATGATTCGGTGCTGTGGGCGGAAACTCGGACAGCCGCAGCACCGGCCGTGTGGCAGCCATTGTTTTGGTTATTAATACAAACAGACACATGAGTACAGTACTTAACTTGGGGGCCACATGGGGGGGCACACAGTAAAATTAGGGGGGACTTGGCCCCCTCAGGCCCCACCCTGGTGACGCCCATGGACAAAAGTGAGTACACCCTTAAGTGAAAATATTGAAATTGGGCCCAATTAGCCATTTTCCCTCCCTGGTGTCATGTGACTCGTTAGTGTTACAAGGTCTCAGGCAGGAGCGGACTGACCATTGAGACACCCGGACACTGCCCGAGGGCCCAATGACACTAGGGGGCCCCATCAGGGTTGCCCGGCTCAGTAAAACCAGGGACAGTATGTAAAAACCTGTGTTTTTTTTTACATCTGTCCCTGATATGTCCGAAACCGACATGCTTTTGATGTAAAAATCAAAAGTCTCTGCACTGCCTCCTGGCATGGTGGCCATCTGTAAGCCCGGGGGCCCCTTAATCTTCTATTGCCCGGGGGCCCCATGAGTTGTCAGTCTGCCCCTGGTCTCAGGTAGGAATGGGGAGCAGGTGTGATAAATTTGGTGTAATCGCTCTCACTCTCTCATACTGGTCACTGGAAGTTCAACATGGCACCTCATGGCAAAAAACTCTCTGAGGATCTGAAAAAAAAAGAATTGTTGTTCTACATAAAGATGGCCTAGGCCAGTGATGGCGAACCTTGGCACCCCAGATGTTTTGGAACTATATATATTTTTTATATTTTACACTGCAGAGTGCATGAGCATCATGGGAAATGTAGTTCCCATGTTAGGAGGTCTGATAGAAAGAGCCCCCAGACATACTACATACATAGTACAGGAGACGGTCAGAGACTGCAGACATGATACAGGAGATGGTCAGAGACTGCAAACATGATACAAGAGATGGTCAGAGACTGCAGACTTGGTACAAGAGATGGTCAGAGACTGCAGACTTGGTATAAGAGATGGTCAGATACTGCAGACATGGTACAAGAGATGGTCAG
This sequence comes from Rana kukunoris, assembly GCA_029574335.1. Classification (NCBI taxonomy): domain Eukaryota; kingdom Metazoa; phylum Chordata; class Amphibia; order Anura; family Ranidae; genus Rana; species Rana kukunoris. The sequence continues at coordinate 580,538,043 of CM056050.1, read as the reverse complement.
AGACTGCAGGCATGGTACAAGAGATGGTACAAGAGATGGTCAGAGACTGCAGACATGGTACAAGAGATGGTCAGAGACTGCAGACATGGTACAAGAGATGGTCAGAGACTGCAGACATGGTACAAGAGATGGTCAAAAAATGCAGATATCGTAAAAGAGATGGTCAGAGACTGCAAACATGAAACAAGAGATGGTCAGAGACTGCAGACATGAAACAAGAGATGGTCAGAGACTGCAGACATGAAACAAGAGATGGTCAGAGACTGCAGGCACGATACAAGAGATGTAAGAGACTGCAGGCATGATACAAGAGATGGTAAGAGACTGCGGAAATGATACAAGAAATCAATGCATCAAATGCAGCCTACAAGTGCCCATCAAATGCAACCCTCCAGTTCCCACCAAATCCAGCTCATTGGTGCACACCAATTGCAGCCTGTCAATGCTCCTGGATCACACAGAGCAGCGACGATCTCTTGCTGTCACAGAGCTTGGATTTGAATCTCCCGGGCAGCCACTGTAACAAAGTCCCGCCTCCTAGACCAGCTTGTGGCTTCTATGATACACGTCACACTGATTAAATTTTACTGCATTGAATCAGTGTTCCGTCTATCTCACAGGAGGCGGGACTTTGTTACAGTGCCGCCAGGAATTTCAAACCAAAGTTTGTGCGATGTGTGAGACACACACAAGCAGTGGCATCGCTAGGGTTGGTGTCACCTGGTGCGGTCAGCAGGAACCACAGGTTAGGGGGCAGCAGGAACCACAGGTCAGGGGGCAGCAGGAACCACAGGTCAGGGGGCAGCAGGAACCACAGGTCAGGGGGCAGCAGGAACCACAGGTCAGCGGCCAGCCCACAGGTCCGCAGTCAGTTCCCAGCAGGACCTACAGCCTGTGGATCCTGCTGGGAGGTGGCTGCGGATCTGTGGGTCCTGCAGGGGGCTGGCTGTGGACCTGTGGGTCCTGCAGGGAGCTGACTGTGGATCTGTGGGTCCTGCAGGGAGCTAGCTGCGGATCTGTGGGTCCTGCAGGGGGCTGGCTGCGGATCTGTGGGTCCTGCAGGGGGCTGGCTGCGGATCTGTGGGTCCTGCAGGGGGCTGGACGTGGGTCCTGCTGGGAGCTGGTCATAATAATGTGGGCCCTGCTGGCCTGTATACTGCTCCTCCCATTATATACTGCTCCTCTCGTATACTGCTCTCCTCCACTATATACTGCTCCCTCTGTATATTGCTCACTGCTCTCCCCACTGTATACTGCCCACTGCCTGCCCTCCCCCGTATACTGCTCCTCATCTTCCTCCCCATCCTCTCACACCCCTATCTTGCATGCAGGCAGGGGGATCCAAGTGGACACTGACTAACAGGTGACAGCAAGTGAGCAATCACTGCCACTGAACCCATCCCCCAAGCACTGTCACTCATCCACCCCTACCCCCACTGATCCCATCCTCCTAATGAAGGACTACAGGTCCCAGCATGAACTGCTGCGATCTAAGGGGTTACATCATTAGATCTCAGGGGTTCATGCTGGGACTTGTGCTCCTTTAATTTTGGAGGGAGTCACATCCTTAGATCATTGGAGTTCATGTTGGATCTTGTAGTCATTCGTTTTTGGGGATGTGTGACCCCCAGAAAACTGAAAGACTACAGGTCCCAGCATGAGCCCCTCAGAGCCGAGGATGTCACACGGTCCCCCAATAAAGAGGGTAGGAATTAGGTAGGTCAGCAGTGGTAATGGTCAGTGTAGTTGAGCATACAACAAATGTGAATTTGTAACAAGACCTCTGGAGTGCATTCTATTCCTTAAATATATATATATATATACAGTGCGGAAAATAAGTATTTGAACACCCTGCTATTTTGCAAGTTCTCCCACTTGGAAATCATGGAGGGGTCTGAAATTGTCATCATAGGTGCATGTCCACTGTGAGAGACATAATCAAAAAAAAAAAAATCCAGAAATCACAATGTATGATTTTTTAAACTATTTATTTGTATGATACAGCTGCAAATAAGTATTTGAACACCTGAGAAAATCAATGTTAATATTTGGTACAGTAGCCTTTGTTTGCAATTACAGAGGTCAAACGTTTCTTGTAGTTTTTCACCAGGTTTGCACACACTGGAGGAGGGATTTTGGCCCACTCCTCCACACAGATCTTCTCTAGATCAGTCAGGTTTCTGGGCTGTCGCTGAGAAACACAGAGTTTGAGCTCATCCTCTCCTTAATACAGTGCAGTCGCCCTGTCCCATGTGCAGAAAAACACCCCCATAGCATGATGCTACCACCCCCATGCTTCACAGTAGGGATGGTGTTCTTGGGATGGTACTCATCATTCTTCTTCCTCCAAACACGGTTAGTGGAATCATGACCAAAAAGTTCTATTTTGGTCTCATCTGACCACATGACTTTCTCCCATGACTCCTCTGGATCATCCAAATGGTCATTGGCAAACTTAAGACGGGCCTTGACATGTGCTGGTTTAAGCAGGGGAACCTTCCATGCCATGCATGATTTCAAACCATGACGTCTTAGTGTATTACCAACAGTAACCTTGGAAACGGTGGTCCCAGCTCTTTTCAGGTCATTGACCAGCTCCTCCCGTGTAGTCCTGGGCTGATTTCTCACCTTTCTTAGGATCATTGAGACCCCACGAGGTGAGATTTTGCATGGAGCCCCAGTCCGAGGGAGATTGACAGTCACGTTTAGCTTCTTCCATTTTCTAATGATTGCTCCAACAGTGGACCTTTTTTCACCAAGCTGCTTGGCAATTTCCCCGTAGCCCTTTCCAGCCTTGTGGAGGTGTACAATTTTGTCTCTAGTGTCTTTGGACAGCTCTTTGGTCTTGGCCATGTTAGTAGTTGGATTCTTACTGATTGTATGGGGTGGACAGGTGTCTTTATGCAGCTAATGACCTCAAACAGGTGCATCTAATTTAGGATAATAAATGGAGTGGAGGTGGACATTTTAAAGGCAGACTAACAGGTCTTTGAGGGTCAGAATTCTAGCTGATAGACAGGTGTTCAAATACTTATTTGCAGCTGTATCATACAAATAAATAGTTAAAAATTCATACATTGCGATTTCTGGATTTTTTTTTTTTGATTATGTCTCTCACAGTGGACATGCACCTACGATAACAATTTCAGACCCCTCCATGATTTCCAAGTGGGAGAACTTGCAAAATAGCAGGGTGTTCAAATACTTATTTTCTGCACTGTATATATATATATATATTAGAGCTGCGGAAATTAACGATTAATTGTTCGATTAATCGTTAATTTCTTTGATCGACAAAAATTGTTTTGATCCGCGGTCTCGCCCATATAATTGAATGAATGAATGAAAACTTATATAGCGCAGCACATGCAAACTTAATCGCCTCTGGGCCCATAGGAAAGACCGCGGCTTCGGCCTAGCTCCGGAGCCGCTGCCATCTTGGTTCACCCGGCGTGCGCCGAGTAGCTGCGCGCTGACTTCATCCTCACCCGCCCGCCTGCTCGTATCATCTTCCCTTTCGCACGTGTCAGCTACTCTGCAGACGGGTCTGCCGCCTGATGTAGGTAAGAGAGGCAGAGATGGACTGGCCATTGGGACTACAAGGAGTTTCCCGGTGGGCCGATGGCTCAGTGGGCCGGCTTTAGTAACAGCAGACCACCGCCCCCCTCTGCTCCTCTGTCTCTCCCTTCCCGTAGCGCTCACCTGGGGGGGAACAGAGAAGCAGGGGGAGGACCAGAGGAGCAGGGGGGGCGACAGAGGAGCATCGGGGAGGGGACAGACCGCTAACTAAACAGCTATGGCCTGGAAGTTTCTAATTTCTGTCTAATCTTGTCCCATAAGGGGGGCAACAAACTGATTCTTCCCCCCCGGGTGAAATAATGTCTAGCTTCCCCACTGGTACTGCCTATAAGAGTACAAGTACCAGCCATTCTACTCTAATAAAGTAGAATGGCTAGTGACAAGTGAAGGGGGAGAGGGGGCTTGGGTGGCCGGGGCGCGAGTTGTCCGGACGCCATGGGAGAGACCTGTCAAAGTGGGCCAGTCTGGATGAAGTCCAGGGCCAAATTTTTGTCCCAGTCCAGCCCCGAAGAGAGGACAACCATCCATATCAAAGCATGGGGGCAGATGTGTCTATAAAAGCATGGGGGCAGATGTGTATATTCTTGCAGTATGGGGGCAGATGTGTATATTACAGCATAGGGGCCAATGTGTATATTACAGCATGGGGGCAGATGTGTATATTAAAGCATGGGGGCAAATCTGTATATTAAAGCATGGGGGCAAATCTGTATATTAAAGCATGGGGGTAAATGTGTATATTACAGCATAGGGGCCAATGTTTATATTACAGCATGGGGGCAGATGTGTATATTAAAGCATGGGGGCAAATCTGTATATTAAAGCATGGGGGTAGATGCTGCAATATACACATCTTCCCCCATACTGCAAGAATATACACATCTGCCCCCATGCTGCCCCCACCACATTTACCACTGGCTAATGCAGAGTTGCAATGCAAGGAGATCAGCTAAAAGTAGTTGTATCTGTAGGTGCATTAATTAATCTAAATTAGTCGATTAATCGATAAAAAAAAAAAAAAAAGATTAATCAAACACAAACATTTTAATCAGTCACGGCCCTAATATATATATATAGTGTTTTATAGTTGCCCCCCTACTTTTGTTCCTGTCCCCCCATGTGCCCTCCCCCCTAAATATGAAAGCTGGCAACGCCACTGCATAGGATGCATTAAAGCGGAGGTTCACCCTAAAATTATTTTTCCATGTGATCCAGCATACTGGCGTCAGCGCCAGTATGCTGTTTTTTTTTTTATTGCCCGACTTACTGTCTAATCTTCAATTTTGATTTAGCTCCCCCGCGGTGGATGGCGCCTGTATAGCCTGTCACTGGTTCCGAAAATACCCGATTTAGGACTCGGGTATTTCCGGCTCAATACGGCGCCTGCGCACAGACCTAGGAGCTGACTGCGCAGGCGCCGTATTTCTCCGACTCCTATTTCGGCTTTTTTCGGAGGGCGTGACGCGCCATAGCCGTAGGACTCGGAGAAATATGGCGCCTGCGCAGTCAGCTCCTAGGTCTGTGCGCAGGCGCCGTATTGCGCCGGAAATACCCGAGTCCTAAATCGGGTATTTTCGGAACCAGTGACGGGCTATACAGGCGCCATCCCCTGGGGAGATAAATCAAAATTGAAGATTAGACAGTAAGTGGGGCATTAAAAAAAAAAAAAAAGCATACTGGCGCTGACGCCAGTATGCTGGATCACATGGAAAAGCGTATATTTAGGGTGAACCTCCTCTTTAAGGTGAAAACCCATTAATTCTACTTCCATGTTTTCAGGTTGAATTAGTTGGTAACATAAAACCCAAATGGTTGACATTGTATCATTGCACAAAGCCTATTGCCAAAATATAGAATAACAGAGTAATAATGGGGAAAGTAGAGACATTCTTTCCAATAACATCAGTAAATTCTTCAGCATGTGTGAACGATTATTAGTATAACAGCTCCATCTAGTGGCATTTTGCTGGCATTGCAATATAAAACTTTTCTGACCGACTAACCATAAGGCCTATTAGCATTAGATGTAATTCTACAGTTTGTCATGTTTTGCATAAGAGAAATACCAATACCCCTAAGGCCCCTTTCACATTGCTCTGTAGCAAAATCGCTGTAAAAACGTGTTTTAACTGCAATTTTGCCCTGGTTTACACTGGGTACGATTTAAGATGCGATTTGAGATGTCAAATTGCATCTCAAATCTTCGGCATTTGCCAGCGCTTGTCGGTAATGGCACCGTCCTAATTGGTGCAACGATGCACCGATTTCAAAAAGTAGTTCCTGTACTACTTTTTGCGATTTCGGGCCGCGATTTACATGTCTCTTAAATCGTGGCCGAAATCGTGACTGCCAGCAGGAGTGAAACACAGTCTCCTATTAAAATGATGAAAAACAGAGTAAAATTGCAGGAAAAACACACCCGCCATTTGCCGTTTTGGTGTGTTTTTGAGTCACATTTCTATTTTTCTCAAATGCAGTTGGCCCAAAAATGCACCAGAAATGCAGAGAAAACACATCTGTGACTCAAAAACACACCAAAACGGCAAATCGTGGGTGCGTTTTTCCTGCAATTTCCATCATTTTAATAGGAGACTGCGTTTTTGGTGCACTTGTCAAAACCACACCAAAGATGCAGCATGCAGGACTTTTCAAAATGCACCGCACCCACAGCACAGCGGTGTGAAAAATCCCACAGGATTTAAAGGGGAAACATTTTTCTTGCGTTTTTCATGCAAGGTAAAAACGCAGGAAAAACTTATCAGTGTGAAATGGGATTAAGTATTGGTTCTAGGAAGAAGTACCAATGGAGGGCCCTCTAGAGGTAGAGAGGATAATCGTATATACGTGCTATATGACACCCACCTTGAGGTTAGGGTGCCACAAAGTTTATGAAGGTCTCAGGCACTTATTGGGAGACACTAACTGAGGATTTACCCACAGGACAGGTTTTGCACCATTACTATAAAGCATAGTGCAATTTTATCACATGAATTTGACTCTACTGGACTTAAACGTATAGTTGCATCACATGAACGTTATTTCATTGGATTTTGTTATGAATTTTTAGATCATAGAGTAGGACATGAATATATTGTCATTAACCACTTCAGCCCCAGAAGGTTTTGCCCCCTTCCTGCCCAGGCGAAATTTCAGCTTCCGACACTGCGTCGCTTTAACTGACAATTGCGCGGTCGTGCGACGTGGCTCCCAAACAAAATTGGTGTCCTTTTTCCCCACAAATAAAGCTTTCTTTTGGTGGTATTTGATCACCTCTGCAGTTTTTATTTTTTGCGCTATAAACAAAAATAGAGCGACAATTTTGAATAAAAAATTTAATATTTTTTAATTTTTTCTGTGATAAATATTCCCCAAAATATATAAAAAAATTCTTTCCTCAGTTTAGGCCGATACGTATTCTTCTACCTATTTTTGGTAAAAAAAAAATGCAATAAGCGTTTATCGATTGGTTTGCGCAAAAATTTATAGTGTTTACAAAATAGGGGATAGTTTTATGGCATTTTTATTATTATTATTTTTTACTAGTAATGGCGGCGATCTGCAATTTTTTATTGGGACTGCGACATTATAGCGGACACATCGGACACTTTTGTGAAATTTTTGGGACCAATCACATTCATACAGTGAACAGTGCTATAAATATGCACTGTTAACTGTATAAATGTGACTGTCAGGGAAGGGGTTAACCACTAGGGGGCGGGGAAGGGGTTAAATGTGTAGCCTAGTTTGTGTTCTAACTGTAGGGGGAGGGGGGTGACTGGGGGAGGTGACCGATTGTGTCCCTATGTACAAGGGACACAGATCGGTCTCATTTCCTCCTGACAGGACGTGGAGATCTGTGTTTACACACAGACCTCCACATCCCTGCCCAGTTAGTGGGCAATCGCGGTTACCCGGCGGCGATCGTTGCCACCGGGCACGCGCACCGTGATCCCAGCAAAGCGGCGTGCGCCCCCCAACAGCTTTAAACGACAGGACGTCATATGATGTCCTGTCAGAACAATGGAGTCTTCCGCCCGCCGCCATTTGACGGCGGGCGGTGGACAAGTGGTTAAAGTTATTGCATGTATTTAACACGTTCCCTACCGAATCATTGTAAAATGATGTCTGCGTGAACCCTCCCTCCCTCAGAGTGGACGTCATATGACGTCCTTGCATTCCCGGGCGCCCCCGCTGCATTGCTTGGGACCTGGTGCCCATGCCCGGCGGCCACAATGTCCGCCGGGCACCCGCGATTGCCCGCAATCACGGCAGGACCATGGATCTGTGTGTGTAAACACACAGATCCATGTCCTGTCAGCGGTGAGGAGACTGATGTGTGTTCCCAGTACAGAGGGACACACATCGGTCTCCTCCCCTTGTGAGTCCCCTCCCCCTAACAGTTAGAACACACTTTAGGGAACATATTAACCCCTTCAGCGCCCCCTAGTGTTAACCCCATCCCTGCCAGTCACATTTACACAGTAATCAGTGCAGTTTTATAGCACTAATCGCTGTATAAATGTGAATGGTCCCAAAAATGTGTCAAACGTGTCCGATATGTCTGTCACAATAAAAATCGCAGATCGCGGCCATTACTAGTAAAAAAAAAAAAAAAAAATGCCATAATTCTATTCCCCATTTTGTAGATGCTTTTGCGCAAACCAATAAAATATGCTTATTGCGTTTTTTTTTTAACAAAAATATGTAGAAGAATATGTATCGATCTAAACTGAGGAAATATAAAAAAAAAAAAAATTATGATATTTATTAAATCAAAAAGTAAAAGATATTTTTTTTTTCAAAATTGTCGCAAAAAATAAAAACCGCAGAGGTGATCAAATACCACCAACATAAAGCTCTATTTGTGTGAAAAAAAGGGCGTCAATTTTGTTTGGGAGCCACGTCGCATGACCGCGCAATTGTCATTCAAAGTGCGACAGCGCTGAAAACGAAACATTGGTTTGGGCAGGAAGGGGGTGAAAATACCCGGTATTGAAGTGGTTAATTATTGGTGATCCATGTTTTTATTTGTTTATTTGTGCATCTCAGGAAATTAGAATATCATCAAAGTTTATTTCAGTAATTCAATTCACAAAAGTTAAACTCATATGGCCAGATTCAGAAAGTATTTACGTTGGCGCCGCGTAAATACTAAGAATAGCCGGCGTATCTTTTTTCTGCATTCAGAAAACAAGATACGCCGGAATTCTGCTAATATACGAGCGGCGTAAGTCACTTACACCGTCGTATATTAGTTGCATATTTACGCTGGCCGCTAGGTGGCGCTTACGTCGTTTTACGTGTAAAACATGCAAATGAGCTATTTACGCCGATTCACGAACGTACTTACGGCCGGCCGTCGTAGTTTACGTCGTTTGCGTAAGCGTTAGTGCTGCGTAAAGTTACCCCTGCTATAGTGAGGCGCAGCCAATGTTAAATATGGACGTCGGGACAGCGTCGAATTGTACGTCGGGTACGTAGTTTGCGTAAATCGTTCGGGAATGGGGCTCAACGTAAGTTACGTTCACGTCGTTTACATTGACAAATAGCGACGTGATTTCACGCATGCGCACTGGGGTTCGTCCACGGACGGCGCATGCGCCTTTCAGAAAGAACGTCATGAGCGTGGGGTCATGTTTAATTTACATGAATCACGCCCCCATCCTCAACATTTGAATTGCGCGGCCTTACGCTGGGCACTTTACGCTACGCCGCCGCATATTATGGAGCAAGTGCTTGCTGAATAGGGCACTTGCCCATAATATTTGCGGAGGCGTAGTGTAAAGACCGGATAGATTTTTCTATTGAAAAGCCTGTGGCGTGCAAAACACAACCCAAAAACTTCACCCGGTGCAGGAAAAATGTGCACACACATAAAGAGTGACACAAAAAACTGTGACGGGTGCATCGTCAAATAGTCCTCCAAGGAGAACCCAGCTCTGATCCCCCGGGGCGTTAGGCTCCAGACAGGGAAAAGAGTAATAGGAGTCCATGCAGCTGAAACCACAAGGACCCCACTATGGCCCATGCAGCCGAAACCACATGGCCTAACATCCTCAGAGGGACTGCCGAAACAGAACCCTCCTCGGTGAGGCTCCCCCGAAGGGAGACCCCATGAGAGCAGGTGAACTAAGCCAGAAGGCCATGTCCACCTACTCCCAAGACTTTCAGAGCCAGCCCGAGGACCAGCACCCTACTCATCACACAAAAAGTGCAGGTGCACCAACATAAAAAGAAGAAACGTCACACACGGGGTAAAACAAAAGAAAGTGGGGGAGAAGGAAGGTGGGAGAGGTGAGTAGAAAGTGATCAACGTGCAATACGTTGACCGGCCCTCCGGCCAGGAAACAAAAATTCCCCTGGTCCTAGCCAAAAGGCTCGGCCCTAAGGGCAGGTGTTAAAAAGGTGTATGTGGAGATATGTGACCTAAGGTGCCACACGTTGAGTGCCCCTCAACACTCAGTGCAATGTATGGCACCCCTGGACTGCCACTCCAGGGGCACTATCTCCACAGGCTTTTCAACGGACCCTGACCCCCGGTCCGGACCGGCAGCACCCTTCCCAGCCAGGAAGGTAGGAGAAGAGGTTGGGGAGAGCCAGCCGCAGCCAACTACTACCCACAACCCCCATCTCTCCCACCTAATTACATTCGGGAAGTACTACCCGCCTCTCCCCGAAAGGATTAGCAAAGGTTCCCTCGCCGAACAACTGACTGGGGCAGACACCACCGAATCCAGGCCAAAGGCCAGGGTCCCGGCCCTTCAGCTTCGACCTCATGCCTCTCTGCCCCGATCAGAAGGCTTTCGCCTCTACGCCAACAGGCTTAGCGTCCGCCGACTGCCATCCCTTTCCTCCTCGCCGGGTACTGGGGACAGTCAGTTTAGCACCACCTATTGGCAACTGATAAGAACAGATACTACACTTGATCTTAGCCAAAAGGCCGAGAAGCGATAGATACTCCTATGTATCTGAATCTGGCCCATATATTTTATACAGAGTTATATATTTCAAGCATTTCTTTCTTTTAATTTTGATGATTATGGCTTACAGTTAGCGGCCTTCAGCTCACCCCCATTGTTGGGTGTGATGTCGTCGCTCATCTTCCTCTTGACAATACCCCACAGATTCTCTATGGGGTTTAGGTCAGGCGTATTTGCTGGCCAGTCAAGCACAGTGACACCATGATCATTAGACCAGGTATTGGTACTTTTGGCAGTGTGCCCAGGTGCCAAGTCCTGCTGGGAAATGAAATCCGCATCTCCATAAAGCTAGTCAGCAGAGGGAAGCATGAAGTGCTCTAAAATTTCCTGGTAGACGGCTGGGACATTATAAAACACAGAGGACCAACACCAGCAGACGACACGGCTCCCCAAATCATCACTGACTGTGGAAAATGTTGCGTTTCATTTGGAAATCAAGGTCCCAGAGTCTGGAGGAGGAGTGGAGAGTTACATGAGGTTTAGTGTGAAGTTTCCACAGTCAGTGATGATTTGATGTGATCTGCTGGTGTGGGTCCGCTGTGTTTTTTCAAGTCCAAAGTCAGCGCAGCCGTCTACCAGGAAATTCTAGAGCACTTCATGTGCAAAAACCATGTGACCGCCATTTTATTCTCTAGGGTCTCTGCTAAAAATATATATAATGTTTGGAGGTTCTAAGTTATTTCCTAGCAAAAAGTACAGATTTTTACGTGTAAACAAAGACTGTCAGGTCTGGTTAGCAAGTGGTTAATAGAGAATCTCATTCATGAAAAGAGAGCTTTCATCACTCTACCACTAGAGAGCGCAAGATATCCTAAAATTCATACAGTATTCCTGCATGGTGCTGGCGGTGTCTGCTGTCCAATGTTCCTTGGAAATAGAAATGTTATACCTTGGAAATAAAGCATGAAAAATTTGTGGAAAATTATAAAAAAAATTAGGGCTGATCAAAATTTTTGTGTTCGATTAATCGTTTTTTTTTAATTGATTAATCAACTAATTTCGATTAATTATAACGCACATACAGAGCCAACTGCTTTTAGCTGATCTCCTTGCAGGCTGATTCCCAGTGCAGCTCCCAACCACTGGAAAAATGGATAGCAGGATACAAAACACACACAAAGGCAGCGCTCGATGGGAAAAGCATTAAAACTTTTATAGTCTTCAAGTAGGTAACAAGATAAATATTGCACTGGAGATAAAATCGATGTAGCTACATAAACTGTATAAACGGTGCGAGTAATACCAAACGGGAGCAAAAGCAGTCATAAAAACATGTAGCTAAGTATGATACTGGTATAAAAATGTGTACAACGATACCACTGCTGAATCCAGATGAGGAGAGGTTAACATCGACATGTAGGTGTCCTGTGAAGGGAACTATCACAACTCCCAGTGGATGGCTGTAGATTCCCAGGGTGATAGAGGGAAGTGATAGAGGGAAGTGATAGAGGGAAGTGTAACAGCCCTTGTGTGTGGCAGATAGTAAGGTCCCGCCGGCATGCAGATATGAAGGCACAGCTAAGAAGCCCTTCAGATGGACACGGCAAGCCCCGCCGGTGTTACCGGATCACCGGCGGAACTCCCTGAAAGCCCAGAAGCCAGCGGAGAGGTGAGTACAAATCAAAAGAATTTTAATCGATCAAAAATATTTTGATCGATCAAAAAAATGAAAGATTAATCGATTAATTAAAAGTTAATTTGCACAGCCCTAAAAAAATATAAAAAAATAGTAAAATATAAAAACATTGTGTGCTGTTAATTTTTTGAGTTGTTTTTGTTTATAGCAATCCCAATAATAGCATGACCTGCTTGGAGTTTGCATGTTCTCTCTGTGTGGGTTTCCTCTTTTTTTTTTAACCGCTTGCCGACCAGCCGCCGCAGTAATACGGCGGCAGGTCGGCACGGGTGCGCGAGAGCCCGTAGCTCTACGTCGCCACCTTCGACGGCCACTAGGGGGCGCGTGCGCGCCGCCGGCGGCCCGCGCGCGCGCCCCCCGCTCGCCCCCGAGTCCCGTGCGTGTGCCCGGTGGGCACGATCGCCGCCGGGGACACGTGATCGCTCGTTACAGAGCGGGGAACGGGAGCTGTGTGTGTAAACACACAGCGCTCGTTCCTGTCAGCGGGGGAAACGCTGATTTTCTGTTTATACAATGTATGAACGGAAGATCAGTGATTCCCCCTAGTAAGTCCACCCCCCCATACAGTTAGAACACGAATAGGAACACACTTAACCCCTTCCCCGCCCCCTAGTGTTAACCCCTTCACTGCCAATGGCATTTTTATAGTAATCCAATGCATTTTTATAGCATTGATCGCTAAAAAAATGCCAATGGTCCCAAAAATGTGTCAAAAGTGTCCGAAGTGTCCGCCATAAGGTCGCAGTACTGAAAAAAAACGCTGATCGCCGCCATTACTAGTAAAAAAAATAATAATAATAAAAATGCCATAAAACTACCCCCTATTTTGTAAACGCTATAACTTTTGCGCAAACCAATCAATAAACGCTAATTGCGATTTTTTTTACGAAAAATATGTAGAAGAATACGTATCAGCCTAAACTGAGGAAATTTTTTTTTTTTTATATATTTTTGGGGGATATTTATTACAGAAAAAAGTAAAAAATATTGCATTTTTTTCAAAATAGTCGCTCTGTTTTTGTTTATAGCGCAAAAAATAAAAACCGCAGAGATGATCAAATATCACCAAAAGAAAGCTCTATTTGTGGGAAAAAAAGGACGCCAATTTTGTTTGGGAGCCACGTCGCATGACCGCGCAATTGTCAGTTAAAGCGACGCAGTGCCGAATCGCAAAAAGTGCTCTGGTCTTTGGACAGCAATATGGTCCGGGGCTGAAGTGGTTAACAGAAAAAAGTTTTATTAGACAAATCAGCATTACAATACAGATACGTTACAGAAGTTACAGCAGCGTAGAAATCAGAGTGTCAGAAGTGTACATCACGTCCAGGGGCATAAAGGCACTTTTATCTTACACCTAATCCTGCACAATACTATTTTCCACCAGTAGAGAGCGCTGATGGATTTGTAGTGCACTATGTTTTACAAGCTTTTCTCTTTGAAAGTTTAGCATGTGATTACAAGTGTTTTACACATTCTTTTCTTTTTTTTTCCTGGTTAAAAAAAAAAATTATATATTTTTTTGTATGTATTAAAATGCCACAAATTATTGATACAATAATAATATATGCTTTTGCATTAAATCCTGTAGCCTGAAATTACACCTTTAAAGCATAGTCCACCTTTTGCAAAAATTCAGTAAATGTACATACATTAATAAAATAAAAAATATCTATTTATTACATTGAAGCCTGTAGAGCAGTGGTCTCCAAACACTGCCCCGGGGGCCAGATGTGGCCCTTTGCTTGCTTTTATCTGGTCCTTGTGGCACTATTTTATCCAACAAGACTCAACTCCTACCAATGACACCAACGGCGTGGCACAATTTCTCCCAGGGACCCCAACGATGGGGCACAGTTCCTCAAATGACACCAGCAATGGGGTCCAATGACACCAACATTGGGACACAATTCCTACCAATGACTTCAATAGGGCACAATTCCTCTTAATTACAACTCAGTTTTTCCTACTGACACCAAAGATGGGACATTGTTAACTCCCACTGCTACTGGGACATTTTCTACACACAATGGTGACAGTCTGGCCCCCCTAAAGTTTGAAGGACAATAAACTGGCCCATTGTTTAGAAAGGTTGGAGGCCCCTGCTGTAGAGCATTAAAGGGGTTGTAAAGGTTCATCTTTTATTTTCTAAATAGGTTCCTTTAACTACTTGCCGACCAGCCGCCGTCATATTACTGCGGCAGGTCGGCACTGCTACGCGAGAGCACGTAGCTCTACGTCCTATCTTTTGCGGCCGCTAGGGGGCGCGCGCGGGCCGCCGGGCACGCGCGCTCGTTCGTTACAGAGCGGGGACCGGGAGCAATGTGTGTAAACACATAGCTCTCGGTCCTGTCAGCGGGGAAACGCTGATCTCCTGTTCATACAATGTATGGACAGAAGATCAGTGATTTCCCCTAGTGAGTCCACCCCCCCATACAGTTAGAACACACCAGGAACACACTTAACCCCTTCCCTGCCCCCTAGTGTTAACCCCTTCACTGCCAATGGCATGTTTATAGTAATCCAATGCATCTTTATAGCATTGATCGCTATAAAAATGCCAATGGTCACAAAAATGTGTCAAAAGTGTCCGAAGTGCCCGCCATAATATCGCAGTACTGGAAAAAAAACGCTGATCGCCGCCATTACTAGTAAAAAAAAAATATCAATAAAAATGCCATAAAACTACTCCCTTTTTTGTAAACGCTATACATTTTGCGCAAACCAATCAATGAACGCTAATTGCGATTTTTTTTAACGAAAAATAAGTAGAAGAATACGTATTGGCCTAAACTGAGGAAAAAAAATTTTTTTTTTATATTTTTTGGGGATATTTATTATAGCAAAATGTAAAAAATATTGAATTTTTTTCAAAATAGTGGCTCTATTTTTGTTTATAGCGCAAAAAATAAAAACCGCAGAGTTGATCAAATACCACCAAAAGAAAAGCTCTATTTGTGGGAAAAAAAGGACGCCAATTTTGTTTGGGAGCCACGTCACACGTCATTTAGAACAGCTTACTGAGGAGGAACAGGAAGTGAGAAGTTCAGACAAAGAAAACAAAGAAAAAAAACATTTAGGAATGGAAGGAAAAGGTAAGTGAACCAACAATGCACTAGCTTAAAGGAACCTATTTAGAAAAAAAAAAAAAAAACTTTTACAACCCCTTTAAGCACTGTACACACGATCGGTTTGTCCGATGAAAACAGACTGTTTTCATCGGACAAACCGATCGTGTGTGGTCCCCATCTGTTTGATTTTCATCAGTTAAAAAAAATAGAACATGTTTTACATTTTTCCTATGGATAAAAAAACTATAGAAAAATCCGATTGTCTGTATGGAACTCCATCGGTCAAAAATCCACACATGCTCAGAATCAAGTCGACGCATGCTCGGAAGCATTGAACTTCATTTTCTCAGCACGTCGTAGTGTTTTACGTCACCGCGTTTGGACACGATTAGATTTTTAACTGATGGTGTGTAGGCAAGACTGATGAAAGTCAGCTTCATCGGATATCCGACAAAAAAATCCATCGGAATAGATTCCATCAGATATCCGATCGTGTGTACGAGGCTACGTCTGTTAGATAGCAATGGACTACAAGGGAAATGACATCACCGTACTTGTGCTCCATTGTTATCTGTGAGTCAATGTTGTAGGGGATGATGGGACTTGTACTCTTCCACTTCACAGGTCTCTGTGCTTAATTTGGTGAGGAGATGGTCGGTACACTGACCAAGCTGTAACCAAGAGCTCTCATGGCTTCTGATCAGGAGCCAGTGGGACGGCCGTTCTACCCAAGGCCGGAATAACATAGGGCAGTGGTTCTCAACCTGGGGGTCGGGACCCCCTCGGGGGTCAAATGATGATTTGCCGGGGGTCACCAAATTCTGTGCTGTTCCTGCATGAAGCCCGCACCTTTTTTGCAGCCACCCAGAAGGGCTGTCCTTGGAGCCCACACCTGTCCACTCAGCCTCTTTGAACCAGCCCATTCAGTTCACAACATGGCTGGGGGGGCAGAGACTAGGGGTCAGCTGGCTGGTGAGGAATGTGAAGTGGGAGACATAGTGAGTAATACTACCACTAACACTGTGATTATAGTTCTCATTAAAAGTCCCCACTACTGTTCTCAGATCAGCAAATGACCTTGATCAAGAGCACCTAGGTTGGCTGATCAGAACTCTCCCACCCCCACTGCCACTCATCCTAACTCTCCCACCAGCACTGCCACTCACCCCAACTCTCCCACCAGCACTGCCACTCATCCCAACTTTCCCGCCCCCACTGCCACTCATCCCAACTCTCCCGCCCCCACTGCCACTCATCCCAACTCTCCCGCCCCCACTGCCACTCATCCCAACACTCCCACCAGCACTGCCACTCATCCCAACTCTCCCGCCCCCACTGCCACTCATCCCAACTCTCCCGCCCCCACTGCCACTCATTCCAACTCTCCCACCAGCACTGCCACTCATCCCAACTCTCCCACCAGCACTGCCACTCATCCCAACTCTCCCACCCCCACTGCCACTCATCCCAACTCTCCCACCCCCACTGCCACTCATCCCAACTCTCCCACCCCCACTGCCACTCACCCCAACTCTCCCACTGCCACTCATCCCAACTCTCCCACCAGCACTGCCACTCATTCCAACTCTCCCACCAGCACTGCCAATCATACCAACTCTCCCGCCCCCACTGCCACTCATCCCAACTCTCCCGCCCCCACTGCCACTCATCCCAACTCTCCCACTGCCACTCACCCCAACTCTCCCACCCGCACTGCCACTCACACCAACTCTCCCACCCCCACTGCCACTCATTCCAACTCTCCCGCCCCCACTGCCACTCATCCCAACTCTCCCACCAGCACTGCCACTCATTCCAACTCTCCCACCAGCACTGCCACTCATACCAACTCTCCCGCCCCAACTACCACTCATCCCAACTCTCCCGCCTCCACTGCCACTCATCCCAACTCTCCCACCCCCACTGCCACTCACCCCAACTCTCCTACCCGCACTGCCACTCACACCAACTCTCCCACCCCCACTGCCACTCATTCCAACTCTCCCACCCCACTGACACTCACCCCAACTCTCCCACCCCCGCTGACACTCATCCCAACTCCCCATCCCAAGGAGTAAGGGAAGGAATACAAATAGAGAATACGTGGAAAGGAAAGCAAAAGAGGGAGAATAATAAATAAAAAGGGAGAGAAAGATTAAGAAAGACGAAAGACGGCTAGATTGAGGGATGGGGAAAAAAATAAAAAGAAGAAATTAGGATAGGGAGGTGAAAGGGGAACAAAGAGTGGTACATAATAAAATGTACCATAAGGAGTTTTAATAGCTCACAAATGTAAGGGATAGGGGCGCAAATTACTTGTTTTGCCTTGGGTGCCGAAAACCCATGCTACGAAAGTTTTTACTGTTAGGGGTCCCCACAACTTGGGAAATTTTACCAAGGGGTCATGGCACTAGAAGGGTTGAGAACCACTGACATAGGGGCTATTGGAACTGCAGCTCCAGGCCCCTTCCCCAAGATAGGCCCATTTGCCCAAAAAGAAAGAAAAAAATCTATAAAAAAAAAAAGATAGTTTCCAGCAGACCAGACTGAAGTTGTAATGAACATAAAAAAAATGAAGAAGATGTGAAGGTTTAGTAGCACTTTAAACTTGTATTTGGGAGCGACAATGATAAGTGCTATAGTCATTTGCATCTACTTGACAACAAGCCCTTATGAGACCCATATTTGATATACTCCTAATAATGTCTCCTACAGAGATAAACAAGCTGTACACATGGGCTGCTAATAGCCGGCTTGTATAGCACATTTAAAACAGAAGATCACCTTGTCATGATAAACAGCAATTTAGGAGGAGCGCCGGCCTTGCGGGACTTCTGTCTGCAATCTTTAGCTCTACCGAGTGCCAACTGGGACCAATCATGTCACCAGCAATTATTCTTAGCTCACGCTTCAAGTGATCGGGGTGTGTTTTTTCCCTCCTGAAACCTCTATGGTAATTCAAAGCCTGGAGTGATTTGTTGGAGGAATACTGTATTTAAAGGAAAGATTTATGAGCAATCTCCAGTTCTGTTACCCGCTCTTTATTTAAAATACAAAACCTCCGCTGAGTGCCTGAGGCCTTATAACTTCATCTTTTTATTTTCGCTGTATAAGCCGCATTTTCTGATGTCAGAAGGAAAATGCTGTTTAAAGGGGACCTTTACATATTTTACAACTGTCAACATTTTAAAAAATTTTTTAACCCTCACCTACTCTATCCAGAATGTGCATTGTATGTATGTATTGTGACAGGAAGTCAGGTAAAGCTGTGGGTGTTGTCACAGACGGGAGATACATTTCTGCCTTGTTTAGACAATTCACCAATTACTATTAGGTGTCGGCTGCAGAAATAGCCAGAAAGGTTTAGGGCGTTGGAAAACTTCAGCTGTTCAGAATGAGGCAATTAAGGCCTCTATAAATCATCCAAAAGTATGACTACTGATTGCTGCATCCTGAGGCTTTTTGAGTTAAGGAGCAGTCAGAAAGACTTCTGAAGAGGTGAGGTGGTTGTTGATTTTTCTGTGTGATAAAAAAATCGAAAAGACTATTGTTTTTCTGCTGTATGACCAGCAGGGTCTGCCCAGCAGTAGGCTGTGCCAGACTCCATAGGTAGGTTCCTGTGTTGTGAAGGTAGACACCCCAAGTGGCAAGGGTTTATTTTATGTTTTGTTTATGCTGTTTTGATGCTTGCACTTGTATCCAGAAATATGGAAGATTAAACCATATCTTTTGTTTTCAACCATCCTCAACTGCCTTTCTGTACAGTTCAGAGTGTAGTGAACCCATCCAGGGGGTCACACACACCCACTACCGAGCTAACCCCTCACAGTATGTATGTATTTATATGTGTATATATATATATATATATATATATATATATATATATATACTATATTGCCAAAAGTATTGGGACGCCTGCCTTTACAAACACCAGGCACTTACAACCCATTCCTGCCCAGGTCAATTTTCAGCTTTCAGCGCTGTCGCACTTTGAATAACAATTGCGCGGTCATACAACACAGTACTCAAACAGAATTTTTATCATTTTGTTCCCACAAATAGAGCTTTATTTTGGTGGTATTTGATAAAAAATTTTGCTAAACAAATAAAAAAAAAGTTTTTCTTTTGATTCTGTCATATTTTTTTTAAAATAAGTAAGTATTTTCCTTCACTGACGGGCACTGATAAGGCAGCACCGATGAGGTGGCACTGATGGGCCCTGACGATGGGCATTGATAGGCGGCACTGATATGCAGCACTAATGGGCAATGATAGGCGACACTGATGGACACTCATGGGTGGCACTGGTGGGCACTGATAGTTGACACTGGTGGGCATTGAAAGGTCGCACTGATGGGTACTTATGGGTGGCATCAATAGGCGGCACTGCTGGGCACTGATAGGCACAGATGGGTAGCACTGCTTGGCACTGATGGCCACTGATACGTGGCACTGATATGCAGCACTGATAGATGGCACTGATAGGCATCCCTGGTGGCACTGGCAGGCATTGTGGATGGGCACTGATTGGCATATCCCTGGTGGTCTAGGGTGGCATACCTGGTGGTCCAGTGTGGGTGGCTATCCCTGGTGGTCCTGGGTGGGCATCCAGGGGGGGCTGCGCTCATGATCACGGGTGTGGATTGTTAGGCTGACGTAACACATTGGTGAGTAGAATTAAGAAGCCCTGACTTTACTGCTGACCTCACACCTGTAAAGTGGCGGTGCGTCCATAGAGGGTACAGGAGCGCCGCCCCCTCTTGCTCCTGCACCTTCCACTGAAAAACAATACACAGCTTTATGCATTGCATGAATCTATGTATTGTCGCAGCTGCCCACTATTCAGATGGCTGGCCCCCTGGCGAGCGCTTGCCATCTGAATAATGACAGCTGGTTGGCTGTGGAAGTGTCTGTCAGAGCCAGTGGCTCTGATAGGCTTTCCGATTACAGCCTGAGGGCTGTAATCGACTTCCAAATAGTTAACCAGGGGACGCATTGGGGTGTGTGTTCCTTGGTTAACACTGACACGCATCTCAGCCAATCAGGTTCACCGTATCTGGTTACCGGTAACCTGATTTGTTGAAGCAACATTGAGGGCGGGACTACATCAAGGGATCGTGGAGGACCCAGAGGTAAGTGCTGGGCGGGGGCAATCTGGCGGCATTTTAGGGGCAAACTGGCGGAAATTGATGGGCACAGTGGCGACAATGGCATGACACAGTGGCGACAATTGATGGGCACAGTGGTGACAATGGCATAGCACAGTGGCTACGTTTGGCATGGCACAGTGGCTGCGTTTGTCATGGCACAGAGGCGACTATTGATGACACAGTGGCTGCGTTTGATGGCATGGCACAGTGGCGACAATTGATGGGCACAGTGGCTGCATTTGATGGCATGGCACAGTGGCTGCGTTTGATGGCATGGCACAGTGGCTGCATTTGGCATGGCACATTGGCGACAATTGATGGCACAATGGCTGCGTTTGGCATGGCACAGTGGTGACAATTGATGGGCACAGTGGTGACACTTGATGGCAGGGCACAGTGGCGAAAATTGATGGCATGGCACAGTGGTGAAAATTGATGGGCACAGTGGCTGCGTTTGATGGCATGGCACAGTGGCAACAATTGATGGGCACAGTGGCTGCGTTTGATGGCATCGCACAGTTGCTGCATTTGATGGCATGGCACAGTGGTTGCGTTTGATGGCATGGCACAGTGGAGACAATTTTATGCCACAGTGGCGCCAATTTTATGGCACAGTGGCTGCGTTTGATGGGCACAGTGGCTGCGTTTGATGGGCATAGTGGTGGCAATTGATGGGCACAGTGACGCTGCAATTGATATATATATATTTTTTTTCATTTGTTTGTGCCCCCCCCCCCAAAAAAAAAAATTTGGAGCACCAGTCACCACTGCATCTGTAGAATTTTGTTCAGAAGTTTGAACAAGAAAGCATAAATTCGCTTGCCCGACTATTTGATTGGCGCTTTCATGGACTTGACTCATTTCAAACAACTTTTTTCCCCACTTACCACCAATGCAAAGAGGCAATGCATTTTAAATGCCTTATTTTTTTCCACACATACCATATAATTAGTTATGATACCGAGAGTGTGATTTTCTCCGCTCAGTGAATGGTAAATTATACTTTATACCTCTGCTATGTGTAAATAAAGGTAATGAATCCCCAGATGACCTGATGGAGTCAATACTATGAAACAAATACAGCAATTACTTGTGCAGTACAAATAAACAGTACAAGTCCAGTAAAAAAAAAAAAAATATGGCAAGTATAGCAACAATAGCCATTCCTAGCCTGATTCCAGTTGCTTGCGGTGGTTGGATGGGAATTGGGGCATGTAGGTGATCCCTACAATACTGTGCTTTCTCACCATGCAATCTCTTTTTGTTGGACACACATTTTTTAAACTGTGCAGTTTTTCTTGCTATAGTGATACCACCATGTCATTTCTGATTGTGGTTGAAGATCACTTTGCTCTATGGCTTATGCAATATTTGTTCCAAGGGTTATAAAGGACACCACACTATACCAGCCATGCTTAAACTGAATACTTATGCCGCGTACACACGGTCGTTTTTTGCGATGAAAAAAAAACGACGTTTTTTAAAACGTCATTTAAATTGATCGTGTGTGGGCAAAACGTCGTTTTTTGTCTTAAAAAAAACGACCAAAAAAAAATTCCAACATGCTTGAATTTTTTGTGTCGTTTTTCAAAACGTCGTTTTTTGTTTCACAAAAAGTCACCGTGTGTAGCAAAAACGTCGTTCAAAACGACGTTTTTCAACCCGCGCATGCCCAGAAGCTAGTTATGAAGCGAGCTTCAATGCAAAAGAGTGGTGAACGTAACCTCGCTTTTTGTGAAAAAACGATGGTGTGTATGCAAAATTGTCTTTGAAAAGTGACGTTTCAAAAACGTCGTTTTTACTTCACAGAAAATGTCGTTTTTTTTCATCGCAAAAAACGACCGTGTGTACGCGGCATTAAAGCTGGTTGAGGTGATGCACAAATATGGGCCCATAACACAAGGTTTTGGGATAGGCTCGTCAGTCATCAGACACTAAGCCCCTGGTGCCCAACCTGCGACCTGAGGGCCACATGTGACCATGGGCGTAACATAAGGGGCTGCAGGGGTCACAATTGCAACCCAAACCCTAGTTCCAGGGCAGGGCCGATCCTAGGGTCACAGACACCTGGGTGCAGAAATATTTCTGGTGCCCCCACATGGGTGTTGTCATTTTACTAACTACCCCCCTATAAAAATGTTTCTGTCCAATCCCGAGCAAGGGGGAGTGTCTATACGCGTGGGAAAAACAGCTATTCAAATGAATGCTGTGATGTTCTCCATGCGGCTGCGACGGCTTTCTGCGGCTAGGTAACGGGACATGGCTGGAGGGACATGGCTGCGGGGACATGGCTGGAGGGACATGGCTGAAGGGACATGGCTGAAGGGACATGGCTGAAGGGACATGGCTGAAGGGACATGGCTGCGGGGGAAATGGCTGCATATGTGGGGGACATGGCTAGAGGGACATGGCTGCATATGTGGGGGACATGGCTTGAGGGACATGGCTGCATATGTGGGGGACATGGCTGGAGGGACATGGCTGCATATGTGGAAGACATGGCTGGGGGGACATGGCTGCATATGTGGGGGACATGGCTGCATATGTGGGGGACATGGCTGGAGGGACATGGCTGCATATGTGGGGGACATGGCTGGGGGAAAATGGCTGCATATGTGGGGGACATGGCTGGAGGGACATGGCTGCATATGTGGGGGACATGGCTGCTGGGACATGGCTGCATATGTGTGGGACATGGCTGGGGGGACATGGATGCATATGTGGGGGACATGGCTGGGGGGACATGGCTGCATATGTGGGGGACATGGCTGGGGGGACATGGCTGCATATGTGGGGGACATGGCTGGGGGGACATGGCTGCATATGTGGGGGACATGGCTGGGGGGACATGGCTGCATATATGGGGGACTTGGCTGCATATGTGGGGGACATGGCTGCATATGTGTGGGACATGGCTGCATTTGTGGGAGACATGGCTGCATTTGGGGACACATTTAAAAAAAGTATCGGTATTTGGTATCGGGGGCACCCAGGACAGGTAAGTGTCCATTTATTATAAGTCAGCAGCTGCAGTATTTGTAGCTGCTGACTTTTAAAAAAAAAAAAAATTTCGTGGGACCTCCACTTTACGGAAATTACTAATTACACATCTCTTTCAATGACCTCTTAAATATAACGTTTGTGGCCCTCAGGTTGATTGATGAAAGTTATGCTTAATGTATGTATTCGATGTTCCTTAGACATCTCATCTAAAAGTCCATTCACAAAAAACCAAAGCTGGTTTGATGTTATCAAAAACAACATTGGGATGTCTTTGTTTCCTGAAAATTCCACTTTGAATGAAGCAGTTGCCGGGGAACAGTTATCCGTGCCTCCATTGCTCCAGTATATACTAACTAATTGTGGGATGACAGGGCAATCCATTTCTACCCACGTCCTACACCTACACGGACCATTCATCTCCCGGTCCCAGGAAACCTAACTAACTGCCCACATTCCAGCCAAGAAATGCACTTTCCTAAGACAATGGTGACAAGAGTCTCTTGATAGTGAAAGAACACAAACAAGTGTCCTGTGGAGAGTGTATGTTTTTCTGCCTGGTAATGATATATATGGATATAGGTGAGGACAAATAAAACTGTGCATGTGTACATCCAACGTCAACTGTGCAAGTCTAACATCTGTAGAATAAAAGCTTGCATAGCGTTGTGGGTGGAGCAGCAGATGGCATTCTAAGGGGCGAGCAGTTCAACAGCTGTTGCAGAACTAACATTTTATACATTATAACCCTACTACCTCTAATGGAAGGTGGGACCAGGGGCGGACTGGCAACTCATGGGGCCCCCAGGGCAATAGTAGATTTTGGGGCGCCCGGGCAATAGGAGATTATGGGGCCACACAGTATACACACACGCACACATACAGTATACATACACAGTATACAAACACAGACACACAATATATACACACAGTATACATACACACAGAATACACATACACACACTGAAAAGGTACTGGAGAGATGGGGCAGCTATAATCTTATGATTTTTTTTAAAAACACATATTTTTTACATACTGTCCCTGGTTTTACTGAAGCTATCAACTCTGATGGGGCCCCCTAGTGGCATGGGGCCCTCGGATGCCCGAATGGTCAGTCCGCCTCTGGGTGGGACTATGGGGTTTATTTACTAAAACTAGAGAGTGCAAAATCAGACTCACTTCTGCATAGAAACCAATCAGCTTCCAGGTTTTATTGCCAAAGCTCAAAGTGACACTAAAGTTAAATTTTTTTATTTAAAAAAAAATAACTAACATGTTATGTATACTATCCCCTATTTTGTAGATGCAATTTTTTTTTTTTTACCAAAAATATGTAGAAGAAAACGTATTGGCCTAAACTGAGATAGAAATTTGTTTTTTTTATATATTTTTTGGGGGATATTTATTATAGCAAAAAGTAAAAAATATTGCTTTTTTTCTAAATTGACGCTCTTTTTTTATTTATAGCGCAAAAAATAAAAACGCTGCAGAGGTGATCAAATACCACCAAAAGAAAGCTCTATTTGTGGGGAAAAAAGGACGTTGATTTTGTTTGGGTGCAACATTGCGCGACCGCTTAATTTTCAGTTAGGCCCCTTTTACACTGGGCGCAGGTGGTGCGCTGGTGGTATAGGGGTGCTATTTTTAGCGCTGCTATATTGTTGTTTTTACCGCGATATTCGGCTACTATCGGTGTGGTTTTAACTCCTGCTAGCAGCCGAAAATGGGTTAATAGCAGAGGCGCATTGCCGCGGTTTCCCATTGCTTTCAATGGGAAGGAGTGGTAAACAGCCTTCGGGCTTTCACACTGCTGCAGTGCGCTAGCAGGATCGCTACAAAAGTCCTGCTAGCCGCATCTTCGGAGCGGTGTGTTTACCGCTCCTTCCCTTTGAAAGCAAAGGGAAACTGCGGTAATACCGCTGGCAATGCACCTCTGCTATTAACCCGTTTTCGGCCTTCGGGCTTTCACACTGAAGACTGCAGTCCAGGATTTTTTCGAGTGGTATTCAGGCGCTATTTTTAGCACTATACCGCCTGAAAAACGTGTCAGTGTGAAAGGGGCCTTAACCTCCCTGGCGGTATTCCTGAGTCTGACTTGGGGTGCTTGCTCGATTCACACAGTGCCTCTGTGTGCCACCGAGCTCCGTTCCCTGCGACGTTACGACGCACGGGGGCGGAGAACGGCGCCATATTCAAAAAAGTAAACAAACACATTACATACAGTATACTGTAATCCCCTGCTATATGAGTGGTAACTCGTCGCGAATAGGGCTGTGTGTTAATCACGTTCACGTCGCAACCAATGTATTTGCGGCGTACTACAGAGCATGCGCAGTGGCCTACGTTTAAGGCCAGCACATGCGCAGTTCCTTCAGCACGGGGGCGGGCTTAATTTAAATACAAGCCCCCCCCCTTTGAGTTAAAGCGGATCTCCACCCTAAAGTGAAGATCCGCTGATCGGAACCCTCCCCCCCTCCGGCGTCACATTTGACACCTTTCAGGGGGGAGGGGGGTGCAGATACCTGTCTAAAGACAGGTATCCGCACCCACTTCCGGCCCGCAGTCTCGGGCAAAAGACGGGCTTTTCCCGTTGTGTGCTGGGAACTCTCAGCTCCCAGCACACAGCGGGAGCCAATCGCGGGCGCAGCGCGACTCGCGCATGCGCCGTAGGGAACCGGGCAGTGAAGCCGGAGCGCTTCACTTCCTGGTTCCCTCGCCGTGGATGGAGGGGGGAGCAGCAGGGTGACGAGCGATCGCTCATCCTCTGCTGCGGACGCCGCTGGACTCCAGGACAGGTAAGTGTCCTAATATTAAAAGTCAGCAGCTGCAGTATTTGTTGCTGCTGGCTTTTAATATTCATTTATGGTGAACCATCCGCTTTAAGCGGGGATACGCCGGGCCATTTACACTACGCCGCCGCAAATTACGGAGCAAGTGCTTTTTAGAATACGGCACTTGCTCTTGTAACTTGCGGCGGCATAGTGTAAATAGCTTACGCAATGTACAAGAATCTGGCCCATAATTTTCACTTTTAGTGCAAAGTGGATTTGCTTTTCGTAAATAACCCCCATTGTGTTTTTTTTTTTTTTCAAAATTGTTACTCTTTTTTTGTGTATAGCGCAAAAAATGAAAACCGAAGAGTTGATAAAATACCACCAAAAGAAAGCTCTATTTGTGGGAAAAAAAGGATGTAAATTTTGTTTGGGTACAACATCACACGACCGCGCAATTGTCAGTTAAAGCAACACAGTGCCGTATCGCAAAAAAATGGCCCGGTCATTGGGCAGCCAAATCTTCCGGGGGGCTGAAGTGGTTAAATAAAGTATTCAAATAATCAGCACACAGATGGCAATTTTTTTTAATGCTGACATTCTCGTTTAACACTTTGAAAAACTTCTTCTAAAACTTTCTGGCCCTGCATGGCCATAGGTAACCCCTGCCTTGTCCTAATTTCACAGCGCTGGGTCACTTTAGCTCTCCTGCCTCAAACGCAGTGTGCTTAAAGTTTAAAGGTTTGGGAACAGATGGGCATTTCTAGGCGGCGTGCCTTAATTAACAAATGCCACCGCTCAGGGCAGTGAGTCACAGGCAGCATTGCTGCACAAACCATACTGGAAAAGGGCTGCTGGACCCCAGCCAGGACATGGCAGACCTGTGCCAACCCCCGGCTCCTGGAACACCGCAGGGGGTGGCAGGAGAGTGTCCTCTCAGCTACCTCTCTTGTCCTTGGCTGGTTTATCACTGTCAAGCAGGACAGCAGCAGGGACCCTAGACAAGTAAAAAAAAAAGTGTCAGTCAATCAGCATGACTCAAAGAACTCAAGTAAAGAACTAAAAACCCTACAAATGTTTCACACTTCGTAAAAAAAAGTATGGGCTTTTATTTCCGTACAGAGGACTGTGGCTTGTAGATGAACCCCTAGTGGGTATATTCAGGCTTTCCATTGAGGAGCTATCATCTGTTAAGTGATCAGGAGAGTGGGTGCTATTCTATTCTGAAGGCTGGCACACTTAGTTAACCATTACCATGTCTGGGAATGCGGTGTGTGGGCTCCCGGATGCATTCTTTACCTACAGTATATAACATACTATTACCTTATTACTAAACGCTCATATAACATTTAACACAGCGCTGCGTGAATTGACGGCACTATATAAGTACCTGAAATAAATAAATAACAAGGTAATGCAATTATGGAAGTCATTTTCAAAAATGTGGGATCTACAGCTTTCATTAACCACTTCAGCCCCGGAAGAATTTACCCCCTTCCTGACCAGAGCACTTTTTGCGATTCGGCACTGCGTTGCTTTAACCTCCCTGGCGGTATGACTCTTTCAGATTTTAGGTGCTGAAAGCGGTACCATTATTTTGCAAGGAAATTTGGCGTTTTATACTGTAGGCCTGTAATTCTTAGGAATAACTCACTTAAATCTGACCAAACAAGAGTCTAATAGGCATCCCGGGTATGACATTTAAAAAAAAAAAAATTATAAATGATAATATAATAAATAATTATAAATAATTATAACAAATAATAATATAATTATAATAAAAATTATTCAATAATGTAATCAACTCAAAATCACTGAAACTTGCTCAGTTGCAGAATTGTCGCTGTCATTATTTTTTTTTTATGACGAATTTCCCCACAAATCGCTATCGCTCAATTCTGCAAGTGATTATAATTTATTATCGCTGTTTTCTAGCTGATCTAAAACCATTTTTGACATAAAGGGACACTTTTGGTTGCTATGGACAATCTACAGTTTGCAGGCAGAAAGAACAGTTTTCATTATGCAAAAGTACATGTAGGGCACTGGGCAAGCCACTAGGGACAAGGGGTGTGTGTATTTTTTTCATACAGTACTGTAATCTATAAGATTACAGTATACTGTATGTATTGTGTTTATTTACTTTTTTAAATTTGGCGCTGATCTCCGCCCCCGTGCGTCGTAACATCGCAAGGAACGGAGCTCGGCGGCACACAGGCACTGTGTGAATCGAGCGAGGACACAGCTCGATTACACATTGGGGAGACATCGCAGGATCCAGGGACAAGGTAAGTAACTTGTGCCTGTGGACACTGCGAGGCGATTCCGGGTCTGGCTTTGGGTTACCGCTTTTGGTCCTGAAATTCCACCCCGAGCCTGACTCGGGAATACCACCGGGGGGTTATGTGATCACCAGGGCCGATCCTAGGCAGGGTGCACAGGGTGCATTGCACCTAGGCGCCTGCAGAGGTGGGGGCGCCAAACATCTAACAGACTCTCTAAACAGAAGCCCTCTCTATGTCCTCTTCCTGTATTTTGTTTATTGTTAAGTGATCATGTAAGGATCCCAGGTTAATGAAGACTTCATGGGGGAGCATCTATGTGGTTGAGTCGTTGCCATAGAAACATTTGTAAAGGGGAGGAGTTAGTAACATGAGAACGCCCATGTGGGGGCGCCAGAAATATTTATGCACCCAGGCGCCTGTGACCCTAGGATCGGCCCTGGTGATCAAATAATCACTGTTCTCAGCTGCATAAAAGGTGTGGAAAGGTGGGGGTAAAGAAACAGCAGCACATTGATCTTCCCAGTGAATAGTTGTGCGGGGGCGGTATGTCAGCACATATTGGCCATTGGAGGACAGGCAGGCTTTTGTTCAATCAATTTTCTATTGAAAAGCCTGTGGCGTGCAAAACACAACCCAAAAACTTCACCCGGTGCAGGAAAAAATGTGCACACACATAAAGAGTGAAACACAAAAAACTGCGATGGGTGCCATCGTCAATTGGTCCTCCGCAAAGGACCCAGCTCTGATCCCCCGGGGCGTTAGGCTCCAGACAGGGAAAAGAGTTATTGGAGTCCAAGCAGCCGAAACCACTAGGACCCCACTATGGCCCATGCAGCCGAAGCCACATGGCCAAACATCCTCGGAGGGACTGCCGAGACAGAACCCTCCTCGGTGAGGCTCCCCCGAAGGGAGACCCCATGAGAGCAGGTGAACTAAGCCAGAAGGCCATGTCCACCTACTCCCAAGACTTTCAGAGCCAGCCCGAGGACCAGCACCCTACTCGCCACACATAACGTGCTCCAACCAAAAAAAGTGACAAACAAGACAAACAGGGGGTAACATAAAAAAGAAAGTGGGGGAAAAGGAAGGTGGGAATGGTGA
The DNA here is from genome assembly GCA_029574335.1 of Rana kukunoris. Lineage (NCBI taxonomy): Eukaryota > Metazoa > Chordata > Amphibia > Anura > Ranidae > Rana > Rana kukunoris. Next base: position 580,508,473 of record CM056050.1, on the reverse strand, counting down.
GTGGAAAGTGGCCATTGTGCAATACAATGGCCGGCCCTCCGGCCAGGAACAAAAATTCCTCTGGTCCTAGCCAAAAGGCTCGGCCCTAGAGGCAGGTGCTAAAAAGGTGTGTGTGGAGATATGTGACCTAAGGTGCCACACGTTGAGTGCCCCTCAACACTCAGTGCAATGTATGGCACCCCTGGACTGCCACTCCAGGGGCACTATCTCCACAGGCTTTTCAACGGACCCTGACCCCCGGTCCGGACCAGCAGCACCCTTCCCAGCCAGGAAGGTAGGAGAAGAGGTTGGGGAGAGCCAGCCGCAGCCAACTACTACCCACAACCCCCAGCTCTCCCACCTAATTACATTCGGGAAGTACTACCCGCCTCTCCCCGAAAGGATTAGCAAAGGTTCCCTCACCAAACAACTGACTGGGGCAGACACCACCGGATCCAGGCCAAAGGCCAGGGGCCCAGCCCTTCAGCCTTGACCTCATGCCTCTCTGCCCCGATCAGAAGGCTTTCGCCTCTACACCAACAGGCTTAGCGTCCACCGACTGCCATCCCTTTCCCCCTCGCCGAGTACTGGGGACAGTCAGTTTAGCACCACCTATTGGCAACTGATAAGAACAGATACTACACTTGATCTTAGCCAAAAGGCTTTTGTTCAATCAATATTAAAGACGGCCCTGTTTCCATAGACCAGTAAAATATTTCAAGGGTTCTTCTACTTACTCTGCGTTGGAACCTGAGCACCCAGAGAAAACTTGGGGAGAACATCCAAACCCCATACAGATAGTATCGTTGATGGAAATTAAACCCAGAACCATGGTGCTTTTGAAACATTATAGAGAAATTCCATTTAAAGGAGTAGGAGATATAGATAGATAATGGGCCACATGTCCTACTATTATGAGTAGGGCGGTTGTCGCGATATATGGTGTACATATGTCTATATACAGATATATATGATAAAAATTTTGTCTGGAATAACCAGCTTGTTTTCCCACGTTCTCCTCTCCGGCTCTTCACCTGATGTAGCAGATCCTGTGTCTGTCTTTCTCCTCCAGCACACATCCTCTTATTATTCAGTGAAATATTGAAGTACAAGGTCTAGTGTAAGTTGCCATATGATAGCCAGGGACGGGATATTAGGCTTTGGCTTGGTGCAGCCTGTCCAGAAGGCTGCGTTGGGTTTAGCATAAACAGAGGCAGCTGGCCACACAGCATGGAGCGGACCGGCCTATGGAACATGGCAGATGCAGATTCAGCTGTTGGAGGGTGCAGAGCTTCAGCATCCAAGCCCTGGGTCACATACAGACCCATTTCAACCGTGACAGTACAGTGTCAAACTGCCACACTCTTCCTGACGTCTGCCAGGTTTCTGTTTTAAAGACTCCAGCCCTACAGTTGGAAACCAGATGCAAGCCTTATTTAAAGGGAAGCTCCACTTCCAAGGATATCTTTCATTGTCCTCCTCTATTACTTTCCAGAATCTGATGTATGATTCAACTCGGTTGCAAAAAAAGTCCTCCAAATTTTGACATATCAACCTGGAAGTGTTCCAATCAAACATGAGATCCCTTAATGCATTAAGTAAAGTAAAGTGACAATAAACAAAAAGCTCTATTCAAGTATATATTCTTAATAACCACCTAACCCAAGAAGATTTGACCCCCTTCCTGACCTACAATTTGGCACTGTGTCACTGTAGCTGACAATTGCGCGGTCGTTTGCCACTGTACCCAAGCAAAATCTACATCCTTTTTTACCCACAAATAGAGCTTTCTTTTGGTGGTATTTGATCACCTCTGCGGTTAATTTTTTTGTGCTGTAAACATAAAAAAGCGACAATTTTGAAAAAAAAACTATGGGCCAGATTCTCAAAAAATGGCGTATCTGGCGGCGTAGCGTATCATATCGCATTTACACTACGTCTATGCAAATTACTGGAGCAAGTGCCGTATTCTCAAAGCACTTGCTCCGTAATTTTCGGCGGCGTAGCGTAAATGCGGCGTCGTAAGGCCGCGTAATTCAAATAGTGAAGGAGGGGGCGTGCTGTATTTAAATTAAGCGGGTCCTGCGTCAAACGAAGTGTGCATGCGCCGGCCGGGAAAAAAGCCCAGTGCGCATGCTCCAGCTCACGTCGGAAAGCGTTGTTGAAACCGACGTCAAAACGACGTGATCGTCACTTACGCAATTCCCTATTCGCGAACGACTTAGTAAAACAACGTAACCGACGGAAAAAGACAACGCTGACCTTAACATGGCAACGACGGCACTTCGGAAACATACCCCTCATATAGCAGGGGTAACCTTACGCGTACGCAACCTACGTAAACTACGTCGCCGCGTCGCAAAAACGTTAGGGAATCGGCGTATTAGGCTCATTTGCATAGGCAAATGAGAAAACAATGTAAAGGCCACCTAGCGGCCGGCGTTGGCATTACATCTAAGATCCGACGGTGTAATTGCTTTACATCTGTCAGATCTTTAGTGTATCTATGCGTAAGTGATTCTAGGAATCACACGCATAGATACCCATTGAAAAAAACTGAGATACGACGGTGTATCTGAGATACACCGACGTATCTCAGCTGAGAATATGGCCCTATATTTTTACTTTTTGCTATAATAAATATCCCCCAAATATAAAAATAATATTTTTTTTTTCAGTTTAGGCCAATATATATTCTCCTACATATTTTTGGTAAAAAAATCGTAATAAGTGTATATTGATTGGTTTGCGCAAAAGTTATAGGGCCAGATCCACAGAGAGAGTACGCCGGCGTATCTACTGAAGTTCCTGCATCGTATCTTTAGTTTGAATCCTCAAACCAAGATACAACGGCATCTGGGTTAGATCCAACAGGTGTACGCCTTCGGATCGTAGATGCAATACTTCTGCGTCCGCTGGGTGGAGTTCTCGTCGTTTTCCGCGTCGAGTATGCAAATTATCTTTTTACGACGATCCACGAACGTACGCGCGGCTGTCGCAATCTCTTGCGGCGTCTCTAGTCGGCTTTTTCCGGCGTATAGTTAAAGCTGCTTTTTTTGCGGCGTATAGTTAGACTTGCCATGTTAAGTATAGCCGTCGTTCCCGCGTCGAAATTTGAATTATTTTTTAATTTTGCGTAAGTCGTCCGTGAATAGGAATGTATGTAATTTACGCTAGTAAAAAAAAATAACGTTGTTGCCACGTAATTTAGCGCAATGCACGGCGGGAAATTTCTGAACGGAGCATGCGCAGTTCGATCGGCTCCGAAACACGCTTCATTTAAATGAATCACGCCCCCTAATCGCCGATTTGAATTCCGCCGCCAGAAATACACTACGCCGCAGTAACTTATGGCGCAAAATGTTTCAGGATTCGAAATTACACCAGGTAAGGTACGGCGGCGTAGTGTATCTCTGATACGCTGCGCCGATCTATTTCTATGTGGATCTGGCCCATAGCGTCTACAAAATAGGGGATAGATTTATGTAATTTTTATGTCATTTTTGTTATTTTTTTTTTTACTAGTAATGGCAGTGATCTGTGATTTTTAGTGGTACTGCGACATTGCCACAGACAAATCAGAGACTTTTGACACTTTTTTGGGACCATTGGCATTTATACAGTGATCAGTGCTATAAAAATGCACTGATTACTGTGTAAATGCCACTGGCAGGGAAGGGGTGAACACGAAGGGGTGATCAAGGGGTTAATTGTGTGTTCCCTCAGTGTAAAAAAACGTGTGGGGATGGGAGTGACTAGGAGAGGAGACATATGGCAATGATGGCAATGAATGTGGACCAACACAAAATTGTAAACTTACATAAAAATTTAGATGCACTTAGCGAACACATGTGACAGGGTTTCTTTACTGGACTTTTATACATTTTATCTTCTCAAAGAAAAATATCCCACTCTTGACAATCACGCCAGATTCATGTCTTCAGTTTTCAGCAGCACCTACATATGTGACAATTCATTTCAAGGATGAAGCACACGAAGAGCACAATTAGAAACAAAATATCTGATGAGCACCTTGAGAATTCATTAGGAATTGCCACTCCATTCACTGAACCAGATATTGATGCGTTAGTTAGTATCAAATATCACACTAGTTTTATTAAAAATTCTCCCTGCAATGCAATGTCATAGTAAGACTTGCCTTAAAGGGTCACTAAAGGAAATATTTTTTTGAGCTAAATAGCTTCCTTTACCTTACTGTAGTCCTGGTTTCATGTCCTCATTGTTCGTTTTTGCTATGATGTTGCTGTAATCCTTCTCTGTTCTGCACACTTCCTGGTTATCTGTTTCCTTATGAAAAAAGTCATGGGAGCTTCTCTCTGTGGTCTCTAATCAAGAAGGTGTGATTACTGTGTGTCTAAAACCCCTCAAAACCAATCAGTTTCATTTTAAAAACAAACACTGCCCTGTATTGGCTCTGTGTCTCTGTACTTCACAGAAGCATGAAACTAGATGAACAACGAAACTGAAACTGTAGGTACATTACATGATTGATTTTTATCTATTTTTAATTATTTTTAAAAGGAATCAGTTAACTATTATGGGCCAGATTCTCAAAGAAGTTACGTTGGCGTATCTCGAGATACGCCGCGTAACGTCTAGGATACGCCGGCGTATCTTTTTTCTGTATTCAGAAAACCAGATACGCCAGAATGTTGCTTAGACTTGACCGGCGTAAGTCTCTTATGCCGTCGTATCTTAGTTGCATATTTACGCTGGCCGCTAGGTAGTGCTTCCGTCGACTTACGTGTCGAATATATACAAATGAGCTAGATACGCCGATTCACGAACGTACTTGTGCCCGGTCGCATTTTTTTTACGTCGTTTGCGTAAGCGTAAGTCCGGTGTAAAGTTACCCCTGCTCTATGAGGCGTACGTAATGTTAAGTATGGGCGTTGGGACAGCGTTGAATTTTTCGTCATTTGCGTAAATCATTCACGAATAGGGCTTTGCGTAAGTTACGTTCACGTCGAAACCAATGAGTATTTGCGGCGTAATGCGCCGTTCGTTAGAAACGTCATTTACGTGGGGTCATGGTTGATTACCATACAACATGCCCACTTCAAGCCTACTTTGAATTACCTGGGCTTACGCCGGCCCATTTACGCTACGCCGCTGTAACTTTGTGAATACGGCACTTGCCTCTCTAAGTTGCGGCGGCATAGCGTAAACAAGATACGCTATGCCCGCACAAAGATACGCGTCTGTATGTGAATCTGGCCCTATGGGCCAGATTCAGGTAGATCAGAGCATCTTTGCTCTGGAGTAACGCATCTCATTTACGTTACGCTGCAGAAATTTTAGGAGCAAGTGCTGTTATTCATGAAGCACTTGCTCCTAAAGTTGCGGCAGCGAATCGCAAATGAGACAGCGGAATTCAAATTGTGCCGGTACGGGCGTGTAGTATTCAAACTACGCGCGATCCCGCGGCGAACGTACTGCGCATGCGTCGAGTGTCAATGCATCCCAGTGCGCATGCTCCAAGTTCTGTCAGTGAACGTCAATGACGTCACGTCCCCATTCATGAATGTTTTACGCAAACGACGCGATTTGTTTTTTTTCCGACGCGATGACGACGCCTATACCTAACATAGGATATTCCACTAGGGGGCTGCTTTATCTTTACGCCGCGTATCGCTTCCGGAAACGTCGTAAAGTCACTGCGTCGCGCCCGAAAACGATCGTGAATTTCCGACTCCCGCTGATTAACATATTTTTTCAGCGTTAATCAGCGGGAACGAAGTAACGATGCTATGGCGAAATTCAATTACGCCGATCGCATCGGAACTCCAACCTGGCGTTTCTTGTTTTCTGGTTATAGAAAACAGAAACGCCGGCTTAAAGTGACAGTTAGGCTGGCGGATCACTGGATCCGCCAGCCTAACTCTTCATGAATCTGGCCCTATGTCTCTATACCCTGTAAACAGTCATTTCAGCAAAAAAATATTTTTCCTTTACAACGCTTTTAAAACAAGAGCAGGGCATTCAGTCTTTCTTCCAGGTTCGTGAGTTCCGGCCTTTTTAATGGTCAAGCCACAATGACGTCACTCCTGCACACAGTTTCCCGCACTCACCTTTGAAGGAGCAGCTAGACATGTGCATGACTGAAAAATGTGTTATGTTTCAATTAGAGTCGTTAATCTAGTTGATTCGTTTAGTCAAATTTGGTTGATCCCTTTAACTCATATTCGGAATTCATATTCGGAATTCGTTTTGTCTTTTTTCAAATTTTCTTTGGAGTTTACAGATTTTATTCGATGCGAAACGTTCATATCGATAAATTTCGAATCAGTCGAAAATAAAACGTTATACAGTGGAACTTCGGATTACGAGCATAAGCCATTCCGGAAGAATGCTCGTAATCCAAAGTACCCGCGAGTATCAAGTATATCAAATCGAGTTTCCTCATTAAAGTTAATGGAAATTATAATAACTTGTTCCGCATTGACTTCAATGACATGCAATACCGCATGCGGCCAGAGGCGGAGGCACCGACGTCCGGAAAGGCCCAACTACAGTTTGGCTGACCTAGGCAAACCTCGGAAAGGTTCAGTTTCTGAGCCTTTCGGAGGATCGGCGGCAATCGGTGCTGTTCAGCTCCGGCGCCACCCACCTCAGGCCAAACGCGGTATTGCACACCGCTTTGGCCTGAATCCTGCTTGTGTTGCGAGACAACACTCGCAAACTGAGTTAGGATTTTAGGAAATACAGTGCTCGTATTGCGAAACGCTCGTTAACCGCGTTACTCACATTTCGAGATTCCACTGTATATCTTTTTTTAAATTCGAATGTGGCAAAGTGAACAAAGGAAAAATCTTCAACAAATGATTACAATGACTCTTTAAATCACCTCTGGCTTAACAAAAACATTATTTTTTTCAAATGGTACTCTAATAACAAACACAGTCTTTGATTTCAGAAATATGTTTACAGTTCGAATTCGATTGGAATTTCAATTTAAATTTCGGAAATTCCAACAAATTTTATTTAGTTATTCGGGGCATCCGGTAAACTTTGTTTATACTGTAATTTGGGTAAATTAATTTGAAATGAAATGAACCGTACATGTCTAGGAGCAGCATGTGCTGGTGATGTTACCAGCTGATACTCCATGGAATATCTCCATTTCCATTTATACATAATAGTATAAATATGCATTGATTACTGTATAAATGTGACTGGCAGGGAAGGGGTTAACCACTAGGGGGACGGGGAAGGGGTTAAATGTGTGTCCTAAATAGTGTTCTAACTGTAGGGGGAGGGGGGTGACTGGGGAAGGTGACCGATTATGTCCCTATGTACAAGAGACACAGATCGGTCTCCTCTCTCCCTGACAGGATGTGGAGCTCTGTGTTTACACACAGAGCTTCACGTCCCTGCTTAGTTACTGGGCAATCGCGGGTGCCCGGCGGCCATCGTGGCCGCCATGCACGCGCACTGTGTTCCCAGTAATGTGACGGGCGCGCCCCGTATCGGTTTTAAATGACAGGACGTCATATGACGTCCTGTCAAAACAATAGAGCATTCCGCCCACCATCATTTGACGGCGGGCGGGTGTTGGTTAACCACTGCAATACCGGGCTTTTATACCACCTCCATACCGGGCCTATTCTGACACTTCTCTCCTACATGTAATAATCATCATTCTTTTGCTAGAAAATTACGCAGTACCCCCAAACATTATATATGTTTTTTTAGCAGACACCCTAGGGAATAAAACGACGGTCATTGCAACGTTTTATCTCGCACGGTATTTACGCAATCATTTTTCAAACGCCTTTTTTTTTTGTAAAAAAAATTGTTTCATGAATTAAAAAAATAACAAAACGGTAAAGTTAGCCCAATTTTTTTGTATTATGTCAAAGATTATGTTACACCGAGTAAATAGATACCCAACATGTCACGCTTTAATTATGCGCACACTCATGGAATGGCGCCAAACTTCGGTACTTAAAAATCTCCATAGGCAACGCATAATTTTTTTTTTTTTACAGGTTACCAGTTTAGATTTACAGAGGAGATCTAGTGCTAGATTCGTTGCTGCCACTCTAACGCACACGGTGATACCTCACTTATGTGGTTTAAACGGCGTTTACATATATCGGGGCTTACGTGTGCGTTCGCTTCTGCACGCGAGCTACCGGGGACAGGGGCGTTTTAATTTTTTTTTTTTATCTTTTATTTATTTTTTTAAAAGAGAAAAAGCAGACTGCGCAAAGGTACAAACAATTAGCAAAGCAGCTGAACACTGAAGGTCAATAGAAATCCTTAAATGAAGTACATAGAAAAAAGCAGTGCAGCGCTAAAAAACATTTAAAATACAGTAATAATAATAATAAAAAATATATATATCAAGTCCAAAAAAATATATATAATGATCAATCGGAATGGTCTTGACCATTCCGATTGATCATTATATATATTTTTTTGGACTTGATATATATATTTTTTATTATTATTATTACTGTATTTTAAATGTTTTTTAGCGCTGCACTGCTTTTTTCTATGTTATTTATTTTTTTACTTATTTTTTATTTATTTTTACACTTTTTTTCAATTTTTTTTCCACTTTTATTCCTATTACAAGGAATGTAAACATCCCTTGTAAGGCCCCGTACACACGACCGAGCTTCTCGGCAGAATCCAGCGAGAAGCTCGCTGGGATCCATATTCTGCCGAGAAGCTCGATCGTGTGTATGTTTTCGCCGAGCAAACTGACGAGCGAGGCGTCAAGCCAAAATAGAGAGCAGGTTCTCTATTTGCTCGATGGGCCATCAGGACTAATGGCTCGACGCCTTTTTCGACAGCCTGGTCGACGAACTCGACGGCCGGCCGGGAACCTCGTCGGGCGGAACGATGTGTTTAGCCCGACGAGGTTCTCGTACAGTGAAAAAAAATTCACCGATCTCATGAATAGTGGCTTACAGCCGCAATCGCGGCTTTGTTTACTTACGGGGACCCGGGCGTGATGTCATCACATCGCGCCCGGGTCCTCCGACGGTCATAGAGATGACTGGTGACCATCTGGTCACCAGTCATCTCTATGCTTCCTGCCGACGCCGGACGATTCATTCCCCGGGCCCCCGAAGGCACGGGAGAGCCCGCAGAAGCACCGGATGGCGGCGGGAGGGGGAGGGGTGTCTCCTCCCGCGGCCTGTAAGAACGATCAAGCGGCGGAACCGCTGCTATGATCCTTCTTATGTCATGCAGAATCGCCGGCTGAAGAAGAGGATATCTGGATGATGCCTCTGGCTGCAGGCATCATTCAGCTATCCACCCGCAAAGCCTAGGCCGTCATTTGACGTCCACTTAGGATGGGAGATCCCATCTCTGGATGTCAAATGACAATGGGCCAGTATTGAAGTGGTTAAAGAAGTATACAAAATCTTGAATAAAAGGGGCATAAACAAAAGTCTGTATTGATATCGGAAAAATAAACCTTACCAAAAGCTGCTCTATATTGATATGTCACTTGCACAGATCACCCCGCCTGTTGAAAATAATTTCTCCCAGAGTTTGCAGAAGAGAACAAAAAATCGTAAAAGTTTTTTCTAAAGAGAATAAAAATACAGCAAAAAATAAAACATTTAAAAATAGGAAAAATAGGAAGCCAGAGTATGAAAAATAGAGGAACCCCCTCTTAAAGTCAAAGCTTGGGAAGAAAGGGTGATACTTTAAATGATAAGGATTGGTTGAATCAATTTCACGCTCAATTAATCCTGCTGGTCAATTTTGCTAACCAGCCAAATAAAAAAACAAAACAAAAACTTTATTTGCACTGATTGAAGCACAATATGGACTCTAACTTATACGCTAATATTGCACCTTAATTATATGATTATAGCACGTTTGCATTTTTATATATTCAGGGAGTTTCTTTATTTAATTGTTTATTTTAAAATAAATTAATTAATACATTTCTGGTTGCGCACTTTATTTTTTACACAAGTGTACAACTTGCCAGTGAGAATGTGCAGCAAGTTAACAGACTGATGCCACATCCACCGACCGTTTTTCATGTCATGGAAAAAAAAGTTTTTCTTGACGTGATTCCTCTCAAGCCTGCCTTTCATACACACGATCGTGATCAAAAATGATCGAGCAAAGCACGGTGACGTACAACGCGTACAACTGCACTATAAAGGGGAAGTTCTATTCGAATGGCGCCACCCTTTGGGCTGATTATGCAAATTTCCTCTCTCTTAACTTGCTTCTGAGCGTGCATGTTTTTTTCCCCGTCGTTAGCCTACACACGACCATTTTATTTTTCACAACGTGAAAAGCGACTAGAAAAAATAGAGCAGGTTCTACATTTTTAATGGCCATTTTTTCATGTCGCGAAAAATGCTCTGGAGCCTACACACAATCGTTTTTAATGACCAATTTAAAAAACTGCATTTTTCTCATCATGAAAAATGGTCGTGTGTACGCGGCATTACAATTCAACACTGCCAAATATTTGTGGCATGTTATCCTTGCTATCTGGGGTATTTGGAGCATGCGTACTGACAGTCGACGCATGCGCAGTACGTTCGCCGCGGGATCGCGCCTAGTTTAAATAATACACGCCCCCTACCCGCCCAATTTGAATTCCGCCGGCTCATTTTCGCTACGCCGCCGCCGCAACTTTAGGAGCAAGTGCTATGTGAATAACAGTACTTGCTCCTAAAGTTTCGGCGGAGTAACGTAAATGAGAAACGTTACTCCAAAATAAAGATTCGCTCTCCTACCTGAATCTGGCCCATAGTGCATTTTGTTTGTTATTGCTCTCTATTGTGACACGTCACAAAATTACTAATGCACGCGTCCAAAGTTACTCGGCTGCAGCCTTCTCCCTTCAGTGTTACAAGTCTCTATTTCTATGCTAGCGGTTTTGTGTAATTGTAGTGACAATGTAAAGAAAACATTGTTCAGGGTTTGCAGAATAATAGCTGACATTACTGCAAACACAAAAGGTATTATCACATAATATTAACACAAGGTGCCTTTCCTCTCCAAACATCTGCTCCCAGGATGGATTGTTATTGTAACTATGTGTTTCCTTACAGCCGCTCCCTGGGACATTGCGCGCTGCGCACCACACACACTGTTCTGGATCTGTTCTCAAGTCACTGCAGTCAGCTGCCCGTATGATGGCAATTAGGAGCAGTTAGTGTGCAGATGAGGCTCGCAAGTGGCAGGTGGTGAGAATGGAGCTCAATTAACGAGCATGCACAGGATCTCTCCTTAATGAGCCCGGCCACCTTGTGGGAGGGGAAGAGATGAGTGACAGCATTAACTAGAGGAGGCGAGAAACTGCAAGGGCCACAGGCCAGGCAACAGGTAGCCTAATGACCTGTAATATCAGAAGGTCTAAAAACTTTAACCACTTTAGCCCCGGACCATATTGCTGCCCAATGACCAGAGCACTTTTTGTGATTCGGCACTGCGTCGCTTTAACTGACAATTGCGCGGTCGTGTGACGTGGCTTTCCAAACAAAATTGGCGTCCTTTTTTTCCCACAAATAGAGCTTTCTTTTGGTGGTATTTGATCATCTCTGCGGTTTTTATTTTTTGCGCTATAAACAAAAAAAAAAATGCAATATTTTGCTGTAATAAATATCCCACCAAAAATATATAAAAAAACTTTATTTTTTCCTCAGTTTAGGCCGATACGTATTCTTCTACATATTTTTCGTAAAAATAATCGCAATTAGCGTTAATTAATTGGTTTGCGCATGAGTTATAGCGTCTACAAAATAGGGGGTAGTTTTATGGCATTTTTATTAATATTTTTTTTTTACTAGTAATGGCGGCGATCAGCGTTTTTTTTTCAGTACTGCGACATTATGGCGGACACTTCGGACACTTTTGACACATTTTTTTTGGGACAATTGGCATTTTTATAGCGATCAGTGCTATAAAAATGCATTGGATTGCTATAAAAATGCCATTGGCAGTGAAGGAGTTAACACTAGGGGGCGGGGAAGGGGTTAAGTATGTTCCTGGGTGTGTTCTAACTGTATGGGGGGGTGGACTCACTAGGGGAAATCACTGTACATTGTATGAACGGAAGATCAGCATTCCTCTCCCTGACAGGACCGGGAGCTTTGTGTTTACACACAAAGCTCCCGGTCCTCGCTCTGTACCGAGCAATCGCGGGTGCCCGGCGGTGATCGTGCCCGCCGGGCACGCGCTCGGGACTCGGGGGCACGCGCGCCCCCTAGTGGCCACGAAAGTAGCTGACGTAGAGCTACGGGCTCTCGCCCAGGAGAGCCGATCTGCCGCTGTAAAATGGCGGCGGCAGGTCGGCAAGCAGTTAAAGTGAGATGCCAACCAACCAAACAAAAAAGCTGAATATCTAATCTTGCTTTGCACCCCCCCCCCCGAACTGCAAGAGTTAAATGCACATTTAGCCCAGGGGTACAGGGATAAGGTGTAATCCTTACCTTAATCCTGGCCCCAACAGGCTTCCTTCATCCAGCTCTCTAAATCGGAATTTCCGACAACAAAAGTCTGATGTGAGCTTTTGGACATTTGCTGTTGGAAATTTCCGACAACAAATGCTTGAGAGCTGGTTCTCAATTTTTCCGACAAGTTTCCAAAAATTCCAATCGTCTGTATGCAATTCCGACTCACAAAAATCCTGTGCGTGCTCGGAATCAAATCGTCCAATGCTCGGCATCATTGAACTTAATTTTTCTCGGCTCGTCGTAGTGTTGTATGTCCCCGCGTTCTTGACGTTCGGAATTTCCGACAACATTTGTGTGAACGTGTGTATGGAAACACAAGTTTGAGCCAGCATTCCGTCAGAAAAAAATTCACGGATTTGTTGTCGGAATGTCCGATTGTATGTACGTGGCAGTAGGCAAATTCAGCTATGGTCACATGCTCACATCCTTCAGAATTAAAAAAAGCATCTACTGAAATGTCATATATTGGTTTTGCAGTGTTGGTCACACCAGAATATGGAATCACAGCATTTCCCAAATAAAAAAAGAGGCATTGCCATGCAGATCTACACCTGCAAGTATTAATATCTCACTATGCATTACAAAAATAAAAAATAAATTCCGTTTTACAAAAATTCATTCTAGGACCATAAAAAATGTGGAGGCCCACCATACTTCCTTGCAAATAAAATGCAGCACGCATCAAATAAATGGAAGTCCGTCACACTTCTTTACAAATAAAATACAGCATCTGAGCATACATTATCAAATGGCCACCCTTCATAGGTTCAAACTCATCATACGGCTTTTGGTGCAGCGCCACATAGAAACCAATCAGCTTCCAGATTTGTCAAAGCTTAGTTATTGAGCAAACTGAAGTTAGAAGCTGATTGGTTGCAATGTACAGCTGCAACAGATTCTGAGTGCTCCCCGTGTGCCTTCACACTCCCCCACCAGCGTTCTCACTCACCCGCAGAAGTGGACCACTTGTAATAAGTCGGTCATCAGTGCACCAAAGCAGTAATTATCTTTCCATCATCAATTGTCATCAATTGTCTATCTCATAGAGCTTCCCAGGACACCATAGGGTTAATGTGCTCTATTTTCATATATTCATAAAAAAGGCAGACCAGGGAAATCTCACAGCACAACACATCTTTATTTCATAAACACCAGAACAATAAAAAAGTTATTGCACTCACATAATTAGGTGCCCTTCCTGCCACCCGGAATGACCTGCTGATATCTCCTTAGAAAACGCTGCTTCTCCATAACGCTCCAGAGCCAACGTACATTTGAAATGGCCAAAGTGATGTCACAACCAGAAGTCTCACCCCTACGCATTTCGTCACATGTAGGGCATCATCAGGAAGCCATACCTGCCTGACCGCTGTTGGTACTCTGGCTTCAATTCTTGCAGTCACTGATCAGGAGTGTGTCAAGTCAAGAGTTCTGACTTTGCTTGCTGCATGCTTGTTGCAATTGGGCAAATTTAGAAATAGACAGACAGCTAACCTTTCCAGAAAGAGGTAGCCTATACATTTATTGTAGTTCCTTGGCTTGATTCACATCTATGTCATTTTGCTTTATGTGTTTTTTTATTTAAATAAATCTAAACACATGTATCAAAGACACTCGCAAGTGGGCGTCATGTAGCACGTTGATGCATCATAATGCAGGTAAACTAACTATGATGTGCGTCAACACACGTTAACATGAGCTATGACACGTTATGACATCCAATACAATGCATTGCACTGCAAATTAATTGTGCTTAAAGCGGAGCTCCACCCTAAAGTGAAGTTCCGCCGATTGGAACCCTCCCCCCCTCCGGTGTCACATTTGACACCTTTCAGGGGGAGGGGGTGCAGATACCTGTCTATTTGCACCCACTTCCGGCCACACACACGGGCAAAAGATGGGTTTTTCCCGTTGTGTGCTGGGAAATCTCGGCTCCCAGCACACAGTGGGAGCCAATCGGCGGGCGCAGCGCGACTCGCGCATGTGCCGTAGGGAACCGGGCAGTGAAGCCGGAGCGCTTCACTTCCTGGTTCCCTCACTGTGGATGGAGGGGGGAGCAGCAGAGTGACAAGTGGTCGCTCGTCCTCTGCTGCAGACGCCGCTGGACTCCAGGACAGGTAAGTGTCCTAATATTAAAAGTCAGAAGCTGCAGTATTTGTAGCTGCTGGCTTTTAATATTTTTTTTTGAGCGGACATCTGCTTTAACAACACTCTTTACGCCTCATGCACACTGAAGAGAAAGCTGTCATCCTTCAGTATGTGGTGGGTTGTGTGGCATAGTGGGTGCAAGATGGAAGTTATTGGGCGCCAGACACTTCTTGAATGCAAAAGGGATGTTTATTTCTCTTACAAACTTTTATGGGGAAAAGAGGGTTAGGGGCAAGAGACCCTTGAGTAGTTGCAAGTTCAATTAGCAGACACCGAAACTTCAATAAGCCATGCAGGGAAAGGCCTGCAGCAAGAAGCCACATCTGCACGTGCAGGAATGCTGTCTCCTATGGCAACAGTCTTTAACAGTTCCTAACACAAAGCGTAAGGCCGCGTACACACGATCAGACCGGTCCGATGAAACTGGCCTTAAGGCCAGTTTCGTTAGACCAAATTGATCGTGTGTACGGCCCATCGGACCATTGTCCATCGGAACAGACACCTGTCTGTCAGACTAAAACGATGGTTAGTACACAAAAGCATCAGACCAAAAACCCGCGCATGCTCAGAATCAAGTCGACGCATGCTTGGAAGCATTGAACTTCGTTTTGTCAGCACGTCGTTGTGTTCTACATCACCGCGTTCTGACCCGATGGGATTTTGGACTGATGGTGTGTACGCACATCAGACCATCAGACCACTTCAGCGGTGGCCTGATGAAAACGGTCCGTCGGACCATTCTCATCGGACCGGTCTGATCGTGTGTACGTGGCCTCACAGTTTTTTCACCTTCACGACAAATTCTCTTTGTAGTTCTTCAGTACATTGAGCTCCCGGTCTCTCACTAGACCCTCTAATTCACTGCCACTGAATCCCTTGAGCTCCTCCAATCTTCACGGTGGTACCTTCCTCTTCCCCTCTTCTCTGTTGGGTCCCTAGCTTGGCACTCCTGATACTTCTCAAACTTCACCCCACTGACCCGCTCGATCGCTGACTTAACACACAAGGCTGCTCTGCAAGCGTCACCTCCGTTGGCTGGGTGCCTGACTTGATCACCGTCTGAAGTTTTCTGATTCTCCTCCGTGGCTGGTCGGTAAGAGTGTGACTTTGGTACTTACCTCAGTTACTCACTGTGGTCCCTGATAATAAGGCGGTCCCTTTGTGGCAACAGCTTCCCCTCTGCCTCCGACCACGACAGGTTCTCCGACCCCCAGAACCATCACTTCTGGTTGGACTGCAAGTCACAATCCCAACCCTATGCTGCTCTCTTGCTTCAGGATAATCCTAAAACAGCCTAGCAGCCAGATGCCCTTGGGATAGGCCCAATCTCCAGCCTAGCAGCCAGATGCCCTTGGGATAGGCCCAATCTCCAGCCTAGCAGCCAGATGCCCTTGGGATAGGCCCAATCTCCAGCCTAGCAGCCAGATGCCCTTGGGATAGGCCCAATCTCCAGCCTAGCAGCCCGGGGCAACATGACACACGTCCACCCAGACAGCCATCTGGGTGGCACAGAACACAGATCACCTGACTCCACCCGAATATATAGGTTCTCCCAGAAGGCCAAGGGATTTAAAAGAACCCCTGCCCATTGGCTGAGATACCCCATATACCCATAACCTGACCTTGAGTTGCCCTTCTCATATCTAGTACCACCAAGTACCCGGCCACCTAGTGGTAGAAGAGAAAAGTGCAATCAGGCCAAACTTAGGGAGAAATCATTGGATCCAGCCAGTGAGCCAATCAGAAGAGAGAGGGGCAGGACAGAGCCGTAGCTCAGTGTCTGAATGGACACAAAGAAAAGTGAAAGAAGAAAGGAAATGGTGGCACACCACAGTCAAATTCTTGAAAGTCATTTATTTGTCACCAAGCCAGACAAAAACACAGAACAGGTTGACGCGTTTCACATGAATGACTCATGCTTATTCATAACCTTATAAGTGGCTCGAGAGCGAGCCTGCTCAGGTGCCCCCACAGCAAACTGTTTGTTCTGGGGACTCTTGGCAGGAGGGAGGGGCTAGGAGCACCGGTGGAAGACCCGAGAAAAGGAGGATCCGGGCTGCTCTATGCAAAACCAACTGCACAGAGGAGGGAAGTATAACATATTAAAAAAAAAAAAACTTTACTCTAATATCACTTTAACCACTTCAATACCAGGCACTTTCACCCATTCCTGCCAAGGACAATTTTCAGCTTTCAGCGCTGTCACACTTTGAATGGCAATTGCACGGTCATGCTACACTGTACCCAAACACAATTTTTATTTTCTTCCCACAAATAGAGCTTTCTTTTGGTGGTATTTGATCACCTCTGGGGTTTTTATTTTTTGCTAAACAAACTAAAACAATACCCACATTTTTGAAAAAAATATGTTTTTCTTAATTTTTGTCATAAAATTTTGTTTTCCCCTTCACTGACGGGGACTAATGAGTTGGCACTCATAAGGTGGGACAGATGGGCACTGATGAGGATGCACTGATAGGCAGCACTGATGGGCACTAATATTTGGCACTGATGGGCACTGACAGGCAGTACTGATGGGCACTGACAGGCGGGTGTGATGGGCACTGACAGGCAGCACTGATAGGTGGTACTGATTGGCACTGACAGGTGGCACTGATGGGCATCAATAGGCAGAACTGAAATGCAGCACTGATGGGCACTGACAGGCGGCACTGATGGGCACTGACAGGCGGCTGTGATGGGCACTGACAGTCGGGTGTGATGAGCACTGACAGGCAGCACTGATTGGCACTGATAGGTGCTACTGATTGGCACTGGTGGGCACTGATTGGCACTGTGGTGGGCACTGATTGGCACTGTGGTGGGCACTTTTTTGGTCGGGTCACTGCTGGGCACTAATTGGTGACTGATTTGCACTTCTGAGGGGGCTGTGCTGATTATCAATGTGCTGATTATCAGCAAAGACCCCCCATTTGACTCGACGAGCCGCTGATCGGCTCTCCCTGTCATCACGAACCGATGAATGTCATTTACCGGCACTTCCTGGTTGACACGATGATCAGCTGTGATTGGTCACAGCTGATTACGTGGTAAGAAGTCTCTAACCAAGCCTCCTTATAACGATCGGAGATGCGGCATGTCAGACTGACACACCGAATTGGCGTTTGCCACGCTGCGCGCCCCCTGCTAGACGCCATATGATGCCCAGTCAGGATAGCAGAACCACTTCCCGCCCATTATTCTGCATAAGGTGGGCGGGAAGTGGTTAATGTAGTCTGCCCATTAAATTAATGATTGCCCAAGTCTTTTTACGCTCATAGCACTTAAGTGCATTTAGGTGCTTTAAGTTTTTTTCTCCAAAATATTGTTGCTCCTGGATGCACTGTCAGTGCAGGTTTATTCTGCCCTCAAATGCCTTTGTGTACATGAACATATGAGCTAACATGGAGGGGAATCTAGAGGCAGAAAAAAGTCTGGACATGCTTTGATGCGTTTCCATTGATTTTAATGTGAGAGGCATCAGAAGGAAAAATGCACTGGCGTGAATCCAGCCTTAAAAAGAGATACTCGGTGAAAACACATTTCACAACAGATCTAATGATATTGGATGAAGTGTGGTAAGAGGTGATCACCTATTGGATGTTCGCTGTTGAGATGGACCCTGCCCTAAATATTTCACCCTTCACCAGCATGGGCGAAAGGCTACGAGCTGCTTGTCTCACCAGTTACTCCATTAATTCCTAGAGGGGGAAGGATCTGTTCGGCAAGCATTATCTACAGAGTTTGTTTTCATTAAAAGAATAAAGATTTTGCCACTGCTGAATTTTCTTCTGAAAATGATTTTTGCTTGGCTGTCATACTATGAGGCCCGTACACAGGTCCGAGAACCTCGTCAGGCTAAACTCATCGTTCTGCCCGACGAGGTTCCCGATGAGCGGTCGGAAAAGCTCATCGAGCCAAATTTCCTCATTGAACAACGAGGAAAAAGAAAGCATGCTCTCTTTTTGGCTCGACGAGCTTCCCGACGGGACGCTCGTCGAAAAGTGTACACACGATCGAGCTTCTCGCCAGAATATGTCTCCCAGCGAGCTTCTCGCTGGATTCTATAACCATAAGCTCGGTCGTGTGTACGACACCTTACTCTGGCTTCAGTGATTTCCAAATCATTGGCCTGGAGGAAGTATGCAGCATCAGACTACTGAATTCCTTTCCTGGTCTTCATGGCTCTTCCAGGTCAGTAACTCAGAAAGTACTAAAGCCAAAGGACCGGCAACACAGCCCGGCAACCAGCATTTTCAGAAGGATATCAAAAATTGAAACCCATGTTTTCTCTCCTTAAAGGGTCACTAAAGGAAAAAAAATGTTTTGCTGAAATGACTGTTTACAGGGTATAGAGACATAAAAGTTAACTGATTCCTTTTAAAAATGATTTAAAATAGATAAAAATCAATCATATAATGTGCCTGCAGGTTAGTTTCATTTTTAAACTGGTTTCATGTTTCTGTGAAGTAAAGAGACACACAGAACAAAAACAAACAAATCCAGGGCAGTGTTTTGTTTTTAAAATGAATCTGATTGGTTCTGAGGAGTTTTAGACACACAGTAATGACAGCTTGGACCACCGTGAAAAGCTGCCATGAGATTTTTCATAAGGAGCCAGACAAGCAGGAAGTGTGGAGATCAGAGCAGAATTACAGCAACTTCAAAGCAAAACTGAACAATGAGGACATGAAACCAGGTAAAGGAAGCTATTTAGCTAAAAAAAAATCCTTTAGTGATCCTTTAACCACTTGCTTACTGGTCACTTAAACCCCCCTCCTGCCCAGACCTATTTTCAGCTTTCAGCACTGACGCACTTTGAATGACAATTGCGCAGTCATACAGCACTGTATCCAAATGAAATTTTTATAATTTTTTTCCCACAAATAGAACTTTCTTTTTGTGGTATTTGATCACCTCTGCGGTTTTTATTTTTTGTTAAAAAAAAAGACTGCATTAAAAAAAAAAAATACAAAACCTGTTTATATTTTGTTATAAAATTTTGCAAACAGGTAATTTTTGTCCTTCATTGATGTACGTTGATGAGGCTGCACTGATGGGCACTGGTGGGCTGCACTGAATGGCACCGATAGGCAGCACTGGTGGGCACTGAGGTCTGACACTGAGAGGTGGCACTGAAGGGCATTGATAGGTGGCACTGGTGGGCACTGAGAAGTGGCACAGATAGCTGGCAGTGATGGACACTAATAGGTGGCAGTGATGGGCACTGATGTGTTGCAGTGATGGGCACTGATGGGTGGCAATGATGGGCACTGATCGGCAGTGGTAGGTGACACTGATAGGCAGCACTGCTAGGTGGCACTGATGAGGCTCTGATTGGCACCACTGGTGGGCATTGATAGGTGGCACCACTGGTGGGCATTGATAGGTGGCACTCGTGGGCATTGGTAGGTGGTACTTTTTTGCACTGGTGGACACTGTGGGCACTGGCAGATGGCACTGGCAGGTGGTAATGGTGGGCACAGATGAGGCAGATGGAACTGATGTCCCTTGCACAAGAGCCGATGATCGTTTTGTCAGCGTGAGGAGAAAAAATTTACCAAGGTTTTGTTTACATCATGTGATTAGTTGTCATTGGCTTACAGCTGATCACGTGGTAAGGGGCCGAGATCGGCCCCTTACTCGGATCTGTGATCACCCGAGTCTCAGTGACTCAGTGATCACAGCGCGTGCGAAGGAGAGGACATCTATTGATGGCCCCCCGGTAAAGCAGGTCCGCGCTGTAGCCGTCATTCAGCTATAGCGCAGAACGCCAAGTGGTTAATAACAACGGCAATCATTAGGAGATTTTCCATGTCCTACAGCAGGTTCCCCTGTGTATGAGGGCACCTGGTGGGATGGAATCGCTCTCATCATTTCACCTCTTAGTGCGATTTTCTGTAGAGTTTGCACAGTGATGCAATCGTGTTGTGAGATTAAAACAGCTTGCATTATATTTTCTCTTGCACCTTCTTTCTTCAATGTGGAGAGCCTCCAGGGTCCAGGTCTCCAGGGACCTTTATTACATTGGTATCTGTTACAGTACAGAAGGTGAACTCCTGGGCCTCACACACACGAGATACCCTGGAAAATTCAAAGGTTCAACCAAGTTTAAGCAACAAAGCGACACTGTCACAAAATTAAAAATGAGAAAAGAAAGATACCCTTTCCCTTATACCCAATATACAGCGCCTTGAAAAAGTAGTCATACCCCTTAACATTTTCCATATTTTCTCATGTTATAACAACAAAAGTAATTGTATTTTATTGGGATCTTATGTGATAGACCAACACAAAGTGGCACACAATTGTGAAGTGGAAGGAAAATTATAAATGCTTTTCAATTTTTTTTTTTAAATAAATATGTGAAAAGTGTGATGTGCATTTGTTTTCAGCCCCCTTTACTCTGATGCCCCTAACTAAGATCTAATGCAACCATTTGCCTTCAGAAGTCACCGAATTAATAAATAGAGTCCACCGGTGTGTTATTTAATCTCAGTATAAATACAGTGGTTCTGTGAAGCCCTCAGAGGTTTGTTACAGAACCTTAGTGAACAAACAGCATCACGAAGGCCAAGGAACACCAGACAGGTCAGGGATAAAGTTGAGAGAAGTTTAAGACAGGGTTGGGTTATAAAAAATGTCCCAAGCTTTGAACATCTCACAGAGCACTGTTCAATCCATCATCTGAAAATGGAAAGAGTATGGCACACCTGCAAACCTACCAAGACATCGCTGTCCACCCAAACTGACAGGCCGGGCAAGGAGAGCATTAATCAGAGAAGCAGCCAAGATGCCCATGGTAACTCTGGAAGAGCTGCAGAGATCCACAGTTTAGGTGGGAGAATCTGTCCAGAGAGGCAAGAAGAAAGCCATTGTTGAAAGAAAGCCATAAGAAGTCCTGTTTGCGAGGAGCCATGTGGGGGACACAGCTAACATGTGAAAGAAGGTGCTCTGGTCAGATGAGACCAAAATTGTACTTGGCCTAAAAGCAAAACACAATGGCCCAGATTCAGAGAGAATTGGATTCTCGTAGCGTATCAGAAATACACTACGCCGCCATTTTTTACCTGATTTTGTCCAGTAAACGACGGCGGCGTAGTGTATTTCTCCCGTCGCAATCCATCTAGATGAGTAGGGGGCATGAAGGATTTAAAATAGGCGCGTTCCCGCGGCGATCGAACTGCGCATGCTCTGTTCGCAAATTTCTCGCCGTGCATTGCGCGAAATCAGGTCGTTACGTCATTCGTTGTTTGAGTAGCATCGTTTACGGACATTTCTATTCCCGAACGAGTTACGCAAAAAACAAAATAATAATTTAAATTTGACGCGGGAACGACGGCCATACTTAACATGGGCTACACACCGTTAGACCAGCAAAAAGCTGGTCTAACAGTACGTAAAAAAGACGTAAGCGATTGCGAAGACCGCTCGTATCTTCGTGGATCGCCGTAAAAACACATTTGCATATCCCGACGCATGAAAACGACGCAAACTCCTCCCAGCGGCCGCAAAAATATCGCAGCGTAGATCCGAAGGCTTACGAAGACGTAAGCCTCTCGGATCGAAGCCCGAAGCCGCCGTATCATGGTTTGAGGATTCAAACTAGTGATACGGCGCGCGAAATTTGAAATTACTCCTGTCTAACACCAGTTAGACAGGCGTAATTGCTTTATGAATCTGGGCCAATGTGTGGCAGAAAACTAGCACTGCACATCACCCTGAACACACCATTTTTTTCAGCAGGGACAGGGAAGCTGGTCAGAGTTGATGGGAAGATTGATGGAGCCTAATACAGGGCAATCTTAGAAAAAAACTTGTTAGAGTCTGCAAGAGACTTGAGACTGGGGCGGAGGTTCACCTTCCAGCAGGACAACGACCCCAAACATACAGCCAGAGCTACAATGAAATGGTTAGATCAAAGCAAATTCATGTGTTAGAAGGGCCCAGTCACAGTCCAGACCTAAATCCAATTGAGAATCTGTGGCAAGACTTGAAAATTGCTGTTCACAGACGCTCTCCATCCAATCTGACAGAGCTTGAGCTATTTTGCAAAGTAGAATGGGCAAAAATGGCCCTCTCTAGATGTGCAAAGCTGGTAGAGACATCCCCAAATAGCCCTGCAGCTATAATTGCAGAGAAAGGAGGTTCTACAAAATATTAACTTAGGGGGATATACCATTGTATATCTACAGTATAGACAAAGAGATGTGAGATGTGAAGCACAAGTAATGCTCTAATAATCATATAACAACAGAAACACATGAAATGATAAATAATGGTATTGTGAACCAAATAGAATAAATATACAAACAGCCATGAGTATTAATCAAAAAAGTGTTGCCAAAGTCCAGTGCAAAATTGTGAATATCATAATAATAAAGTCCTTAGTAAAATGCTGAATAATTTGTTTCAAAATCCAATGATAATATTATAACAGTTGTGCAATCCGGTGCTCAATCCAAGGAAAGAAAACTCCACCACTGATTCATGTCAGTGACGCAACGCGCTGGGAGGAGCTGTATAACGCCATTTTGTCAGAGATTTTGAATCTCTCAAGCCCCGTACACACGATCGGACCGTTGCCCGACCAAACTCACATCCGAATTCCGACTGAGAAAAAGAGAACATGTTCTCTATCTAAACTCTGATAGAATTAATTGGAATATGCGATGGAAAAACTCTGATCGTGTGTACGAGGCATAAGGAGTTTCCTATGTGAAGCACCAGTAATGCTCTAATAATCATATAACAAAAGAAACATATGAAATGATAAATAATGGTACCGTGAACCAAATAGAATAAATATACAAACAACCATGAGTACCAATCAAAAAAGGGTTGCCAAAGTCCAGTGAAAAATTGTGAATATCATAATAATGAAGTCCTTAGTGAAATGCTGAAATATTTGTTTCAAAATCCAGTGATAATATTATAACAGTCGTGCAATCCAGTGATCAATCCAAGGAAAGAAAACTCCACCACTGATACGTGTCAGTGACGCAACGCGCAGGGAGGAGCTGTATGACGCCACTTCTGTTCACGGCCGAGACCGGAAGTTCAGATTTGCAAGAATTCTTCTTTTGTATGGCCCCATTGTGCCAGTCCGGTCCCGATATTTTAATTGTAAATCTTCACATTTTTAATAAAGCTGCTTTTATTTACTGCACAACGAGGATTCATTATTTTTAATTAAAGATGAGGGGCCAGTACACACAGCGGTGGAGTTTGCTTTCCTTGGCTTGAGCAAATTATCACTGGATTTTTAAGCACATATTTCAGCATTTCACTAAGAATGTTATTATTGTGATAGTCACAATTTTGCAAATAGCTGGTCTAACAGTACGTAGCAAAAAAATGACGTAAGCGATTGCGAAGACCAATCGTATCTTCGTGGATCGCCGTAAAAAGTCATTTGCATATCCCGACGCTGAAAACGACGCGGACTCCTCCCAGCGGCCGCAAAAATATCGCAGCGTAGATCCGAAGGCTTACGAAGACGTAAGCCTCTCGGATCGAAGCCCGAAGCCGCCGTATCATGGTTTGAGGATTCAAACTAGTGATACGGCGCGCGAAATTTGAAATTACTCCTGTCTAACACCAGTTAGACAGGCGTAATCGCTCTGTGAATCTGGGCCATTTAGTGCAACTCCACTTATTTATTATTACAAAGATCTGTCACTGCTGCTCTCTCTCCTTGTAACAGGTGACTGGTCTTATCTCCGCCCCCTCCTGTCATTTTCTGCAGGCAGCCTGTAGTGGGTGGAGCCTGCTGGGCCCCTCCCACAGCTTTGCTCTCTGCACAGTCTATGTACAGAGCAGTGATGATATCATTGCTACTTTTACAAGGTAATATCTGGGTTTGTGAAGGCATTAATGCACACAAATTGGATTTATAGCCATTGTGGCTATTGAGCAATATTTTAATATTTAGATTTTTATGCCTGAATTTCATCTTGAAGGATAAACGTTGAGAAGAGTTAATGAAGGAACATTTGTGCTCTCCCGCTCGGCGGTGACCTTTCGTATTGTGAGCTTTGGCTTGGCGGCTGTTGGAATCGGCAGTTCAAACACATGGCACGCGCTTTCTCTAATGCCGATCTGTAGCTTCCTCCGCTAATTAGACATTGGAAGTCAAAGTTAATTTGGTGTAAAACATTTCTTGACTTAATGATATTTATGGGCAATTAGGCACGTAGTAGACAAAAATACACATTCAAATTTCATCCCAGGGAGTCACAGAGCTCCTCCTCCCAGATTTTCCATTGAAGGTGGCTTTTCTCCGGAGAGAGGTTATTCTGGGAAATGCTAATTGGTTAGTGTAGAAAATAAACCATGAATGTTACACGGCCGTAAAGGTGATGACTTGGCCTTCACCTTCTTCCCCTACTGGGCCAACTCACCAACTGTCCCTATCGAGAGGGTTATGCGTTGGGTCAAAAGTGTTCCACTATTTGGTACTTGTCCCTTATTAGAAGGACAAATTACATTCCTGTATGCCATTGTCGCAACAGATTAACTGGTGTAAGAAATGTACACAGTAATGCCGCGTACACGCGATCGGAAATTCCGCCACCAAAAGTCCAATGTGAGCTTTTGGTCGGAAATTCTGACCGTGTGTATCGGACTTCTGCTGTCGGAATTTTCCGCCAGCAAAAGAATGAGAGCTGGTTCTCACTTTTTCCGACGGGAAAAATTCAGATCAGAAATTCGGATCGTCTGTAGCAATTCCGACACGCAAAATTCCGACTCATGCACGGAAACAATTCAACGCATGCCCGAAAGCATTGAACTTCATTTTTTCGGCTCGTCGTAGTTTTGTACGTCACCGCGTTCTTGGCGGTCGAAAGCTCAAAAAACTTTTGTGTGACCATGTGCATGCAAGCCAAGCTTGAGCGGAATTCCGTCGGAAAAACCTTGGATGAAAATCCGATCGTGTGTACGCGGCATAAGGATATATTTAGAGGGGTATTAAACCCAGAACCCAAAATGTATTATATTGCAGTTTACGGATATAGTCCTGATCAATAATAAAAAATAATAAAATGTAAAATAAAAAATACACTGACACCAAGAAAGCATTGCAAAAAAACATAATAATAAAAAAAAATTACTGAGACATGTGCCACTGTCACATGACATAGATAAAAGTATTGGCGAGTACTTGAAAAAAGTATCGGTACTAAAAAAAGTGGGACAACCCTACCAAAAACGTTTTGGCCAAAATTGATGAAGAAATTCGATTATTTCCATTTTTGTATTCCGTGTGTTTTATAGCAGAAAGTAGAAAATATTTATATTTTTTCAAAAGTTTTGTTATTTTTTTTTGTTTATAGCTAAAAAAAAAAAAAAAAAAACGCAGAGGTGATTAAATACCACCAAAAGAAAACTCTATTTGTTGAAAACAGGTCATCAGTTTTATTTGGGTACAGTGTCACACAACTGTGCAATTGTCAGTTAAAGTAACACAGTGCCATATCGCAAACACATGGCCTGGTCATGAAGGGGGGGGGGTAAAACTTCCGGAGGGCAGGTGTTTCGACGTATCTTAGGCAGGTATTTAGACGTGATTGTGAGCATGCGCACTGGGATGCGTCCAAGGTATGACGCATGCGCAGTTCATTTTAAGTACTTGTTTGAAGCTCAGCCCATCATTTGCATAGAGTCACGCTTCATTTAACCACTTAAGACCCGGACCAAAATGCAGGTAAAGGACCCTTTTTGCGATTCGGCACTGCTTCGCTTTAACTGAAAATTGCGCGGTCGTGCGATGTGACTCCCAAACAAAATTGGCGTCCTTTTTTCCCCACAAATAGAGCTTTCTTTTGGGGGTATTTGATCACCTCTGCGGTTTTTATTGTTTGCGCTATAAACAAAAATAGAGCGACAATTTTGAAAAAAATGCAATATTTTTTACTTTTTGCTATAATAAATATCCCCCCAAAATATATATACATTTTTGTTTTCCCTCAGTTTAGGCCGATACGTATTCTTCTACCTATTTTTGGTAAAAAAAATCGCAATAAGCGTTTATCGGTTGGTTTTCGCAAAATTTATAGCATTTACAAAATAAGGGATAGTTTTATTGCATTTTTATAAAAAAAATTTTTTTTTACTACTAATGGCGGCGATCAGCAATTTCTTTCGTGACTGCGACATTATGGCGGACACTTCGGACACTTTTGACACATTTTTGGGACAATTGTCATTTTCACAGCAAAAAATGCATTTAAATTGCACTGTTTACTGTGAAAATCACAGTTGCAGTTTGGGAGTTAACCACAAGGGGGCGCTGTAGGGGTTATGTGTTCCCTGTATGTGTTTACAACTGTAGGGGGGTGTGGCTGTAGGTGTGATGTCATCGATCGCATCCCCCTACACACGGCTCTCCCCGTTCTTCAGCTCCGGGGACCGATCGCCGCACTCCCGCGGCGATTGGGTCCGCGAGTCCCGCGGTCCCGTTTACGGAGCTTCGGACCGGGTCACGGGAGCGCGCCGCGGACACGCGCCCGTGACCCACGGCTGGGTACTAGAACCGACGTAAATATACGTGGATGTGCCCAGCCGTGCCATTCTGCCGACGTATATGTGCAGGAGGCGGTCCTTAAGAAGTTAAATGTATCATGCCCACTTCCAGCCCACTTCCACCTACTTTGACTTGCGTCAGCTACGCCTGCGCAACGTTGGGAGCATTTGCATTTGCATGTTGCTCATCTTACTTTAAAAAAGTAATTAGTTACAGTTACAAATTACTTCTCCGAAAAAGTAATTGCGTCAGTGACTCAGTTACTACATTGAAAAAGTAATTAGTTACTCAGTAACTGAATTTTTTTTTAATATTCTACAATGCTTTGTTGAGAAGCAGATGACGGGCGCTTGCCAGGGAGCAGTGAGTTAATACTCCAAGACAAAAGAATGGCAGATCCTTGAGAGAAGAAAACCAGAAACAAATGGTGATCCCAGCCTAGGTGCACCCGTCCCACCATGTATTTGCAGCTAATAGGACTTAAAACCCTTATCCATCTGCTATATATTACATCCAAATTATAAGCTGGATTAAAATGTATGTTTATAATATACATTCCCTTGACGTTTACAGAGTCTGTAATTTAAAATCTTATATTAGGCTTTATTAGAATTTTCTATAGTTTATTGTTTATTATTTTATTTATCTTATATAAGCTTTATTAGATGCAAGGGATCTGGAATGGGGATGTCAGATATTTCTTTGTTGTCTGATGAAGAGATGAAATCACTGACCAAAAATAACCTGCTAATCATTGGTCTGTATACGTGTCCTGCACTTACCATGTTGACCACTAGATGTCGCTGTGTACACTGTGTTGTATAGGGAACGTTTGTTCTGTGGAACATTTTGTTCTGGCCATGTGTTCCCCGGATCATTGATCAGGTTGCGCACACAGTGTGTGTGATCGATGTGAGTTGTTCCCCGGTGATAGGTCAGTGTGAGGCGGATGGGGCTCATTGTATCCAGGGCTCCTTGCGATTGGGAGTTTTCAGACCACTGTGACAGGCCATCACAGCGGTCACATGATTCTAAAGCGGAGTTCCACCCATATTTATGTTCACAGCGCCGGCAGAAGCAATTACTCTGCTGCCATCTAGTGGCGGTAGATGTAATTGCGGTAATGCCGCCCAAGTAATGGGAACTGCGTTACTGTGAGGGGAAGAGTAATCAGGTAGATTACTCGTTACCCTCAAAAGGGGCTGCGTTAGGTAACTGCGTTACTCCGTTACTTACAACACTGCTTGCCTCCCTGCGTTGCACCAGCGTAAAAGACATACGCTACGGCGGCATATATATGCGCCGATGTACGTGAATCTACCCCTTTACATCCAGCATTACATCTATCCCACCCGATGCGGATTATCACAATGTAATTAATTGCACCGAAGGCCCTGAGCGCTGTTCCTCTGTGACTGTATGAATAAATAAGGCCGCGTACACACGATCAGTCCATCTGATGAGAACGGTCCAAAGGACCGTTTTTATCGGTTAACCGATGAAGCTGACTGATGGTCTGATGTGCCTACACACCACGGTTAAAAAACCGACCGTGTTAGAACGCGGTGACGTAAAACACAACGACGTGCTGAAAAAAACGAAGTTCAATGCTTCCAAGCATGCGCCAACTTAATTCTGAGCATGCGCGGCTTTTTAACTGATGTTTTTGCATACTAACGATTGACCTATCGGTTAGGCGTCCATCTGCGGCGATACCTCACTTGTGTGGTTTGAACACAGTTTTCATATGCGGGCGCTACTCACATATGCGTATTCTGTGCGTGAGCTCGTCGGGATGGGGTGCTTTAAAAAAAATGTTTTTTTGTTTTCTTATTTATTTTATTTAGTTTATAATTTTTTACACTGAAATAAAATAAAAAATTGATCACTTTTATTCCTATTACAAGGAATGTAAACATCCCTTCTAATAGGAAAAAGCATGACAGGTCCTCTTGGATATGAGATCTGGGGTCAAAAAAGACCTCAGATCTCATATTTAGACTTAAATGCAAAAAAAAAGAAAAAACAATTGAAACGGTCATTTTTTCAAATGACAAAAAAATAAATGTTTCTTTAAGACGCTGGGCGGGACTGATGTTTTTACGTCATTTCCGCCCAGCAGAGCTATGGGGACGGGTGGGGGCGATGTTGCCCTCACTCACATCCCCACACAGTCAGCAAGAGGACCCGATCGCCTCCGCCGCTACCAACGGCTCCGGTAAGCGGCGGAGGGCGTGGGAGAGCGGCAGGAGGGGGGGGCCTCTCCCGCTACCGATAACGGCGATCATTGACAGAACCGCCCACTGAAGAGATGGATATCCATCTTAAAAAAGAGGACGTCATTTTACAATAGGCCCGTGGTCAAGTGGTTAAGGAACACCAAGGGGGACGATTGGCGTTATTTCCTCTCCAGACATTGGAGAGTGTGGAGGCATCCCTGGATGCCACAGTAATGTATCTGGGGCCCAACTAAGAATCTTCCTTAACCATCCTTCACACTCTGGAGACATGAGTGATTTTCCACTTATTGCACTTGGTGGTGAGTTTAGATCAGCGATGGGCAAACTACGGCCCGCGGGCCGTATACGGCCCGGCAGACCTTTAAATCCGGCCCCCACCGGCGATCTCCTCTTGCCCCGATCGCCGCTAATTGAGGCCGCGGCTTTGCGGCCTATGCTTCAAAGGGGGCTGGAGCGAGGCGAGCTCAGATAGGCTGTGTGCGCTCCGCCTCCGGCCGCCTCTCGCCCCGTGGGATTGGGGAATTCCTCTGAGAGGGCGGTGCCACCCAGAGGCATACTAAGTGAGGGGGGTCGGAGTGACATTTATCTGCCAGCGCCGCGGTACAAGAGGAGGGGGGGTTGGGGGGGTGACACCGCGGGAAACCATCCATCCCCTCCTCTCACAGCCACGGCCTGTTAGCGATGCTCAGGAACACAGGCACAGCCGAGTAAAGCCGCTACCACCTCCCCCTCCTCTCTGTGTGTAGGGAGGGGACCTTCTGTCCATGTCCTGTGATCGTCGCTGCGCTGATCTGAGGTACTGAATGGGGAGGGGGGTGTTTGCACCTGGGGGGGTTCACTGGGGGGGGGGTGTGTTTGCACTGGGGGTTTCACTAAGGGGGGTGTCTGTGTAACATGCAGGGGGTCCAGAGCTGTGGGGCCATGCCATCAAACGCAGCCATTGTGCCATCAATTGTCACCACTGTGCCATGCCAAATGCAGCCACTGTGCCATGCCATCAAATGCAGCCACTGTGCCATCAATTGTCATCACTGTGCCATGCCATCAAAAGCAATCACTGTGCCATCAATTGTCACCACTGTGCCATGCCAAATGCAGCCACTGTGCCATGCCATCAAACGCAGCCACTGTGCCATCAATTGTCACCACTGTGCCATGCCATAAAACGCAGCCACTGTGCCATCAATTGTCATCACTGTGCCATGCCATCAAACGCAGCCACTGTGCCATCAATTGTCACCACTGTGCCATGCCATCAAAGGCAATCACTGTGCCATCAATTGTCACCACTGTGCCATGCCAAATGCAGCTACTGTGCCATCAATTGTCACCACTGTGCCATGCCATCAAAAGCAATCACTGTGCCATCAATTGTCACCACTGTGCCATGCCATCAAATGCAGCCACTGTGCCATTAATTTTCACCACTGTGCCACGCCATCAAACGCAGCCACTGTGCCATCAATTGTCACCACTGTGCCATGTCATCAAAAGCAATCACTGTGCCATCAATTGTCACCACTGTGCTATGCCAAATGCAGCCACTGTGCCATGCGATCAAATGCAGCCACTGTGCCATCAATTGTCACCACTGTGCCATGCCATCAAAAGCAATCACTGTGCCATCAATTGTCACCACTGTGCCATGCCAAATGCAGCCACTGTGCCATCAATTGTCACCACTGTGCCATGCCATCAAAAGCAATCACTGTGCCATCAATTGTCACCACTGTGCCATGCCATCAAATGCAGCCACTGTGCCATTAATTGTCACCACTGTGCCATGTCATCAAAGGCAGCCACTGTGCCATCAATTGTCACCACTGTGCCATGCCATCAAACACAGCCACTGTGCCATGCCATCAAAAGCAATCACTGTGCCATCAATTGTCACCACTGTGCCATGCCATCAAAAGCAATCACTGTGCCATCAATTGTCACCACTGTGCCATGCCATCAAAAGCAATCACTGTGCCATCAATTGTCACCACTGTGCCATGCCAAACGCAGCCACTGTGCCATCAATAGTCACCACTGTGCCATGCCATCAAAAGCAATCACTATGACATTAATTGCCACCACTGTGCCATGCCAAATGCAGCCACTGTGCCATCAATTGTCACCACTGTGCCATGCCATCAAAAGCAATCACTGTGCCATCAATTGTCACCACTGTGCCATGCCATCAAATGCAGCCACTGTGCCATTAATTGTCACCACTGTGCCATGTCATCAAAGGCAGCCACTGTGCCATCAATTGTCACCACTGTGCCATGCCATTAAACACAGCCACTGTGCCATGCCATCAAAAGCAATCACTGTGCCATCAATTGTCACCACTGTGCCATGCCAACAAAAGCAATCACTGTGCCATCAATTGTCACCACTGTGCCATGCCATCAAAAGCAATCACTGTGCCATCAATTGTCACCACTGTGCCATGCCAAACGCAGCCACTGTGCCATCAATAGTCACCACTGTGCCATGCCATCAAAAGCAATCACTATGACATCAATTGCCACCACTGTGCCATGCCATCAAACACAGTCACTGTGCCATCAATTGTAGTTTTGTAAAATAACTCTTTTTATGCTTTTCTACCTTAAATTAATCAAAACATTTAATGTTACAAATTAAAATTTAATTTATATTAATTCACACAAACACACCGTCCATCTACTCTTGGTCCGGCCCCCGGGTCCAATATATGAACCCATTGCGGCCCTCGAGTCAAAAAGTTTGCCCACCCCTGGTTTAGATACTGCTCAGGTTTTTTTTTACCTTTTCCCATATAAGCAGACTGCTCTTTGTGCTATTTTTTTGCTACTTTGTTTTACTGGTTCTCTCTTGGGGGGGGGGGGGGGGGGGGGGGGGGGGACGTGTTATCTATGTATGTCTCCTAATATAGTGATCTGTTTGAACGCCATTCATTGAATCAATTGATTCTGTCCACCCTATGAGTGGTAGGGATGAGGAGTCTCTTGTGGCGCATTATCCAAATTGGAGCACCTGCATCCCGTGATATCTGGCACAGACTTTTAAACGATAAGTGAGTATCACCACTACACACTGTCTAAATTATTCAATGTGGGTGATGTACCATCATATTATATGTGTGTTTAATATTCATCTATATCATATTTTGATTTGTTTTAGATGTGATACTGTTATATACCTTGATGAAGACTGCTTTCATTCGAAACGCGTCGGTTCTCAGTTCCAACTTGCCATCAAACCTCTCGTGATGGTACTCTATGACGGACAGTATTCACATCATATATCATTTGCCTATTATGTATTTATATATAATTTTTTTGTGTCTATGTATTATGTAATGTTTATATATTTGTAATAAATTTGTATAATTTTTATATATTTTGAAGTTCTTTATTGTTGCCTACACAATCCCAATCCTTTCTGAGGTTTTTTCAAATGTTTTAAAGTAAAAGAAATGGACTCTCTGGCTCGGATTCAGATACATTTGCGTATCTTTGTGCGGGCGTAGCGTATCTTCTTTACGCTACGCCGCCGCAACTTAGAGAGGCAAGTGCTGTATTCACAAAGCACTTGCGTCCTAAGTTACGGCGGGTGTAGCGTAAATGTTCCGGCGTAAGTGCGCGTAGTTCAAAGTAGCCAGGCAGTGGGCGTGTTCTAGTAAAATGAGCCGTGACCCCATGCAAATGAGGGTCCGTGGACGTATCCCAGTGCGCATGCTCAGAATCACGTCGCAAATACTCAATGCTTTCGACGTGAACGTAACTTACGCACAGCCCTTTTCGCGTATGACTTATGCAAACGACGGAAAATTCAACGCTGTTCGACGTCCATACTTAACATTGCCTGCGCCTCATATAGCAGGGGTAACTTTACGCCGGTCAAACGCCTTACGCAAACGATGTATATCAATACGCCGGGCGCAACTACGTTCGTGAATCGGCGTATCTAGCTCATTTGCATATTTTTAATGGGAACGCCGAATGCGTCCAGCGTAACTATGCGCTCACGATACGCCGGCGTAGGCAAGTTACGCCGGACGGCTGATGCCATGTTTTTCAGCCTCACTTGCTTTGTGAATCGGCGCGAAAGAAACAACGGCGCACATTTGAATTTACGGCGGCGTATCAGG
Organism: Rana kukunoris; assembly: GCA_029574335.1. Lineage (NCBI taxonomy): Eukaryota > Metazoa > Chordata > Amphibia > Anura > Ranidae > Rana > Rana kukunoris. The sequence continues at coordinate 580,474,984 of CM056050.1, read as the reverse complement.
AGATACGCCGGCGTATATTCTTTCTGAATCCGTGCCTCTGACTTTAGCTCAGTTGCAGTGTTTGCTGGATATAAGTAGTAGCTCTGTGCTTTCATTTGTTTCTCAGAATCACTCTTTAATTACTTTGCCCTCAGGTCAGCCCTGACACATACCGATAATGCAGATTATGTTTTTTTTTTTTTGTGGTGTGTATGATGTATTGGTAGAGATTCTATTCTATTGGATTCTATTTTCTTCACGATCAAGAATGTCGTCCCACATGTTTGTACCTGGGAGATAAGGGGATGTGACAAGGTCATAGGGAGCAGACACTGACCTACATCCCAGTGTCATCCTTTCATAGGCAAAGTTCCCGACCTCTGAGCCAGCTCCAGTGAACCCAGGTTCACCCTCTTTATCCTTCCCCAATTTACCAGCAGCCTCCATGTCCTTTATTCTACGCTGAATCACACAATAAAAACAAAGCGTCTTTTCTGAATATGTCCCAGAACAAGGGATCTGTTGGCACAAGCGGCAGTGAGCATTGAATTAATTGGTTAATTAAATGAAATTGAGGAAAATTAATTCATGTAGATAAATACGGCTGCTTACACACTGAGGTTCAGTTCACACTGACATTAAGAGTAACGCCTATAGCGTTAGGTTGCGTTTCCAAAGTGTTTAGGTGCATTTAGAGGGCTTTAGAGGTGTTATAAATAATTTTCTGGCTTTTTTGTTTTGTAGGAGGGGGGGGGGATCAAATAAAGAGCTTTGCCACAGCTCTCCATATATATATTGTTTACAAGTGACTGCTTTGTAACCCCCTGAACTCTGCACACTGTATGTAATGCAATTCTGGTATTTAATGCCCCTTTAAGACCCTTCTACTGTTTGTGAAATCTGAACGGGTCGTGGTTGAGTTCCTGCACCTATTTTCTGAGAAAAAAAAGCTCTGTATATATATATATATATATATATATATATATATACTGTATTAGGGCTGTGCAAATTAACTTTTAATTCATCGATTAATCTTTAATTTTTTTGATAGATCAAAAATTGTAATTCTTTTGATCGGTACTCACCTCTCCACCGGCTTCCGGGCCTTCAGGGAGTTCCCGTCGGAGATCCAGTGACATCACGGAATCAGCCTGCAAGGAGATTAGCTAAAAGTAGTTGGATCTGTATGTGCGTTATAATTGAAATTAGTCGACTCCCTCTTATATCAGGGCCCCCAGAGAGCCTCCCCTTACATCAGGGCCCCCAGAGAGCCTCCCCTTACATCAGGGCCCTCAGAGAGCCCCCCTTACATCAGGGCCCCCAGAGAGCCTCCCCTTACATCAGGGCCCCCAGAGAGCCCCCTCTTACATAAGGGTCCCCACTCCCCAGAGAGTATCCCTATTTACATCAGGGTCCCCAGAGAGCCCTCTCTTACATCAGGGTCCCTAAAAAGCCCTCCTCTAACATCAGGTCTCCAGAGCGCCCACTTACATCAGGGTCCCCAAAACCCCCCCGCTCCCCCTTACATTAGGGTCCCCAGAGATCCCCTCCCCCTTACATCGGGGTCCCCAGAGAGCCCCCACATCTTACTTCGAGAGCGATGTAAAATAAATGGGGAGTGACGTCACCCCTAGACTTACTGTGGGGCTTCCGTTGTCGCATGTGTCCTCTGCACCCGCCTACACAAAGAAGCCACGGCTGACAGCTCAGGATGGGATGGGGTCGGATCAGCTGCAGAAAAGGTATGTATCCTGATTTCTTCTTTACAGGTCAAGATAGGTTAGTGTTAGATGGTGGATGTCTAAAGATGTAGCAATTTTCGTTTTGAGATGGACTACTTTAACGCAAACAAGACCTTAGTGTTAAACTGAAACCCACAATTTTATCAGAGATAGAATTATGTTACTATAAAGGCTCATAAAATATCAAAATACAAGAAAAAAGGGAATACAGTTATTCAGTAAGATCAAATTGTCCTAAAAAGACAGGGCTCTGGGCTTGTGAACTTTCTACCTGGCTCCTGTACCCTTGCCTTGGCCTTGCTTAGTTGTTCCCAGATTCTCCTGTTACTGACCACTAGCCTGGATACAGATTACTCTGTGATTGCCGCCTGCCCTGACTTTTGTCTGGATAACGGATACACTACTGATTGCAGCCTGCCATGACCCTTGCCTGGATAATGGAAACACTCCTGATTGTAGCCTGCCATGATCCTTGCCTGGATAATGGAAACACTCCTGATTGCAGCCTGCCATGATCCTTGCCTGGATAACAGATACACTATTGATTGTAGCCTGAGCTTATCTTTGCTGTGATAACAGATACACTATTGATTGAAGCCTGCTCTGACCCTTGCCTGGACAACACAAACACTACTGATTGCAGCCTGTCCTGACCCTTGCTTGGATAAGCCTTGCTGACCAATGCCCCCTTGGTGTCCTACCTGTCACAAATTCTTGTCACTCCTGCATGTGGTACCTTCCTTGAACCTTTTCCATATTATGAAACCATGATAGTACTTGCTACCTGGCTCCTGTACCCTTGCCTTGCTTAGTTCTTCTCACACTCTCCTGTTACTGACCACTAGCCTGGATACAGATTACTCTCTGATTGTTGCCTGCCCTGCCTTTTGTCTGGATAATGGATACACTATGGATTGCAGCCTGCCCTGACCCTTGCCTGGATAACGGATCCACTACTGATTGCGGCCTTCTGTGACCCTTGCCTGGACAAACAGATACACTATAGACTGCAGTCTGCTCTGACCCTTGTTTGGATAGCAAATACATTATGGATTGCAGAAGGGGTCAAGTCCTGGGCAAAAAAGTGTGGGAACTCCCACCCAAGATCCACTCCCCCACCAAAAAATAAAAAAATGATACGCTCATATGCATAATTACTAAACCGCATGTTTTTTTTTTTTTTTCGATCCACTGTACCTTAGTAATCCTTTATGTTACTGGCTGCTTCCTGTATATGGATTCATCGGGTATTCCGTCACTTCCTCGATGCCGCAATGTCTCCTGGGAGCTTTTGTCATTGTTCCCAGTAGACATTGCGGAGGTCTGATGCGAGTTATCGTGGGATTTAGAAAGAAGAAAGTTCTTTCTAAATCCTGCGATAACTCGAGCTGGGCATCGCCGCTTAGTGAAGAATTGGCTCGGGGCGGCTCGGCTGCTCTCAGCTGCTCTAGTCCTGCAAAGGGAACTGAGTTCCTGCTCTGAAAAAAGTGCAGGAACTTTGTTCCCACGCGTTCCCGCAGGACTTGAGCCCTGGATTGCAGCCTTCCTGATCCTTACCTAGATAACGGATACACAAAATGATTGCAGCCTGCCTTGATGCCTGCCTGAATAATGGATACACTACTGATTGCAGCCTGTCCTGACTCTTGCCTGAATAATGGATACACTACTGATCGCAGCCTGTCCTGACCCATGCCTGGATAAGAGACTCTGCCTCTGCCAGCTGTTAGTGCAGACCAGTGCCCCCGTGGTGTCCTGCCTGTCACTAATCCTTGTCACTCCTGCATGTGGTACCTCCCTTAAACCTTCTCCACATCATGAAACCATAACAGCACTTGCTACCTGGCTCTTGTACCCTCGTCGTTGCTTAGTTGTTCCCAGATTCTCCTGTTACTGACCATCAGCCTGGATACAGATTACTCTCTGATTGCTGCCTACTCTGACCTTTGCTAACACTGCTAGTTTCAGCCTGTCCTGACCCTTGCCTGCATAATGGAAACACCACTGATTGCCGCCTGCCCTGACCCTTGCTTGGAAAATGGATACACTACTGATTGCACGTGCTACGCGGGGTTCCTGACTCTGGGCTCCCATGGCCCGGAGCAACTAGAGCTGCAAAGGGGCCCCAGTGACTTACTGGGTCCTCACTTCTACGAGAAGATCCCAAGCGAGTTGTGCTGTTCAGTGGAGAAGTCGGTCTGAGGTGAGCCCGGGGGCAGGTGATCCAATAGGGCTTAGACAAGCCATCGGGGATCCGAGTTGCCGGACACTGACAAATTATATGTTGTAACCTGTCAGTCGGTGACTCCAAAATCAAGGACGCTATCTGAGGTTAATTAACCACTTTAGCCCCGGACCATATTGCTGTCCAAAGACCAGAGCACTTTTTGTGATTCGGCACTGCGTCGCTTTAACTGACAATTGCGCGGTCGTGCGACGTGGCTCTCAAACAAAATTGGCGTCCTTTTTTCCCACAAATAGAGCTTTCTTTTGGTGGTATTTGATCATCTCTGCAGTTTTTATTTTTTGCGCTATAAACAAAAATAGAGCGACTATTTTGAAAAAAATGCAATATTTTTTACATTTTGCTATAATAAATATCCCCAAAAAAGATATAAAAAAACATTTTTTTTCCTCAGTTTAGGCCGATACGTATTCTTCTACATATTTTTCGTAAAAAAAAATTGCAATTAGCGTTTATTGATTGGTTTGCGCAAAATGTATAGCATTTACAAAAAAGGGGGTAGTTTTATGGCATTTTTATTAATATTTTTTTTTTACTAGTAATGGCGGCGATCAGCGTTTTTTTTCGGTACTGCGATATTATGGCGGACACATCGGACACTTTTGACACATTTTTGGGACCATTGGCATTTTTATAGCGATCAATGCTATAAAAATGCATTGGATTACTATAAAAATGTCATTGGCAGTGAAGGGGTTAACACTAGGGGGCGGGGAAGGGGTTAAGTGTGTTCCTATTTGTGTTCTTACTGTGTGGGGGGGGGTGGACTCACTAGGGGGAATCACTGATCTTCCGTTCATACATTGTATGAACGGAAGATCAGCGTTTCCCCCGCTGACAGGAACGAGCGCTGTGTGTTTACACGCACAGCTCTCGTTCCCCGCTCTGTAACGAACGAGCGCGCGCGCTCGGTGGCGATCGCGCCCGCCGGGCACGCGCGCGGGACTCGGGGGCGAGCGGGGGGCGCGCACGCAGGCCGCCGGCGGCGCGCACGCGCCCCCTAGCGGCCGCGAAAGTCCCGACGTAGAGCTACGGGCTCTCGCCCAGGAGATCCGACCTGCCGCCGTAGAACCACGCCGGCTGGTCGGCAAGTGGTTAAGGCAACTTTAATTCTTGAGATGGAATTGCTCCATTGAACTGTATTCCAGAGCAGGGGCCTGTGGCAGAGGCACCACTCCCAACTTCCATTGAGCCAAGTCTGTGGCAGAGGCTTGTCTTCCTTCTCAAGGTTCTTAGTGACATCCCGGCTGCCAGTTCTGTGAGAGAGACTGTCCGGGTGCACTACACCCACTCCGGCTGGAGTGGCGACAAAGCAAAGGTACCGTCGAAGCTTAAGGCCTGAATCTGCAACTCTCTCCTCTCTTTCACCATCTGTCTCTGATCACCTGAAGTTACCTGTTTGCCGTGTTGGGCAAGAAAATAAAAGCACATAAAATGACACCTTGTTGTTTGGACATTCCGTCATTCCTCACACCAGCTATTCATCATCATACCCCTAGACACGCTACAGAGGTGATACGTCGAGCCCAAAATCTATCCAGCGGCTCCTGCGGGGGTAGTGCTACATATATATTGAATACAAAAATTCAGAGCCACCGAGTGAGAACATATTGTACATACAGTATTAAAATGTTACTAAACCCACAACAATAAAATCAGTCTGTATGTGCAGTAAAGCATGCCTGTCATTCTCACTGTGGAACCTAAGGGGTTAATATTCTGCATTGTGCAAAAAGGCTCTTTGGTCCGGTCTCCTCTGATCCTCACCTTCTTCCAGAGTTCCCAATACATCTCCTGATGTGCAGAGGCTAGGGGACAGTTTTGTGTGTATTGCTAGGGAGTTTTTTTTTTCTCGGGAGAGTGCATGTGATCAGCACATGGCCAATCAGCACTGTCCAGACAGAGGGTCAGGGGTCCTCCATCTGCAAAAGACAATCATGGGAGAATGAAAACTCCTCCTATAAGCTTCAACCAAACAATGATAAAAGTCACAAGACTGCTCTAACTGCTGATGAGAAAATGTAGCAGTTAAAATATACTAAAATAATTGCATTTCCATGTTCTGTGTACTGTGGGAGAGCAGATGTAGTGAATGCAGCGTCCTGGGTTTATTAACACTTTAATTATGTAATACAATGTACAAACTGAGAACCGTTTTTAGGGTTAACAGTTAAAAAGTAGCTATTAATTAGGTAACTTTTCTGACTGATTACCATGGAAGTTTTACCTTTGCAATTAAATTAATGATCATTTATATTGTTCGCCTTTCCTATCATAAATACATTGTTTCAGCTCTTAGCATTTAGTCTTTATTGAAATGACACTTTAAAGCAGAAATCTTATAATTGTAAGGACACGACACTGAGGGAATATCGGGGTGTTAGGGGAATTGACAAACTTATGAACTCTCTTTGCGACAGCGTGATCATCATGGAAAACTCTGTAAGCAGGGAGTTAGCGCTGATGCTATTCTAAGTAGTGGGAGTGTGTTACAATCACCTCTTACATCATTCTCAAATAGCTCTTCCCCGTCTCCAGATCCCCTGATGTATTAAAACTTCACTATTATTATTACTATTTTTTAAATAGCAAACATGTTATACTTACCTGCTCTGTGTAATAGTTTTGCACAGAACAGCCCAAATCCTCTTTTTTGGGTCCCCGACTGTGCTCCTGGCTCCTCCCCCTTGACCAGTACCCCCAAAGAAAGCAACTTGTCCTGGGGGCGCCGCTGTGTGCTCGCTCCTGAGCTGCTGCTCTATGTGTCCATAAGGCCGCGTACACACACGATCAGACTGGTCCGATGAAACTGGCCTTAAGGCCAGTCTCATCGGACCAAATTGATCGTGTGTACGGCCCATCGGACCGTTGTCCATCGGACCAAAGTTTTAAAACTTGCTTTAAAATCTGTCCGATGGACGCCTGTCAGTCGGACCAAAACGATGGTTAGTACACAAAAGCATCCGACCAAAAACCTGCGCATGCTCAGAATCAAGTCGATGCATGCTTGGAAGCATTGAACTTAATTTCGTTCTACGTCACCGCGTTCTGGCCCGATCGGATTTTGGACTGATGGTGTGTACGCACATCAGACCATCAGACCACTTCAGCGGTGGCCCGATGAAAACGGTCCGTCGGACCATTCTCATCGGACCGGTCTGATCGTGTGTACGTGACCTAAGACCCATAAGACACATAGAGCTGCGGCTCAGCCCCCTCCTCTCTCGCTCCTCATAGGCTCCCACATGTTTTGTCAGCCAATGAGAAGGGAGAGTCCAGGGACAGCCGAGAATATCTTGCACATCACTGGATTGGAAGGAGCTCAGGTAAGGATTGGCTGCAAAGAATGCATAAAGGTAAAGAACATTCAGCCTGTAGAACCACTTTAACATGACACTGTCTGATGATGATTGTCATAAAGGAGACTCTTTTGTTATAAAAAGGGGCTTTTGGATGTCTACACAAGGGAGGCTTTTACAGGTAAATAACACCTAAAATATGTTAAATATGGAAAAATTGTTGTTGAAATAATGGTCTGGAGACAGGGTCTCTTTACCCACCTGCCGTCATTATACGTCGATACTTTGTTATGGCAGCAGCTAGCTACTAGTGTTGATCAAGAATATTGCATATTCGAGTATTCGCGAATAACTCGAATATCGCGGTGAATATTCGCTATTGCGAATATTCGTATTTTTTCAAATTTATTTTTAAAACAGATCACATGCTAGTGATCTCCATCGACGCAGCATTGCTGGTATGATTAGAGACCCTGGGCCGAGTAGCTGAGGCGATCCTTTTATGTTGCCGAATATTCGCAATGCGAATATTCGTATTACGAATATTCGCGAATACTTTCTCTGCCCTTCTTTTGCATCAGAGCCAATCAGAGTTCTCTTACCACAGTTGTCAGAGGTTAGCAACCTCCATAGCAACCAATAGGAACCTGCCTGCACGACCATGCGCATGCGCGGACGAGAATTTCGCAATCAATTTCGCATTCGCATTAGCGAAATTTCGCCAAAATTTTTTTTTTTGATAAAATATCACGAATATTCGATATTAACGAATATTTCACGAATATTCTTCTATACATTCGTGAAATATCGCGAAATCGAATATGGCGTATTCCGCTCAACACTACTAGCTACTATAACTCCGGTATCCTCTTCTTCAGCAGGTGGTCCTCTTTCAGATAAAAGTGGTCTCTGCGGCGGATCACTTTAATCGACAGCGGGAGAGGGCCCCACGCCACATACCGGAACCGTCGACAGCGCCGGAGATGATCGGGTCCGCTCTCCTGTTAGGTATCCTGTTAGGTATGGAGATGAGTGAGGGGAAGATGGCCCCCAATCCGTCTCCATATCATTGCAGGGCGGAAGCGATGTCAAAGCGTCACTTCCGCCCATAGCTCTTAATGAGAATTTTTTATTTTATTTTTTTCAAATTACATTTAATTTTTTTATTGCACTTTAGTGTAAATATGAGATGCAAGGTCTTTTTGACCCCAAATCTCATATTTTAGAGGTCCTGCCATGCTGTTTACAGGGATGTTTACATTCCTTGTAATAGGAATAAAAGTGACACCATTTTTTACCCCAAAGAACAGTGTAAAAGTGAACGCATACATGAGTAACGCCTGCATATGTGAGGTATCGCCACAATCGTTAGAGCGAGAGCAATAATTCTAGCCCTACACCTCCTCTTTATCTCAAAACATGCAACCTGTAGAATTTGTTATACAGAGATATTTAAGGGTAAGGGTTTGTCGCTATTCCACGAGCGAGTGCAATTTTGAAGCGTGACATGTTGAATGAATAAATGAATGACTTGTATAGCGCTACACATGCGAACTGAATCGCCTCTGGGCGCTTTTTCCAGCCAGTGTCTTCCTGGCTGGTGCGGTCATTTTACCCTGTAGGATCTTGACACGCTTGGGAATGTTGGGTATCAATTTACTCGGCGTAACATTATCTTTCACAATATAAAAAAAAATTGGGCTAACTTTACTGTTGTCTTATTTTTTAATTTAAAAAAGTGAAATTTTTTCTAAAAAAAGTGTGCTTGTAAGACCGCTGCACAAATACAGTGTGCCAGAAAGTAAAAAAATGTTTTTAACTTGTAAACACCAAATCTCAAGGGGCTCGGGGCTGAAGTTTTCAAATATCTGAAATCTGTGGACTATGCCAGGAGCAAAGAGCCATGGTGAAGCAAACACACAAGTTACAGAATTCTGCAGTCATGTGCAGTTATCCATGGGAGCCTATGTACATGGAGCATAACATGGAACTTCAGTGTCATAAGAGTAAAGGGGGCTGAATCCAAATGAACGCCACACTTTTCAGATATTTATTCGTAATAAATGTGGGAAACCATTTATCATTTTCCTTCCACTTCACAATTATGTGCCACTTTGTGTTGGTCTATCACATAAAATCCCAATATGATACATTTATGTTTTTGGTTGTAACAAAATGTGTAAAATTTCAAGGGGTATGAATACTTTTTCAAGGCTATCTATCTATCTATCTATCTATCTATCTATCTATCTATCTATCTATCTATCTATCTATCTATCTATCTATCTATCTATCTATCTATCTATCTATCTATCTCTAGTATATCTTCTATCTATGTATGTACCTATAGCTATATATCACTAATATATGTTCTATCTACATTCTGGGCCAGATTCTCGTACATGTACGCCTCCACACTTTTTACGGGCAAGTGCTGTATTCTCAAAGCACTTGCTCCGTAATGTGCGGCGGCGTAGCGTAAATGGGCCGGCGTAAGGCCACGTAATTCAAAGTAGGAAGGAGGGGGTGTGCTGTATTTAAATTAAGCGCGCCCCCGCGCCGAACGAACTGCGCATGCGCCGGCCGTAAACGTAGCCCACTGCGCATGCTCCATAGTATGCTGCAAATACATTGATTTTGACGGCAACGTAATTAACGCACAGCCCTATTCGCGACGAGTTACGTAAACAACGGAAAAACACGACGCTGTCCCGACATCCATACTTAACATGGCTTACGCCAGACCTACGCAAGGTTACCCCTCATATAGCAGGGGTAACCTTACGCTTATGCAAACTACGTAAACTACGACGACGGCGAGCAAAAACGTTCGGGAATCGGCGTATCATGCTCATTTGCATGATACGCAGAAATCGACGGGAACGGCCAAGCGTAACATTGCAACTTAGATCCGATGGTGTAAGTGACTTACGCCAGTCGGATCTACGCCAAATCTATGCGTAACTGATTCTAAGAATCAGTCGCATAGATACCCAGGGCCAGAAACAGAGATAAGACGGTGTATCGTATCTCTTCTGAGAATCTGGCCCTATGTATGTATCTCTATCTATCTATCTATCTATCTATCTATCTATCTATCTATCTATCTATCTATCTATCTATCTATCTATCTGTCTGTCTATCTATCTATCTATCTATCTATCTATCTATCTATCTATCTATCTATCTATCTATCTATCTATATATCTCTCTATATATCTATCTATCTATCTGTAATATATCTTATATCTACAGTATCTATCTATCTATCTATCTATCTATCTGTCTGTCTGTCTGTCTGTCTGTCTGTCTGTCTGTCTGTCTATCTATCTATCTATCTATCTATCTATCTATCTATCTATCTGTCTGTCTGTCTGTCTGTCTGTCTGTCTGTCTGTCTGTCTGTCTGTCTGTCTGTCTGTCTGTCTGTCTGTCTGTCTGTCTATCTATCTATCTATCTATCTATCTATCTATCTATCTATATATCTCTCTATATATCTATCTATCTATCTGTAATATATCTTATATCTACAGTATCTATCTATCTATCTATCTATCTATCTATCTATCTATCTATCTATCTATCTATCTATCTATCTATCTATCTATCTATCTATCTATCTATCTATCTCTCTATATATCTATCTATCTGTAATATATCTTATATCTACAGTATCTATCTATCTATCTGTCTGTCTGTCTGTCTGTCTGTCTGTCTGTCTGTCTGTCTGTCTATCTATCTGTCTGTCTGTCTGTCTGTCTGTCTGTCTATCTATCTATCTATCTATCTATCTGTAATATATCTTATATCTACAGTATCTATCTATCTATCTATCTATCTATCTATCTATCTATCTATCTATCTATCTATCTATCTATCTATCTATCTGTCTGTCTGTCTGTCTGTCTGTCTGTCTGTCTGTCTGTCTGTCTGTCTGTCTGTCTGTCTATCTATCTATCTATCTATCTATCTCATTGAATGAGAAATAAAAATACTTTAAAAGTTCATTTTTGGAAACAGACAATTTTTCTCATGCCCCCCCTCATATAAAAGCAATCTTAGTACTAGTGTTATGTTTGATATATTCATACTTTGACACACTGACACTTTATATCAGTGCTGTCATTAGTCCTATTGTTCCGCCATGTGGTCTATTTATTCTCCTTTCCCCTTATTATGAGCAGTAACAGAGTTTCCGTCCTAGGTTAATTCCCCTCCAGCCCGCACAAGAAAGACCTCGGAAAGCCAGGCAATGGTCTTTTATGTGCTTTACAAGCTCAAGCCGTTAGTCTCACGAGTGACTTGTCTGGCTCAGAAAGTATTTGCAGGCCTGGAACAGACTTGGACATTGGAACTGGCAATGCGGAGAAAGGGCCGCTTGTCTGGGTGAGCGTTAAATAGAGTGGTGCAGGTGTCGGTCTGTCAGTAAAAACTTTGTTTTACAGGAGGAGGTGCAGGTGCTGCCTTGTGAAAATGGATGTGAGCTTCCTGGGACCAAGCAGAAGCCACAGACCACTGCCAATACCAGACAGACCGCCACTGTTGCTTCACGAGTAAATAAAAAGATGGTTCGGGGGCTGCAGTCACATTTCTGATGGTTTTGCCACGCAAGACAAAAACCCTCCTGTGTAACTTCATTGAAATGGGCCTATGTCACTTCGAGCTCTCAGTGACCAGATTCCATTGTGTGCCATGATATCATAGCCTTAGAGGAAGTCTTTATGTTGGAGGGCGCTTTGGTTTATGCAATGGGTGGAATCATTTTCTTAGCCCGCACAATGTTGCACTGTGAGCCTATGGCCCAGATGGCTCATCCACTCTGCCATCCACATCCACACAGTGTCCTCATTGTTGGCCCCCAAACAGATTGCATTGTGCTTCTTCTGAAACTTCAGTGTTCGTCACTTTGAAAAGATGAAGAATACAATATTCACAGCTTGGACAGATATGCAAAGCAAGGTCCTTTTATGAAGAATGCATGTCTTGTGTTCTTCTGCTAGGCTGCTTTAACAGGTCTTCTATCTAGTTTCCCCTATATTTTTACCCACTTTGACGCAAGTGGCCTTCAGGCACAAGCTTGTAAAACACCAACATTGCAGTTGTTTAAAGCCCAACTCCGGCATTAAAATAATCAACAGTTCGGTGTCCCCTTAAAGGTTAATATGAAAATAAAAGTAGCTTTTGCAGTAGTACTCACCTCTACTTCGATGATGCCCTCAGCAGCCTCAGTATTTAGCATCAATTCTCTTCTGGCTTGAATGACGCCCCAGCAGTGTTAAACCCTCTACCTGTAAGTCCAGGACGTCATGGACATGCCCTCTAGAGGTGCGTCATCAAGCCGCCATGGGCTCACGGCAGTACTGTGGAGAATGGTGCTACCGTGTTTCCCCGAAAATAAGCCCGGGTCTTATATTAATTATGCCAACAAAAGACACATTAGGGCTTATTTTCGGGGTAGGTCTTACCATGTAATGTGCTGTCTTCTCTCCTCCTCTTCCTCCCTGCCTGTCAGGAATCCCCAGTGTGAACTGAGTTAAAATGCTTGTAAAATCCTATAACCTACTTTATTACAGTATTATATAATGAAAATAAGCCCGGGTCTTATATTAATTATGCCAACAAAAGACACATTAGGGCTTATTTTCGGGGTAGGTCTTACCATGTAATGTGCTGTCTTCTCTCCTCCTCTTCCTCCCTGCCTGTCAGGAATCCCCAGTGTGAACTGAGTTAAAATGCTTGTAAAATCCTATAACCTACTTTATTACAGTATTATATAATGAAAATAAGCCCGGGTCTTATATTAATTATGCCAACAAAAGACACATTAGGGCTTATTTTCGGGGTAGGTCTTACCATGTAATGTGCTGTCTTCTCTCCTCCTCTTCCTCCCTGCCTGTCAGGAATCCCCAGTGTGAACTGAGTTAAAATGCTTGTAAAATCCTATAACCTACTTTATTACAGTATTATATAATGAAAATAAGCCCGGGTCTTATATTAATTATGCCAACAAAAGACACATTAGGGCTTATTTTCGGGGTAGGTCTTACCATGTAATGTGCTGTCTTCTCTCCTCCTCTTCCTCCCTGCCTGTCAGGAATCCCCAGTGTGAACTGAGTTAAAATGCTTGTAAAATCCTATAACCTACTTTATTACAGTATTATATAATGAAAATAAGCCCGGGTCTTATATTAATTATGCCAACAAAAGACACATTAGGGCTTATTTTCGGGGTAGGTCTTACCATGTAATGTGCTGTCTTCTCTCCTCCTCTTCCTCCCTGCCTGTCAGGAATCCCCAGTGTGAACTGAGTTAAAATGCTTGTAAAATCCTATAACCTACTTTATTACAGTATTATATAATGAAAATAAGCCCGGGTCTTATATTAATTATGCCAACAAAAGACACATTAGGGCTTATTTTCGGGGTAGGTCTTACCATGTAATGTGCTGTCTTCTCTCCTCCTCTTCCTCCCTGCCTGTCAGGAATCCCCAGTGTGAACTGAGTTAAAATACTTGTAAAATCCTATAACCCACATTATTACAGTATTATATAAGGTACAATGTGTGTTTCTGTAATATAAATGTGCCAAATACCTTCGTTATAGCGCCATTCTGCTCTTCAGTGACCCGCCTGAGCTCTCTCCCCCACAATTATATTACAGAAACACACATATAATTGTACATTATATACTACTATAATAGAGAGGATTTTACAAGCATTTTTAACTAGGGCTTATTTTCGGGGTAGGGCTTATATTGCAGCCTCCCTTGAAAATAACGCTAGGTCTTTTCAGGGTAGGTTTTTGGGGAAACAGGGTATATGTTCTCTGCAACCTTTAACCACTTCCATACCAGGCACTTACGCACCTTCCTGCCCAAGCCAATTTTCAGCTTTCAGCGCTGTCGCACTTTGAATTGAGCGGTCGTGCTACACTGTACCCAAACAATTTTTTTATCATTTCGTTACCACAAATAGAGATTTATTTTGGTGGTATTTGATTACCTCTGTGATTTTTTTTTTTTGCGCAACACAGAACATTGAAAAAAAAATTAAGTTTTTATTTTTTTCTGTTAATTTTTTTTGTAAATAAGTAGGTTTTCTTCTTCAAATACACGCACTGATATGGTGGCACAGATGGGCACCGATGAGGTGGCACTGATGGGCACTGATAGGCGGCGCTGGTATGCAGCACTGATGGGCACTCATAGGCGGCACTGATGGGCACTCATAGGCGGCACTGGCGGGCACTCATAGGCGGCACTGATGGGCACTAATGGGCGGGACTTATGGGTGGCACTGATGGGCACTGATAGGTGGGCACTGGGCATGGATAGGTACTGAGAGGTGGCACTGATGAACACTGAGGGGTGGCACTGATATACACTGAGGGGTGTCACTGATGGCATTGCTGGGCATCACTTTTTTATCCCATATTATGCCAGTCAGTGCCCATGTTGCCAGTCAGTGCCCATTTGTAGGCACTGATTGGCATCTATTGTTCTCTTTTTTCTCTTGTTTTTATATTGTTGCCCTCTTCCCTGGTGGTCCAGTGTGGGTTTTCCTGGTGGTCCAGTTTGGGCATCCGAGGGGGGGCCGCTCTGATAAACAATCAGTGCGAACCCCCCCTGTCAGGAGAGCCCCCGATCGGCTCTCCTCTACTCGCGTCTATCAGATCAATGGCTCTTCTTGTTTACATTGTGATCAGCCTTGATTGGACATGGCTGATCACGTGTTAAAGAGCCTCCGTCAGACTGACACCCCACATCACCGATCACCGCGCTGCGCTCCCCCACGGGTGCGTGCCGGCATGTTATCCTGCAGGACTTCAATAGATGTCCAGTCAGTATTTCACAACCACTTCCCGGGCGTCAATTGACTATTGACTGGGCGGAAAGTGGTTAAGACCTGACCACCACCAGAGGAAAGAAGACTTGTGATATAACATTTCAACAAAACTGAAGCACCACACCATTGCTAATAGATCTAGATACATCTTTATTCCAATAAAAGTCAGGGGGAAAATCCAAAAAGTATCCAATGTGTTTCCATTTCAAAGAGCGCACCCTTCTCCAGGGCTAGTGTCACGTACCTTACAGTGGAGCCCGAGAGGATGAGGGTGGCCTCTTGCACGGTTTCGGTTCAAGCAAAAAAATTGCCAATGGTCCCAAAAATGTGTCAAAAGTGTCGGATCTGTCCGACATGATATCGCAGTTCCCATAAAAATTGCAGATCGCCGCCATTACTAGTAAAAAAATAAATAATAATAAAAATGCCATAATTCTATCCCCTATATTGTAGACACTATGGCCCAGATTCACAGAGCGATTACGCCCGTCTAACTGGTGTTAGACAGGAGTAATTTCAAATTACGCGTGCCGTATCACTAGTTTGAATCCTCAAACCATGATACGGCGGATTCTGGCTTCGATCCGAGAGGCTTACGTCTTCGTACGCCTTCGGATCTACGCTGCGATCTTTTTGCGGCCGCTGGGTGGAGTTCGCGTCGTTTTCAGCGTTGGGGTATGCAAATGAGCTTTTTACGGAGATCCACGAAGTTACGAGCCTCGTTCGCAATCGCGTACGTCATTTTTTCGCCACGTAAAGTTAAACCAGCTTTTAGCTGGTCTAACGTTATGCGGCCCATGTTAAGTATGGCCGTCGTTCCCGCGTCGACTTTCAATTTTTTATTTATTTTTTGCGGAAGTCGTCCGGGAATAGGAATGTCCGCAAACGACGCTACTCAAAAAAAAAATGACGTAATGACGTGATTTCGTGCAATGCACGGCGGGAAATTTCTGAACGGAGCATGCGCAGTTCGATCACGGCGGGGACGCGCTTAATTTAAATGCCTCACGCCCCCTATTCGTGTATTTTGATTCCGCCGGGTGAAATACACTACGCCGCCGTACCTTACGGGCCAAAATCTCTCTGAGCCAGGTAAAGTACGGCGGCGTAGAGTATCTCTGATACTCTGCGGGAATCTAATTCTTGCTGAATCTGGCCCTATAACTTTTGCGCAAAGGAATCAATAAACGATTATTGTGTTTTTTTTTTTTACCAAAAATATGTAGAATAATACATATCGGCCTAAACTGAAGATTTTTTTTTAATTTTTTTTAAATGTATGGTATTTATCAAAGCATAAAGTTAAATATTGTTTTTTTTCAAAATTTTCCCTTTTCTTTTGTTTATATTGCAAAAAAAAAAACGCAGAGGTGATCAAATATCACCAAAAGAAAGCTCTATTCGTGCGAAAAAAAGGACGCAAATTTTGTTTGGGTACAGCATCGCACAACCGCGCAATTGTCAGTTAAAGCAACGTAGTGCCAAATTGTAAAAGTGCTCTGGTCAGGAAGGGGGTAAAATCTTCTGGGGCTGAAGCAGTTAAGGACAAACTTTCAGACCTGGAGACCGCCTGGGGGACAAATGTAAAAACGTGAAAAATTAATCATAACTGACATAAATCATGTCAGTTCATAATAATAATGATTAAAACAATACATTCTGAATAAAATATGTAAAGTATAAGAATAAATATATAAAAATGTGTTAAATATGTCCAAAAACTGTTATGTGTATGTAAGATGGCCAAAAAGAGTTAAAAAAAAACAAAACATAAATGTACTTAAAAAATAAATAAAAAAAGAAAGAATGGGATGGGTTAAAAGGGGGAGGAGATTTCAAGAAATGTTGTTGAAACTATAATTAGTTTTGGTCGACTAAAATGTACTGGAGATTTAGTCGATTAAATAACACAGAGAGAAAACAAAGCACAATAAATAAATGACAACCCTAAATAAAGCGACTGGACATCAGGGTCAATATTCATAAAATCCCTAGAGGTAAAGTAAAGGCAGATGGTGCAGCGCTAGTAACAGTCCATATAATGTACAATACACCATCCGTGAGTAATTCAGTGCTAATACACAAAGGACCTAATGAGTGACTTCACAGGTGCAATGAACCTCCACCAATAGAAAAAATGGCCTCTCACCTCACCGCAAGGACCGTTTAACTATGGAGGGTCACACATTCCCTTGCCGGCACTAAGGAATGAATCCAATATTGATCAGGAAAGGGATAGAATCATGATAATAATCCCAGGTCTCATGCAGTCATGTGAATACAAAAAGGCAAGGACATAGTGCTCTCCATCTCAACAATGGATTTATTAAAATGAGATAAACGTTAAACTTACATACAAAGCACCAATTCAGGTGCCGGATGATACAACGTTGTATACAAAAGTAACGTGATGGCTGCGGGCGTCGTGACGTCACCCGCGGCCATCGCGTTACTTCTGTATATGAATTGGTGCCTTGTATGTAAGTTTAACATTTATCTAATTTTAATAAATCCATTGTTAAAAAGGAGAGCACTATGTCCTTGCCTTTTTGTATTCACATGACTGCATGAGACCTGGGATTATTATCGTGATTCTCCTGGTTCCTGATCAATATTGGGTTCATTCCTTAGTGCCCGCAAGGGAATGTGCGATTGACCCTCCATAGTTAAACGGTCCTTGCAGTGAGGTGAGAGGCCATTTTTTCTATTGGTGGAGGTTCATTGCACCTGTGAAGTCACTCATTATGTCCTTTGTGTATTAGCACTGAGATACTCACAGATGGTGTATTGTACATTATATGGACTGTTACTAGCGCTGCACCATCTGCCTTTAGTCAACTAAATAAGACTAAAACTAAAACAATTTCAGAAGACTCCAATGGGACTAAAACTAAAATGCCATTTTGGTCCTAAGACTAAAGCCGCGTACACACGACCATTTTTCATGTCATAAAAAAAAAAAGTTTTTCTCGACATGATTCTTGTCAAGCCTGCCTTGCCTACACACGCTCGTGGGAAAAAAATGCTCGAGCAAAGCGCGGTGACGTACAACACGTGCGACGGCACTATAAAGGGGAAGTTCCATTGGGATGGCGCCACCCTTTGGGCTGCTTTTGCTGATTTTGTGTTACAGCGTGTTAGTAAAAGTTTGGTGAGAGACGATTCGCGCTTTTCAGTCTTTGTGCTTTTCAGTCTGTTACAGCGTGATGAATGTGCTATCTCCATTACAAATGCTAGTTTTACTAGAACGAGTGCTCCCGTCTCATAACTTGCTTTTGAGCATGTGTGTTTTTTTTCCGATGTTAAAGCGTACACACGACTGTTTTTCACAATGTAAAAAACGACGAGAAAAAATAGAGCAGGTTCTAAATTTTTAACAGACATTTTTCACGTTGAGAAAAATGCTCTGGAACCTACACGAGATTGATGACCAATTTAAAAAATGGCATTTGTCGTGTGTATGTGGCATTAGACTAAAACTAAATCGAAATTTGCTGCCGAAATTAACACTGGTACCCAGCCTAGAATTGAGCTTTAACCACTTAACGCCCGGCGCACGACTATGTACGTCCACAGAATGGCACGTACAGGCAGATGGAAGTACATGTACGTACCTGCCTTCTAGCGGGTCAGAGGTCCGATTGGGACCCCCTTCGCTGCGTGCGGCGGGCGGCTTACCCCCGGGAGCGATCCGGGACGAGGGGGCGGCTGTTCGTTTTTGTCCGCCCCCTCGTGATCGCTCCCAGCCAATCCCCTAAGCCTCCGCCGTGTCACTGCCTCTGCCTGTGTAATGTAAACACAGGCAGAGGAAGTGATGTGAGCTCTCCTCTCGGTGGTATTTTCAATCCGCCAAAAGGACTCACAGTAAGTCGCACCAACACTACACTGACACCAGTACACATAGGCACATTTAACCCCTTCCGATCACCCCCCAGCCCCCTGTCACACTGTCACTGATTGCAGTGATCATATATTTACTGATCACTGCATTTAGTGTCAGTGTGACAGTTAGTGTGACAGGCAGTTAGTGTTAGGTCCAGGGTAGCCCCCTAATAAAGTTTTAACCCCTTGATCACCGCCCTAGTTAACCCTTTCACCCCCTATTGCCAGCGTCACTAAACGATAGTTTTTCTGATAATTTTTTTTTTTATTGCGATTTTTTTTTACTAAGGACATGTGGCTGAATTCATTTTGGCCTAAATGTTTGACTAAAATGTTGTTTATTTGATTTTTCTTAAAACAAAAAGTAAAAAATATTGATTTTTTTTCAAAAATGTCGCTCTATTTTTGTTTATAGCGCAAAAAATAAAAATCGCAGAGGCAGTCAAATACTATCAAAAGAAAGCTCTATTTGTGAGAAGAAAAGGACGCGAATTTTGTTTGGGAGCCATGTCGCACGACCGCGCAATTGTCTGTTAAAGCGACGCAGTGCCGAATTGTAAAAACGCCTCTGGGCATTTAGCAGCATATTGGTCCGGGGCTTAAGTGGTTAAATTGATTTACTTTTTTTTTTTAAAAGAGACCATTTTCGTATGTAATCTTTAAAAAAAATATATATATATTAAAATTGAAAATGTACCCATTCTTAACTTCCCTGGCGGTATGATTCTGTCTGGAATTACGTACCAAAAGTGGTACAATTATTTTGCATGAAAATTTGGCATTTTATACTGTAGGCCTGTAATTCTTAGGAATAACTCACTTAAATCTGTCCAAACACGAGTCTAGTAGACATCTCGGGTATGATAAAGTTTGAAACACAAAATCATAAAATTATAATATAATAAATAACTATAAATAATTATAACAAATGATAATGTAATTATAATAAAAATTATTCAATAATGTAATCAATTCTGCAAGTGATTATAATTTATTATCGCTGTTTTCTAGCTGCTGTAAAATCACTTTTGACATACAGGGACACTTTTGGTTGCTATGGACAATCTACAGTTTGCATGCACAAAAAAACTGTTTTTATTATATAAAAGTACATGTAGGACACAGGACAGACCACTAGGGACAAGGGGGGTGTGTATTTTTTACATACAGTACTGTAATCTATAAGAATACAATATACTGTATGTAATGTGTTTGTTTACATTTTTGAATTTGCCGCCGGTCTCCGGCCCCCGTGCATCGCAACGTCGCAGGGAACGGAGATCGGCGGCGCGCGGGCACTGTGTGAATCGAATGGAGGACGCCACTCGCTCACACAGCGCGGATGCATCGCTGGATCCAGGGACAAGGTAAGTACAGTAACCTGCCTGGAAAAGGTAAGCCAGCACGTGCTGCAAACTCTGCACATACACCCTGAGCGTGACTCGGGGTTACCGATTTTAGCATTGAAAATCCACCCCGAGTCACGCTCGGGGATACCGCTAAGGGGGTTGATGGGTATTTAATAGTCTGAAGCATGTGGAAATAGTCAACCTTATTCTTTTTTATAACATTACTGAGCAGGTCTGAACCAGTAAAGAAAGCTCAGCACTTACAGGGAGATATGAGCTTTTCTTGTTCTGTCCTAACAAAACTCTCCTATAGAATGATGTATAGGAGGAGATGGACATAGACTTTGTGCCCAACATTTGGTTTACAGGAGCCCAATGACTAATGGTAGCCATACACACTTCAATAAATAATCAACCTCTTTTCTGATTGATCCTTCCCAATAGGAATAATTGATCTATAGTTGACAACCCATTCCATTAACACTGGAAAGTAGATTTTAATTGGTTGTTGGAGGCTATGATTATGAATTATTGAAGTTATTAAAAAAAAAAAAAAAAACATGTATACTTACCTCCACTGTGCAGTTCGTTTTTGCACAGAGTGGCCCCAATCCTCCTCTTCTGGGGTCCCACACAACTTGGTATCCTGGCCTAGGCCAACAAGGCCCAGGCCTGGGGCAGCACTTTGCAGGGGGGCAGCACAAAAAGAGTCTAATTTTAACTGTCCTATCATCCTGGACCACAAACCTTCCTCACTGTGCTATATGTTTTCTGTTGCACCATTGGCATGGTTATATCTTCTTAGTCCTCTCAATAAATTTATCAGAAATTTCTGCTTAAAGTAG
Source organism: Rana kukunoris (assembly GCA_029574335.1). Lineage (NCBI taxonomy): Eukaryota > Metazoa > Chordata > Amphibia > Anura > Ranidae > Rana > Rana kukunoris. The sequence goes on along the minus strand of CM056050.1, from coordinate 580,453,797 downwards.
AACTATAGGCAACACTTTTTTATTTTAGTTTGGATAGAGTAAGGGAGGGTTATAGCCCCTGTCAGTTTATTTTTTACCATCCCTGTCCAATTGCGGAGATTTCCCTTCACTTCCTGCCAAATGGCCAAACAGGAAGTGAGAGAAAAACTATGCAAATGAAGAGAATCCTTTGCCCACCACCAGGGCCCTCAGAACTAGTGTACCCCCCCCCCCCGAAAATTTCAGGGCGGGTCTTAAAAAACGGGATGTGGCCTTGACAGGAAGGGTTGGGTCATATTTAAAATTAGAAGGTGCAGAAATTTAGTCAGGCCTAGGGCAGCACAAAACTTAAATACACTACTGGTCCTACGACGGCTCTCACGTCTCCTCCCCACATTAGATAACCCCGTCTGGGAAGCTCTTTCCCGAGGGGATAACTTTGCGGGCACGCTCCTGTGTCATAGACTCGGCGTCCATAGACTCGGTGCCTGCATCATTGGATTTGAATGACAGCAGCGAGAGTCATTGGCTGCGCTGCTATCAATCTATCCAATCAAAGACGGGACTCCAAGGAGAGAAGGACGGAAATTTGGGGCTCAGGTAAGTAAAATGGGGGGCCGGACACTGCAAGGTATTTTTTCACCCTAAAGGGTCACTAAAGGAAAAAAATTTTTTTGCTAAAATGACTGTTTACAGGGTATAGAGACATAAAAGTTAACCGATTCCTTTTAAAAATGATTAAAAATAGATAAAAATCAATCATATAATGTGCCTGCCGTTTTAGTTTCATTTTTAAACTGGTTTCATGTTTCTGTGAAGTAAAGAGACACACAGAACAAAAACAAACAAATCCAGGGCAGTGTTTTGTTTTTAAAATTAATCTGATTGGTTCTAAAGGAGTTTTAGACATACAGTAATGACAGCTTGGACCACAGTGAAAAGCTGCCATGAGATTTTTCATAAGGAGCCAGACAAGCAGTAAATGTGGATATCAGAGCAGAATTACAGCAACTTCAAAGAAAAAAAATGAACAACGAGGACATGAAACCAGGACTGCAATAAGGTAAAGGAAGCTATTTAGCTAAAAAAAAATTCCTTTAGTGATCCTTTAATGCATAGGATGCATTAAGGTGGGAAAACACGTAGGTTTACGACCCCTTTGGTCAAATCTCTGTTTACACCATGTAATCTCATATTCTGATCAATCGAATTCTTGACCAAAGCAACTTGGTGCTGCGAGTTGAAGCTAAAAGTTCATTTTCTACCCTTGCAAATCCACTCAGTTTGATCGAATCTGATCTCAAGTCTAAAGCCTCGTACACACGTAGGACTGACTTTCATCCGTCTTGCCTACACACCATCAGTCAAAAATTTGACCGTGCCAAAACGCAGTGACGTAAAACACTACGACATGCTGAGAATGAAGTTCGTTGCTTCCGAGCATGCGTTGACTTGATTCTGAGCATGCGTGGGTTTTGACCGTTGGACTTCCACACAGACGATCGTTTTTTTTTTTGGTTTTTTTTCATAGGAAAATTTAAAACATGTTCCATTTTTTTTCACCGATGGAAAACAAACCGATGGGACCTAGCGGCCAGCGTAAATATGCAACTTAGATACGACGGCGTAAGAGACTTACGCCGCTCGTATCTAAGCAAAATTCCGGCGTATCTTGTTTTCGGAATAAAGAAAATAGATACGCCGGCGCTTCTTAGAAGTTACGCGGCGTATCTTGAGATACGCCAACGTAACTCTGCTAAGAATCTGGCCCATCATTTTTTTCCCTTCATTTCTTTCCTCTTAATTATTCCTCCGGTAAAGACAACTCTGAAACCAACCTTGACTGGCAAGGAGAAAGTCAGTGACAGTTTGGTTTTGTTCCAGACCTTCTCACATCTTCTGTCTGCCAAACGCCTGTCAGTATGCAAATGCATGCAAATTCCTGGCCACTGGACGAGCACCTGCACAAAGTGACCATCCCCAATTGTGCCGCACATCCGATGTGAGCGGGGCTCTGGGATGCCGTCTTGCTCTCGTCCTGTCAGTTTGTTGTGCGTTCATCAGCAAATCGCTGGACTCGAAAAAACTGTTCTTTTTTGTCCTTATGAACCGCCGCTCTCCAGGAGGAACTGCTAGTGCCAGGATTAAGGGGGATGGCTGCGTTCCAGCCCTTGTGAATCCTTCTCCAGGCTTTTTTGACCTCTTGTCAGTAACAAAACTTAAGGGATTGGCGTTGCTAAAGAAAGCCTTATTTAAAGGGCCTGTCAGCATAAATTACAAGTTTGTTTATGCAGATGAGCTTTTTAATTGGAATTGCAGCCAAAAAGCCGAGTCTACAGCTGAAATAGATATATCTTTGCTGTTTCACCTGCCAAGTTCTTTTAAATTCTGTCCAGCCAATCTCGCGATCATACGTCTTCACCATACTGCACAGCCAGGAGTGACACTACTCTTCACTGGTAGGCCGCGTACACACGATGAGACATGTCCGAGAAAACCTGTCCGACGGACCGTTTTCATCGGACTACGCTGAAGTGGTCTGTTGGTCTGATTTGCGTACACACCATCGGACAAAAATCCCCTCAGACCAGAACGCGGTGACGTAGAACACAACGACGTGATGAAAAAACGAAGTTCAATGCTTCCAAGCATGCGTCGACTTGATACTGACCATGCGCGGGATTTTTGTCCGCTGATTTCGTGTACTAACCATCGAACATGTCCGACGGACAGGTTTCCAAGCATGTTTAGAAACTTTTGTCTGCTGGAAAACTGTCTGATAGGCCGTACACACGATCGAACATGTCCGCTGAAACTGGTCCGCGGACCAGTTTCAGCGGACATGTTCAATTGTGTGTACGCAGCCGTAGAGTTCTGAGGCCCGGATTCAGATACATTTGCGTATCTTTCGGTGGGCGTAGCGCATCTCATATGCGCTACGCCGCCGTAACTTAGAGAGGCGAGTACCACAAACAACATGCGCCCTAAGTTACGGCGGCGTAGCGTAAATGGGCCGGTGTAAGCCCGCGTATTTCAAAGTAGGCAGGTAGGGGGCGTGTTGTATGATAATGAAGTGTGACCCCATGTAGATGCATGGCTGAACGAACGGCGCATGCGCCGTCCGTGGACGTAACCCAGTGTGCATGCTCAGAATCACGTCGGATAGAATGCCTAAGGCCGCGTACACACGATCGAACATGTCCGCTGACCAGTTTCAGCAGACATGTCCGATCGTGTGTACGGCCTATCGGACCGTTTTCCAGCGGACCAAAGTTTCAAAACATGCTTTAAAACCTGTCCGCTGGAAACCTGTCCGTCAGACAGGTTCGATGGTTAGTACACAAAATCATCGGAACAAAAACCTGCGCATGCTCAGAATGAAGTCGACGCATGCTTGGAAGCATTGAACTTTGTTTTTTCATCATGTCGTTGTGTTCTATGTCACCGCGTTCTGGTCCGATAGGATTTTGGTCCGATGGTGTGTACGCACATCAGACCAACAGACCACTTCAGCGGTGAACCGATGAAAACGGTCCGTCGGACAAGTTTCATCAGACATGTCTGATCGTGTGTACGCGGCCTAAGATACGCCGAACACTGCCTACGACGTATCTGGAGATACGCCGCCGTAAAAGCTTTCTGAATCCGGGCCTGATTTTTGATATGTCACCTCTTCCCCCACCACAACTACTTCCCAGGCTATGAATAATCATCACTCTATAAGAAGGTCCGCACCGTATTGTCCTCCCATGTAAAACTGCCCCTATACTCAGGGCTGACTTTAACCACTTCCAGACTGCCCACTGTATATATATATATGTCGGCACTTTAAAGATGGGTATCTGGGTTATGGCAGCACCTGCTGCCTTAACTCAGGTATCCATCTTTTCAGCGGGCGGTCCGGTTTACGACAATGGTTAGCTTAAAAGACAAGTAAGCTACAATTAAGCACTAATTTATAGTGCGAAACGTGTTAACTGTTTTACTCCCATGTAGTGTGCTGTGACTTGTAGTGCATTTTTCCTTTTTTAAATAAAGACAACCATCAAGGTTTTTTGGAGTGCGGCTGTCCATATTTTCTTTTTCCAATGGTTAGCTTACTGTCCTGTTTACACATGCTTTTGCTTGGCGCTTCGATGAGGCTTTGATGGGGCTTCGATGAGGCTTCAGTGACGCTTGATGGGGCCTCGATGAGTCTTTGGTGGGCCTTTGAAGAGTCTTTGGTGGGGCTTCGATGAGGCTTTGGTGGGGCTTCAATGAGGCTTTGATAAGGCTTTGGTGGGGCTTCGGTGAGGCTTGGTGGGGTTTCGATGAGGCTTCTGTGGGGCTTTGGTGAGGCTTGGTGGGGCTTTGGTGAGGCTGGGTGGGGCTTCAATGAGTCTTCGGTGGGGCTTGGTGGGGCATCGATGAGGCTTCGGTGTGGCTTCAGTTGGACTTCATGCGAGCTTTGCCATAGACTTCTATGGAGGCTTTGAAGACGGTTTGAAGCACCACTGAAGCTACATGGGGTATAATTTTAAAAGCAAAGGCAAAGCAAATAAAAAGCAAGTGTTAACAGGACTGTAAGCTAACAATTTTATTTAGTGACAGGAGCTTTGACTAGCGTTCAGAGAGCTTTAACAAAGCCTATCCGAAGCCTTGTTGAAGCCTAAATCACTACATTGACATACATTCATGCTGTTTGTTGACCAGATGCCTATAGTTGTATCCTTGGTGCCAGTTTTATTTGGAGAAAGTTACAACAGAAAAATTCAACATGGTCAATGAGTTTTTCTCCTGAGGTCAGGTGGCCGGGTTGTGTCTGCGTTGCACCCATAGACCTTTTATCATCTGACCGTGAACCTGTGTCTTTGGGCTCTCTAATAATATCAGAGTACTCACAGTTTAGATTACTTATGTGAAGGAGCTCTGGGGAATGAGGGGGAAGCATGTCTCAGGGATAATACACAGTGTCAGCTTATTTGTTTTCCTCTGTGAATTGGCCCTCAGGGGGCATCTGTCACAGTCATTAACCTAGTTGGAGACAATGATCTGGAACAAATTCTTAGTTACATACACTCAGGAGCAAATGTAGGAACAGCAGTGCTGAATTAAATCTGTTACGGATCCAGTGCAGTGCCAAGACTATGCATCCTCTATGGACCCTATCACGCGATTGGATCGTTCAGGTCCGCCTGTCAGTTTTGACTGCAGACCTGAACAGCCGTTTCATGAAGTCCTATGGAGCGGCGGATGTCAGCGTAGACATGTCTGAGCCGATCTGATCTACCAAAATCGGAAGTCATTTGCGCCCCTAACCCACAGACATTTAGCGCTACCTGAGCCCTTTTAATGGCAACTATAATCACAGGTAGTGTTATTCACTGTATCCCATGTATGCCAAAATCAGGAGATACAGTGTTTCCCCGAAAATAAGCTGGGTCTTATATTAATTTTGGCAACCTAAAACACACTAGGGCTTATTTTCGGGGTATGTCTTATTTTTTTTTTACAGTACGGTATGTACAGTGATCTTAAAGTGGTTGTAACCCTAAAAACCTAAAAAGCATCCTAAAATCCATCCTCATAGAATTACCGTATGCAATTACATTTTTAGGAATGTGGGGTGCAGTGTGTCTCCCTTTGTGATTTCTTCGTGGGCATTACAGGTACCTTTCTTTCAGCTGATCTGGCGGTCGCATGGTCTTCTTGGGCTCTTCTCTGCTCTGGATCCCCGCTGGTGTTGGCCCGCTCCGTGCACTGGAAGGGGATGCCACGTGTGTCGGGTGGGAGAAAAGCAGAGGAGTGGAGAGCAGGTATCCCGATGGCATCTGTCCGCTCCATGCACCAAGGAGGAAGCGGCTGCGGGAGGAGAGCAGAGAGGGAGCCGCTGTCTTACTGGCATTGGCCCGCGCCGTGCACAGGGAGGGGGGGCAGCAGGCATGAGGAGAGCGGAGAAGGGGGGAGACGGTGTCCCGCTGGCATCTGTGCACTGAGGAGGGAGGGGCTGTGGGCATCAGGCGGGAAAAAAGCAGAGGGAGGGGAGCCGCTGTCTCACTGGCGTTGCCCAGCTCCGTGCACTGTGAAACAGGAGGAGAGGAGAAGACCTCCAAGGTGGATTACATTTTTTTAACACATTTTACACATTTTCGGGGTAGGGCTTATATTGCAGCCCTCCCTGAGAATCATGCTAGGTCTTATTATCGGGGTAGGTCTTATTTTTGGGAAAACACCGAAGGGTCTCCTCCAGCTCCTCCCACTTCACATTCCTCACCAGTCAGCTGACCAGTCTTTGCCCCCCCAGCCATGCCATTAACTGAATGGGTGCCTGCAAAGAGGCTGATCGGGTGGCTGCGTGCTCCAGAAACAGCCCAGCTGGGCGGCCATAGGCTCCAGGGTTAGCCCTGCTGGGTGACCACAAAAAGGCTGAGATAGTGGTGTGGGCTTCTCAACCTGGGTGTCCCGACCCCCAGGTTGAGAACCCTGCCCTAAACAGAGGTTTTGATGCCGAAGTGTGTGGACTGGTGCTTGTGGTGGTGGGCAGCTTCTGTACTATCAGAGTAGAACCCATTATTACCAGCGCCCCTTACAGGGTTAGTTCTACACCAAGAACATTTTCAGCAAGTACAGAAAATATGCTGTTGATCTTGCCACTGAATTTTAAGACTTCTGCTTTGATCATCAAGGGTGATCATTGAGTTTAATGGCTGCATGTGTAGCACTACCCCCCTGGGAGCTGCTGGTTTAGATTTTGGGTTTTGCACATTACCTCTAAGTTCGTTGTCCAGGGGAGAAAGTCTATCGATAATTGCAATGTCCACACAAGATGTAAAACCTTCAACTGTAGTTTTTTTTTTCGCTGCATAAAACTTGTGAAGGAAGTAGAGTATAGAGAGAAGGGGAAGGTTCAGGTACGCGGTACAGAAAGCACAAAAGTATTCAAAGTTCCAGTTCCAGAGCTAGTCAAATTTGTCATATATAGGTTTACAACTCCAGCATCTTGTACCTTGTACAGATTTTGCTTCCAGCATCTAAATACAGTGTAAAGCCCTGTACACACGATCGGTTTGTATGATGAAAACAGAACGATGGACCGTTTTCATCGGACAAACCGATCGTGTGTGGGCTCCATCGGTGAAAAAAAAATAGAACATGTTTTAAAATTTTCTTTTGGATAAAAACCGAATGATCGTCTGTGTGGAAGTCCAAGTCAAAAATCATGCTCAGAATTAAGTCGACGCATGCTCGGAAGCATTGAACTTCATTTTTCTCAGCACGTCGTAGTCTTTTACGTCACCGCGTTGGACACGGTTGGATTTTTGACTGATGGTGTGTAGGCAAGACTGATGAAAGTCATCTTCATTGGATATCTGACGAAAAATTCCATCGGATTAGATTCCATCAGATATCCGATCGTGTGTACAGTGTTTAAAGTGGGGTTCCAACCACATTTTTCATTTTTTAAATGTATGTCCTTTCATCTGTCTTTGTCATGCTATACATACGGTCACTTACTAATTTCCAATCCGCCGCAGCTCTGCATACTTATTGCGCTTTAACACTTTATAAAAATTGCGTTCCGATCGTTGTCATTTTGCTTGTGGGCATTGTGAAGCCCACAAGCAATTACTTCCAGGGTTTCCGATCGTGACGAGTGCTATAGGGCCGCCCGTCCCGCTCCATTCTCGCGTATACGCAAGACAGCAGCAGCGCCGCGCCATCAACAACTCGAGTTGCCATCACAACCAGAGGCGGCGGCGGAAGTGCACGCCGTTGTGATGGCAACCCATAAACAATAACTAGCCGGGAGATTCAAACGGCGACAAAATCTTCAATGAATCGCCGTAGGGGAAGCGCACGGCATCCTGGGAAATGATGACACACATTTCCCAGGAGCATTAGCGTTCTGAGGAGCCGAGGGAGCTGACGTCAGGATCCTAGGTGACTCCGAAGGCAGATTTTGTGGGACTGCATAGCAACAGGCATTTCCAGGTGAGTAAAAAACATTTTATCTCTTTCTTTTTTCTTTTTTAGGTCTTATGTGCACTATAAAGGAATTTTTTAATTTTTTTTAACTACTTGCTGACCTATTGCTGACCGTCATATTACTACGGGACGGTGGCACTGCTGGGCGAGAGCCCGTAGCTATACGTCTGCTCTAAAGCGGCCGTGACCGGCGGGTACGATCGCCGCCGGGCACGCGCGCTCGTTCGTTACAGAGTGGAGAACGGGAGCTTTGTGTGTAAACACATAGCTCTCGGTCCTGTCAGCGGGGGAAACGCTGATCTCCTGTTCATACAATGTATGGACAAAAGATCAGTGATTTCCCCTAGTGAGGTCACCCCTCCATACAGTTAGAACACACCCAGGAACACACTTAAACCCTTCCCTGCCCCCTAGTGTTAACCCCTTCACTGCCAGTGGCATTTTTATAGTAATACAATGCATTTTTATAGCATTGATCGCTATAAAAATGCCAATGGCCCCAAAAATGTGTCAAAAGTGGCCGAAGTGCCCGCCATAATGTCGCAGTACTGAAAAAAAATGCTGATCGCCGCCATTACTAGTAAAAAAAAATATTAATAAAAATGCCATAAAACGACCCCCTATTTTGTAAACGCTATAACTTTTGCGCAAACCAATCAATAAATGCTTATTGCGATTTTTTTTTTACGAAAAATATGTAGAAGAATACGTATCGGCCTAAACTGAGGAAAAAAAATGTTTTCTTATATATTTTTGGGGGATATTTATTATAGCAAAAAGTAAAAAATATTGAATTTTTTTCAAAATCGTCGCTCTATTTTTGTTTATAGCGCAAAAAATAAAAACCGCCGAGATAATCAAATACCACCAAAGGAAAGCTCTATTTGTGGGAAAAAAAGGACGCCAATTTTGTTTGGGAGCCACGTCGCATGACCGCGCAATTGTCAGTTAAAGCGACTCAGTGCCGAATCACAAAAAGTGCTCTGGTCATTGGACAGCAATATGGTCCGGGGGTAAAGTGGTTAATGGAAACTCCACTTTATTGGCTGTGTAAGAAGGAACATTTTATGCGTTTATGGCAGTCTAAATTAAAGAGAACCTGTCACTTTACTCCACACGGATAAAGCACAGATTCACCTTAAGGCCCCTTTCACATTGGAGAAACAGCCGCGGTGGCGGTATAGCGCCGCTAAAAATAGTGGCGCTATACCGTCGAATTTGCCGCGAGTTGCGGCCGCTAGCGGTGCGGTATTAACCCCCCGCTAGCGGCCGTGAAAGGGTTAATCCCGCCCGCAATGCGCCTCTATAGAGGCGCATTGCGGGCGGTATTGCCGCGGATTCCCATTGTTTTCAATGGGAAGGAGCGGTATACACTAGGGTTGCCACCTTTCCTTCAAGCCAAACCCGAACACTTCAGCGTTGCACAGCTCCTGTGCATCAGAGTCCACACAGTCACTCCTGTGCATCAGAGTCCACACAGTCACTCCTGTGCATCAGAGTCCACACAGTCACTCCTGTGCATCAGAGTCCACACAGTCACTCCTGTGCATCAGAGTCCACACAGTCACTCCTGTGCACCAGAGTCCACACAGTCACTCCTGTGCATCAGAGTCCACACAGTCACTCCTGTGCATCAGAGTCCACACAGTCACTCCTGTGCATCAGAGTCCACACAGTCACTCCTGTGCATCAGAGTCCACACAGTCACTCCTGTGCATCAGAGTCCACACAGTCACTCCTGTGCACCAGAGTCCACACAGTCACTCCTGTGCACCAGAGTCCACACAGTCACTCCTGTGCACCAGAGTCCACACAGTCACTCCTGTGCACCAGAGTCCACACAGTCACTCCTGTGCACCAGAGTCCACACAGTCACTCCTGTGCACCAGAGTCCACACAGTCACTCCTGTGCATCAGAGTCCACACAGTCACTCCTGTGCATCAGAGTCCACACAGTCACTCCTGTGCATCAGAGTCCACACAGTCACTCCTGTGCATCAGAGTCCACACAGTCACTCCTGTGCATCAGAGTCCACACAGTCACTCCTGTGCATCAGAGTCCACACAGTCACTCCTGTGCATCAGAGTCCACACAGTCACTCCTGTGCATCAGAGTCCACACAGTCACTCCTGTGCATCAGAGTCCACACAGTCACTCCTGTGCACCAGAGTCCACACAGTCACTCCTGTGCACCAGAGTCCACACAGTCACTCCTGTGCATCAGAGTCCACACAGTCACTCCTGTGCATCAGAGTCCACACAGTCACTCCTGTGCATCAGAGTCCCCCAACCTAAAGAACCAAAGAAGGGGTTGGGGCCAGGGTTGGACTATTCCGGTACTGTTAATAAAGGTACAGAGTTACTATGGAGAACTTTGGGGACTCTAACATAAAGGATGCTCTAGTGTAAGGCAAGGAATCTGATGTAAGAGGGAGCACTGTGGCCTCTGGTGCAAATGGGGAGCTCCGATGTAATGAGTGCTCCAAGAACCCTGATTTACCTTGGCCTACTTACTTAGAGACAGGAGAGAGAAGGGGGAGACTTAGTGCAGACTGAATAATGTGTCCGGGTCTCAGATAGTGTAAAACCCGGACGCATGATTCCAAACCCGAACTGTCCGGGTGAATCCCAAACAGGTGGCAACCCTAGTATACACGCCGCTTCTCTCACCGCTCCAAAGATGCTGCTGACAGGAGATTTTTTTCTCTCCCGCCAGCGCATCATCTCAGTGTGAAAGCCCTCGCGCTTTCATATTGAGGTTGCTTGGCAGGAGTTTTTCAGGCGGTATAGCAGCGCTATTTTTAGCGCTGTACCGCCTGAAAAACTCCTCAATGTGAAAGGGGTCTTAGTGTCATCAACTGCATGCACTTCCTGGAGTAAATAGTAACATCTGTTGGTGTGGATAGGCCTTTGTGTAGATTGAGCCATTGCTGGATGAAAACAGAGATTAGGGATTAGGGTTTAAAGCTTGCATTCACATTCAGGGCCCACTGAAGTATTGTGCCATGCTACTAATCTCACTGCCGTGGCAAAGGTCACCCATAGGGAACATAAAGCAGTGATCCTGATTGGGGGATATAAAAGAAAAATAATAACAAAAAGCAAAAAATGAACATTGCAGGCATTATTAATTACCATCCCATAGGTAAAGGTCCTCTTACGTTTGTACAGAAAGGGAGTATTTGAAAGGGTTGCAAATCTCTGAAAAAGTGCATTCACTCCTTTTAAAACACCAAACCACATGGTACTGGTTCCATGCGATTTAGTCTGCATTTCGGGTGCTGTTAACATTACATTGGTACCTGAATGCAGATTACATGGGCAGTGCGTTTTGAACATGGTGTACGCAACACTCCTTTCTCGCACCCTGTTTAGGTGTAAACTGGCCCGTACACAGTCGAATTTTGAACACATTTTCTTTAAAAAAATCTGAAAGTTATTTTTTTTTGTGATCCGATGATGCCACCATTGATTTTCGAAATTCGGCCGACCAAAACTTTCATGTTGCCGGGAATATTCGTTTCCCCCCGGGAATATTCGTTTCTCCCGGGGAATATTCTTTTCTCTCCGGGAATATTCTTTTCTCTCCAGGAAAATTCTTTTCTTGCACATGCGCATTTTTTTTCTATTACATTTCTCGCACGATTCTCCCATCATTGATCAGAAAATAGTTTGTTTTTCAAAAAAAAATCAGCATGTCAGATTCCTCAAATTTGATTGCCGCACGAAAATCGGCTGTTGCTGCAGCCCACTAATGGTGCGAAATTTGTACGAAAATTCTTTGACACGATTTTTCGAAAGAAAATTCTTTTGAAATTCGAACCGTGTATGGCCGCCTTAGGACTGGATGTGTGTTGATGGCTGGATCACCAGGTGAGAATAAAGAGAGAAAAAAAAAAAAGAAACAGAAAACAAATTGCTAAACTGCAATATATAAAAGTTTTGGCTTTGGGTTTATTACCGCTGTAAGAATCTTGAGCTTAGTAAATAAATTATACTTTAATAAACCTCATTAAAAACTGAGCTTAGCAACCACAAACTGCATTTGTGCCAATCCTTTAAGTATACTTTTTGTGCCTAAAGTTCAGCTTTAAATATAATTTGAAAGTGTTTTGTTAAAAAATCTGTCGCTCCCGACTAAAATCCAGTGAGCTTTTAATTTTTGTTCTCAGCCCCTGCTAAATCCTGGCAGGCCATGTTGTTTGGTTCTGTTTGCCCGTTTTTCCACCTGTCCTGTTTTGCACTACTGGCCCATTTTGGGTCCTTTACCCACAGCTCCTGGGTCAGATGTCTCCGGTGGCTGCCAGTGCGACTTTGGCATGAAGCATCCTGCATTTTTGTGAGTAGGGTTGTCCAGATACCGATACTGGTATCGGTACCGGGACCGATACCAAGTATTTGCGGGAGTACTTGTACTCGCGCAAATGCTCCAGATGCCTAAATAGAATACTTTTTTTGTATTTATCAACATGTTCTGTGAAAATTCTTTGAGTTTTTTACTACTGCGTGACAAGCAAATAAAACATTTTTTATTCATTTTTACTCATTTTTGTTCTTTTATAATTTCTTGAGTTCGAGTTCTTCATAATTCTAAAGAAAATATCCTTAGTCTGTATTGTGGTTTGAAAACTGTCACATGACATTTAAAAAAAGTATCGGTATTCGGTATCGGCGAGTACATGAAAAAAAGTATCGGTACCTGTACTCGGTCCTAAAAAAGTGGTATCGGGACAACCCTATTTGTGAGTATGATTCCCACATTTCAATCTACATTTCTACATTTCCATGTTACTATGTTATATGTTATACACTATGGCCCAGATTCACAGAGCGATTACGCCTGTCTAACTGGTGTTAGACGGGAGTAATTTCAAATTTTGCGCGCCGTATCACTAGTTTGAATCCTCAAACCATGATATGGCGGCTTCGGGCTTCGATCCGAGAGGCTTACATCCTCGTAAGCCTTCGGATCTACGTTGCGATATTTTTGCGGCCGCTGGGTGGAGTCCGCGTCGTTTTCATCGTCGGGGTATGCAAATTCGTTTTTACGGCGATCCACGAAGGTACGAGTGTCCCTCGCAATCGCCTACGTCATTTTTTGGCTACGTAATGTTAGAGGAGCTTTTTGCTGGTCTAACAGTGCGTAACCCATGTAAAGTATGGCCGTCGTTCCCACGTCGAATTGAATTTTTTTTTAACGTAACTCGTTCGGGAATAGGAATGTACGTAAACGACGCTACTACGACGTAACGACGTGATTTCGCGCAATGCACGGCGGGAAATTTGGGAACGGAGCATGCGCAGTTCGATCGCCACGGGAACGCGCCTATTTTAAATGCTTCACGCCCCCTACTCGCGCAGATGGATTGTGACGGGAGAAATACACTACGCCGCCGTCGTTTACTGGACAAAATCTACCTGGATTCCACGTAGAGCCAGGTAAAAAACGGTGGCGTAGTGTATTTCTGATACTCTACGATAATCGAATTCTGTCTGAATCTGGGCCATATATGTTACTATGTTAATAATTGAGAAAAGAAGAGGGAAGGGTACCTAAGGACCCTGGGACTTTTAAAGCGGTGCTAATAAAGTGTACTGACACATCATATGTAGAAAAATAGAAACATTATTTTATTAGAATAAATAAATATAAAAACCATTCGATGTTGTTAAATATATTAAGCTTCAACAACGTGAGAAGACTTGTTGTAGTAGTGGTTCGCTCGACATGTTTTGCTCGAATTGGAGCTTCCTCAGGAGCTTAGAACTAACAACACTACAATGTATCAAAAAAAACAAAAACAAGAAAACGTATGTAAATAAGATGGTGAATCGAAAAATACAATTAGTATATTTAAACCAAGATTGAATAAATGGGGTATATAGTATTTCATGAATAATAAGTTTCACATTATAACAGTTCAATTTTTTTTGTGTTTTGAGCAGAAAAGAGGCACAAAAGACTTAGCACAAGATATAGAATTTGTCAAATCAATAAAGCCAATAATTGAATAACCAAGACACAGTTGCCAGGAAAATTGGAGCCAAAAAAGTCCAGATGGTTTAACACTCGGTCAGAGAACCATAATCTATAAAAAGCCAATACTATATACCCCATTTATTCAACTTTGGTTGTTCATATCTACATTGTTTAAATATGCTAATTGTATTTTTCGATTCACCATCTTATTTACATACATTTTTTTTTATATACATTGTAGTGTTATTAGTTCTAAGCTCCTGAGGAAGCTCCAATTCGAGCGAAACTTGTCGAGTGAACCACTACTACAACAAGTCTTCTCACATTGTTGAAGCTTAATATATTTAACAACATCGGATGGTTTTTATATTTATTTATTCTAATAAAATAATTTTTCTACATATAATGTGTCAGTACACTTTATTAGCACCGCTTTAAAAGTCCCAGGGTCCTTAGGTACCCTTCCCTCTTCTTTTCTCAATTATTTACATATGGGATGAGGTGCTTTAATTTGAAAGTCTGTATATCCACACAATACTGTATGTTACTATGTTATATATTTTTAACCATTTAACTTTTTAGATTATGTCTGCGCATCAACCCCTGAAGAGTGAGATTGAACTCACGAAACACGTTGGGTCACCATAGATGGCATGACACATTTACCACAGACTATTTGATTACTGTATGTAACCGTGTAATGAATTTATATACTTGGTCCAACTGTTTGGTATTATGACACCTTTTCCCTGTTCTAAAAAAATGAAAACAATAACTGTGGAGAGGTATTGATGGTCGGACTTTCGAGGCCAAGGAAGTAGTTTAAAAATATAATTTTAATATCATCATTTAGATAAAACAAAATAAATGCATAATAACATATACATAAAAATAACAATAATACATATACATGGGTGAACCACTGTATACAAAATCCCTAAAGTCGCCGACGCACGTTTCGCCGTGGGGCTTCTTCAGGACGGATGTTAAGGATTTTGTGAGATGATGTATACTCAGAAAACAAAATAGTTGTATAGCCGATGATTCTACAGCGAATGCAATCCAGGGCGCACACCGCAATCGGATATTCAATGGTATGATAAGTACTTGATTCAAGAAAGTCCTCAGATCTTGTTATAGATCTTTAGTTGAAGTTTCAAGATTTGAACCAGGCTATCAGATGGTTGATTCAGCAAAGGGTCCGTGTCCCAGGGTGTACATCTGAATGACACATTCAGATGTACACCCTGGGACACGGACCCTTTGCTGAATCAACCATCTGATAGCCTGGCTCAAATCTTGAAACTTAAAAATCTACGTGCTGAATGGTTGCTCAACACACCTGGAGGACCTTAAGTTCAGTCTAGGTCTGGTGATGTGTCCCAGCTGGCTCTATGGTCTTTCATCACTGAATGGAGGCTGCCAATAGCATCACGCTTTTTTATGAACTTTAAGAGTATCCTTACCTTGACTCTGTTGTCAACTAAAGATCTATAACAAGATCTGAGGACTTTCTTGAATCAAGTACTTATCATACCATTGAATATCCGATTGCGGTGTGCGCCCTGGATTGCATTCGCTGTAGAATCATCGGCTATACAACTATTTTGTTTTCTGAGTATACATCATCTCACAAAATCCTTAACATCCGTCCTGAAGAAGCCCCACGGCGAAACGTGCGTCGGCGACTTTAGGGATTTTGTATACAGTGGTTCACCCATGTATATGTATTATTGTTATTTTTATGTATATGTTATTATGCATTTATTTTGTTTTATCTAAATGATGATATTAAAATTATATTTTTAAACTACTTCATTGGCCTCGAAAGTCCGACCATCAATACCTCTCCACAGTTATTGTTTTCATTTTTTTTGATCCTATATACGGATGTGGCCCATGTGAGTGCAATCCCTCTGTTTTTTCTTATCCCTCTTATTTTCCCAGCCCATCCCTCCCCTTCCCTCATCACTTTCTTTTTTACACTTTTCCCTGTTCTATTGCTGGCATATACTCAATAAACCTGTACTATGTTTTCATTACTGGCTAAGTGGCACTTCATCTAAAGTCCCAATGGGCAAAACTCTGCATTCGTATGTATAATGGGGATACTGGCGCCCCAACCTACCAACCATATTTTTAATTTTTTTTGCCTTGTGCACTGGTCCAAATCATTTGGTGGAGGGGGGATTATGGTGTGGGGTTGTTTTTCAGGGATTGGACTTGGCCCCTTTGCCGCGTACACATGATCATTTTTCGGCATGAAAAAAACGTTGTTTTTAAAAAATGTCATTCAAAATGATCGTGTGTGGGCTTCACATCATTTTTCGGGTTCTGAAAAAAGATTTTTTTTTTTTTTTCGAACTTGCTGCATTTTTTTTATGTCGTTTTAAACAATGTCGTTTTTCAGGTTGTAAAAAATGGTCGTATGTGGGCTAAAACGACGTTAAAAACCCGCGCATGCTCAGAAGCAAGTTATGAGACGGGAGCGCTCGTTCTGGTAAAACTACCGTTCGTAATGGTGTAAGCACATTCATCACACTGTAACAGACAGAAAAGCGCGAATCGTCTTTTACTAACATGAAATCAGCTAAAGCAGCCCAAAGGGTGGCGTCATCCGAATGGAACTTCCCCTTTATAGGGCCGTTGTACGTGTTGTACGTCACCGCGCTTTGCTAGAGAATTTTTTTAAAACGATGGTGTGTGCGCAAAGTCGTTTTAATGATGAAGTTGGAAAAACGTTTTTTTTTTCTACATGCCGAAAAACGTTGTTTTTTTCATGCCCAAAGATGATCATGTGTACGCGGCATGAGTTCCAATGAAGGGAACTCCTAGGTGTCAGCATACCAAGACATTTTGGACAATTTCATGCTCCCACCTTTGTAGAAACAGTTTGGGGACGGCCCCTTCCTGTTCTAACACTGCGCACCAGTGCACAAAGCAAGGTCCATAAAGACATGGATGAGCGAGTTTGGGGTGGAGGAACTTGATTGGCCTGCACAGAGTCCTGACCTCAACCCGATAGAACACCTTTGAGATAATTTAGAGCAGAGACTGCGAGTCAGGCCTTCTCATCCAACATCAGTGCTTGACTTTACAAATGTGCTTCTGGAAGAATGATCAAACATTCCCATAGACACACTCCTAAACCTTGTGGACGGCCTTCCCAGAAGAGTTGAAGCTGTTATAGCTGCATAGGATGGGCCAACTCAATATTGAACCCTACGGACTAAGACTGGGATGACATTAAAGTTCATGTGCATGTGAAGGCAGGCGTCCCAATACTTTTGGCAATAGAGTGTAGATATGCATGAAAAATACTGTCCAGCAATGCAGATTTTGGTATTGTAATTTTATTGATCTATACGAAGCGGAAGTTTGCGTGTCTGTGTGTACAGGCCTTTTAAAAACAATGGTCTGCTGCATACATTCCTATAGAACAGGGGTCTCCAAACTTTCTAAACAAAGGGTCAGTTTACTGTCCTTCAGGGTTTAAGGGGGCCGGACTGTAACTAGTGGGAGTAGAAAATGCCCCAGCATCAGGTGCCCCATCACTGGTTTTAGTGGAAGCAATAGTGCTTCATTATTGGTATCCAATTATTGTGCCCCATCATAGGTGTCTGTGGGAGGAATTGTGCCCCATCATTGGTGTCTGTGGGAGGAATTGTGTGGCCCATCATTGGTGTCAGTGGGAGGAATTGTGGCTCATCATTGGTGTCAGTGGGAGGAATAGTGGCCCATCATTGGTGTCTGTGGGAGGAATAGTGGCCCATCATTGGTGTCTGTGGGAGGAATAGTGCCTCGCCATTGGTGTTTGTGGGAGGAATAGTGGCCCATTATTGGTGCCGGTGGGAGGAATAGTGTCCCATCATTGGTGTCAGTGGGAGGAATAGTGCCCTATCATTGGTGTCTGTGGGAGGAATAGTGGCCCATCCTTGGTGTCAGTGGGAGGAATTGTGGCCCATCCTTGGTGTCAGTGGGAGGAATAGTGCCCCATCATTGGTGTCAGTTGGAGGAATAGTGCCCCATCATTGGTGTCTGTGGGAGGAATGGTGCCCCATTACTTGTGTCAGTTGTGGATGGAATATTGCCCCAAGTGTTGGATAGAGGCAAGCAAAGGGCCACATCTGGCCCCAGGGCCGCAGTTTGGAGACCACTGCTATAGAATATATAACTGCTGTATAGATATGAGCTAATAACAACCACCTTTGTTATTATAAACTACTTCCCATGCCGACGGCCAGTCAGAATAGAGTTAGGAATAGATGAGAAGAATACGACATTTACCACATTTTACATCAGAAAAAACAAATCAGGCCTCGGATCCAGCTGGCATGACTGTACAAGAAGCCCAGCTGCAGCTCCGCCATTGAATAAAACGTCGCCATTCGCCTTTTAACAAAATGTCCCATAAATGAAACTGGCAACTTTTTTTTTTTTTTTCTCCCCCACTTTTAAGACCCAAGGTAGCCAGGCCTAAGCAGCTTTCACAGCCTTTCAGTGCCGTGGTCAGTGAGGCAGCAGTAACAGTGAAAAAATGACCCGTCTACACCCAAACAATAACAGAATCCCCCTTTTAATGTTGACAACGCCCACGCCTTTCTCTGCTCCGCAAGACTCCCCACGTAGATGCAACTGTCTGACCAGCCTTCCTCTGAACAACTTAATTAAGCAAAAGAAAAAGTGTCACTTTCTGCCAACGCCGAGCTGTGGGGGGAACGGAGAGAGGCAGGCCCGTGCATTAACCCGCATTCCTCAGCTGGTTAAGGGAAGAAAGCCGGGCCTTTCTAGCAGTGCCAGGAATAAGCTCACATGCTATTGTTGTCATTTAAATGAGCCGGACCTGCTGCTTCATGAACCATATCAAACATAGTTAATTAAAACTGTGCTAATGGTCACAATGCTGTAGACTGGATGGGGATAGGCTGGCTTGTACAGTTGGGCCTTGCTAAGCAAAAAACTGGTATCTCACACGGTAAAAAAAACAAAAAAACAATAATAATATTTTTCTCTTATGAGCAGATTGAGAATCCTTTCCCAGAAAACCATATCCATGGTAAATGTGTCCTAGCATCTATGGTGACCCAGCGTGTTTCGTGAGTTAAAGGGTTTGTAACGGATTTTTTTATTTTTTTGTATCTTAATAGCTTTCTTTACCTTAATGCAGTGCTGTTTTCATGTCCTCATTGTTCGTTTTTTTGCTCTCAAGTTGCTGTAATTCCTCTCTGATCTCCACACTTCCTGGTTGTCTTTTTCCTTATAACCACAGTACTGGGAGCTTTCTCTCTGTGGTCACTAATCAAGGAGGTGTGATTATAGACAAATAGAAAAAAATGGAAATACTGCGCTGTCAAGATACTTCCAAACAAATAGTAATGCTGCAACTTAAAATGTGAGATACACACAAAATGAACATAAATAAGAAACAAGCTGCACAAATATCATGAGTGTCGACCACTGAGTGGACAATCAATGATAAAAAAGACCTCCAAAGAGAATGTAGAACCCAATTTGTGTGCAAAAATTAAATGAAAAATTAGTCCTCAAACAGGACGAAGTTGCCAGCTTCAGGACGAAGTCTCAGGCCCCGTACACACGGCAGAGAACCTCGACGGGCGGAACACATCGTTCCGCCCGTCGAGGTTCTCTGCCGGCCGGCAGATTCGGCGACCAGCCCGTCGGTAAAGGCGACCAGCCATTCATCCCGACGGGCCGTCGAGCAAATAGAGAACCTGCTCTCTATTTGCTCGACGGGTTTCCCGACGTACACACGGCCGAGGTTCTTGGCAGAATGCGGCTCCCAGCGAGGTTCTCGCTGGTTTCTGCCGAGAACCTCGGCCATGTGTACGGGGCTTAAAGCCCCATACACACTATCAGTTTTCCTGACGGTTTTCTCTTCAGGTTTACCAAAACCATCTAATATGAGGTCAAACCTCAAGAGTTTCAATGTGTATGCAATCAGGCAGGCCCTTGTACTGCATGGTTTTGGTAAACCTGATGAGAAAACCGTCAGGAAAACTGATAGTGTGTATGGGGCTTAAGGCTGCGTACACACGATGAGACATGTCCGCTCAAACATTTCCGACGGACCGTTTCCAGCGGACAAGTCTCATCGGATTTTGGTCCGATGGCGTGTACACACCATCGGACGAAAATCCCCTCAGGCTGAGGACGCGGTGAAGTGGCAGTGATGTTGACGCCGCCACGTCACCACTCCAGGAAGTAAAATACTTCCACGAATGCGTCAAATCCATTCGACGCATGCGCAGAGATTTCTGTCTAACCAGTGGACATATCCGACGGACATGTCTCCGGCGGACAAATTTCAAAGCATGCTTTGAAATTTGTCCACTGGGAAAACATGTCCGCTAGCCCGTACACACAATCGGATATGTCCGCTGAAAGGGCCGTTGGACCAGTTTCAGCAGATATATTCGATCGTGTGTGAGCGGCCTTAGAAGACGAAACGGCGTAGGGTAAAGCGGCGTGCTGACGCCACTGCGTTACACTGAGTCCCGGAGTGAACGGGCTGTGTTAGCCGGCCGGCTACAGAACTTTTTACATGCGATTTTATATCTACTCAAATGTGAGTGTGTTTTTAATTTTCATATTTTATTAAATTTAATATTGGATTACGCTATGTGCGCCCTTTTTTCCTTTCCTCTTGTTTGGGTGTGATCAACATCTTCCTGAGCGGTAGAGGATTCGAGAGATTTGGGGTCCTTGCCAGACAAACCTTTAGGCTGGATTCATAGCCACAGGCTCACAGAAGATCTCTAATTGGGATCTTCCCATCTGGTAAGAAGCTTTTAATCACTGTGGTGGAGTATCCTCTTTACTATCTGGTCACCTTTTCGGGGTGTTTTTGACGCCATTTGTTTCCTCTAGAGGAGCAGCACATATTGTGAGAGACAATCACTCTTCGAATCACTTTTCATTCATTTAAATATTTTTGTCACAGAGACTCAATTTTATGTTTGAGGACTAATTTTTCATAACATTTTTGCACACAAATTGGGTTCTACATTCTCTTTGGAGATCTTCTTTATCATTGATTGTCCACTCAGTGGTCGACACTCATGATATTTGCGCAGCTTGTTTTTTCTTATTAAGGAGGTGTGATTACTGTGTGTCTAAAACCCCTCAGCACCAATCAGGTTTGTTTTACAAACCATAATATTACAAGAACAAGCTGCGCAATATGAGAAGCTCTAAAATGATAAAGAGCAATACC
This sequence comes from Rana kukunoris, assembly GCA_029574335.1. NCBI lineage: Eukaryota > Metazoa > Chordata > Amphibia > Anura > Ranidae > Rana > Rana kukunoris. The sequence continues at coordinate 580,432,638 of CM056050.1, read as the reverse complement.
AAACAGTGAAAACATATATATATATATAGTCCATCAAGCAGTTAATACAAGTGGAAAAACATCTGATGGTATAAATCGGCAGTGAAATTCCGTATGTTCAAGCAGATGGTGACATCACAAACAGGAACCTCAGAAAAGTGATGCAGATAGAAAAAAACACCTTCACCGATGGAAAATACTGTCCCTTACCAGAGGGGAAGATCCCAACTAGAGACCTTCTGATCGCAGATGGCTTTCTCCCCAGCCAGGGGGTTCAATAGCACGATATCCAATGGTCAACAGCTCCTCCCGTAATGAGCAAGTGATCAGTGTTGATTGATGACAAATTATAAGAAAAAAAAGGTATATAGTGTAAAACCATTTACCATTTATTAAAATTAAATTAAAATTGCACTTACAAAAATGTAGGTAAAATATGCATGTAAATGTAGCCGGCCGGCTAGCACAACTCGAATATCTCCTGGACACGATTTGCGGTTATAGACGTCAGCACGCCGTCTCCGGCCGGCTACATTTACATGCATATTTTACCTACATTTTTGTAAGTGCAATTTTAATTTAATTTTAATAAATGGTAAATGGTTTTACACTATATACCTTTTTTTTCTTATAATTTGTCATCAATCAACACTGATCACTTGCTCATTACGGGAGGAGCTGTTGACCATTGGATATCGTGCTATTGAACCCCCTGGCTGGGGAGAAAGCCATCTGCGATCAGAAGGTCTCTAGTTGGGATCTTCCCCTCTGGTAAGGGACAGTATTTTCCATCGGTGAAGGTGTTTTTTTCTATCTGCATCACTTTTCTGAGGTTCCTGTTTGTGATGTCACCATCTGCTTGAACATACGGAATTTCACTGCCGATTTATACCATCAGATGTTTTTCCACTTGTATTAACTGCTTGATGGACTATATATATATATATGTTTTCACTGTTTGGTATTGCTCTTTATCATTTTAGAGCTTCTCATATTGCGCAGCTTGTTCTTGTAATATTACTGTTTTTGCTGTGAGTATCTCACCATTTAAAGCCGCTTGCAATTTATTTCTTTTTTGTATCTTGCCTAGACAGCGCAGTATCACCCCTTTTTTACTAATATTGTTTTACAAACCACCACTGCCCTGTATTGGCTCTGTGGCTCTGTACATCACAGAAGCAGGAAACAGCATGCAAAAACGAAACTAGAACCTACAGTACATTATATGATTGATTTTTATTAGGACTGTGCAAATTAACTTTTAATTGATCGATTAATCTTTAATTTTTTTGATCGATCAAAATCTTTTTGATCGATTAAAATTCTTTTGATTGGTACTCACCTCTCCGCCGGCTTCTGGGCCTTCAGGGAGTTCCGTCGGAGATCCAGTGACGTCACGTACACCGGCGGGAGCTTGCCGTGTCCATCTGAATGGCTCCTTTGCTGTGCCTTCATATCTGCATGCCGGCGGGACCTTACAATCTGCCACACGCAAGGGCTTTACACTTCCCTCTATCACTTCCCTCTATCAACCTGGGATTCTACAGCCATCCACTCGGAGTTGTGATAGTTCCCTTCATGGGACATCTACATGCCGACAGACTGATGTTAACCCCTCCTCATCTGGATTCAGCAGTGGTATCGTTGTACACATTTTTATACCAGTATCATACTTAGCTACATGTCGCACTATTTTTACAGTTTATGTAGCTACATCAATTTTATCTCCAGTGGAATATTTATTTTGTTACCTACTTGAAGACTATAAAAGTTTTAATGCTATTCCCATCGAGCGCTGCCTGTGTGTGTTTTTTTTATCCTGCTATCCATTTTTCCAGTTGTTGGTAGCTGCACTGGGAATCTGTATGTGCGTTGTAATTAATCGAAATTAGTCGATTAATCGATTAAAAAAAAAAAAAAAGATTAATCGAACACAACAATTTTGATCAGTAACAGCCCTAATTTTTATCTATTTTTAATCGTTTTTAAAAGGAATCAGTTAACTATTATGTCTCTATACTCTGTAAACAGTCATTTCCGCAAAAATTTCCTTTACAACTCTTTTAAGTCTCACTCTTCAGGGGTTGATGCATAGACACAGTCTATAAAATAAAATGGTTAAAAAATATAACATAGTAATGAACATGGAAATGTAACAGCTAGATTGAAATATGGGAATCAAAGTAATAGATCCAGAAAACCAGAAGAGTTTGTCAAAATTATTTTTTTTTGGAAAATTGCATTGAAGTCAATAGGGAAGGGTAACTGATGGTAGTTTTGGGTGGTTTTAAAGAGTGCAATGGTTTTATATTGGCTCCTGGGGGTTAACCACTTAAAGGAGTTGTAAAGGAAATGTTATTTTTGCCTAAAATGAATGTCTGCAAGGTAGACAGACAGAATAGTGTAATGATTCTGTTAACAAACGAGTAAATACCTATTAAATTCCTTCATCTTTATCACCTCCGGCGTTCTAGTTTCTGTTCTCTCATTCACTTCCTGGTTTGCATCACTTGTTCATGTAAGAACTAAGTTTCCCAGTATGAATTGCGGCACACCCAGTAATTCACACCTCCTTGAAGTCTAAGGCCCCGTACACACGAGGAGACATCTCCGATAAAAAAAGGTCCGTGGACCGTTTTCATCGGACATGTCTCCTGCAGGATTTTGGTCCGGCAGTGTGTACACACCATCGGACGAAAATCCCCTCGGACAGAGAACGCGATGACGTGACGGTGACGTTGACGCCGCCAAACCAGGAAATAAAATGCTTCCACGCATGCGTCGAATCCATTCGACGCATGCGGGGTATTTCTGTCCGCTGGTTAGTCGTACTAACCAGCGGACATGTCCGACGGACAGGTTTCCAGCGGACAAGTTTTAAAGCATGCTTTAAAACTTTTGTCCGCTGGAAACCTGTCCGCTAGGCCGTACACACGATCGAATCTGTCCGCTGAAACTGGTCTGCGGACCAGTTTCAGCGGACATGTTCGATCGTGTGTACGCGGCTCTACATGTAGAGAACGTCCTGCCACACAGATGTAGTTCCCAGGAGGGGGTGAGCACGTCACTGATCACCGCAGTAAAGTCTCCCTTCACGGTGGTCAGTAAAATCAGACAAGCAGGAAGTGAACAGAACAGAGAAGAAATAGAGCAACTTCTGAGCAAAAATGAACAATGAGGAAGTGAAAAGAGGAATGTCTATAGGTAAAGGATGATTATTATGAAAAAAAAAAAATCCTTTACAACCCCTTTAAGCCCCAAGCCTTTTTCTGAGATTTGGTGTTTACAAGTTAAAAACATTTTTTTCAAGGTACGACGCATGCGCAGTTCATTTTAAGTACTTGTCTGAAGCTCAGCCCATCATTTGCATGGGGTCAGGCTTCATTTAAATGTATCATGCCCACTTCCAGCCCACTTCCACCTACTTTGACTTACGCTGACTTACGCCTACGACTATACGCTACGCCGGCGCAACATTGGGAGCATTTGCTTTGTGAATTTCATGCTCCCCTCTCTGCGTTGTGCCGGCTTAGTGTAAAGAAGATACACTACAGCGGCATAAATATGCGCCGATGTATGTGAATCCGGCCCATAATGTACAGAACACCCCCCCCCCCCCCCCAAGAAATTTAATTTTCTGCTTGTGTGATTGGCTTACTTTTCCCAGAAGTCTGCACTATGACTTAAAGGGGTGTTCCAGCCAAATTTAGTGTTTATTAAAAGTCAGCAGCTACAAAAAGTGTAGCTGCTGGCTTTTAATAAACACACACTCACCTGCTCCACGATCCAGTGTGGGCACCCGACCGTGACAGCCTTTGGCTTCACGGCCGGGCACCCACTGCGCATGCGCGAGCGGCACTGCGCTTGCGCGAGCGGCGCCGGCCGGCCGCTGATTGGACAGGCGATCGCATGGGACCTGTCAGTGTCCCATGCGATCGCCTACAGGGAGGGGCTGCTGTAGGCAATTAAGCTTAATCGCCTAACCAGCCCCTCGGTGGAAGCAGGAAGTGGGACAGGAAGTCCCATTCCTCCTGAAGCCCCCACCCCCCCCCCAAAAAATTACATGCCAAATGTGGCATGTAAGGGGGAGGGGAGTGGGTTGAGCGGATGTTCCAATTTTGGGTGGAACTCCGCTTTAAGTCAGTTTTTTGGCATCCCCTGCAAAAATGTTTTTGGTGAGATACTCCTAAAGGAAAATCACATCAGACCCTGCAACTTTTCTCAGTAGAACCCTGAAGGTGCAGTAGCTGATTGGTAATTAAAACCGCTCACATGCAGATTCACTCAGAACATGGACACCGACAAACAAACAGCTATTTCTTTAGAAAAAACTTTGTTAATATTCCTGCAACTGTGGATGTGGAGTTGGGTATATGGGATTGTATGTTATTATTATTATTTAATTTTTATTAATTTTTATGGTTAAACTGGGTGGACTTGTGTCTTTTTTCAACCTGATGTAACTATGTAACTATGTAACTATGCAATGTACATAGATCACCCAGAGGGGAAGGGGAATTAGTCTTTAAAGCGGAGTTCCACCCAAAAGTGGAACTTCCACTCATCGGATACCTCCCCAACTGCAGTGCCACAATTGGCACCTTTTTTGGGGGGGAAACAGGATATCTGTCTTTGACAGGTATCCTTTTCAACTTCTGGGAGTCCGGGCCGCGGCCCGTGACATCAGCGCGGGGCTCCCTTCCCTGGCCGTCGGGCCAGTAGGACAGAGGACAGGGGCCTAGCGCATGTGCAGTAGGGTTCCTGGCGTGAAGCCGAAAGGCTACACTGCCGGGTTCCTCTTACCCGCAATGGTGGCGGCAGCACCCAGCGGTGCCGACATCTCTAGACTCCAGGACAGGTAAGTGTCCATTTATTAAAAGCCAGCAGCTGCAGTATGTGTAGCTGCTGGTTTTTAATTCCTTTTTTGGGGGGGGGGGGGGGACACCGCTTTAAATTGACTGTGGTGGTACCGTAGAAATCCTATTAGTTGTGTTTAAAGGGAGTTTTTCATATTGTTACATATTAGGGGATGTGGTACCCATTTAAATGATGTGTGATAGAGCCTCTCCAAGCCTACGGAACTCCTTACCCCAATCTGTCCGTCTTTCTCCTTCTCTATTAGCTTTTAGAGGATCCCTGAAAACCCTCCTCTACAGAGAAGCCTATCCTACCCACACCTAACAACTGAATTTTAATTTTGCCCATCTGATCACCCCCCACAGCTACTACCCTTTGTTCCACTTGACCCTCTCTTCTAGATTGTAAGCTCTAACGAGCAGGGCCCTCTGATCCCTCCTGTATTGAATTGTATTCTAACTGTACTGTCTTCCCTGATGTTGTAAAGCGCTGCGCAAACTGTTGGCGCTATATAAATCCTGTATAATAATAATAATTATAATATTTTATTCACATTTTTTCTTTTTTTTTGTCTATAATAAAAATTAAAAAAAAAAATTTCTTCCAGCACTGTTCCCCATAGAAATTCCATTTCACCACTATTTATTGGTCCTTCTGTGTTAGAAGATGTCAAGGTGGTAAGGATAGCAATTGGCTGTGATGGGGGGAGGTGGGTATTCAATTTTTATTTTTATTGCTCTCTATTTCCTCGTAGGAGGCCACGTACACACGATCGGTCCAACCCGATGAGAATGGTCCGACGGACCGTTTTCATCAGTTCACCGCTGAAGTGGCCTGATGGTCTGATGTGCGTACACACCATTAGTCCAAAATCTGATCAGGTCAGAACGCGGTGACGTAGAACACAACGACGTGCTGAAAAAACAAAGTTCAATGCTTCCAAGCATGCGTCGACTTGATTCTGAGCATGCGCGGATTTTTGGTCCTATGCTTTTGCGTACTAACCATCAGTTTGGTCCGATGGTCAGGCGTCCATTGGTCCGATTTTAAAGCAAGTTTTAAAACTTTGGTCCGACGGACGACGGTCCAATGGGCTGTACACACGCTCGGTTTGGACCGATGAAACTGGGCTTAAGGTTTCATCGGACCAAACCAATCGTGTGTACGCGGCCGGAGAGGTTCTGCTCACTTCCTGTACTGATGACAGCCCAATGATGAAACATCTCTCCAAGGGGGACAGAGCCACAGTGACCTCACCACACTTTATCCAAAATAAAATAAAATAAAAGTTTGGCCTGGAGATTTCCGTTAAACTGTTTGCAGATTCTTTTAATGGAGTAAAAGGGTCAAATGCACAAAAAACAAAAAAAAACAAACACCAGCTTTTCATCCTACAGGAGGATACAATGTGAGTTGAAACATTTTACAAAACATTTTCTGGGTCGAAAAGCATTTTATTTTGTAATAAAGCCCCTGTTTTCCTCTAATTAAAGCCGCAAAGCGATAGCAATGAAACGCATGGGTGCACACAATCCACACTGTAACTCACTTAAATGCCAAGGAATAAGGGGCTGTGTATACTTCTGCCATTGACAAAAAGTGGGAGGCAGAGTAGCAAGGCCAGGCTTGACAGATTGCTCTTGTTCCATCGAATTTATGACCTACTACTTCCTCTGGAAGACTTCCCACGTTGAATTGTTGGACATCACTGACCCTAATACCCTACACAAGGAGGGTGGGAGCTTACACCCAGATGTCCCGTATCTGTGGAAGGTGCAAGACTCTAGAAAGAAGTCCTGCAAGTCATCTATTGGAGGCTGCCGCTTAGCAGAGGTCAGGGGGAGGCCTAGGCCAGCGTGTGGGGCTCAGTGTTTCGGTTCAGTTTGTTTTTTGATTAGTGCAGTTCATGACCAGGCCAACCCACCTGAATAACAATGAGGCTAATTCCCAGAATGGCTGCAGAGTATGGGGTGCGCCAAGAGCAGCAACATATGGATCCAAGCCCTGGGAAACGTAGAACCATCTAGAACCCAGATGGCTCATCCTTGAGCATCTGCAGGCAAACGGGAGCTGTTTTTATAACAGAATTTATGTATGACAAGTGGAGGATGCACCACAATACTGTGGATATATTAGTATAGATGGCTATATCATCTATAACATTCAATTTTGCCCATAAGGCAACATTACTTGTTAACCTTTCAGACAGAAGTTCTATTCTAGTAACACATTTCAAGACTGCAGTGTTACATTTCTTTAACAAAAGACTTTGTAAGTGCCATTAATTCTTGGTAATATGGTAGCTAAGATCTTCTGTGTTCCTTAACCACTTGCATACTGGGCACTTACACCCCCCTCCTGCCCAGGTAAAATTTCAGCTTCCGGCACTGCATCGCTTTAACTCACAATTGCGCTCCCAAACAAAATTGACGTCCTTTTTTCCCCACAAGTAGAGCTTTCTTTTGGTGGTAATTGATCACCTGTGCGATTTTCATTTTTTGCGCTATAAACAAAAAAGAGCGACAATTTTGAAGAAAAATACAATATTTTTTACTTGTTGCTATAATAAATATCCCAATTAACCACTTAAGGACCCTGCACTGTATATATACGTCCTCTTTTTAAAGATGGATATCTCGGTAACGGCAGCAGCTGCTGCCACAACCGAGATATCCATCTCTTCAGTGCAGGGTCCTGTGTACAATAACGGCGGTCTCCGCGGCGGATTCGCCGCGAGATCGCCGTTATCGGTGACCGGAGAGGTGCCCCCCCCCTCCCGCCGCTTTCCCGTGCTCTCCGCCGCTTACCGTTGCCGTCGGTAGCGGTGGAGGCGATCGGGTCTGTGTGGCTCCTCTGCTGGGATACGAGTGAGGGAAAAATCGCCCCCACCCGTTCCCCATAGCAGCGCTGGGCGGAAGTGACGTCAAAACGTCATTTCCGCCCACTGTCTTAAAGAGACATTTTCTTTTTAAGGCTATTTAAAAAATGTCATTTTCCTTTTTTCTTTTTTTTTTTTTTCTTTTTAAGCCTAAATATGAGATCTGAGGTCTTTTTGACCCCAGATCTCATATTTAAGAGGACCTGTCATGCTTTTTTCTATTACAAGGGATGTTTACATTTCTTGTAATAGGAATAAAAGTGATCAATTATTATATATTTTTTTTTTTTAGTGTAAAAAATGTTAAATTAAATACAAATAAATAGGAAAACAAAAAAAATTTTTTTTAAAGCGCCCCGTCCCGACGAGCTCGCGCGCTGAAGCAAACGCATACGCGAGTAGCGCCCGCATATGAAAACGGTGTTCAAACCACACAAGTGAGGTATCGCCGCGATCGTTAGAGCGAGAGCAATAATTCTAGCCCTAGACCTCCTCTGTATCTAAAAAAATGCAACCTATAGAATTTTTTAAACGTCGCCTATGGAGATTTTTAAGGGTAAAAGTTTGACGCCATGCTACGAGCGGGCGCAATTTCTAAACGTGACATGTTGGGTGTCATTTTACTCGGCGTAACATTATCTTTCACAATATATAAAAAAATTGGACCAAATTTATTGTCTTATTTTTTGTCTTCAAAAAAGTGTATTTTTTCCAAAAAAAGTGCGCTTGTAAGACCGCTGCGCAAATACGGTGTGACAAAAAGTATTGCAATGACCACTATTTTATTCTCTAGGGTGTTAGAAAAAAAATATATATAATGTTTGGGGGTTTTACGTGATTTTCTAGCAGAAAAAACTGTTTCAGTCTTGCAAACACCAAAACTGAAAAACACCCAAGGTCCTTAAGTGGTTAAAAAAAAAAAAAAAATTCTCAGCTTCGGGCGATACGTATTCTTCTACATATTTTTGGTAAAAAAATAAATAAAAAAAATCGCAATAAGCGATTGGTTTGCGCAAAAGTTATAGCGCTTACAAAATAGGGGAGAGAATTATTATTTTTTATTATTTATTTTTTACTAGAAATAGCGGCAAAATAGCTGTCATTACTGTGTGTCTAAAACTCCTCAGATTCATTTTAAAAACAAAACACTGCCCTGTATTTGTTTGTTTTTGTTCTGTGTGTCTATTTCTACTTCACAGAAACATGAAACCAGTTTAAAAGTGAAACTAAACTGCAGGTACATTATATGATTGATTTTTATCTATTTTTAAATATTTTTAAATATTTTTAAAAGGAACCAGTTAACTTTTATGTCTCTATACCCTGTAAACAGTCATTTCAGCAAAAAAATGTTTTTCCTTTAGTGACCGTTTAAAGTGAACCTGTGGCCAGGCCAATGGACATTTGAGCATGTGCAGTTCTTAACAAGCAGCACCCCCCACCCAGCAGTGACGCAGCAGCTTAAGTGACCCTGCACCCCTTCCTAGCAGTGACTCAGAGGTACAGCTCACTCTGCACCCCAATATTATTGTTATTATTATTCAGCAGCTTAGCTCCCTCATTCCCAGTAGTGACCCAGCAGCTCAGCTCACCTTGCTCCACCCTCCTAGCAGTAATTCAGATGGCTCAGCTCCCCATCCCAGGAGTAGTTTAGAAGCTTTGCTGTCCATGCTCCCCCACCCAGCAGCCACGCAGCAGCACAGCTTCCCCTCCCAGCAGTAATTCAGCAGTTTAGCTGCCCCTGCTCCACCTACAGTGACTCATCAGCTCAATTCACCCCGCTCCCCCTCCCAGCAGTAATTCAGAAGTTTAGTTGCTCCTGATTCCCCTCCCAGTGACTCTGCAGCTCAGCATACTCTGCACTCCTTCCCAATAGTAATTCAGCAGCTTGTCTTCCTCTCCCAGTAGTGACCCAGCAGCTCAGCTCACCCTGCTCCTCCCTCCCAGCAGTAATTAATCTGGCTTAGCTTCCCCTGCCCCCCCTCCCAAGAGTAATTTAGAAGCTTTCTGCCCATGCTTCCCCACCCAATAGTGACTCAGCAGCACAGCAGTAATTCAGCAGTTTAGCTGCCCCTGCTCCCCCTTCTAGTGACTCAGCAGCTCAGCTCACCCGTTCCCTCCTAGCAGTCATTCAGAATTGTTGTTGCCCTGCTCCCCCTCCCAGTGACTCAGCAGTCCAGCTCACCCTGTTCCTCTTCAACCCAGCAGTAATTCAGCAGCTTAGCTCCCCATGCTCCCCCTCCCAGTGAGATTCGGGGGCTTGGCTCCCCCTCCTAGCATCTATTTGTCAGTTTAGCTCACTGCGATCTTTCTCACTGCAGTAATTCAGCAGCATAGCTCCTCCTGCTGCTCCATACAGCACAGACTTATGCACTGTACACACGATTGTTTCGTCTGATGAAAAAGAACCGATGGATTTTTTCATCAGATATCCGATGAAGCTGACTTTCATCAGTCTTACCTACACACCATCGGTTAAAAATCTGATCGTGTCCAACGCAGTGATGTAAAACACAACGACGTGCTGTGAAAAATAAAGTTCAATGCTTCCGAGCATGCGTCGCCTTGATTCTGAGCATGCGTGGATTTTTGACCGATGGATTTTCCAACAGACAATCGGTTTTTTAACCATACGAAAATTTTAAAACAGGTTCTATTTTTTTTCACAGATAGGAAAAAAACTGATGGGGCCCACACACGATCGGTTGGTCTGATGAAAACGGTCCGTTTTCATCAGATGAACCGATCGCGTGTACAGGGCATAAGAGGGTCAGCTCACCCTGCTCTCCCTCTCAAGAGTGATTCAGTGACTCAGCTTCCCCTGCTCCCCCTCCCAGCAATGATTCAGCAGCTCAGCTTACGCTGCTCCCTTTGGCAACATGTGGCTAATAGGGATGAGCCGATCACCTCCCAGTTCGGTTCGCACCAGAACTTGCGTGCAGGCAAAAAATGTGTCTGAACACCATTAAAGTCAATGGGACACAAACATGAAAAATAAAAGTGCTCATTTTAAAGGCTTATATGCATGTTATTGCCATAAAAGACTTGTATCATTGCAAAAAAAAAACATTTTAAAAACTGCATTTTTTTCAGGAAAAGTGATTTTAATAATGCTTAAAGTGAAACAATAAAAATGAAATGGTCCTTTAAATATCGTGCCTGGGGGTGTCCTTAGTCTGCCTGTAAAGTAGCGCATCTTCCCCGTGTTTATAACAGTACCACAGCAAAATGACATTTCTGAAGTAAAACATTTAATTTAATGAATTGTCGGATACCAGCAATATAGATGAAAATCATTGAAATAATGCCATGGGTTCCCTCCCCAGTCCATTACCAGGCCCTTCAGGTCTGGTATGGATTTTAAGGGGAACCCCGAGACAAAATAAAAAAAAAATTGGCGTGAGGGTTCCCCCCCAAAATCCATACCAGACCCTTATCCAAGTAAGCAACCTGGCAGGCCGCAGGAACCGTGCCAGGTCACATGCCCTCAACATGGGGAGGGTGTTTTGGGGTCCCCACCACCCTTGCCCAATGGTTGTGGGGGTCTGCAGGCGGGGAGCTTATCGGAATCTGAAAGGGGACCCCCAGATCCTGCCCCTCCCATGTAAATGGGTATCGGATACATTGTACCCCTACCCATTCACCAAAAAAAGTGTCAAAAAGTTCTTTATTAAAAAATACAAATAAAAATGTCCAGCGATGTCCATTCATCTTCGAACACAGCGTCCGACGACCCGAGAAAAAAAAGAACACAGAAAAACTCTGCCTCAATGGGAGGCTCCCGCCGAATGCAGCCTTAGTGCGCTGACAGCTTTTATATAGCTGAGGGCGGGGCCACCCGGTGACTTAAAGGGGTTGTAAAGGTTTTTTTTTCTTTTCTAAATAGGTTCCTTTAAGCTAGTGCATTGTTGGTTCACTTACCTTTTCCTTCCATTTCCCTTCTAAATGTTTTTTTTTCTTTGTCTGAATTTCTCACTTCCTGTTTCTCCTCAGTAAACTTAACACCATCATCTGAGTGGTGTTTAGTCAGCCAGAACAGCTTACTGAGAAAAAACAGGAAGTGAGAAATTCAGGCAAAGAAAACAAGGAAAAAAAATAATTTAGAAGGGTAATCAAAGGAAAAGGTAAGTGAACTCACATTGCACTAGCTTAAAGGATCCTATTTAGAAAATAAAAAACAAACCTTTACAACCCCTTTAAGTGGATGACCCCGTCCCTTGAGATGTAATGTGATGTCACATAACGTAAGAGGGGCGCGGCCACCCATTTACATCAAAGGGTGGCCCTGCTCTCAGTTATATAACAGCTGTCATTGCAAAAAGTCTGCAGTCGCGGGACGCCTCCCATGGAGGCAGAGTTTTTCAGTTTTTCTCTGTCTGAAACTTTTTTTGGTGATTGAGTAGGGGTACAATGTACCCGATACCCTTTCACATGGAGGGCTGGGATCTGGGGGTCCCCTTGTTAAAGGGGGCTTCCAGATTCTGATAAGCCCCCCACCAGCAGACACCCACGACCACCGGGCAAGGGTTGTGGGGAAGAGGCCCTTGTTCACCTCAACATGGGGACAAGGTATATTGGGGGGACCCCATGTTGAGGGCATGTGGCCTGGCACGGTTCAGGAAAGAGGGGAAGCGCTCTCTCACCCCCCTTTGCTCAGATAAGAGTCTGGTATGGATTTTGGGGGGACCAAAGTTGCCTGCGAGACCATCTCCGCCGGGACGATCTCCATCAGTTGTACCACAGCCAAGGGAAGACCTTCATCACCAATTGATTGGGAGACAATACGGAGGACCCTTCGGCCCGATCAAACCGCTGACCCATCCAAGGTGTTGCATTGCCTCCCCGCTGGAGTGGAGGATTTTTCCGACCCGGAGTTCTGGTCGGGCGGATCGCAGATGGACAGTGGGGATTTGCCTGATTGCCTTTTTGAGCCGCGTTTCCCCGAGTAGCAAGGGTATCTTAATCTGCCGATCCCATTATTAATCCATGTAATTGAAATCAGTGTATTTAGAAATAGACTACTGTTATTACCTGTGGGTTTGGTGCGCTTTCAGAAATTTTACCACACTGGCAGGATATAATAGAAGTCTATGGCACAGTGCAGCTAACCTGCAGGAAAGCCACAGGTGCATGTGGTGCATCAGTGGGAAAGCAGCCTTAGGACCTAATCGGACCCTCCTTTCACATTCACCTCTATGTCCATTTACCCCCACTTACCTCCAATCCAATCCACAAAGAAAAAAACAGAAAGGGATCAGTCCCCTTCCATGTGGGTGGACTGAATTGGAGGCCCATAGAGTAGCATGGGTCGTGTCTGTAACGGTTCAGCATATGCAGCGTGAACACAGACCTGTAATCCACCCATTCCACTCGTTTTGGCCCGCAACCGGTAACCAAGTCGCTTCAGTGGCCCTCGCTCTTCAAAAGGATGGGCACCCCTGGTCTAGCAGAACCATAACCTGAAATACAGAATTAAGCATATCAACAAGCCCCTTCCAATATGAGTGCGATTTTGGGCATCTCCACAAAAGGTGGATTAAATCTCCCTGGTCCTGTTTACATCTAGTACACGTGGGCTCCTGCAAAATCCCAACTTCATGTAATGTGTGTGGCATATACAGTAATATACACGCAGTAAGGTAGATAATTGGGTCCACCCTTGGGTTACATTTATAGATCAAGTCAACACAGATTTGAAGGCATCTTCCCTTTGGTCTTACTTGGCCTGTCCTACATCCCTTTCCCACTTCTCTGTCACTCATAAAGGGTGGTTCTTATGAAAATATTGTGGCAGCATGGCATAACATTGGGATATAAAAACCTTGATAATGAAAAAAAAACTCCTGCAAGGTTATACGCGGATAGATAGATAATTGGGTCCACCTTTGGGTTACATTTATAGAGCAAGTCAACACAGATTGGAAGGCATCTTCCCATTGGTCTTCCTTGGACTATTCTACATCCCTTTCCCACTTCTCTGTCACTCATAAAGGGTGGTTCTTATGAAAATATTGTGGCACCATGGCATAACATTGGGATATAAAAACCTTGATAATGAAAAAAAACTCCTGCAAGGTTATACGCGTATACATAGCTCTGTCAAAAAAGTTAATGACCTGAGTAATGTAATGGACATGTTTGGTCTTGTTACTTCTGCGAAACTTTAGACCACCCTAAATAGCATTGCTTCAAGTAAAATGGGTATCTTCTGGGCTATTGGCATCCTTCAAAGCTAAAGCTTTAATCTGCAGTTGGTGTTATTTGGTGACCTTTTCACATTGACACTCCAGGTCTTTGTGTATTGAAATTGGTCTCACCATTCTTGAAGTGATGGGATTCCAAGAGTGACATAGGAGCTGTCCTCCTTCAACTGGATGGAATCATTTCCACTTGAAACTGCATACGGAGATGAAAGTAAAGCCATCAGATTAAAGACAACCAGATTGGGCTCCACCTACCAATCTCGTTTCAACACTCAACAGCCTCCTTGCCATGATTACATCGGTCTAAAGGGGGGTTTAACCACGTTTTGATCTGGTGCAATATTTTACTTTACTTTGCCCAAACATATGTCCACTTCAACATAATGGAAGCTTTCCATTCATCAACCGAAGGATACAAAATTCAAGTGGAAATAGAAAGTTCTACTGACATTGTTCCCTTTAGGGAAACCATTTTGGAAACAAAATGGATTGTCCATTAATTTGCATAAAGATTGGAACCTTGTGTCCTTTATGTTCTGCAGTGTCTAAATTACAACTCCTGAGGAAGCGTAGATGTGAAATCTATTGATTGGCTTGACTTTGTTTCCCATAATAATTGTATACGAATACAGACTATGGGTGAACAAATCTCCCACTGGTCAAACAATATCTGAATTATTTGTATTGTAAAAGTGGACATTGGAGTAAATTTAGAGCAATAGTTGAATTAATTTTTTTAAATCTTTATCTTCAATTAATTAAAAAAATGTTTTAACCTCAGTAAAATTACTTGTTGCCATAATATGAAGCATATTGCTCTTTACTTTTAAGACTAGTACACACCAGCCGAATGTCGGGTGACATTGGCCGGTTCAATAAAAACTGCCCAACATTCGGCCCTTGTGTATGGCAACCAGCCTGACAGAAGCCGGTCATTCAGGTGGCTTCTATCGGTCAAGTATGGAAAACCAGCAGCTGACTAGCTCCCGATCAGCACTCTCAGCCAATGGCTAAGTGCGCCGATTGGAGTGTTAGGGGGGGGCTGTCCCCCTGTCAGAATATAATAGCATCTTGAGCACAACCTGGAGACGGTGCTGGATCTTTAGACTCCTTAAACGGAATCATGTCTTTTACTGGGTGTCTCCCCTTGGATCAGACCCCTGTCCCCATTTACACAACTCAGGACCAGTGGGTTTGCCCCAAGAAAGACCCAGGAAGAATGTTAACTCTTTACCTTCCAGCCGCGGCAGTATAAACTTAAAGGAACAATAAAGGTTCGTTTTTTATTAGATCAATTGATTGCTGTAAGCTAGAGCATTTAAATATCACTTACCTCGTTTTTCCTTTTATCCTCCAAAATACAGTAATCCAGGTTTGAAAATGCCATTTCCTGTCTCTTCTCTTCTTGCTTTCCACCAGCACCTGAGCTGTTTTGCATGGTGGAAAGCAGAATGTCCTCACCCCCTCTCTATGACTACAGCCCTGCACGAAGATGCTCTCTTATCCCTCACAGGCATGCAGGCTAAGCCTAATGGGAACTGTAGTTCCCATTAGGCCTTGATGTAGCAAGAATGAATGCGCACCGCAAACCAGGAAGTCAGTGAGAATATAGATTCAGGAGTGACAGAGGTGAATAAAACAGCACGATTTCAACAGGTATCAAACTAGTTATAATGCAAAACATTACTTTTTACTTCATCAGCTACTGTCAGACTTTAATTTAAGAGGAAAATATTTTTGTCTTTACAACCCCTTTAAAGTGGATGTAAACCCTCCATACACCCAGTAAAGCGAACAGCCTCAGATGATAAACAGAGATGAACCAAATCTCCCTACATAAGTTTTACATCCATATCTGCTGTCTTCACATTTATATACTGTTTAGAAAGTTCAGATCGTGTTAGGAAATGTTCTCTTCCTGTTTAACACAGAGTGGGATGTCTGGGCATACAGCCAAGGTAGCTAACATTGCTGATTGAAGGGAAAGGCACACACCCCCTCTCCTCATAGGCAGAGACTCTCAGAGGTGCTTTGTAACAGGGCCAGCTGCCTGCTAATCTATTTATAGCAACCTCCCCTGACAGAAATTTCAGGCTGCTTTTATCTGATGTGTCAGAGAATTTGTCAGGAGTTGTTATCGGGCTGATAACAGAGGAACATTCAGGAGAGAGCTAAGGCTCTTTGAAGAGAGATAACAAAAAAATGCAGATATACGTGCCCAGCTCAAATTTCATGATTTGGGTTTACATCCACTTTAACCTGCTTACAAACAGTTCACATGTCCATTTGTTAAATACCATTTCACACTCAAAAATACTAGTAACTTGTATTTAAAGTGGTAGTAAACTCTTTACTACCACTTTTACCTACATGTAAGCCTATAATAAGGCTTACCTGTAGGTATAAAGAATATCTTCTAAACCTGTACGGTTTAGGAGATATTCCCCTTGCAATGCGCCACTGATTGCAGTGGCGCATGTGCAGCAGGGATCCTAGGCTAAAGGCCCGGCATCCGCCAGACCCTGCTGATTTGAAATCTCCCGCGCGTGCGCTGCTCCAGCCAATCACTGCGCTGGATCGGCGATACCCGGAAGACACGCCGAGCCAAGATGACATCTCGCTCGGCTTGGACCAGGTAAGTTCTACTTTCCTCGTTCAGAGGTAAGTATTTCATAATGAGCTAATATGCGGTGCATATTTGCTCATTATGTCTTTTGCCTTGCAGGTTTAAAAAAAAAAATGTATATGCGGACCTTGCTGGCTCCAGCCAATCACAGCGCTGGAGTGGCAATACCCAGAAAACACGCCGAGGCAAGATGACATCTCACTCGGCATGGACCAGGTAAGTTCTCCACACCTCGTTCCAAGGTAAGTATTTCATAATGAGCTAGTATGCGGTGCATACTAGCTCATTATGCCTTTTGCCTTTCAGGTGTAAAAAAATAAATATTTTGCAGGTATACAAACGATTTAAGGTTTATTACTCTGGTTTTAGTCCTTATCTCCCGTTGGACTTACAGCAGTAGATGTTCCAGAGGTACAGTTCTCATGAATAAATCAAGCTTGGTCTGTTTAAGCAGAAAGCAATTTTGAGATAAATACAGTGGAAAAAAAAAACTGCCTGACCAGAAAATTAATAGTCCAGCAAAAAACTTTCTCCTATTGTGGCCCTGACCAAGCCATGCCAGCTATATGTAAATTTCTTGCGGTGGTCTAAGAGCATGTGTACACTTTGATGTTACCATCTGAATTTAATTCTGCTTTTGTGAGTAAATCAGCCCATTACTTCTAATCTCACTTAATAGTAAGAAACTGTCTTTTGTTGCTTTCTATCGACAACATATTCTGTCCGGAGCATACACAGCTTGGCATTCACACGTAAACTATTAATCCCCAATGCCTGGTAATTGCTTCATCTTCAGGGTCTGTGTGTGCCATTCACAAGAGCGGTGATTGCTGTCATTCTCTCCCTATACATTAATGCTCTGCTCTAGCCGGCCTTCTTGGGCTCGGTCAACCCTATCAAGTTGTCCACATTTTCTGGCCATGTGGACGTATTGTAAGGCGTTCAATTAGATTGTCAGCTGACCTCCTAAACACCAAAAAAAAAATCTATTAGCCATGTGGGATTCAGTGATTAAGACGCCTGATTTAAACACTAAAAAAAAAAAAACCTGCCATGAGAAGCCAGGCTAAGTGAGATTGAAGATTTATTCTCAAGTGACAAGGACGAGGTCCTCTGCCTGGTGGCTCCTTATCTACAGCCTAATGAGGAACGCAATTTTATAGTGACTTGTTTCCTTCTGCCCATATTTGTTTCTTGATAGATTAAAGATGAAAATATAATTTGGAGCGCAGTTGCAGAAAGTTACTTGTTAACCACTAGCCGACCAGCCACCAGCAGGTCGGCTCGGTTGCGCGAAATCACGTAATATTACGTCATTTCGCATTTCAGCCAATAGGGGCATGCGCAGGGCCGATCCTAGGCAGGGTGCGCGGGGTGCTTCGCACCCAGGCGCCGTAGAGGCGCTCCCCTCCCTCCAAAGTGCTCCCCTCCCTCCTCCTTGTCTGTGTCCAGAGGCGGAGCGCATGTAGTGGGTGCTGCGGTTCCCCATCCCGCTTGTTCTCTCCGCTGCCAACTGACAAGAGCGCATACCTCCTGCTCCAGTCTCCCTCTGCGTCTGTCGGCTCCTCTACCATAGGCGGTGTGATGAGAGGCTTCTGGGTTGGCCGGGGCTGCTGCCAATCATCTCGTGCACTACCAGAAATGCTCTTCGAGTGCCTGCCACCCTCCAAGTAACCAAAGATGCCACGTATGCCCCCTGTAATGTGCTTCTGTTCCCAGCGTGCCCGAGCTACAGGGATCTATTGGACAAGTACTGATCTATGGGGACACCTGATGTGGGGGGCTCTGATGGGGGACACCTGCTGTGGGGGGCTCTGATGGGGGACATCTGCTGTGGGGGCTCTGATGGGGGACACCTGCTGGGAGGGGCTCTGATGGGGGAGACTAATGAAGACTTCTTAGGGAGCATCTCTGTATTTGAGTCGTAGCAATAGAAACATTTGTAAAGGGGAGGAGTTAGTAAGATGACCACGCCCATGTGGGGGTGCCAGAAATATTTCTGCACCCAGGCGTCTGTGACCCTAGGATCAGCCCTGGGCGCGCGCACCCGCCCCCCTGCTTGCCCCTGGTGCCGACACACGTGCCCGGCGGGCACGATTACTGCCGGGCACCCGCGATTGCTCGTTACAGAGCGAGAACCGGGAGCTGTGTGTGTAAACACACAGCTTCCGGTCCTGTCAGGGGGAGAAATGACTGATCGCATGTTCATACAATGTATGACCAGCGATCAGTCATTTCTCCTAGTCAGTCCCACCCCCCCTTTAGTTAGAACACACCTAGGGAACATAATGAACCCCTTCCTCGCCCCCTAATGTTAACCCCTTCCCTGCCAGTGACATTTTTACAGTAATCAATGCATTTTTATAGCACTGATCACTATAAAAATGCTAATGGTCCCACAAATGTGTCAAAAGAGTCCGAAGTGTCCGCCATAAGGTCGCAGTTAACCGATAAAAAACGCTGTACGCTGCCATTACTAGTAAAAAAATATATATTATTAAAAATGCCATAAAACTACTCCCTATTTTGTAGAAGCTATAACTTTTGTGCAAACCAATCAATAAATGCTTATTGCGTTTTTTTAATGAAAAAATATGTAGAAGAATACGTATCGGCCTAAACTGAGGAAAATGTATTTTTTTATATATTTTTGGGGAATATTTATTATAGTAAAAAGTAAAAAATATAAAAAAATGTTTTCAAAATTGTCGCTCTATTTGTGTTTATAGCGCAAAAAATAAAAACCGCAGAGGTGATCAAATACCACCAAAAGAAAGCTCTATTTGTGGTAAAAAAAAGGACGCCAATTTTGTTTGGGAGCCATGTCGCACGACCGTGCAATTGCCAGTTAAAGCGACGCAGTGCCAAATCACAAAAAGTGGCCCGGTCATTGACCAGCAAAATGGTCCGGGGCTGAAGTGGTTAAGGCCCATACACACAATCAGACTTTTTGACAACAAATGTCCGACGGACCTGTTGTAGCGGACAACCCGACCCAGTGTTGCCAACTTACTAGACTGAAATTTACTGACACAACACCCAAAAATTACTGGCACAGCCAAGTTTTTACTGGCATTCCCAAAAGTTAACAAAATTACAGTTTTAAGAGTAAATTCAAGTATTTAGGTTACAAACAAAAACAATATGCAATTAGCAATATGACTTAAGGTAGATAATAAGGCAAAAAACATATTTCTTATTTTATTTTTGATATAGTAAGTAAGTAGCTCAGGGACCGGCCTCAGGAGGGCAAGATTAAAATGGGCAGCACACACACACATACAAGTTGGGGACCCAGTAAGTCACTGGGGTCCCTCTTAACATCAGGATGGAACTCCGCGTAGTATGCGATTCCGGCCGGATGGGCCATGCCGGCGGGGTCCGTGGATGCGCGCACCCTGAAGGTGGATGCCGCACCCTGAGCCTGGACCCCGCGAACAGAGAGCCCACACCACCTACCGAATCATGGCGTCTGTCCCAAATATACCCCTCCCCAGCATGCCCTGCGAGGTCCAACTCCTCTAATTGGCTGCTGGGGAAAAGTGGCTTTGCCAGAACCCCTCTAGCGCTACCGGTCGTCAAGGGATGGGATCGCATCCCTGGAGCGCAGTCTGACCCACAGGATAGTTCTGGAAGACAGCAGCCTGAAATTTGACAAATTATGAATGGGAGCCAAATAACTCTCCCATTCACCCACTAACTTTAGTGTAGTGCCCGTACTGAAAGTGAAGAGGCGCTACACTTGGATATCTTTGTATATCCCTTTCCTGTTTTTTTTACAGTTCAACACCTTTTCCCGCAGATCCTTTTACGATTCTTTTACTTTCCCCATGACTCAGAATCGAGAAACGTCAGTGCAGCAGTGGATGAAAGATGCAAGGGTCGGTCAGGAGTCCAGAAACTCATAGACCTTTTATACACACACACTAATTTAAAGCAAACAGATCACAGGTGAGGATGGTTACCTTTTAATTACCAGGGTATGTAAACTTTTGATCAAGGTAATTTGGGTAGTTTCTGTTGTGATTATGATTTAAAAATAGTAAACACAGTTGCATGGGCGTCCGCTCCATAGGGCAAGGGGGGGCAATTGACCCCCCGCCCCCCCCCCCTGGAAAATCGAGAAGTTTTTGAAGAGTCTAAGCTGTCTAAGTGGTCTCGGCCTGGGTGGTGTCACACAGGCACAGTGAGCAGAATGAAGCTGCCCCCCCCGGTGTTTATGTGTACATAGGAGAGGGAACCTGCTGTGCCTGTGCGACGCTGATGGCTGATCTGAGGTACTGAATGGGATGGGGGAAGGGAAGGGGGTCCATCTGTGCTGAAGGGGGGGTTTGTGCTAAATGCAGGGTCCATCTGTGCTGAAAGGGGGTCTGTGCTTAAAGGGGGTCCATCTGTGCTGAAGGGGGGGGGCATCTGTGCTAAAGGGGGGGTCTGTGCTGAAGGGGGGTCTGTACTTTCTGTAAGCTATATTTATATGGGCATGGGAAGCTATTTCACACTGCCAGCTGCCCGCACTATCGGTAAAGCGCCACTAAAAAGCGGCAATTTACCATCGTTTTAGCTGCGCTATTCAGCCGCTAGCGAGGCACTTTTAACCCCGTTAGCATGTTAAGAAAGGGTTAAATGCGACTGTATCAGTGCTGCCGAAGCGCCCCTCTCTGAAAAAATTTCAGAGGACGCCCAAACACTAACCATGAGTGAAAGAACTTTCTATATTATCATATTCTCTGAAAAATGGCCAAGAAGTCATAAATTCAGCCAGGGTGTGTAAACTTATGAGCACAACTGTACAATAGTTGTCAACAACTGGGAATAATGAGGAAGGATTAAGACCTTGAAGGGATTTAAAAGAAAAATCTGGTGCATTAAAATGGAACTTCCACTTTAAGTGATGGTGACCACAATTGGCATGTCATTTTTTGGGGGAGGGGGGAGTGGATATCCTCTTTTTAGAGCAGGGGTCTCAAACTGGCGGCCCTCCAGCTGTGGCGAAACTACAAGTCCCATCATGCCTCTGCCTATGGGAGTCATGCTTGTGCCTGTCAGCCTTGCAATGCCTCATGGGATTTGTAGTTTTGCAACAGCTGGAGGGCCACCAGTTTGAGACCCCTGTTTTAGAGGGATCCAGCTCCCACTTCCTCCCAGGGCTCCGCAATGGCAGAAGAAAATTTACCCCTCCCCCTCCCTCCGTGCAATCTTCTGGGACATGTCACAGGTCCCAGTGCGGGTGTAAAGCCACAGCCAGGCGCCCACAGTCAGAAAACTGAGGAGGAGGGGAAGAGGAACAGCGCTTTCATCGCCCTCATCGCTGGACCGTGGGACAGGTGAATATCTGATTATTAAAAGTTAGCTACATGATTTGGACCAGTGCACAAAGCAAGGTCCATAAAGACCTGGATGAGGCAGTTTGGGGTGGAGGAACTTACCTGTCCTGACCTTAACCAATAAAACACCTTTGGGAGGATTTAGAGCGGAATGGTCAAACATTCCCATAGACCCTCCTAAACCTTGTGGACAGCCTTCTCAGAAGAGTTGAAGCCATTATAGCTGCAAAGAGTGAGCCAACTCAATATTGAACCCTACAGACTAAGACTGGGATGGCATTAAAACGTATGTGCGTGTAAAGGTAGGTGTCCCAATACTTTTGGTAATATAGTGTTCGTTCCAAAAATTGCCAGGGTTTTACCTATTACATCATAACTCCACTATTCACTCCATACACACGGTAGGAATTTTTTCGACAAGAAAAGCTTGATGTGAGCTTTTGGTCGAAAAATTTGACCGTGTGTAGGCTCCATCAGACTTTTTCTGTCGGAATTCCGACCGTCTGTATGCAATTCCGACACACGCATGCTCGGAATCAATTTGACGCATGCTCGGAATCATTGAACTTCACTTTTATCGGCTCGTCGTAGTGTTGTACGTCACCGCGCGGTCTGAATTTTGTGTGACTGTGTGTTGGCAACACAAGTTTGAACCAACATTCCGCCTGAAAAAAATCAACGGTTTTCTTGTTGGAATTTCCGATCGTGTGTACACGGCATAAGGCTTACCTAAATTCTATACTCAGACATCTTGGGACAGATCCTCAAAGAACTGCCTATCTTTAGCTTTGGAGGTATTGGCTTTTTTCTGAACGCCCGGGAAAAAACGCAAAACGCAGAAAACGCTGAAAAACGCCAAAAAACGCCGGCACCAGCGTTTTTTAGCGTTTTTTATCCATTAAAAAAAAAAGTCTCCTGATTAAAGCTATTTCAAAAACGCTAAAAACGTTGCAAGGCTCCCTGCAAAGCTACTGCCATTTTTTTATAGCTTTTATCAGCTTCAGTGTGCATGGAGCCTAATAACACAAAGAATTAAATGTTATCATGTTTTTATTGAACACACCATGTAAACATTTACAGTGCAGGTGGAAAACCTATGTGAACCCCTAGACTAATTAGATCTCCAAGAGCTAATTGGAGTGAGGTGTCAGCCAACTGGAGTCCAATCAATGAGATGAGATTGGAGGTGTTGGTTACAGCTGCCCTGCCCTATAAAAAACACACACCAGTTCTAGGTTTGCTTTTCACAAGAAGCATTGCCTGATGTGAATGATGCCTCGCACAAAAGAGCTCTCAGAAGACCTACGATTAAGAATTGTTGACTTGCATTAAGCTGAAAAGGGTTATAAAAGTATCTCCAAAAGCCTTGCTGTTCATCATTCCACAGTAAGACAAATTGTCTATAAATGGAGGAAGTTCAGCATTAGTGCTACTCGCCCTAGGAGTGACCGTCCTGTAAAGATGACTGCAAGAGGACTGCTCAATGAGGTGAAGAAGAATCCTAGAGTGTCAGCTAAAGACTCACAAAAGTCTCTGGCATATGCTAATGTAGCGCTACCCCCTCAGGAGCCACTGATTAAGTTTAGGATCGGCATAATTAAGTTACCTCCGTGTGGTGTCTAGGGGTGAAGGTGGTGAGCAGAGCAGTGACACAATGTCCAGACTGATGATTGAATTTTCCAATGCTTTATTCCTGGTCAAACACGACCAACATCAACTTGAGGTAGATAGGATAGGTTGATGAAGAAAGAAGAACCTTGCAGCATCAGGCTTTAGATGAGGAAAGCAGTCCTGCCTCCAAAAGTAGTATCTATCACGTCGTCACTCCAGCCGGAGTGGTTAAAGTGCCCCCGGACAGACCCCTCTCACAGGCCTGGCAACCGGAGCGTCACTTAGGCCGCGTACACACCACTAAATAAATCCGATCAAATCGGTCTGACAGACCGTTTTGATCGGATTTGTCTGCTGGGATATATTGGTTTGATTGTGTACACACGATCAAACCAAAATCCCCGCCGGCAGACAGCGCGGTGACGTGGCGGTGACGTTGACGCCGCCACGTCACTGAACCAGAAAGTAAAATACTTCAACGCATGCGTCGAATCCATTCGACGCATGTGCGGACAGATATGTCTGCTGGTTAGCGTACTAACCAGCAGACATGTCGGACAGATGGGTTCCCAGCAGACAGATTTTAAAGCATGCTTCAAAATTTGTCTGCTGGAAAAACCTGTCTGCTCGCCCATACACACGATCGAATTTGTCTGCTGAAATGGTCCGTCTGACCGTTTTCAGCAGATAAATTCGATCGTGTGTACGCGGCCTTAGAGCTTCTGGGAAGGAACAAGTCTCTGCCACCGACTTGGCTCTTATTAAATTAGGATTTAAGATGGAAACCTCTCTCACAGGACCAATGTTTTAAATAAAGCTGTAGAGCAAATCCTCCCAGTAAGTATTCAGCAGCGGTCACCAGCTAACAGTTTGAATATAATCTGTCAGTTTCTGGTAACCAGATCCCCGATGGTTCGTTCAAGCCCTGTTGGATCACCTGCCTCCGGGTTCTCCTCAGACTGATCCCCAATTGAACAGCACCCAGCTTGGGATCTTCTCAGTAGGAATGGGAACCCAGTAAGTCACTGGGGTCCCTGACAGCTTCAGTTGCTCTGAGCCATGAAGCCCAGAGTTCACAGCTCTGCATGGTGTAGGCCTCGGCCAGGTAGGCCATAGTGGCAGCCTTGTGGTGTGCGCGCACCCTAAAGGTGGGTGCGGCACCTGCGACCCGCTGTGGGTAGGAGACCTGGGTAGAAGACCCGGACAAAAAGGCGCTCGAATAAGATATACCCTCTCCCAGCATGCCTGGCGAGGGGACACTCCTCTGATTGGCTGCTGGGGAAGAGCGGCTCTGTACTGGAACCCCTCTGGCGCCATCTGCTGCTCAAGGATGGTAACATATCCTCAACACAGAGAATGAGACCACAGGCAGCCCAGCCCGAAACACAAATTTAGGCAATTAACATGGATGAGAGCAAGGTAAGGCTCTCATCCCCCCACTAAATTTACAATAGCGCACATAACTGACAGTAAGGGGGCGCTACACTAACATCCCTGTTAGCGAATCTACGATACGTAAAACACTAAACAAGAATGGATTTCAAGAATTACTCCTGACCGTTGTGCACGTCTGATCTGCAACTACAGGAAATGTTTGGTTGAAGTTATTGCTGCCAAAGGAGGTTCAATCAGTTATTAAATCCAAGGGTTCACATACTTTTTCCACCTGCACTGTGAATGGTACATGGTGTGTTAAAAAAAACATGGTAACATTAAATTCTTTGTGTCTTATTAGTGTAAGCAGACTGTGATTGTCTATTGTTGTGACTTAGATGAAGATCAGATCACATTTTATGACCAATTTGTGCAGAAATCCATATCATTCCAAAAGGTTTCACATACTTTTTATTGCAACATGTATGTGCAGTGGCCGGGTAGGAGGTGGTTAAACTCCAGCCTTCCCTTCACTCTTGCACAGTTGTACTAACTCCTCTCTTGTACTGAAATTTCTTATTCCAATTTCACTGCAAACTTTGAGCTTCTCACAGTGTGCTTTAAAAGCTGCAAATAGTCTAATTTCCTGGTTGGAAGTTGTCCAGCATCATCCAACCCCTTTTCCTCTCCAGTCTTTCTTTACTTGGCCCGCCCCTTTCATCTATTGGATTTTAGTCCTTTTAATCAAGAAGGCTCAGCATTACATAGAAGCAGTGGCGGGCGGTTCATAAGGGGCGCAGGGGCAACACCCCCCTCTAGTTGCATGCGGGGCACCAGACTAATAGGTTTCTATGAAGCCTGTAATTTGTTTTCAAGCACCTGATTAGAGCCTGAGACTCTAATTGGCTTGTAAAATGTTGTCCTCGGGGCGCAGAGCACTGCGCCCCAAACCCTCCCACTCTCATTCTCCTTGCTGATTGGTTGGGCAGGATCCTTGGACACGCCTAGTAAATGCTCTCATTGGTGGGTGGATTTGAGTGGTGACGAGACATACAAACACACACACACTGGTTACAGTAACAGTCGGACTTGTGGAAGAGAACAAGTGTGGAGCCAGCAGTGTGAGGAGGCCGGTGATGGGTGGTACTACTGTGGGTGTTACCTAGGGTGGTCTGCATGCAAATACAATCTACCTAGGAACACCCACTCCTCCAGACTAACATCCACCACCCATTAAGGCACTTTTGATATTTGCATGACTCCTCCTAGGAGCCTGCCCACTTCTTGTGTCTCTGCAGTAGTGTACTGAAACAGGGGGCTGTGATGTTTTCAGGTAGTGATGTAAACCCTGCCAGCACCTCCCACCAGCTATGATATGCTTGCATTGCATAAAGAAGCACAGAGGCCCAGTGATGACATCCATGGACTTAAAATAAGTTATGAAATGAAAACAGATAGGATTGGTTTTAAAAAAAATCATCAGCCAATTGATGAGTGGGGATGCAAAATATAAGCAGATTAAACTTCAGTTTGAAACCCTTAGAGCTTACAAGTTAGAAACACAAGTGCATACTACAAAGTACTATTGAACCTCAGGGAATTAACTGATATATAATAGACGGGCAGATAAAGGGTTAATCTGACAGCTTTGAATGTTTCCAGCACAGAAGACTTTTCTGGTATTGTGACAGATTCCTATCGGTCTCCAGTCAACAGTGGATTGTTAACAAGTCTCTATTGTGTCCGTCTCTATTGTGTGTCATCTTTATGACTCGGTAAAACTTGTCTGTAGTGAATGCTCATCAATGGATCCATTATCAATGATCAGCGACCAATTGTATCTAGGAGAAAGGAACCAGGTGTGGATACAGGGCAGAAAATTCTGATGGACCACCAAACATTCCTACAAAACAATACGTAACTAGATGCGATATTAAATACGGTAACTTTTTGTCTTCGTAAAAATAATAAAAAAGAAAACGGGCAAGTATTTTTTTTATCTTTAATCAATAATAATAATAAGAGAAATGACAACCAAACCAAACCTTATCAAATGTGGCCATGGGTTGGGTTTGAGCATCCAAGGTCTATCATCTGTGTGTATTAAAGTAAAACGAAAAACTTCTATTATTTTGGATAGCCACTTGTTGACCACCTCCCGTATAAGTACGGCTCTGCTGTGCCGACACATGTACCTAGTACTAAATCCGTCACTTTAGGGTAGGGGGCGCGTGCGCGCACCGGCTGTGCCATGATTAGGTACAGCACAAGCAGATCAACGGTAATGTCAGGTCACCTGTGGCCAGATGACAAATGCACCCCGTTGGAGTCAGGAGTGCACCACAAGGTAGTGAACCCTATGGCAGACTGCTGTAAATGGAACACAGAGTGGACATGGAAGGCAGGTCCACTGGAGCACAAACGGGGATCCCACAGGAAGCTTGAGCCCAAGATTCCCCAGAGTCTAAGATTCAGCAGGTATTCACCAGAGCCTCTAGTGGTGAGGATGGCCTTAGCTGCAACTGAATCCAGGTCGCGGCCCACAGTGTCCCCCAGCTCACGCTCTGTAGGGCATAGGGGAAAGAGGGGAAGCAGCCACTCAGGATACAAGAGATAGTGAAGGGTAAGCCAACGTCAGGGCGAAAAGCAGACAAGGATAAACAAAGGACAGACCAAAGGTCAGGGTCACAAGCAAACAGGAATAGTCAGGGACAAGCCAAGATCGGTACACAGAGATAAACGTAGCACACGACAAGCAGGAACACTTGTTTAGCAAGGCAGACCTGCAGTGCACTGGTTATTATATAATTAATATAGAACTGATATGGCCTGGGGTGGAGCCATACAGGGAGGAGAGATGATAAAAGCAGCCAGGTGAGAGTGTCTGGCCTCTAAGGAGAACACATGTAGAGGAAGGTAAGCTGCCAGACATTACTGCATATTAGGAATGAGCCGAACACCCCCCCTTCGGTTCGCACCAGAACCTTCGAACTGACTGTCAGTTCGCGCGAACATTTAGAACCCCACTGACGTCTATGGGACTCGAACGTTTGAATTCAAATGAAAAATTCCTTTAAATATTGTACCTGCTGGGTGTCTATAGTATGCCTGTGAAAACGTGTTTCAGAACCTGGGTCTTGCCCCAGGGAACATGTATCAATGGAATTATTTTTTTTTTAAACGGTTGTTTTTTCTGGAGCAGTGATTTTAATTAAGCTTAAATAAAAAATAAAAAAATGAAAAATTCCTTTAAATATTGTACATACTTGGTGTCTATAGTATGCCTGTGAAGTGGCTCGTATTTAGAACTGTCCCTGCACAAAATGAGATTACTATAAGCAAAAAGTAATTTAAAACTGCTTGCGGCATTAATGAAATGTCTGGTCTCTGCAATATGGATAAAAATCATTGAGAAAAATAGCACAGACACAGACAGTACACACACAATGTACCTTTAGGTGCAAACTACAGAGCACACGGCAGTACACACTACGTAGCTTTAGGTGCAATCTACAGAGGAAAAAAGCAGTACACACACCACGTAGCTTTATGGTGCACACTGCAGAGGAGAGGACACAGGCAATACACCACGCGAGAATACTGCAGTTAGCACAATCACCTGCCTGCCAGTAAATTAGGAAGAGCTGATCTAGCTATACTATACAGTGTATAAATATATGTACACCTGGGATGTATATATATCCTATACACACTGTAAATTTAACTGACTAGCCTGCCTGCTCTATCTACCTGCAAAAAATTACACTCTCTCTGTCTCTCTCTGTTCTCTCTTAACCACCGCAACACATTACACAAGACCAACCTGCAGGCGGCCTTTTATAGTGTGGCGCGTGTACTAAACCCCCTTAGCCATAATTGGCCAAAGCCTGCAGAGCAGGGAATAAAAAACATTACATCCCTCAGTGAAAGGACCTCAAATTAAACACATAAACACTGGTTAGGCACGCATTTAACCCTTTGATCGCCCTAGTTGTTTAACCCCTTCCTGGCCAGTGTCATTAGTACAGTGACAGTGCATATTTTTATCACTGATCATTGTATTAGTGCCACTGGTTCACAAAGTGTCAGTTAGTCTAGGTTCACACCTATGTGGCTGAGTTTAATGCACTTTTCAGGCAAGATTTTCAGTGCATTTTGTGTTTTTAAACCAGCGTTTTTTATGTGTTTTTGCATGCAGTTTTCATGCATTTTGCGTTTTCTTTCTCTTTAAACACACTGTAAAACAAACTCATAAAGCTGGTTGCTAAGGAGGGGGCCGGGAAGCCAGCTGCTGCGTCCTTAGCAACCAATGACTGATCAGCTGTCAGCAGTATTCCGCTGAAAGCTGAATGTAAAAAAGGGGAGACCCCTTCCATGGGGGTCCCCCCCAAATCCATATCAGACCCTTTATCCGAGCATACCATCCGGCAGGCCAGGAAAGGGATGTGATGAGCGAGCGCCCCCCCTCCTGAACCATACCAGACCGCATGCCCTCAACATAGGGGATGGGTGCTTTGATGAGGATAAGGGCCTCTTCCCGACAACCCTAGCCGGTGGTTGTCGATGTCTGCGAGCAGGGGGCTTATCAGAATCTGGAAGCCCCCTTAAACAAGGGGACCCCCAGATCCCAGTCCCCCAACCTATGTGAATGTGTATCGAGTACATCATACCCCTACCCATTCACCCAAAAAGCAGTAAAAAGTAAAAAAAAAAAAAAAAACAGGAGCCAGTTTTTGACAATAACTTTGTTAGTAAAATATCTCTGAGTCGCTGTCTCTCCCGGTGTCGTCTTTCCTGGTGTCGTCTCTCCCGGGGTCATCTCTCCTGGTGCCCTCGTCTTCTTCCGCCACCATTTTCTCCCTGAGATGTCATCTCCCAGTGTCATCTTCTTCCTCCTCCTCGCCGCCTTCTTCTTATTCTTCTACCTCCTTGTCTTTTTCTTCTTCCCTGCTAAAAAACAAAAAAGAAGATGGTCTTGCTGCAAAGCTGTCTTCCTCCGTTGTTATGTTCCCCGCTGTCCGGTGCCTCTTATATAGGCATGGGGCGTGGCCATCCAATGACGTCTCTTGGAGAGCCCGCCCCTTGTGACGTCACAATTTATAAAGAAATTGTTTTTTTTTTTATTTAAAAAGTAAAAAAAATAAGATTATATTGTGTGAAAAAAACTGGAAACTTGCAATTGGCTTCAGTGGGCAACTTTTACTTTCAATACATTTGTATTGAATAAAAGATGCACAAACAGAAATTACATATGCGTCAGGTATTACAACAGCCCTGGTGGGCAATCCTGTCAACTCTATAAACAAAGCAAACAAAAGAAAGTAACCAAAAAGATCTGATAAGGATGAGATACCCCTAAGAACTGTAACAGGCACTCTAAATAAGGGACAACTAGAGGGGAGGGGAGCACTGCAGTCACTGCTTACATTGGCCCCAGGATCAGTTCGGCCCTGCTCCTGGCTCTCCCTGGCGATTCCAGGGGGGGCAAACGACCCCCCTTGCCCTATGGAGTGGACGCCCATGTCGAGAGGAATGTACTGATGCACCCACTGATGTGAGGCTTTGTCCCTGTGTAGACCAGACCTGGACCTCAGAGCAGCAAGGGTCCCCCCACCCTCAGCACCCCGCTAGGGATCATGTTGTGCTAAAGGCAAGACCCCCCCGCAGCCCCCAGGTCCCGACCCGGTTATAGACATTCCCCATGGAAAAGGGTAAGTAAACTATAGTGTTGTAAAGGTCACATAAGGAATACCCCACAACGTCATGAAAGCGGTAACGCTTCAACAATCACTTATGTAGGTTACTAAAAGAACATAAACAAGCAGGGATAGTTAAAGAGGATAGAAAGTAGGAAAAGAGAGGGAGAGGGAGGGCGGGACAGGGGTGAGGGAGAAAGGGAAAGCAGAGTTCCTGGTTATGGGCTAAGTTTCGTGCAGTCGCTCGTAGATCCAGGGGTAAGGGAAATACCAACAAATTCAGCCCAGGGATCCCAAATCTCGTGGAACATCACAGCGGTATCATCCAGTATGCTGGACAATTTTTCTTGAGCCATGATCCACGAAATTTTCCTTTTAACAGTTGACAAGAACGGTTTGGGCTGTTTCCAAGATTTGGCGATAGAAATTTTGGTGCCCAGCAAAATATAGTGGATTAGACTTTGTGTGGATCTAGGAAGCTGCGGGATATGGGTATTCAGAAAGGCGACTTCGGAGGACCTTGGAATCTGGCATCCGGTCACCTTGTGGATCATGTTAAAAATAAGTCTCCAGAAGGTATGGATTCTGGGGCATTCCCACCAAATGTGGGCCATGGTGCCCCTAAGCTGACAACCTCTAAAACAAAAGGGATCTACATTAGTGAACATGGCTGCCAGCCTGGAGGGAGTGAGGTACCATCTGGCAATAATTTTCACGCTAGCCTCCATCAAGGAGACATTTTGAATTCCCCGGAATGATTTAGTGACATCCTTGTGCCTAGCCTCCAAGCTCGAGCTGCTTTGAAAGTCAGACTCCCAAGCCTTTGTATAAGGCGTCTTATCCGTGGGGCGAGTGAGAGCTGAGTAGACTACCGATATGCCACCCCTCTGCTCCATGGCTTGTCCGCACCATGTGTCATATGAAGTAAATTTGGGAGGTAGGGGTTTGGTCTTCCAAATACTATGTAGAAAATGTGAGATTTGTCTAAAATGAAACTTCTCGGTTTCTGGAAGTTTCAAAGTATTAATACAATAGTTAAGGTAGATGGGTCCACTGGAGGTAAAATACTGAACTATTTGGAAAAGCCCCTTATCCAGCCACCACTTGAATTCTGTGATTTGCAAGCCCGGCTGAAAATTGGGGTTGTGGAAAATGTGTGCAAGAGGGCATTCAACAGATGTTAGGGAAGGATTGCATCTGAGGTTGTCCCACATAGCAAATGAGTGAGACAGCACCGGTGAGAGAATGGGTGGGCGGGATTTGGGAGGGGACCAGAGGAGATAGTCTAGAGCAGGGGTCTCCAAACTTTCTAAACAAGGGGCCGGATTACTGTCCTCTAGACTTTTAAGGGGGCCGTACTGTGGCCATAAGGAGTACAAAATCTCCCATCATTGGTGTCATTGGGAGGAATTCTGCCCCATCATTGGGAGGAATTCTGCCCCATCATTGGGAGGAATTCTGCCCCATCATTGGTGCCAGATAAAATCAAGCAAAGGGCCACATCTGGCACCCAGGCCGCAGTTTGGAAACCACTGGTCTAGAGTAAAGGTGGGGGCCGCTTGTCTTTCAATATTAACCCAATCCGACTTTTCATATCTGGAATAAAGAGTGGAAAGTTGGGCCAGTCTAGCTGAAAGATAGTATTTATGAAGGTTGGGTAATCCCAGGCCTCCTTTGCTTCTGTGGAGAAAAAGTGTACTCTGCGGGACTCGGAACCCCGATGTACCCCAGGTGAACTTCAGTATTTTACTCTGTAAAGATCTTAGATGATTTCTCCTAAGTGGAACAGGAAGGGAGCGAAAGAAATATAGTATTCTCGGGAGCAAGGTCATTTTAATTGAGTTGATCCTCCCTAGCCTAGAGAGACCGTGTTTGGACCAAAGACAAAGATCAGCCTCCAGTTTTTTATAGAGTGGGGGGTAGTTAAGGTCATATAGAGTCTCTGTTCTAGCCGTCAGGGTGATGCCTAGGTACTGGATCGAAGTTTCATTCCAGACAAACTTAAAGGATTGTTTCAGGACCGCGACTGTCTGAGGGGGTAGAGAGATGTTCAGGGCATGAGATTTGGAGAAGTTTACCGACAGACCTGATATTCTAGCGAAGTCATCTAGTGTGCGGCAAAGGTTAGGAAGTGTCAGTGGACAACTTTTAAAAGCCTTTTTTTGTTTTCTTATACATCTCAATACTAGCATTATAAGGAGATCACCTTGGGGTGTCCACTTTTCAAAAAGAGGTCATTTTGGGGAGTTTTCGTACTGTCCTGGAATTTTTGTTTGACATCGTTTTACTAGAAAGGAAGGGAAACTTTTTCTATTCTAAATTTTTGATCATTTTAGCTTCATATAGTAAAAAAAAAAAAAACACACAGTGCTTATTAAATACCACCAAACAAAAGCTCTGTCTTATATAAAATTCACATAATCCATGGTGGATCACTTATAACGGTGCAGCTAAGCAGCCATTGTCAAATATTTAGGAGTTGATCCTTCCATCTCCTGAATGTCTGCTTTTTTCCTTTTTTTGCTGAATGGCAATTTATAATGGGACTAATTTGCCACAACCACAAGCCAAGTGTTAAGGTGTGGCCCCTTTGAATTGAATATGTTTGGGTGTACTGCGTGTCAACTTGTCAGCCGCCACTGACTGTACGGTGGACTTTGGGTGTGTAAGCAGGTTGAAAATAGCTAGTTAGGTTCTGTCCTGGACAGAAGGGTAGGGGTTTCATGCTTTCCCGGTTCTTTGGTCTTTTGGCTTGTTTTTTCTATGGGTCCAACCCACTGATCATGCGATGTATAAGAGGGACAGTGGTCAGGTACTAAGAGTTGGATTTTGAGGCCAGAAAAGACGTAAAGGGGTCCAGGGACAGAGAGAACGAGATCCAGGACCCATAAAGAAGTGAGACCGAGAACAACACCGGTGAGGAGTAGAAGGATGACGCTAATTACTACCTGGATGTAAAGTCATCAAAACTTGGGGTTCGCCCCGAACACACCAGTTCCTGGAGAATGCCTCTGATGGACTCAGCAATTTCATGGACACTACCTTTGCAGGTATGTCAGGGCAGCACACAGCCGTGAGTTAGACCCCTTTCACACTGCCAATGCCCATAGCGTCGGCGGTAAAATATCGGTAAAATGCTGCTATTTTACCGTCAGATTTGTGGCGCATTTCGGCCGCTAGCGGGCGAGAAAGGTTAATACCAATATTGCCGGCAGTACGCGGCGCTGCCCATTGATTTTAATGGGCAGGAGCGCATTAGCAGCAGTGAGTTCCCCGCTGCTAATGCGCTCCAAAGAAGCTGCTGGCAGGACTTTTTCTGACGCCCTGCCAGCGCACCTCAGGCTTTCACACTAGAGTCAATAGAGCAGCAGGGTGGATTGCAGGCACTATTTTTAACACTATAGTGCCTGCAAAACGGGGTCATAGGGGTGAAAGGGGTCTTAGGAATTTAAAGCGGTTGTATTGTCTGCTTGGTCATTTTTACCTACAGGTAAGCCTATAAAAAAGCTTATCTGTAGGTAAAATGAATAGCTCCTAAACATGCACAGTTTAGGAAATATTCACCTTTCATGCAACCGCTGACATTAGCGGCGCATGTATACTGAAGGTCTGGCACAGTGGCAACAATTGATGGCACAGTGGCGACAATTGATGCGCACAGTGGCATCAATTGATGGGCACAGTGGCTGCATTTGATGGCACAGTGGCGATAATTGATGTGCACAGTGGCTGCAATTGATGGGCACAGTGGCTGCATTTGATGGCACAGTGGCGACAATTGATGGGCACAGTGGCTGCAATTGATGGGCACAGTGGCGGCAATTGATGGGCACAGTAGCTGCGTTTGATGGGCACAGTGAGGCTGCAATTGTTTTTTTTTCCGTTTGTTTGCGCCCTCCCCAAAATTTTGAGCACCAGCCGCCACTGGTCACAGTTACCCAAGAGTTAACTGGAGAACAGTCACAGTGCAAGTGTACATAGTGTACGTTCGTTCGTCAACGCTCACCTTAATTGTAAACCTTCGATATAAAAATAAAAAAATGTAAATAACAAACATGTCTATACTTACAGTACCTGTTTTGTGTTTTGGCTTTGCACAGAGCAGCCCTGATCCTCCTCTTCTGGGACCCCCCGCCGGCGCTCCTGGCTCCTCTTTTTCATCGAGTGCCCCCGCGGAAAGACACTTATCATAGAGGCACACGTGTGGGCTCGCTCTTGAGATCCGTTGCTGTGTCCAAAAAAGGGGAAACTGTGAGGCGGCGTACACACGACCGAGGTTCTCGCTGGAAACCAGCGAGAACCTCGCTGGAAGCTGCATTCCAGCGAGGACCGAGGCCGTGTGTACGCTTCTGGCTCGCCCCGCCCGTCGGGAATCTCGTCGAGCGAAAAGAGAGCACGCTCTCTTTTTGCTCGACGGCCCGCCTGGATGAATGGCTGGTTGCCATTCCCGACGGGCGGGTCGCCGATTTCGACGGCCGGCAGAGAACCTCGACGGGCGGAACGATGTGTTCTGCCCGTCGAGGTTCTCTGCCGTGTGTACACGGCCTAACAGAAAGGGCTTCCCTCTATATAAAAAGAATATAAAACAATATAATTTTTTAAAATAAAATAATAAAAAACAAATAATATTACAATAATATAAAATATACAATAAGAAAAAAAATTGGTTATTTTTTTTATAAATGTATCTTGGAAAATAATATTTTGTCTGCCATCATCTGTAAAAGTTTTTGCTCTGGATTGGTATATATATCTATATTATATTTTTAAATATGCATTTTGGCGGCTCAAGCAAAGCACATATCTAAATCTGGCCCTACATGCTCCTAATTGTTTGACACAGCAGAGTAAGGCCTCATTCCCATGGGTAAGGAGGCCCATAGTCATACCTCCCAAATTTTTGAGATGGGAATGAGGGACACCTACTAGCAAATGTATGTAGACATAGGACACGCCCCTGCCACACCCCCTTAAAGGAGACTTAACTGGAAAAAAAATTAAGTCCACAAGGGCTTTTTTTTACCACTACTATTCCTTTATATAGGCTTTTAAAATTTACAAATGCAGCAATTTAGAAATTGGATGAAAAGTTTAGCACTGGGAAACACTTTTTGAAATATATATAGTCAGTGCCGTCTTTAATGTTGATTGGACCCTGGGAAAAAAAATTCTTGGGGCCCCCCCCCATAAAATTTTGCTCTCCACCTGCTCTGAGACATACAATAAATATCAGCTATCACTTAAAATCAGTTTACTGTATCAGATCGGGCAGTGATTGCGATTGGTTTCCAGAGGTTACAGCATATCATTACCACTCACTGACTGGTTGCTAGAGGTTACAGCACAAATTACAGATCACTCATTAGTTGCTAGAGGTTACAGCACATGATTTCTTATTGTTGATTGGTTGCTAGAGATTACTGTACAGTAATACTGCTCACTGATTGGTTGCTAGAGGTTACAGCACATCATCTCTTCACTGCAAAGAGCCATGATATACATATCATATATGCATACCTTTATTTACATATGAATGCCGCGTGGCTCAGCTATTTACATATGAATGTTGTCGCTATTTACATATGAATGCTCCTGTTATTTACATATGAATGTTCCTGTTATTTACATATGAATGACGGTTATTTACATGTAAACACAGGTTCTGCAGGTGAGTCATCTGTACACAACAGTAGGACAGAGCTGGGCAGCATTAGTAGCAGCACTTCACACTGAGATGTCAGGACGCAGCACAGGACTAAAACTTCAAGGGACAAGGGAATTTAAACTGGGGTAGTTGGCAAGTTCAGCTGCCCCGGGCCCTGCCTTTAAATAGTGCATTTTTAATACAACTATATAGATCAGACCAAAATGAGGGACAAATGAGCAGGAATGAGGGACAGAGGGACATTGGTCCAAATCAGGGACAGCCCCTCGAAATCAGGGACAGTTGGGAGCTATGTCGTAGTTCATGATAGGGCCGTGTGTTTATACAGTTTACATGCAGGCAGCCAATGTAAGTATATAGGGATGATTGGCTGCACAGACATAGATGCTCATCCCAATTTGATTGGCATGCTTGTTTGTGATATAACATCAACATTACAAAGAGTTAAAGCTTGTGTTTGTGTGCAGATTATGTCATGCTTTGCCTCAGTGCGGTGACCTCACCACTCACATCCAGGATCCGAAGACCTCATCACCAGCTGTGCGTCCGGACAGACCCGGCTTTCACCGCCGCTCTCATGTGTTGTGTCTGCTCCGACACTGCTGATCCTTTCTTTTATTTGTTGGGAACATTACACTAGGGGTTATTTACTAAAGGCAAATCCAGTTTGCACTACAAGTGCAAAGTGCACTTGAAATTGCACTGAAAGTGCACTTGGAAGTGCAGTCGCTGAAGACCCGAGGGGGACATGCAAGGAATATAAAAAACAGCATTTTAGCTTGCACATGATTGGATAATAAAATCAGCAGAGCCTCCCCTCATTTCAGATCTTCCCTTCAGATTTACAGCGACTGCACCTCCAGGTGCACTTTCAGTGCAAATTTGCACTTTGCACTTGTAGTTTGCACTTGTAGTGCAAAGTGGATTTGCCTTTGGTAAATAACCCCTATTATGTCAATGACTAAAAGATTGACCGATCAATCCCAAAAATATGTGATTGAGAAAATACAAGACTTTATGCTCGTGGGTCCTATCTATGCTAAATCTTTCTGGCAGGAAGATCTAGTACAAAAAAATGCTTTATCTGGCAAATAATTGAATGCGTTTATGTGCGTTTACAAGCATATGTGTGTTTAAAAGCATATGTATTTGCGTAAAATCATATTAACCACTTTACCCCCGGAAGAATGCCGCTCAATGACAGGCCATTTTTTGTGATCCGGCACTGCGTCGCTTTAACTGACAATTGCGTGGTCGTACAACGCTGTACGCAAACAAAATTGACCTTTTCCCCACAAATAGAGCTTTCTTTTGGTGGTATTTGATCACCTTTTTTTTTTTTTTGGAGCAATATACAAAAAAAAAAAACTAAAAAAAAAAGATAAAAAAAAGGACGGGGGCCGAACTTCCGGGAGATCGGGCTGCAGCCCCGTCTCCTGAAAGTGGGGAAGGGGATGTGTCAAAAACAGGTACCAGTTCCCCCCTCCCCCTGAAAGGTGCCAAATGTAGCACCGGAGGGGAGCGGAGACGGATAAGTGGAAGTTCCGCTTTAAGTTTTCTTTGGTTTGTTCTGGGGCAGTGGGTGTGTCGGTGGTAAAGCGGCGCTATTTTTTAGTGGCGCTTTACCGTTAATTTTGCGGCGCTATTCGGCCGCCGGTGGGGCACTTTTAACCCCGGCCGAGAAAGGGTTAAAACTACCCGCAAAGCGCCGCTGCAGCAGCACTTTGCCGGTGGTTCGGTCGCGCTGCCCATTGATTTCAAGGGGCAGGGGTGATTTAGGAGCGGTGTTTTCACCGCTCCTAATGCGCTGCAAAGATGCTGCTAGGAGCCAGCGGACCACTCCAGGGTGAAAGCCCTCGGGGCTTTCACATTGGAGAGACAGCAGCGGCTCTTTTAGGACGCTTTTCAGGCGTTATTTTTAGCGTTATAGTGCCTGCAAAGCACCTCAGTGTGAAAGAGGTCTTACATGGATTGGTAAATTCTGTAGACAGCTTACACTACATGTATAATGAAGTTATTACAATGAGTTAACTGATCTAACTATAATAAAATGCGTGCGTGAGCAACATAAAAAGATTTGACTGATGCAGTACCAGTCACCGAAAATAGATGGCAGCACATGGCCAAATCCTGACCCTTGTACAGGTTTGCAGCCTCTTTTAGGGGGAGATGGACACATCGCTTACTTCATTGTCATAACTTGTCATTATCTATCGATCTATACATATATCTGGATCTATCTATCTGCTTGGAAAAAATAAAAAAATAAAGGTATAAATATATCCTATCGATCTATCTATCTAAAAGTGTTTATCTATCTATCTATCTATCTATCTATCTATCTATCTATCTATCTATCTATCTATCTATCTATCTATCTATCTATCTATCTATCTATCTATCTATCTATCTATCTATCTATCTACCTGTAGCACCCCCTTACTTTCAGAAGGGACACTATTGTAAATAGTGGGGTGAGAGACTTACCTGCTCTCACCCAGGTTGATTTGTGGTAAATTTGGGCTGCTGTCAGCCCTGAATTGTCCTGCGGGTCATTCTGTGCTCCAGAGATGGGCAGCAGGTGGCGCCAGAGGGTTTCAGGTAGAGCCGCTTTTTCCCAGCAGCCAATTGGAGGAGTGTTTCCCTCACGGGACATGCTGGGGGGGGGCTATATCTGTGACAGATGCCATTTTCCGGGGGCTTCGCGGGTTCCTGGTTCCAGGTGTGGCACCAACCTTCAGGGTGTGCGCACATCACGGGCCCCACCACTATGGCCTACCTGGCCGGGGCCCGTGCTACGCAGAGTTCCAAACTCTGGACCCTCATGGCTCAGAGCAACTGAAATTGCCAAGGGGCCCCAGTGACTTACTGGGTCCCCCTACTTCAAGAGAAAATGATCCCAAGCTAGGTGCTGTTCGGTGGGGAGTCGGTCTGAGGTGAACCCGGAGGCAGGTGAACCAATAGGGCACAGACAAAACCATCGGGGATCTGAGTGACTGGACACTGACAGGTTGTATGCAGCAAATTGTCAGTCGGTGGCTCCTTAAAGGGGTGTTCCAGCCCAAAATTGTGTTTATTAAAAGTCAGCAGCTACAAAAAGTGTAGCTGCTGGCTTTTAATAAACACTCACTTACCTGCTCCTGCGTTCCAGCGACTGGTTGGAGAGGCGATCGCATGGGACCAGCTCAGCTCTGCAGCCATCTACCTCGGAGCCGACACAGACACGGCTGTACAGTGGGAGGTGAGAACCGGCCTTGACCTGTGTTAACAGAGCTCCAGCAGACATATTCCTGCTCTGCAACAGCATTTGGTAGTGGCGGCCGGTGGCTGTGCATAGTGTCACCAGCCCCCCCTGCCAGCCCTCCCCTGCTAACAAAAAAAAAGCCCTGTATCTAAGTATCTATCTTTAATTTCAGAACTTCTACTTAAATCTGTCATGTCTGCTTTTCTTTATATCTATTGTTCTGCCTATCTGGATATATCTGCGTGTCTGTCTGTTGATCTGAATCTGTCTGTTTATCTAAAGCTGTCTGTCTGTCTATCTGAATCTGTCTGCCTGTCTATCTGAATCTGTCTGCCTGTCTATCTGAATCTGTCTGGCTGCCTATCTGAATCTGTCTGCCTATCTGAATCTGTCTGCCTATCTGAATCTGTCTGTCTATCTGAATCTGTCTGTCTATCTATCTATCTATCTATCTATCTATCTATCTATCTATCTATCTATCTATCTATCTATCTATCTATCTATCTATCTATCTATCTATTGATAGTTGATTGTTTGGTTCATTGCACTACCAGGGACTGAAATGCTCCAGGAAAGCGTTTTCATTTTCATGCTGAGCCCATTAAATTGACCACAGCTGATCACAGTCAGGCTTGCCAACCGCCAGTAAATTTACTGACAGTTTGTAAAAATGTGTGATCTTTTTACAACTACCAGTAAATATCAGGGGCTGATAATTTCATGCTGTGTTGACTTTTTACGTGTAAATCGGGCAAATGACTTTGTTATGGGTATTGTCAGTGTTTCCATATCACTTTTATACTGATCAAATATTCACTGTGTTAGTTTTCAATAAGAGTTTTGTAATTTCTCAGGTTGCCAGTTAAAAATGTGTTCCGCCAGTAAATTTTCCATGTTTTGTCAGTAAAAACTGCTGCGGGAGGTTGGCAAACCTGATCACAGTTGAAAGTCAAATGGCTTTGTGTGCCATTGAGAAGGTGATTAGCTACACCTGGTTGAGTTTACAAATCATTTTTAGGAGGACAGGGCGTGTCTAGGAAATCATTCACTATTTTATTTGCTTTGTTATCTGGATATAAATAGTAATTAAAAATTGACTGATTCTATTCAAAATGCTCACATTCCTTAACCCTTAGTGGACCCCTTCACGCCGATATACGTCAACAGAAGGGCACGGCTGGGCACAGGCACGTACCTGTACGTCGCCTTTAAGAGTGCAGCCATGGGACGCAAACGTGCCCCCGGCGGCGCGCTCGTGACCTAGTCTTGAGCTCCGTGACCACACCCGCGGGACCCGCGGACCCGATCGCCGCCGGTGTCCCACGATCAGGTCACAGGAGATGAAGAACGGGGAGAGGTGAGTGTAAACAAACCTTCCCGTTCTTCTCTGTGGCTTGTCACTGATCGCCTGTTCCCTGTCATAGGGGAACGACGATCAGTGACGTCACCAGTCTAGCCCCGCCCCCTACAGTAAACAAAAAACATATTAGGTCACACTTAACCCCCTTAGCGCCCCCTAGTGGTTAACCCCTTCACTGCCATTGTCATTTTCACAGTATCAGTGCATTTTTATAGCACTTTTCGCTGTGAAAATCACAATGGTCCCAAAAATGTGTCAAAAGTGTCCAATGTGTCCGCCATAATGTGGCAGTCACAAAAAAATCGCTGACCAACGCCATTACTTGTAGAAAAAAAAATCATAAAAATGCCATAAAACTATCCCCTATTTTGTAAATGCTATAACTTTTGCGCAAACTAATCAATAAACGATTATTGCGATTTTTTTTAATCAAAAATATGTAGAAGAATACATATTGGCCTAAACTGAGGAAAAAACTTTTTTTATATATATTTTTGAGGATATTTATTATAGCAAAAAGTAAAAAATATTGCATTTTTTTCTTAAATTGTCGCTCTATTTTTGTTTATAGCGCAAAAAATAAAAACCGCAGAGATGATCAAATACCACCAAAAGAAAGCTAAAAAAGGATGTCAATTTTGTTTGGAAAACCACGTCGCACGACCGCACAATTGTCAGTTAAAGCGACGCATTGCCGTATCGCAAAAAGGAGCAAGGTCCTTTACCTGCATAATGGTCCGGGGCTTAAGTGGTTAAAGCACACATGTGTATTGTAGTGGATCATTTTGACATAAAGTATGTTCGTTTTTATGATAAAATGACACAGAAAAGCAATATTCATCAAAAAAAAATATGCATTTATTTCATTACTATCAACATATGAAAAATACCTAATAGCATATTATAAAAAAAATCAGTACATTCAAAAATACATCTAAATATGTTACATCCCAGCCATGTGCTGTTTTATGCCTTGGATTTCTTTTTTTTTCTACAAGATAAGTCAGACTGTCTGTTATATAACTATATTTTTCTGTCTTTATTAGTGTAAGCTTTTAATACTAATCTGTAGGAAATATATGGTGGCCTAATATATGTAGAAGTTTAAATACTTCCTAGAACGCGGTGCTGGCCCAGCTGCCCTGTTACATCTCAGAGCTACATCCGCAGGTAAGTGTCATGGTAGGAAAATGCTGCTACAGAATCCAACAGGGCAGGAAAGGTGCAGCCAGTACATGTTACATGAAGGAATAACAGTAGCCAGACACTAAAAGTAATTTGATGGTGGTAACCCCCTTTAAATTACACTGGCAGCTTCATCATATAATAACTGCTAGCAAACAGCAAGGCATACCTTTATGATTAGTTTTGTTTTATGTATGCAGAATTAGATACATACATACAGTATATGCAGATTTGGTCTATTGCCCCCCACTTTTTTCTTCTTTATTTTTATGGAGTATGGGATTTAAAACCTATGAGGGTTATTTACAAAAGGCGAATCCACTTTTCACTACAAGTGTAAAGTTCACTTGAAATTGCACTGAAAGTGCACATGGAAGTGCAGTCGCTGTAAATCTGAGGGGGAGATCTGAAATGAGGGGAAGCTCATAAGGGAAATTGAGCAGCCAGCCAAAATTATATATATCTATCTATATATATATATATATATATATATATATAGATAGATATATATAATTTTATGGGTTGATATCTATATCAGTTTTTTGGCTGGCTGCTCAATTTCCCTTATATTAAGAGTAGTGCTGTGATTGTTTCCCCTTAGTTTGAGGCACTAACCTGGAGCAAGTATGCAAATCAGGAAAGTCTGCCGATTGACATAGAAATGCTGAACCATACCATGACTGCCAGAGAAGACACGTCAGCCTGAATATATCTTCAGTACCGGTGCCCTTTACGGTCTGTATGGCAGTCCTGCAGCATTTTAACTTTTAAATCAAAAATTGTTTTTGCATTCCGTATAAAAGTAAAGACTGATGCACATTTTTTTTAAGGCGCACCCTGTTTTCCAATGAGTAACGTTCATATCTATGCGACTTAAAGTCGCAGTGACTTCCAATGTAGTTCATGCACTACGTTGGTCTTGGCTTTGTAACCCTCAAAAGTCCTTGAAAGTCACACCTGAATGTTTTACATGCGATAGTTGTGCAACAGTTGTCCATTATCATTGGTCAATGCCAAAGTCGCCTCCAAGTCGTGCACATCCAAAGTAGCATCAAAGCTGCACTCCAGAGTCGTGTGACTTTGGAGACTTTGTAGTTGCATAAGTGTGACTGGAGCCTTATTACCAACTTTAGACTTGTGTTTCAAATAGCAACTGTCAGTATAGGCAGCTCAAAGCTACATAGGAATACTGTAGGTAGTACAATAGTAAGGTAGAGAATGAGAGTGAAAGGAAGCAATGGGCACCAGATATTATTACATAGATTAGGTCACGGCTCTCTGCTATTACATTGAATTAACCAGTTATAGGTAAAGGTGATTGTCTTTTTGCTGGTCATGGTGCTGGTTTGCTGGTCATATGTGGTAATAGAACGTATTCCTCAGACAACTTCCAGTCCGTCAAGGAAAGAGCACTTGGACCAGCAGCAGTTTTCTAGTGTGACAAAGTAAGGCTGGCCATACATTATACAATTTTCTTCTATAGATTTCCTTTACATTTACCAAAACCATATAATATGAGGTCAAATCTAAACACTTTCAATTTGTATGCAATCAGGCAGGTCCTTGTACTACACAGTTGAAGGTAAAATAAGAAAAAAGTATGGTGTATGGCCAGCTTAACATTTCTGCTTCCAACATAGGGGGGGATTTACTAAAACTGACGCACACAGAATATGGTGCAGCTGTACATAATAACCAATCAGCTTCTAGCTTCAGCTTGCCCATAATAATACGGTAAAACCTTGGTTTGAGAGTAACTTGGTTTGAGAGCGTTTTGCAAGACAAGCAAAATGTTTTAATACATTTTGCCTTGTTATACAAGCGATGTCTTGATATAAGAGTAGCTTCATGTCACAACTGAGTATAAAAAGGAAGAGAGGAGCCTCTAAGTGTAGCAATATGGTTACATTTAATGAAGGTACAACATTTAGCAATTGCTACACTTAGAGGTGCCTCTC
This sequence comes from Rana kukunoris, assembly GCA_029574335.1. NCBI lineage: Eukaryota > Metazoa > Chordata > Amphibia > Anura > Ranidae > Rana > Rana kukunoris. The sequence goes on along the minus strand of CM056050.1, from coordinate 580,388,678 downwards.
TTCTCTTTTATACCCTGTAAAAAATGCTTTGATATACAAGTGCTTTGGAATACAAGCATGTTTCTGGAAGGAATTATGCTCGCAAACCAAGGTTTTACTGTGTAGTAAAAGTAAATCACTCTGAATGAAGTGTTGAATAATTTATCTTCAAAACTAGACATAGAGCAACTCCAACACTGCAAAACTTTCTAATAAAAGTGTAGGAGATTGAAATCAAAGGCTCTAGAATGAACGATTCTCAACAGCAGAATGCTCAGTAATGACAGAATGAATTAAAATAATAAAGTCACATTCAACAGGGTCATAGGCTTATATATATATATAACACTGCAGTTACATATGACAGGTCACCTTATTTATCAAGACAAAATCAAGGCTTACACATGGGATAAGTGAAGAGATCTCTAACCAGCTCTGGCAGCATGTCTAAAGACTGTCTGTTCTTGGAGTGCCTACTGAGGATTCAGGATCTAAGATCTACTTCCCACTCCTATTGCTGATCCTACCACTATAGGTGCTCTACCCATTCTTTATTATGAGATTATCGCAGGCAGTGATAATCTTTGTTGATTTGGTTGGAAACTTGGCAGAGTCAGGGCTGTCTTAATAAGAGGGCAAACGTGGGCACTGCCCATGGGCCCCATCTGCATGGGGGGCCCCTGCACTTCTCCAAAGCAATGCTTGGGGTAGCTCGGGTGGTTATGGTGCTAGAGGTATTGGGGATGTTATGAGGCCACAGTGTAGGGGGTATCATGGATGTAGTGGGGTCACAATACAAGGGGTATCTCATGGTATATGGTTACAGTGCTGGGGTGTGGAGGGGGTCAGAGTGCTGGGGGTATATTTGGGGTGTGGAGGGGTCAGAGTGCTGGGGGGATATCTGGGGTGTGGAGGGAGTCAAAGTGCTGTGGGTATATCTGGGGTGTGGAGGGGTCAGAGTGCTGGGGGGGATATCTGGGATGTGGAGGGGTCAGGGTGCTGGGGGGGATATCTGGGATGTGGAGGGGTCAGGGTGCTGGGGGGACACCTGGAGTATGGAGGGGTCAGAGTGCTGGGGGATATCTGGGGTGTGGAGGGTTCAGAGTGCTGGGGGGATACCTGGAGTGCAGAGGGGTCAGAGTGCTGGAGGAAAAATCTGGGGTGTGGAGGGGTCAGAGTGCTGGGGGATACCTGGAGTGTTGAGGGGTCAGAGTGCTGGGGGGATATCTGGGGTGTGGAGGGGTCAGAGTGCTGGGGGGATACCTGGAGTGTAGAGGGGTTAGAGTGCTGTGGGAAGATGTAGGGCGTAGAGGGGCCAGAGCATTACTTTGCCCAGGGGCTCATGATGCTATTAAGACGGCCCTGAGCAGAGTTTGTGGGGAGCATCTTCATCGTCCATTGATAGTCCTTCAAAAGTTTCTTGGCCTTCATGGGTTTTGGACTATTTGGGCAGCTGTACAGCTTTCATGTTGAGGTTGGTGGGAACGAAGTGCGTGAACCTGCAGATGGAACAGGCACAAACGCTGCTCCCTCCTGGGATGGTGAAGGCCGAGCATGGCTGCTCCTCCACCGACAAGGAGTGAATCTTGCCCGAGCACTGAGTCTCTCCGTTGCTGCCGGTGCCAGGTGCCAGGAACACAGACCCTGGAGCTGCAAAGAGCGGCAGACCAGCGAGAAGCAACCTGGGTGCTGGGCCACTCATGTCCCCGATGATTCTACGTAATTCTTGAAGGGAACTTCCAAGAAGCAGTATGTAATTCCTGGCCAGCAAGAGGGTGGCAATCTTGGACAACTTTCTCCCCGGTGAGCTCTGGCAGTGGGTGGCAGAGTATGGCATGATGACTTCTCTTAGGGCGTCCATCGCCACGTTAAGATCTTGCATCCTCTTCCTCTCCCGGCTGTTTATCTTCTTCCTCAACTGCTGCTGCTCCTCTTTCAGGTCTCTGCTGTGCCGTCCACACCTGTGCGTGGCAAAAGCGGACACCAGCTTGTCTTTTCCTTCACCGATGTTTAGAAGGGAGGTTGGATGCCGGCACACAGCACTAAGCTCTTGGCTCTTTCCACTTGACAGGTCACTGGGGCAATGCCTTATCATCTTCTCTCTGCTCTGTATAATCCTGCAGATCTGCATAGTCCTCAGCCAGAACTTTGCCAGTGAGCTCAGCGATGCCTAGAGAAGCATTTTTTTTTTTTTTCAGGGCTCTAGCTTTGGAATTTAGTAGGATGCAGACGGGCAAGCTATTGTGTTAACCAGTCACTTGACTGCACGTTCCTCTCAATTTCCCATTCATAAACTAAAGTGTAAGACAGCCCATTCCAGAGTCAAACAGAGCGAGAACTTTCATTGGCTGCCACATTCAGACTTTGGAGTGAAATCCTCAAAACTACGCAGACATGGTTACAGTTTAAAGTCTAAGAGAATTGTATATACAAGTATTCTGCGATCGGGGACATTTTCTGAATGCAGTTGGCCTGTGTGCAAGATCATAAGTTGGGCCCCTGGCCCCAAACAAGGGAGAGCCATTGCACACTCTAGCCACTTACATTTGTACATTTGTTTTTACATCCCCACTAAAAAACATGTCTAAGGCCGCGTACACACGACCGAGAAACTCGTCGGGCGAAACACATCGTTTTCCCTGTCGAATTCCTTGTTCGGCTGTCAAAAAACTCGTCGAGCCAAATTTTCCCATTGCCCATCGAGGAAATAGAGAACTTGCTCTCTTTTTGGCTCGACGAGTTCCTCGACAGTTTTCTCGGCAAAAAGTGTTTACTCGGCCGGTTTTCTCGGCAGAATACGTCTCCCATCGATTTTCTTGCTGAATTCTGCCGAGAAAACCTGTCGTGTACACAGGGCCTGATAGACACGTACTACACTTTATTTATTTTTTTGAAAATACTTTTTATTGAGTTTTTTGTTGAAAAATAAAATGAAAGAAAGTGTTACAAAATAAAGCTACTGGACATAAACCGGCTTGGGTAACATACATTGTAACTGTTCTATAAGTTCTAATACTTCTATTGAAACAACTACAAACTTAAACTGATCATGCCATCTAATTGAAGGGATACTGGGGAGGATAGCGGATCTTATCCTTCAGGGAGGGAAGTTTAGGTTAAAGGGATAATAAAGGTACAATTGTTTAACCTAAATAGCTTCCTTTACCTTATCCTTCCATTTTGCTTTTAAATGTCCTTATTTCTTCTGAGAAATCCTCACTTCCTGTTCTTCTGACTGTAACTCCACACAGTAATGCAAGGCTTTCTCCCTGGTGTGGAGTGTCATGCTCAACCCCTCCCTTGGACTACAGAAGAGTCAGGACGCCCACTAACACACAGCTCCTTTCTCTATCTGCAACGTAGAGAGCAACCTTACTCTCCTGTAGTCCAAGGGAGCGGGCGAGCACGACACTCAATGGTTGTTTCCATTTTATGAGTAAAGCCTTCCAGGTATCAAATAATAGTTCTATTAGAGTTCTGGTTGCTTGGCGGCGAGCCAGGGAGCCCACCAGGCCCAGCAAGCAGATCGACACATTCAGAAGAACATGGATCATGTGTAGAGTTTCAATACATTTTGTAACCTCCGTCCAAAAGGACTGGATCCTGGGACAGGACCATAACATGTGACTGAAATCAATGTCTGCTACACCACACTGCCAACAGTTGGAGGAGGAATATGGGCACATTTTGAATAATCTTTGGGTTGACAAATAAACACAAGTACTACACTTTAAATAATCAGTGCCAATTTATCAACCAGGCAGCAAGATGTAACTATCTTCATATCAGGAACCCACCCATCATCATAGCACCGCACATTCATATCGGAATGGCCAGTGTTCACGTCACGGTCCTCCATGTTCACATTAGAGCCCTCTACATCAACATCCGAGATCCCATGTTCACATCAGAGTCCCCCATTTCATATCACATTCCCATTATCAGAACCCCCACAATCACATTGCATGGATTTAGTGCAACACTACATCTCTCCATGTATGGTCCTTCTCCTTCCTATGACTAATCTCCCAAAAAGAGCTCCAGAAAACCCACCCCCCTACACTTAAAGGGGTTGTAAAGATAAAAGTTTTTTTACCTTAATGCATCCTATGCATTAAGGTAAAAAAACATCTGGCAGCACCGGCCCCCCCAGAGCCCCCGTTTTACTTACCTGACCGTTTGAAATTCCCGGGCGCATCCACGTCATCCTCTTCAGTTCCCAGCCTGGCCGTTGATTGGCTAGGCTGGGCGGATTGATAGCAGCGCAGCCATTGGCTGGCGCTGCTGTCAATCACAGCTGATGACGCGGGGGGCGGGGCCGAGTGATACAGTCGGCGGCTATGGTCGTCGCTGTATCACAGGAGCGTGCTCGCAAAAGCTTTCCACCGTGCGAGCGCCCTCGCATTAAGGTGGAATGCTTTTGTGAGCAGGACCTGAGACAGCCGCCGAGGGACCCCAGAAGACAGCTTTCCGGGACACTCTGTGCAAAACGAGCTGCACAGTGGAGGTAAGTATAACATGTTTGTTATTTTAAGAAAAAAAAAATTCTGACTTTAGTGTTGCTTTAAATACCCCAGGTGTTGGAACCTTAACAGGCCAAATAGCAGACATGCTACACCAAGTTAACCCCAACAATACCAGCAGCAGCTTACAGATACAGTGCAACATTAATAACCTCCCTGGCGGTATGATTATTTCAGATTTTAGGTGCTGGAAGCGGTACCATTATTTTGCATGGAAATTTGGCATTTTATACTGTAGGCCTGTAATTCTTAGGAATAACTCACTTAAATATGACCAAACAAGAGTCTAGTAGACATCTCGGGTATGAAAAAGTTTGAAAAACAAAATTATAAATTATAATACAATAAATAATTATAAATAATTATAACAAATAATAATATAATTATAATAAAAAATATTCAATAATGTAATCAACTCAAAATCACTGACATTTGCTCAGTTGCAGAATTGTCGCTGTCATTACTTTTATTTTTTTATGACGAATTTCCCCACAAATCGCTATCGCTCAATTCTGCAAGTGATTATAATTTATTATCGCTGTTTTCTAGCTGCTGTAAAATCCCTTTTGACATAAAGGGACACTTTTTGGTTGCTATGGACAATCTACAGTTTGCAGGCAGAAAGAAGAGTTTTTATTATATAAAAGTACATGCAGGGCACTGGGCAGACCACTAGGGACAAAGGGGGTGTGTATTTTTTTACATACAGTACTGTAATCTATAAGATTACAGTATACAGTATGTATTGTGTTTATAAAATTTTTGGAATTTGGCGCCGTTCTCCGCCCCCGTGCATCGTAATGGCGCAGGGAATGGAGCTCGGCGGCACACAGGGACACTGTGAATCGAGCGAGGAGACACTGTTCGCTCACACAGCGGACAGGCATCGCAGGATCCAGGGACAAGGTAAGTAAACCATGCCTGTGGCTGCTACGAGGCGATCCCGAGTCTGGCTCGGGGTTACCGCTTTTGGTTCGGGAATACCGCCAGGGGGGTTAAATGCAATTTGCACCTACCTACAACATGAACGTCATTCAGGATTGTCCACTGCCTGAGAACAGAAAAGGAGAAAGAGGACCCCACTTGTCACTTAATGACACAGGACAGATGTAAATAAAGATGGGTATATGATTACCCAATAATTAAAGTGGTTGTAAACCCAAAAAACATTTTTTTTTTTTTTTTATGTCACAATGTAGAGTATAAGATTTCCTATCATCTGTGCCCAGTCTTGACACACATAGTTAATCCAGATCTGAGAAATCCTCTTTTATGTTCAGTGAAAATGAACAGCCTTCCAGATAAAAACCCTGCCTAAAGCAAAAGTCTGTTTTCTCTCTTCTTGCTCTGAGTGAGAGGTTATTTACATATCTAGCTTGGACATGTTTATTATATGTTATGTTTTGTTTACAATAACATGAGGTGATATAACATCATAACACATCCTAGTAATATACAATGAACTTTGGATCACCTCTTGTTATGATAAACATGTCCAAGCTAGATATGTAAATAACCTGTTACTGAAAGCAATAACAGAGAAACGGACTTAACCTAATTTGGCAGGTTTTTATCTGAAATTCTGTTAATTTGCACTGGACTTTAAAAGAGGAAAAGAGGATTACTCAGTGCTGGATTAACTCTGTGTGGCAAGACTGGGCACAGATGATAGGAAATCTTACACTCTACATTGTGACACTTTAATGCATCCTATGCATTAACCTCCCTGGCGGTATGATTATTTCAGATTTTAGGTGCTGAAAGCGGTACCATTATTTTGCAAGGGAATTTGGCGTTTTATACTGTAGGCTTGTAATTCTTAGGAATAACTCACTTAAATCGGTAAGTTTAAAAAAAAAAATCATAAATTATAATATAATAAATAACTATAAATAATTATAACAAATAATAATATAATTATAATAAAAATTATTCAATAATGTAATTAAATCATAAAAACACTGACATTTGCTCAGTTGCAGAATTGTCGCTGTCATTACTTATTTTTTTATGACGAATTTCCTCACAAATCGCTATCGCTCAATTCTGCAAGTGATTATAATTTATTATCGCTGTTTTCTAGCTGCTCTAAAACCACTTTTGACATAAAGGGACAGTTTTTTGTTGCTATGAACAATCATTTTTCAGGCAGTAAGAACAGTTTTTATTATATAAAAGTACATGCAGGACACAGGGCAGACCACTAGGGACAAGGGGGGTGTGTGTGTTTTACATACAGTACTGTAATCTATATGATTACAGTATACTGTATGTAATGTGTTTGTTTACTTTTTTGAATTTGGCACCGTTCTCCGCCCCCGTGCGTCGTAACGTTGCAGGGAACGAAGATCTGTGGCACACAGGGACACTGTGTAAATCGAGCGAGGACCCGCTCGCTCACACAGCAGGGAGGCTTTGCAGGATCCAGAGACAAGGTAAGTAACTTGTGCCTGTGGATGCTGCGAGGCGAGCCCGAGTCGGGCTCGGGGTTACCGATCACAGCACAAAAATCTCACCCGAGCCAGACTCGGGAATACCGCTAAGCAGGTTAAGGTGAAAAAACACCTTGCAGTGTCCGGCCACCCAGCCCCCAAGTTTTACTTACCTGAGCCCCGAATTTCCATGGGGGCGCGATCCCACATCGCTCTCTCCACGGCTTCTCAGCTCTTCATTGGATAGATTGGTAGCAGCACAGCCATTGCCTCCCGCTGCTGTCAATCAAATCAAATAACGCTGGCACTGGGGGCGGGGGTGGGGCCTAATCATACTCGGCTATGGACGCCGAGTGTATGACACGGGGGCACGCCCACAAGGTAACACCCTTGGGTTCCCTTCTTTCTTGTGAAAGAAAGGGGGACATGGATATATTATAGGTATAGATAAAGTTCTGGTGAATATGCAGTATGCATTGGAAGGCAGAACAGGTTTTGTCAAGATTTAGTTGCAGCTGCTAAGTAGCTCCAAGTACCAGGCAATGGCTGACGAGACTTGCTGGGATTTGTAGCTCCACAGCAGCTGGATAGCACAAAGGTTGCCCAGAAGAGTACAAAAATGTTGTCATTGATCCACAGAGCCAAATTTCTGAATAAGGGACAATTTGCTTGTAGGCCCGCTGCTAATTCAAAGCACAATAATGCCCTCTGTTGTGGGCGTGGGGACTTGGCAGCACCCCCTTCATTCCTCTGTCAACCTAAAAAGGACTTTCCTGGCTGCTGGGCACTTTGGATCCAAACTCATAAAATGGCTTCTTTCATCGGGACACATGGCTGAGAACGTCAAGGGGGGGAAAAGAAGGAAACAAAAGTGTCTCTGAAGTAATTTCCACGATCTGCATCTGACCATCCGGTGGCACGTTTGCCAAATGAATGGGCAGAAGTGTCACAGGAAAGTAAGACATAGCAAGGACAAACAGCACAAATGCCCAGGCAGCTTCATGAATAAGAGAAAGGGGCAGATAGACGTTCAGCGCTCATCCTTCTGCCTTTCACTGGCCAGAGCGAGGGGCACAATGAGCCATATACAAAGATGAAAGGTAATAAATGTGTCTTATTGACTTACTGTTGGCAGGGCTGCGGGACACCTGCTGAAGTAAAGGGGGCGCTTTGTCAGCTGGTGGGGGATCTGGGCAGCTTCCCCTCCAAAGATGCTGTGTGGTCATGGAACTGGGTGCTATGGCTCAAGCAGATTTTCTGCTCATGTCAACATAATGGTGAATGGCAGCCTTGTCCACTGCCTGGGTAAACGTCTTGCATCTGATAAATTCAACAGTGCTCCAGCTCTACAGATTACTTTTATCTAGGTATAGCTGTGAATTAAACCAGCTTACAGTGAAACTTCATCCAAAAATATATATTTTTTTTAAGTCAGCTGTTGCAAATACTGTAGCTGGTGACTTTTCAAAAACAGTTTCTTACCAGCCTATGGAGTTCAGCAATGTCTCCTGCAGCCGATTTCTCCCACCGCTACTGGATCCCCAGTGCCGCCCTTTTAGATTTGGGAGCTAGCTGTGACTTTCTGATGTCTCACAAGATTAATGTATAGATGTATTATTGTACACTGGAAATGGGGAATAAATTAAAAATGTGCTTTATATAAATGTCTAGGGTTGTCCCGATACCACTTTTTTAGGACCGAGTACAAGTACCGAATACCGATACTTTTTTTTCAATGTCATGTGACAGTTTGACAGATGGGGACTGATAGGTGGCACTGACAGGTGACTGGTGCTGATGGGCACTAATAGGTGGCACTGACAGGTGGTACTTATGGGCACTGATAGATGGCACTGATAAGTGGCACTTGTGGACACCGATATCACTAAGTGGCACTTGTGGGCACCGATAGATGGCACTGGATGCACTGATAGGTGGCACTTGTGGGCACCGATAGATGGCACTGATTGCACTGACAGGTGGCACTTCTGGGCACTGAAAGATTGCACTGATAGGTGACACGTGCAGGCACTGATAGATGGCACTTGTGGGCACTGATAGGTGGCACTTGTGGGCACTGACTGTTGACCGGTGCTGATGGGCACCAATAGGTGGCACTGACAGGTGGCTGGCACTGACAGGTTGGCACTTATGGACACTGATAGATGGCACTGATAGCACTGATAAGTGGCACTTGTGGGCACCGATAGATGGCACTGATTGCAATGGTAGGTGGCACTTGTGGGCACTGATAGATGGCACTGATTGCACTGATAAGTGGCACTTATGGGCACCCATAGATGGCACTGATTGCACTGATTGCAATGATAGGTGGCACTTGTGGGTACTGATAGATAGCACTGATTGCACTTGTGGGCACCGATAGATGGCACTGGATGCACGGATAGGTGTCACTTGTGGGCACCGATAGATGGCACTGGATGCACGGATAGGTGTCACTTGTGGGCACCGATAGATGGCACTGATTGCACTGCACTTCTGGGCACTGAAAGATTGCACTGATAGGTGGCACTTGCGGGCACTGATAGATGGCACTTGTGCGGAAATGATAGGTGGCACTTGTGGGCACTGACAGGTGGCTGGCACTGAAATGTTGCGAAAAATGACAGGATTTATTTAAAAAAAATATATGCTGCAACGTCCATCTTGGTACACCCTGCACTCGGCTGCAGCAAGCAGCAGCAGACATCTTTTTACACCCAGCCCATATAGCTCATATAGCTCGGTCTGGGTGTAACAAATGAGCCGTTGCTTTAGTGCACATGTGCCGATGATGTTGGCACATGCTGATACAGTGGATATCTCCTAGACCGTACAGGTTAGCTAGGCTTACCTGTATTAAAAAGTTACACTTTGCAGAGCTCACTGAGGAGACTTCTAGGAGATGATTGAAGGGAAGGGACCCCCACCACCCAGGGACAGAGCTGAGGCTATCAATCACAGGCTGAGTGCTATCGAATATCTGGTGGAAGCTGATCTGATGGATTTTTTCATCAGATATCCGATGAAGCTGATTTTCATTAGTCTTGCCTACACACCATCAGTCAAAAATCCGACCATGTCCAAAACGCAGTGACCTAAAACACTACAACGTGCTGAGAAAAATGAAGTTCAATGCTTCTGAGCATTTGTCGACTTGATTCTGCGCATGCGTGGATTTTTGACCGATGGACTTTCACACAGACAATCGTTTTTTTTCTATTGTTTTTTTATCCATAGGGAAAATTTAAAACATGTTCTATTTTTTTTTCATCGATGGAAAACAAACCCATGGGGCCCACACGCGATTGGTTTGTCCGATAAAAAATCTCCATCGTTCTGTTTTCATGGGACAAACCGATCGTGTGTACAGGGCTTTAGAGCCGGTTTACATTGGGGCAACACGACTTCCAGTGCGACTTTCACAGGCACCTTGGGGTGACTTACAACGCAACTCAAGTCGTCTCCAGGACAGGCGACAAAGCCAGTGGCCAATCAAATAATAATCTGCTCTGTGGGAGGGAGGGGTTTACCCTTAAAAACGATTTTCACTTCCTGGAAAATTGCTTCACTCAAGACAGTGATCCGACTTTGGAGGCGACTTCCATTGAAATCAATGGATACAAGTCGCCTAGAAGTCCGATTGAAGTATAGTACAGGAACCTTTTCTGAAGTCGATGCGACTTCAAAAGTGTACATTAAGACGGCTGCCATTCACTTCCATTGAATTTCTAATGTCGGGTGACTTGGGGCAACTTCAAGTTGGATCCCAAGTCACCCCTGTGTGAACCGTAGGGTGACCACATTTCCAAACTGTCATTCGGGCCCCCCCCCCCCCTTCACAAAAAAAAATCTAATTTTAAAGGCTTATATGCAAGTAATCAGCCATAATAGGAGTATGGGGGTCCTGGTATGGCCTTGGGGGACATGTATCAATGCAAAAAATTTATTTGAAAAATTATTGTTTTTTTCAGGAGCAGTGATTATAGTTATGCTTAAAGCGGGGGTTCACCCTAAAACTATTTTCTAACATTACAATGAGCTCACTCTCTATATTGACACTATGCCAATTTTTTTTTGTGCTGTACATACCTTCGTACACCTATTTTCACCCACGGCTTCCGGGTAGTGAATCCCGCAGGACTGGGAGCATTCCTATCCAGCAGGTGATTGACGTGATGACAAACACTAGCTTCCCCATCGCATAAGGAGCGTCACGAGTTGCCGTAAGAAGCCGAACGGCGAGTCGGCGCTATACAGTGCCTGCGCACCGATGTTTGGCTTATTTCGGGAACTTGTGATGCTCCTTATGCGACGGGGGGAGCTAGTGTTTGTCATCACGTCAATCACCTGCTGGATAGGAACGCCCAGTCCCGCGGGATTCACTACCCGGAAGCCGTGGGTGGAAATAACCGTACGAAGGTATGTACAGCAAAAAAAGAAAACATTTCGGCATAGTGTCAATGTAGAGAGTGAGCTCATTGTAACGTTAGAAAATAGTTTTTAGGGTAAACCCCGCTTTAAAGTGCAACAATAAAAATGAACAATTCCTCTAAATATAGTGCATGGGGGGTCCCCTTAGTCTGCTTGTAAAGTGGCGCATGTGTACCATGTATAGAACATGCTCCAGCAAAAAATACATTTCTAAAGAAAAAAGGGGCAAATCACATTTAAATTGACTCACCATTGCAATTGCTGCCACCCGGCTATTGAAAAAAGTAGTATGTAGTGTCCCTCCCCCCCCCCAGTCCATACCAGAACCCTCGCTCTCTACCCCACACCCCAAAGCACCTTGTCCCCATCTTACCCTGGCCGGTGGTTGTGGTAGCATGCAGGCAAAGTGGTTATCAGAATCTGGAAGCAGCCAAAGGACCCAAAGGGTCTGGAATGGACTAGGGGCGGGGGAACCCCACACCGTTTTTTTTTACTTATTTTTTTTTTATTGCCTGCTTTTCTTTTTTATTCAGCTGTCAGCAGGGAAGCCCATTGACAGCTGATGACTCATCAGTTAATAAGAACGCTGGCTTCCCAGCCCCGCTCATTAACAACCAGCCTTTACTGTGCCCTGGTTGGGCACAGTGCGCAGTGCGTTTCAGGGTATTTGGCGGGGGTGAACACCCTGGGCTGGGAAACAGACAGTCTCCATCGTCGGCTCATCAGGTGGCTGTGTCAGTTTCATTCCGGGACACTGTATTGTCTTGGAATGAAGGTGCAATCCGGGACACGTGGTCATCCTAGTGAACCGGCTCTTAGTGCTCTTGACTGAGACAAGTACACACTATAGAGGGATATGCTTTGTACATCTTTCATGTCTGAAGCCTCGTTCACACGACCGTTTTCGGTCATGTGTATGTTTTTCGTCGAGAAAACTGTTGTGGATCTCGACGAGTAAAAAAGAGAACAGGTTCTCTATTTTCTCGTCGGGAGTCTCAATTTCCTCATCGTGTTTCTTGTCGGGCTGGTTTATGACGAGAAACACGTTCTTGTGTGTATGCTTAGAAACCCGCGCATGCTCAGAATAAAGTATGAGACGGGAGCGCACCTTCGGTAAAAGTAGCGTTCGTAATGGAGATAGCACATTCGTCACGCTGTAACAGACTGAAAAGTGCGAATCGTCTTTCACCAAACTTTTACTAACCTTTACTAACACGCGGTAACATGAGATTAGCAAAAGCAGCCACAAGGGAGGCGCCAGTGGTATCGAACTTCCCCTTTATAGTGCCGTTGTACGCAGGCCCGGATTTCCCACAAGGCCACCAAGGCCAGGCCTCGGGGCGGCAGGGTGCCAAGGGGCGGCAGTGGCATGGAGTCCCCCGACGACCGTAACATACAGTTGAGGGTGGTAAGTTGCTGTGTGGGAGAATTGAGTGGGGGAATCAACTCGCTCGTTAAGTGATTATGGCGATGTCGTCAAAATCACTTGTCAAATGTGTGCTGCTGTCCGTTCTCCCCTACCCCCACATACCTTTCTCTGCTTGCTCTGCCTTCGGGACTCCTCCGTCCTCCCCCAGCTGCCAAGTCTGTCTCCTGTCCCTGCCGCCGATGTACACAGTGAGAGGGGTGAGCTGTGCTCTTCCCATCTCAGCTGTGACAGGAGTTCTAGCACAGTGCTAGGACTTCTGTTTTGGAGGTGACAGGGTCAATAAAGAGAACCTGTCATCTCCAATTGCCATCACACAGGGAATTGTTTTCTCCTGTGTGATAGCGATAAAGTTAAAGTGAAAAAAATTGATAAAAATAATAATAATTAAATTAAAAAAAGTAACTAAAAAGTAAAGAATATTCAAAATAATATTCAAAATAATAATAATAATATTACACAAAAATAAAAACAAGTAAACGACAAGCTAAAAACGAATACAAATAAAAAAAAGTGCTAAAAAAGTAAAAAAAAAAAGAAACAAAAAATATTTGAACTAACCGGGCCGCCCCTGTCCCCTCCGGTTGCTATTCTCCGTTGATTTGGGGGAGGGGGGGTTCGTTTGGTGGGGAGGGGGTGCATTGTGGAACCTGGCCTTGGGGTGGCAGGGAGAGCAAATCCGGCCACGGTTGTACGTGTTGTACGTCACCGCGTTTGAGAACAACAAGATTTTGTCTTGACAGTGTGTACGCAAAGAAAGCTTGACAAGATTCTCGACAAGCCTGACAAGGAACTCGTTGAGGAAAACAATGTTTCTTTTACGACGAGATTCTCGGTCGTGTGTACGAGGCCTGAGGTTTACATCCACTTTAATGGCAGTTGACAGGTTAAAATAAAATAAAAAAAAGTATGAAAAAAGAAAACAAATGCAGCCACTACATCATAGGCCTCGTACACACGAGGGGATATGTCCGCTGAAAACGGTCCGATGGACCGTTTCAGCAGACATCTCCGATCGTGTGTATGGGCTAGCGGACAGATTTGTCCACCCGACAGATTTCAAAGCATGCTTTGAAATCTATCCGGTGGGAATCTGTCCGCCCGACATGTCTGCTGGTTAGTACACTTACCAGCAGACATGTCGTCCCGCACCGCCGCCGCGCCGCCGCCGAATGGATTCGGCGCATGCGCGGAAGTGTTTTACTTCCTGGTGCGGTGACGTGGCGGTGACGTGGCGGCGTCAACGTCACCGCCGCGTCACCGACATGTCACCGCGCCGTCCGCCGGCGGGGAATTTGATCCGATGGTGTGTACACGCCATCGGATCAAACTCCCAATCGGACATATCCGATGGAAATGGTCCGCGGACCGTTTTCATCGGATATGTCCGATCGTGTGTACGAGGCCTAAGGGCTGGTAAGCTGCAATACTCTCATTTTTGGTTCTTGAGTTTTAATTCACTTTCAGATTTCAGGTTGATCTCCAAATAGCTGAAAACGCTCTTCCTTAACACACACTATAGTTTCCCTTGAATGCATAGAGTTCAGCGGGGCGCCCCCGACAGACAATACGCGCTAATGTCCCTTTATTCACTGAAGGCCATTGTTTGAGAAGAGCGAAAGGCCTGCTTAGCACTTGAAAGGCCAGATTACAAATATTTAGTTAGGTTATTGTCATGATTACGGTGGTTTGCGCGTGATGCGGACAGGTGACAGCTCTAACAAGTCTCATTAACATCTTGTCCCCCGGAGCAGATGAGAAGTTTATAGGTTGCTAATAAACTGTGACCAATGGCTGAAGGCAGCCGCATGGTGTTCAAGCTGTTTGGGGTCTGCAGGTTCTTGGGAGATCTTGCACTTGCTCCTCGGTTATTTCCATACATGAAAGCATGTGGCAGCCTCCGATGTTTCTATAGAGAAAAGGCATATGTCTCTCACACTATCATGGTGAATATCTAATGAGACCCCCACAATAATGTGTTATATGCCCCGGGGGCCGCTGAAAACAAGACGCGTTATTCCGCATACAAACACAAAACAGAAGCTTCACCCTTATTGTGTGTAATGAATACGATCGCTGCTAATGGGTCTGGGCTGTCCATAGTCCTAAGGACGGTACTACTGTAACAACGTTATATCCAAGTCACTACGGCATGTTACCAACACTGATAAATTATCAAACCCATTGTTTTATATTTATGAAATCTAAATTCACAGCTCTAAAAGTACCATTAACCACTTAAAGCGGAGGTTCACCCTAAATATAAGCCCTCCCATGTGATCCAGCATACTGGCGTCAGCGCCAGTATGCTGTTTTTTTTTTTTTTTTTAATCCATGTACTTACTGTATTATGCAGAATTTTATTTTTTTTACCCCGCGGTGGACGGCGCCAGTATAGCGCGTCACATCTTACGAAAGTACCCGAAAAGGACTCGGGTAATCTCGGCGAAAATGCGGCGCCTGCGCACAGACCTAGGAGCTGACTGCTCAGGCGCCGTATTTCTCCGATTCCTACGGCTATGGCACGTCACGCCCTCCGAAAAACGCCGAAATAGGACTCGGAGAAATACGGCGCCTGCGCAGTCAGCTCCTAGGTCTGTGCGCAGGCGCCGCATTTTCGCCGCGATTACCCGAGTCCTTTTCGGGTACTTTCGTAAGATGTGACGCGCTATACTGGCGCCGTCCACCACGGGGTAAAAATAATAAAATTCTGCATAAGACAGTAAGTACATGGATTTAAAAAAAAAAAAACAGCATTCTGGCGCTGACGCCAGTATGCTGGATCACATGGGAGGGCTTATATTTAGGGTGAACCTCCGCTTTAAGCACCGGACCGATATGCTGATTATGGACCTTGCCCCTTTTTGCGATTCGGCACTGCGTCGCTTTAACTGACAATTGCGCGGTCGTGCGACGTGGCTCCCAAACAAAATTGGGTCCTTTTTTTTCCCCACAAATAGAGCTTTCTTTTGGTGGTATTTGATCACCTCTGAGATTTTAATTTTTTTGTGTTTTAAACAAAAATAGAGCGACAGTTTTGAAAAAAATTCAATATTTTTTATTTTTGCTATAATAAATATCCCCAAAAATATATAAAAGTACATATTTTTCCCTCAGTTTAGGCCGATACGTATTCTTCTACCTATTTTTGGTAAAAAAAAACAAACACAATAAGCGTTTATCGATTGGTTTGCACAAAATTCATAGCGTTTACAAAATAGGGAATAGTTTTATGGCATTTTTATTAATATTTTTTTTTTTACTACTAATGGCGGCGATCAGCGATTTGTTTCATGACTGTGACATTATGGCGGACACATTTTTGGGACCATTGTCATTTTCACAGCAAAAAGTGCTATAAAAATGCACTGATTACTGTTAAAATGACAATTGCAGTTTAGGAGTTAACCACTAGGGGGCGCTGAAGGGGTTAAGTGTGACCTCATATGTGTTTCTAACTTGTTCAATTGCTTGGTAGCACACATTTCCAATTAGCCAATCACATGGCAGCAATCAATGCATTTAGGCCGGGTTCACACTATTGCGAATTGGATGCGGGCAGGCCCGTCGGAACCCGACAGGCAAAGCTAGCAATTGCCTGGGGCACCGAGTTGGCCAGGGGCCCCAGCAGGGAGGGCCCTTGCCGCAGCGCTGCGTCCTCCTGCAGTCCGGTCGGCCGTGTACCATAACCGTGTGGTACAGGCAATTTAGGTTCCTGTTCCTGGCTGGACTGACAGGAAGTGCACACACTGGGTGTTCACTTCCTTTCAGTCCGGCCCCCGGGAACAGCAAACTTAATCTCCTGTACCGCGTGGTTTTGGTAAACTTGAAGAGGTGAGCCGCCTCAACCCCCCCCGCTTCTCAAATTGAAAAGTCACTTTTTTTTTTTGCTTGGGGCCCCCAAATTTCTTAAAACGGCCCTGGATGCGGGATCCCAGAATCCAATTTGCAATAGCAGGAGAGTGTGGGAATGACTCTCTATGGAGCCGGTTCTCTTATCTCCGATGCGGCTCCGATGCGGCTCTGGTGCGAATTTGCACAGGAGCCTTGTGCGTCTTTTATTTCATTTTAGGTCCGAATTCTGCCCAAAATTCGAGCTGAAATCAGATCTGAAACGGTGAACCAGGACACACAGGACCCCTGCTGGGAACCGCATCAGCATCCAGTGTGAACGGAGCCTTAGGCATCTAGATGTGGTGAAGATGACTTTCTGAAGTCCAAACTAAACATCAGAATGGGGAACAAAGGGGATTAAAGTGACTTTGAACGTGGTTGATGGTGCCAGACGGGTTGATTTGAGTATTTAAAAAACGGCTGATCTACTGGGATTTTCACGCACAACCATCTCTCGGGTTTACAGAGAATGGTCCGAAAAAGAGAAAATATCCAGTAAGCGTCAGCTTACTTGTTGATGTCAGAGGTTAGAGAAGAATGGGCAGACTGGTTCAAGATGATAAAAAAACAACAGTAACTGAAATAACTACTCGTTACAACCAAGGTATACAGAATACCATCTCTAAACACACAACACATCGAACCTTGAAGCAGATGGGTTACAGCAGGAGAAGACCAAACCGGTTGCCACTCCTGTCAGAGCTAAGAACAGGAAACTGAGGCTACAATTCACACAGGATCACCAAAATTGGACAATAGACGATTGGAAAAACATTCAGAAGGTCGGGTCAGAATTTGACGTAAACAACATGAAAGCCTGGATCCATCCTGTCTTGTATCAATGGTTCAGGCTGGTGGTGGTGTAATGGTGTGGGGGATATTTCCTTGGCATTCTTTGGGCCCCTTAGTACCACCTGAGCATCGGTCAAACACTACGGCCTATGTCATGTTACATGATATTGTTTTTATTATTATGTACTGTCTCTTTAACTACTTGCTTACTGGGCACATAAACCCCCTTCGTGCCCAGGCGAAATTTCAGCTTCCGGCACTGCGTCGCTTTAACTGACATTTGCGCGGTCGTGCAACGTGGCTCCCAAACAAAATTGGCGTCCTTTTTTCCCCACAAATAGAGCTTTCTTTTGGTGGTATTAGATCGCCCGTGCGGTTTTTATTTTATGCGCTATAAACAAAAAAAAAGCGACAATTTAAAATATATATATATATATATATATATATATATATATATATATATATATAAATATCCCTTTTTTTTTTTAAAAAACAATTTTTTTTCTCAGTTAAGGCCGATACGTATTCTTCTACGTATTTTTGTAAAAAAAAATAATAAGCGACTGCTTTGTGCAAAAGTTATAGCACCTACAAAATAGGGGACAGAATTATGATTTTTTTTTACTATTTCTTTTTTTACTAGTAATGGCGGCGATCTGCGATTTTTATTGGGACTGCGACATTACGGCGGACACATTGGACACTTTTGACAAATTTTTGGGACCATTCACATTTATACAGCAACCAGTGCTATAAATATGCACTAATTACTGTATAAATGTGACTGGCATTGAAGGGGTTAACACTAGGGGGTGAGGAAGGATTTAAATGTGTATCCTGGGTGTGTTCTAACTGTGTGGGGGGAGGGGGGTGACTGGGGGAGGTGACCGATGCTGTGTCCCTATGTACAAGGGACACAGATCGGTCTCCTCTCCCTGACAGGACGTGGAGCTCTGTGTTTACACACAGAGCTCCACGTCCCTGCTCTGTCACCGCCGATCGCATGTACCTGGCTGACACCGCGGCCGCCGGGTACACGCATCGAATCCTCAGCAATGCGACGGCACTGTTTTTCCCCGCTGCGCACCACCCAGTGGAGCTCGCGGGGAATTACAACAACATGACGTCCAAAGACGTGACCCTGGCACCTCAGGTCTGCGCTGTTGACGTCTTTTGTCAATAGCGCGGATCTGTAGTGGTTAATGTCCATCTAGTTTGTCTCTTGTGGCATTCCGTAGTTAGCATGCTGCTGAGTTTTCTCCTCCCCCTCTCTTCTGTATCAGTAATTTTTATGCTGTACTTCATGTGACCTGTTTGCATCTTCTATACCTGCATGGAAGGATCGTTCTTTTACCTGTTGTAACTTGCATTCTACGGATCATGCGACGAATAAACATCGCCAGATCTTCTTTCATGTGAGTTGTGACTGAGTAAGCTATCTGAAAGGTGATTTGGTATGAACAATCTCTTCAGAGCATTTAAGAACCATGTGCTACTGAAAACCACATTCATAGCCTTTGCAGTCGATTCAGAATAGCCTACCTGAGTATTGTTACTGACCGTGTCCATCCCTTTATGGCTACAGTGTCCCCATCTTCTGATGGCTCCTTCCAGCAGGATAATGTCACCATGTCACAAAGCTCCAATCATCTCACCACTGGACAATGAGGTCCCTGGACTCCAATGGCCTCCACACTCACCAGATCTCATCCAATAGAGCACCTTTGGGATTTGCATCATAGATGTGCAGCCGACAAATCTGCAGCAACTGCGTGATGTGATCATGTTAATATGGACCAATATCTCTGAGGAATGTTTCCAACACCTTGTTGGATCTATGCCATGAAGAATGAAGGCAGTTCTGAAGGGAAAAGGGGGTCCAACCCGCAGGGCCGCCATCAGGGGGGTACAGGCATTACACCTGTAAGGGGCCCGGGGGTTCCCAGGGGCCCGGATGGGAACCCCCTCTTTTTTTATTTATTTTTTATAAAAATATTTATTTTTTAATATATTTTTCTTTTATTTTTTATTAAAGAGCCAATTTTTTTTCTTTTATTATTTTTTAGGGGTCCGGAGGCCCCCAGGGCCCCAGATGGCAACCCCCTATTTTTTAAATGTATTTTTGAAAAAAAAAATATTTGTTTATATATATTTATTTTATTTTTTAAAGGGCCAGAGGTCCTTTTTTTTCTCTCTTTTTCTCTTTTTATTAAAGGGCCCAGAGGTCCCAGGGCCACGGATGGCTACTCCCTTTTTTTTATACTTATTTTTCTTTATTTCTTCTTTTTTTGGAAAGTCCCCCCCCCCCCCCCGCTTCTTAATTCGCAGTAGCCCCCCCCCCGCTTCTCAATTTCAGACGGCAGCGCCCCCCCCCCCGGTTCTCCAGGGGTCCCATGCCTTAAGCTGTGTAAGGGGCTCCATAACTCCTGATGGCGGCCCTGCCAACCCGGTACTAGCAAGGTGTACCTAATAAAGTGGCCCGTAGTTGTATTAGTGGTTGTGGGGTGGAAAAAGTCTGTCAGAAGAACAAGGTTGTACAGCTTCAGCTGATAGCAATCCCTCCTCTACTAATTGGGTGCAGGTCCAGTCCGCGGTCTGGATAGATAGTCAAAAGAACAACAAGTTGACTGCACTCCAAAGTGTAGAAGATAAGTGTAGTCTATTCCAAGTAAAAACATCACAGTAACAACGATACTGACGTGGACCAGCAGAGACTGACGCGTTTCACTAATCAAGTTCGCTTAGTCATAATCTAAAATGCACCACTGAATGTAACATTAAAATAATACATGCTCGGCTGAACCCAGGGGATGCCTAATTATGCTGATTAACCCTCCTCTAGGGTTCCTGCAATGAACCATGCAAAAGGCAAAGAAGACATACAATACACATTTAAAAACAGTATAGAAATAGAAAAAAAATAACATTCTTTTCATTTTTGTGAAACTTGCCATTTCTACACGTACCATACGTGAAAGAAATGAACATTTAATAATCAATAAAACATAATAACATTTTATGTGGACCCGTGGCAATGTAACAGACGCACTAGGAAAATTCTTGTACCGGCATTGCAAATCACATACTGATACTTATGTGATGAATATTATCAAAAAACTTGAATGACTGCACATGTAACCCACTGGAATCTTGTCGGGAAAAGGCCCTTGTCCTCATCAACATGGTGCTTTGGGGTGGGGGGGGGGTGCAGGGCCCCCCTGCCCCAAAGCACCACCCCCCCATTTTGAGGGCATGTGACCTGGTATGGTCCAGGGGGGTGCTCGCCCCCCTTTCCTGACCTGCCGGTGACTTGTCATACTGCTATCTATAACAGAATGCTGCGGAAGTGCTGTGGTGGCCAACTGCGCATGTGCGATGTGTTCCAATGGATTAAGACAGTACACACCAGCGAAACCTCGTTCGGCATCCAGGCTCTTTCCTTAACATCTCCGTGGATTGGAGGATGTTAAAAAAAGAGGCAGGAGGCCGAGCGAGCGGAGCGAGCCGTCCGAGCGAAGCAAGGACGTGAGGCCGACCGGCCACTTTCCCCTAAGTCCACGTCGCCCTGAATGACGGCTTCGCTGGTGTGTATTGTCGTAAATCCATTGGAACGCATCACAATTGCGTTTGGAACGCATCGCGCATGCGCAGTTGGCTGCTTCGTTACTTCCAGAGCATTGTGTGATAGGGAGCCGAATATGACGCATCACCGGCCTGCGTGCTTGGATAAGGGTCTGGTATGGATCTTAGGGGTTCCCCCTAAGGTGACCAGATTTTTAAAATGAAATCCGGGGACAGCTACTCTCTACCCATCACCGCCGCCGCCCGCCTCACAGCCTGTCAAGTCTCACTCTCCAGGGCCCGACTACTACAGGGTGGGGAGTGGAGGAAGATCACTTCTCCAGGGAAGGCAAGGAGATAAAACAGGTGGCTGGCCGGGACTTGAGCCAAGGCAGAAGAACATGCAAGGGGAGCTGAATGGGCACGCAAAACTGAAGAAATGGTCCCTCCACTCCGACCAGCACATGATCATCAAAAAGGGGCACAGATAATGGAAAAATACATCCCCTCAAAGCTTGTAGTAGCAGCGGAGTGGGGGTTGGGTGGTTGTAATTCTGATTTTTTTATTTTATTCTACACTGACTGTCTTTGAAATTGCCTCAGCCCCTGTTCAAATCCAATCTGGGGACAAAAACGGGGACACACTTGGTCCGGGGACAGTGTCCTCAATCTGGGGACTGTCCCCTGAAACTGGGGATGTCTGGTCACCCTACCCTAAGATCCCATGCAATACGCAGATAAAATTGCGTTTTTAACACTGCTTTTTTCCTGGCGTCTGTACTAGCTTTACAGCCTGTTTTTTAAAATGCCTGTGGGCATGAGGCCTAAAGACGAGAAAAAAGGAAGAAAAGAAAACTGAAAGAACAAAAAAAGGAAAAGGAATGTGCAGGTATATGAGGACCTAGGGCGTATAAAATAGAAAAGTTGCATTACATAACCCCAAGGGGAGTCCCGAACAAGCGGTATAATGTCACCTCAACCTTCGTAAAAATTTGTGACATCCCACTTGTAATTCAAACCCCCCGCACCGCCGAGCAACTAAAACTCTAAGGCCACGTACACACGGCAGAGAACCTCGATGGGCAGAACACATCGTTCCGCCCGTCGAGGTTCTCTGCCGGCCGTCAAAATCGGTGACCCGCCCGTCGGGAATGGCAACCAGCCATTCATCCAGGCGGGCCGTCGAGCAAAAAGAGAGCCTGCTCTCTTTTCGCTCGACGGGATTCCCGACGGGCGGGGCGAGCCAAAAGCGTACACACGGCCGAGGTCTTCCCTGGAATGCAGCTTCCAGCGAGGTTCTCGCTGGTTTCCAGCGAGAACCTCGGTCGTGTGTACGCCACTTTAGGGTCCTTTCACACAGAGCGGATCATTTTTGTGAAATTTGCCATTTCTGTGCAGGGACCGCCCTGTCTCTCCTCCGTTCTCCCCTATGGGGAATCGGATGAATACGGACCGTGTGTCCGTATTCATCCGATCCGATCCTTCAGACGGAAGAAAAATAGGGTTTTCTTCCGTCTGAAAAAACGGATCTTTTCGGAGGCGGGTCATTACGGACGTTAGCAGATGCTCATCCGCTAAAGGCTGTGATCACATAGGGTATCATTACAAGTCCGTAAACGGACTTGTAATAAACGGACGAACGGTCCGCCCGTGTGAAAGGACCCTTATACGTTTATTACTTTTTTACGCCAGAAAGGCAATACTTCTGGAATGGAAACAATTGGAGGGTCCCCTCTGAAACTTCTGGAAAGCTTTATTAAACTCAGCAATTCCCCTATAGAGAGCAACGTACCTTTCCAGGGGTTGTGTAGCTAAGTTTGACAAAGTTTGGAATGTTTGGATAGGGATCGACTCAACTAATGCCACACAGTAATTATACTCCATTTAGTAGGTGGATGCCATCTGCCGTATGGTTTGGTTTTTTAAATCCTGACTCTGTTTGCGAGTGTTGTCTCGCGAAAACGAGCAGGATTCAAGCCACAGAGGTGTGCAGTGCTGTATTTGGCCAGAGGTGCGGGGGTGCCGGAGCCGTTCGGAAATACTCAGAAATTCTCGGAAATAGTCTGTTCCTGAGCCTTTTTTAGGGTTTCCGAGTTCAGCTGAGCTGTCCTGAGTATTTCCCAGGCTCTCCAGTGCCCCCACCTCTGGCCACATGCGGTATTGCATGCCATAGATACATTAATTTAGTTTCCATTGACTTCTATAACTTTGCTTTGATATGCGAGTGCTTTGGATTACGAGCATTCTCCTGGAACTAATTATGCCCATAATCCAAGGTTCCACTGTATTGATTTTGCTTGACAGTTCCTAAATAATCATTTGGGGTAACCCATGACTTCGACCATACTATGCTCCCTATGACTTCTTTATCATCCGGACTATGGGAGTTATTTAATAAAGGCAAATCCACTTTGCACTACAAATGTACTTGGAAGTGCAGTCACAGCAGATCTGAGGGGGACATGCAATGACAATAAAAAACAGCATTTTAGCTTGCACATGATTGGATGATACAATCAGCAGAGCTTCCCCTAATTTCAGATCTTCCCCTCATTTCAGATCTACCCTTCATATTTACAGTGACTGCACTTCCAAGTGCACTTTCTAGTGCACTTTTAAGTGCACTTGCCGGGCACTTGTAGTGCAAAGTGGATTTGCCTTTTGTAAATAACCCCCACTGTGTGACATAGAAATCGTCATAGCATTACTCCTCCCATCAAGCGGGTTGAGCACTTAAAGGTCACGGTTAGCACTAGCTGTTTTTTTGGTGTTTGCTTTTGCCTTTTGTTTTTTCGTTCTTTGTATTGTATAAGTGAGCTGGAGAATGCCCAGAGGCTCTGTTTTGTATATTCTTTAAAAAATAAACGAATAAACAAAAAAACAAATAAACAGAATTTACAAACAAAAAAGTAATGGAAGATATTTATTGACCATGGCCGGATTCACGTAACTTTTACGCCGACGTATCTAAAGATACGCTGTCGTAAGTACAAGTGTGCGCCGTCGCATCTCTGCGCCAATTCACAAAGCTAGATACATCGTAAAACAAGGCTTCAGCCGCCCAAGGTAACTTGCCTACGCCGGCGTATCGTTGGCGCATAGTTACGCTGGACGCATTCGACGTACCCATGTTAAATATGTAAATGAGTAAGATACGCCGATTCACTAACGTACTTGCGTTCGGCGCATGTTTTAAGCGATTTGCGTAAGGGTTACGTTCAGCGTAAAGTTATTCCTCATATAGGAGGCGCAACCCATACAAAGGTATGGCGTAGGGAACAGCCGTCGTATTTTACGTTGTTTACGTAGTACGTGAATAGGGCTGTGCGTAGGTTATGTTCACGTCGTAGGCAGTGTATTGACGTATCTTAGGCAGCTATTTCGACGTGACTGTGAGCATGCGCACTGGGATGCATCCAAAAAACGACGCATGCGCAGTTCATTTTTTGAAGCTCAGCCCATCATTTGCATGGGGTCACGCTTCATTTTAATATATCACGCCCACTTCCACCTACTTTGACTCACGTCGGCTTATGCCGACAACTATACGCTACGCCGGTGCAACGTTGAGCGCATTTTCTTTGAGAATACCATGCTTGCCTCTCAACATTGTGCTGGCGTAGCATAAAGAAGATACGCTACGCCCGCACAAAGATGCGCCGATGGCTGTGAATCCAGGCCAATGTGTATAATTTGCGTGAACTGTAGACTGTATGCAAGTACGTAAGTACGTTTTTGTATTATTTTTTCATTACATTTCCTTTGTTTGAATTAAAGGTCTTTCCTCTCTTTTTTTGGAAGCTATAGAAAGTATGCGCTATCCAAGGACCACGTTGTATAGCCCCTTGCTAAAAAACTATTGTATAGTTGTACTGATTCTCTCTCAAAAAACGATTATTCACTACAAATGCAACGTAATCTGAGGAATTGCCCCATTGGGATTCCTTTGATGGTATGATGAAAAGAGACTATTTGTTTTCTAATCTGGTTGAAATATTTTCGATTTCGACCGGATTTTTCGAAATTCGGTCGAAAACGAACGAATTCCGAAAACGAATTCAACACATGTAACGAACCTAACTTAACGAAATGTATTAAATGACGAATTGAAACGAAACAAAACAAATTTTTCACTTTTGCACATGCCTAAGTACATCCAAAAAACTCACATTCCTATAGCCAGTAGTGGAGATTGCAGGAATTGTCATTAAGATAAATCAAAAATGGATCAAGTTCCATGTCTTTATGACATACAAAGACCAAATCGTCTATGTATCTAAAACACAAGACGATTTGACTCCTGAAGGGCTTCCTATCTCCAAAGATGTGGGACCTCTGCCGACAGCCCATGAAGAGATTGGGGAAACCTCACCCCCACTGGCTCCACCCCTGACCCCATCCCCTTTGCCCTGTCCATGTAAACCCCACCTTTTTAATTAAGCGCCCATCAAATGCAGTCTCACCAGCGCTCATCAAATGCAGCCGATCACCAGCGCCCATTAAATGCAGCCTACCAGTGCCCATCAAATGCAGCCTCACCAGCGCCCATCAAATGCAGCCTCGCCAGCGCCCATCAAATGCAGCCTCACCAGCGTCAATCAGAGCAGCCTACCAGCGCCCATCAAATGCAGCCTCGCCAGCGCCCATCAAATGCAGCCTCACCAGCGTCAATCAGAGCAGCCTTCCAGCGCCCATCAAATGTAGCCTCACCAGCGCCCATCAAATGCAGCCTCACCAGCGCCCATCAAATGCAGCCTCACCAGCGTCCATCAAATGCAGCCTCAGCAGTGCCCATCAAATGCAGCCTCACCAGCGCCCATCAAATGCAGCCTCACCAGCGCCCATTAAAATGCAGCCTCACCAGCGCCCATCAAATGTAGCCTCACCAGCGCCCATCAAATGCAGCCTCACCAGCGCCCATTAAAATGCAGCCTCACCAGCGCCCATCAAATGCAGCCTCACCAGCGCCCATTAAAATGCAGCCTCACCAGCGCCCATCAAATGTAGCCTCACCAGCGCCCATCAAATGTAGCCTCACCAGCGCCCATCAAATGTAGCCTCACCAGCGCCCATCAAATGCAACCTCACCAGTGCCTATCAAATACAGCCTCAGCAGTGCCCACCAAATGCAGCCTCACCAGCCTTATGAGCTTAACCAGATGCTGTCCGACCTATAGCAGATTTACCGCTACAGGGTGGTAATTCTGTGCAGGATCACGTGTATATATATATATATATATATATACATGATCCTGCATTTCTGGATATCGGTGCCGATTAGCGGGTCTGGCGAACTCGATGTCCACCGGTACCCGCAAATCATTCTGTACATGTGGTCTAGTGGTTATCACTTTCACCTAGCAGCAAAAGGGTCGCTGGTTCGAATCCCGACCACGACACCATCTGCTTGGAGTTTGCATGTTCTCCCTGTGTCTGTGTGGGTTTCCTCCGGCTACTCCGGTTTCCTCCCACACTCCAAAAACATGCTGGTAGGTTAATTGGATCCTGGCCAAATTGGCCCAGTATATATATATGTATATATCGTTTTAACAAACGATAATGAAAGCGCAAAAAACGTAAACAGAAAGATCCCCTAGGGCCCCATGCCACTAGGGGGCCCCATTAGGGTTGCCAGGCTCAGTAAAACCAGGGACAGTATGTAAAAATCTGTGTTTTTTTTTACATCTGTCCCTGATATGTCCGAAACCGACATGCTTTTGATTTGAAAATCCTGAGATTTTAGCCCCGCCTCTGCACTGCCTCCTGGCGTGGTGGCCATCTGTAAGCCCAGGGGCCCCATAATCTTCTATTGCCCGGGGGGCCCCCTGGCCACTGACAGTCCGCCCCTGATAGCAATATGATTGTAATTTGATGAATCGGATCATAAAATTACTTTGTGGAAAGAGATGTGATCCATCATTTCCATAATTTCCGATCAGAAGTTACAATTGTATCCTAACTATTTCGGGCCCTTTTACACCGATCAGTTTTTCCTTACCGTAAGCAGAAGAAAAATGCATGACCGTTAAATCCTATGAAACTCTTCACATCGAAAAATGGAGCAGTTGCGTTTTTGGTGCGTTTTTTTCTAGGTTTTTTGCTATGAAGCAGTATAAAAGCAGCCTTATTCAAAATCCACTTCCCCATGTGTGGCATACCGATCAAATGGGTTGTCAACTATAGATCAATTAGGAAAGAAATCAACCATTTAGCAAAGCGTATGTGACCGCCATAAGGAAAATAAAATAGGTAGGGTGGAGCGCCTCTTTAATAACGACGCCGCCGTCAGATCGCAAATTTTGGCGAAATTGAAAGCGATACAAATGAGAACATTTACAAAGACTGGACGGGGTCGCTGATACACAGCAGCCATTGTTCCATTCTTTTGTACTGGCAGCTTTTATTAGACACCAACATTTCAGTTACAGGGACAGCCCCGGCGATTATGTGGGACGTGAATGCTGTGACCCGGGCCCCGTGAATCAGCTGTCTCATCCTGGGAATGGAGCCGGGGATCCAGGTGGCCGGTTATCAGTGGGAGCCAGGCAGAAGGCAGAGGCTGGGGGCACAGCGAGACCTTTCACCGTCTGGAGGGATTCTATCGCCAGGACCGCTCCTATTCTCAGAGACGAGCCGCCAATTAAAACAGAAAAAAGTTTTTCTTTAAAGGAATTTTGGAAAGTGATACACGAGTTCACAGCTCCCCTTTAACAGCGTGTACAATGAGAGCGAACAATGCTACAAGGGGAGGTATTATGAAGCTTGGTCCATCTCAGGTCATCAATAAACCCAGATAATGTCCCCTCATGTCATATCTAATTGGTGCTTCTTTGCTTTAGGGTTCATTCACATTGTTACGTTGTGGTTACCAATGAATGGCGCCCCAGTGTGCTAACCCAGCGCACCCGCGCCATATACTGCGGGTCACTGCTTTGGGAAAATGGATACACGTCTATGGTAGCCCATTCAAGATGAACATTATTGGACATTAATGCACCCTAATGGGTGGAATTCCAGATTTCTTAAAAAAAATTGAACATTTTGTGTGTTTTGTGATCTGTTGGTGCCACCATTGATTTCGAAATACGACCAACCAAGCCTTCAATTTTATGTTGCTACAGAAAATAATGCAGAGTACACACGACCATTTTTCGGCTCTAGAAAAAAATATGGTCTAGATTCAGGTAGGAGCGGCGTAATAGTAAATTTGCGTATGCTATTTACACTACACCGCCGCAACTTTTACGGGCAAGTGCTGTATTCACAAAGCACTTGCCTGTAAAGTTGCGGCAGCGTAGCGTAAATGGCCCATTGTAAGTCAAATTGGGCGGGTAGGGGGCATGTATTATTTAAATTCCACTCGATCCCGCGCCAAACGTACTGAGCATGCGCCGGCCGTGAATTTATCCCAGTGCGCATGCTCCAAATCACATCGCAAATTGTCAATGAAAACGGCGTGAATGTCACTTACGCAAAGCCCTATTCGTAAAAGTTTTACGCAAACGACGTGGAAAAATACGCCGGCACGCCGTCCATACTTAACATTGGCTGCGCCTCATATAGCAGGGGTAACGTTAAGCTGGAGTTACGCTTACGCAAACAACGTAAAAAAAAATGCGCAGGACGGGCGTACGTTCGGGAATTGGCGTATCTATCTCATTTGCATATTTTAGACGGGAACGCCACCTAGCGTCCAGCGTAAATATGCAACTAAGATACGACGGTGTAAGTGACTTACGCCGGCTGTATCCTAGCAACATTTAAGCGTATCTCATTTAGAGCATACGCTTAAAGTTGCACTGGCTCAGATTAGGACTTACAACGGCGTATCTACTGATACGCCCGTCGTAAGTGTTCCTGAATCTAGCCCTATGTTTTTTTAAACCCGATCATTAAAACGGCCTTGCCTCCACACGTTTGTGAAAAAAATGCTCTAGCAAAGTGCGGTACAACGGCACTATAAAGGGGAAGTTCCATTCAGATGGCGCCACCCTTTGGGCTGCTTTTGCTGATTCCGTGTTAGTAAAAGAAGATTTGCGCCTTTCAGTCTGTTACAGCGTGATGAATGTGCTATCTCCATTACGAATGCTAGTTTTACCAGAACGAGCGTTCCCGTCTCAACTTTCTTCTTCTGAGCATGCACGTTTTTTTCACGTCGTTAAAGCCCACACACGACCATTTTTTACAACGTAAAAAAACAACAACGTTAAAAACGACGTGAAAAATTAGAGCATGTTCGAAATTTTTAATGGCCATTTTTTAGATTGTGAAAGTAGAAGTATAGCTAATACCAGTGGCGGCTGGTGGGTTCGGCACTTACCGACTCGTGTGGCAGGGCTGTGGTGTCCTCTCCTCCTCTCCTGGAGTGTGGGCAGCGGGCACGGCAGCTCCGGTGTTCCGCTCCTCCAGCTTCCTCCACTGTGTTTCCTCTTGCGCCAAAGCGCTAGGCATCCAATAGGTTCGCCTGACGCTTTGGTCAGTCGGGAAACAGGTCTCACAGAGAGGAGGAACTTTAGTGTGATAACGAAAATGTATTTGCTATGGTCACACAACTAAGTGACCTCAGAGCACAATGCTCTGCACAGCCACAGCTAATGACAGAATAAACATCCCCAGCAGCCATCAGAATGTAATTGACAAAAGAATTACACATACCTTCTTTTGGGCAAGCACAATTTAACCGCTTGCCGACTGCTGCACACCGATGTATGTCGGCAGAATGGCAGGGCTGCGCATATTGACATACAGGTACGTTCCCTTTGATATGCGCAGCCGTGGGTCATGCATGCTCACGACACGGTCGGTACTCTGTGACCGCGCCCGTGGGACCCGCGGACTCGATTGCCGCTGGTGTCCCACAATCGGGTCACCGCGCTGAAGAACGGGAAGAGGTAAGTGTAAACAAACCTCTCCCCGTGCTTCCTGGTCAGACTGTCACTGACCGTCTGTTCCCTGCCATAGGGAACGACGATCAGTTATGTCACACGCAAAGCCACGCCCCCACACAATAAGAATCACTCCCTTAGGGCAGACTTAACCCCTTCAGTGCCCCCTACAGGTCAACCCCTTCACTACCAGTGTCATTTTTACAGTAATTAGTGCATTTTTATAGCACTGATTGCTGTAAAAATGACAATGGTCCCAAAATAGTGTCAAAAGTGTGCGATGTGTCCGCAATAGTGTCGCAGTCACGATAAAAATCATTGATCGCTGCCATTACTAGTAAAAAAATAATAATAATGCCATAAAACGATCCCCTGTTTTGTAGACGCTATAACTTTTGCGCAAACCAATCAATAAACGCTTATTGCGATTTTTTACCAAAAATAAGTAGAAGAATACATATCGGCCTAAACTGAAGAAAAAAAATTTCTTATTTTTTATTTTTTGGGGGGATATTCATTATAGCAAAAAGTAAAAAATATTGGGCCAGATTCAGAGAAGGGGGGCGTAATTGTGTGCGGGCGTAGCGTATGCTCTTTACACTACGCCTCCGCAACTGTTATGGGCAAGTGCCTTATTCAGAAAGCACTTGCTCCATAAGTTGCGGCGGCGTAGTGTAAAGTGTCCGGCGTAAGGGCGTCTAATTCAAATGAGTAATGTGGGGGCGTGATTCATGTGAATCATGACCCCACGCAATAGGGTAATTATTCATGTATATTGAGATATTTGTATTGAAGGGAGTCTTCCTTCTAAAACGATTATTTCCCTTTTGGATGGACATACAGTAATGATAGTTTATTGTTTTGTAGATTGCAGAGAACCTATCGGGAAGTGTCAGTCGATTATCGGTACAGCAGCTCTTCATAGGGGAAGTGTTATTTGGTAGGCTTTTTAGTTAGCTTTTAAGCAGGTCTCATTCTATGGTCTACCTTTAAATGCAGCCTCAGGCCAAGTTTAGTGTGACAATGATTGATCTGATGTTATCGATGAGGACACCAGGGATGTAGAAGGCTTCTGGTGGATCTAGCATGTGTCTGATCCATTTGGATATTGATTGGTAGGGAACTGGTCTTATTATTTTGCCTTGAGATAGGCTTAAATGACCAATCAATTTTCCTACACTGCTGAATGGGCCGTTCACTTGTGTACACTCAGATGAAGTGTAAGGTTTAATGCAGATATGGAAATACTCTATATTCCTTCCTGGCACCCCCAAAAGCATCTCCTACATGCAGTATCTCTTGTGCGAATGAAGTCTCCAAAAAACGTTTGCAGGCTTTATCTATAAATACATTGATAGAGTGTTACAATGTATTTATGCAATGCTAAGCCTGGTTTCATACTTGAGGCACCTTGCAATAACAAACTAGCAAATAATATGCATTTTTTTACGCGCTGTAACCGCTTGCCGACGACCGCTGCACGACTATTTATGTCGGCCGAATGGCGCGGCTGCACATATGAATGTACCTGTATGACCCCTTTAATTTGTGTGATTGCGGGCACGTGCATGCCCGCCGCGAGCTCCGTGAGTGTAACCGCAGGTCCCGCAGACTCGATGTCCGCCGGGTACCTGCAATCGTGTCATGGAGAGGCAGAACTGGGTGGGGGGGGGTGCCTGTGTAAACAAAGCATTTCCCTGTTCTGCCTTGTGACAGGACGGTGATCTACTGCTCCCTGTCATCGGGAGCAGTGATCACTGTCATGTCACTGGTAGCCCATCCCCCGACAGTTAGAATCACTCCCTAGGACACACTTAACCCCTTCCTCACCCCCTAGTGGTTAACTCCTTCCCTGCCAGTGTCATTTACACATTAATTAGTGCATTTTTATAGCACTGATCACTGTATAAATGTGAATGGTCCCAAAATAGCGTCAAAAGTGTCCGATGTGTCCGCCATAATGTTCTAGTCATGATAAAAATTGCAGATCGCCGCCATTACTAATAAAAAAAAAATTATAAAAAAATGCTTTAATTCTATCCCCTATATTGTAGACGCTATAACTTTTGCACAAACCAATCAAAATACGCTTTTACCAAAAATATGTAGAAGGATATGTTTCGGCCTAAATTGAGAAAAAATTATGTTTTTTTATATATTTTTGGGGGATATTTATTATCGCAAAAGGTAAAAAATATTGTTTTTTTTTCAAAATTGTTGCTCTTTTTTTGTTTGTAGCGGAAAAATAAAAAAACGCAGAGGTGATCAAATACCTCCAAATGAAAGCTCTGTTTGTGGGAAAAAAAGGACGTTAATTTTGTTTGGGAGCCACGTCGCAAGACCGCGCAATTGTCAGTTAAAGCGATGCAGTGCCGAATCGCAAAAAATGGCCTGGTCATTGGGCAGCCAAATCCTCCGGGGCTGAAGTGGTTAATATGCACTGCTTGAAATGAATACTGGCAACTTGCTGCAGGGTCCAAAAAAACAGAACTGCACCTTTTCTGGCAGAGCACAGATTGTGGTAAGTACCATCATGCCTGTTGGCAAGGTGCTTGGAGGTCCATGCAGAATGAAATGACATGCATTGCAGTCACAGCATAGCAATAATGTGAACTGCACGTTGTATGCAGACCAACAATGCAAGTTCCAGAAACCATGCTTGAGTAAAATAAAGTTTTCTGTTTGTTGGGGTTTATTTCTAATCAAATGTTGTTCCTATGTAATCTCTTAATAAATATTTAGTCCCCTTCTCCCTTTAACAAAGAAAATAATTCAGCGCTGGAACCCACACAACAAACTAAAAATTGCAAGCCAGCACTTAAAGGTAAATTCAAATAAAACACCTCAAACCATATAACAATAAAAGTAGTGCAGCGCAAACAAACACTTAATTAAATATACAATAGAAAAAATTATGCATATAATAAGAAAAGAAAAAGTCCATAAAAAGTGCTCAGTGCTTATATGATCCAAATAATAAGGAAAAGAAAAGTCCATAAAAAGTGCTCAGTGCTTATATGATCCAAATAATAAGGAAAAGAAAAGTCCATAAACGGTGCTCAGTGCTTATATGATCCAAATCTGGAAAATTATGTACGTGATCCAAGAGAGTGATTTTCAGAAGAAACCTCCACCAATCAGCAGGAATGGCCTCTCACCTTATACCTTCGACCTACTACAGGTCACAAAGCACGTAATAGAGAACGTCCTGTTCTCAAAGGTACAGCAAGCAGATACAGCAACTAGACTTCAATGAGACTTCAATGGTGACAGACTCAGGAACGGAGTGAGGCAAACAGGGCATGAAACAAAAGAAAGGAGATCTAGTGCTCTCTGAAGCCAAAACTCTATAAATTTATTCAAGCGTGGGGTATGGAAAAGCTGCTTTTCCATACCCCAAGCTGATGAAGTCCCGCCCCAGGGACGTAACGACGTACGAGGGGAAGGAGCCACGTGTGACGTCACCCGCGATCGTCCATCCATGTGAGATCTATGCTGTTTATGCTGATCTGTTTTTATGCTTTATTTGTCGCACTCGCTCCAGAGTGCTTTTACAGTGAGTGTCTGTCTTTTATCGCTTGAATACATTTATAGAGTTTTGGCTTCAGAGAGCACTAGATCTCCTTTCTTTTGTTTCATGCCCTGTTTGCCTCACTTCGTTCCTGAGTCTGTCACCATTGAAGTCTCATTGAATTCTAGTTGCTGTATCTGCTTGCTGTACCTTTGAGAACAGGACGTTCTCTATCACACGCTTTGTGACCTGTAATAGGTCGAAGGTAAAAGGTGAGAGGCCATTCCTGCTGATTGGTGGAGGTTTCTTCTGAAAATCACTCTCTTGGATCACGTACATAATTTTCCAGATTTGGATCATATAAGCACTGAGCACCGTTTATGGACTTTTCTTTCCCTTCTCCCTTTAGCCATTTTTTTCTCTTTTTAATTATTTTTTCTCTATTTATTTTTGTAATGTTGCATTAAAAAAGACACAACATTTCAAAAAACCTTCATCTCATTTGTTATTTTATTTCAAGAACTGATTTATTTTTAGTGAAAAATACTTTGCATGCCTCTTTTGTTTTCTGGCTTTTGTTCTTGCTCTTAGCAATATTTTTTTTAACAGGTATAGCCATTATTGTATTGGTGTACACTGCCTGTGGAGCATGCTTGGTGCAGTTTAATTCCCCTGGCCATTCATTGCATCTGAAAAATTACAAAAATAGAGCTGAGTGGCTGGATGATGTGATTCTTTCGCATTACATCACCATTCATGGGCCCAAAAGATGGGATGTAAACTCCAAGAAGAAACAACAGAGAGGATGGTGGTGGGCAGAGTGGCGGGAGGTACCACAATGCAGTCATATAATTGTAGCATCATTATAACCAGATCAAATTTGCAGAATAAAATGTGCACTTTGGAAGAGAACACTATGGGCCAGATTCAGGTAGAGTTAGGCTGGAGTATCAGTGATACCCCAGCATAACTCTCACTTTGAGCCGGCGTTTCTGTTTTCTGTAAGCAGAAAACAAGATAATCCGGGTTGAAGTTCCTATACGAGCGGCGTAATTGTATTTCGCCGTCGTATCGGAACTGCAATTTTAAAAATGGCACTCGGGGCGTTCCCGCTGATTAACGGCGAGAATATGTTAATCAGCGAGAATCGGAAATTCACGATCATACGCGGACCCGACGCAGTGACTTTCCGACGTTTCCATAAGCGATACGCGGCGTAAAGAAAAACATGCCCCCTAGGTGGAGTATTCTATGTTAAGTATAGCCGTCGTCATTGCGTGGAATTTAAAATTTTTTGCGTCGTTTGCATAAAGCGTCCGTGAATGGGGATTGACGTCATTGATTTTCACTGACAGAATTTGGAGCATGCACACTGACAGTCGACGCATGAGCAGTACGTTCGCCGCGGGATCGCGCCTAGTTTAAATAATACACGCCCCCTACTCGCCCAATTTGAATTCCGCCGGCTCATTTTCGCTACGCCGCTGCAACTTTAGGAGCAAGTGCTATGTGAATAACAGTACTTGCTCATAAAGTTTTGGCGGAGTAACGTAAATGACTAACGTTACTCCGAAATAAAGAACCGCTCTCCTACCTGAATCTGGCCCTATGGAGTTATAGACAAGCCTATGCAAGGAAGAAAAAAATAATAATAAGTGTTGAATGGAACTATAGTCAAAAGTAGAGTGAGGCCTCGTACACACGGGCCAGAATCTCATTGCTTTTCCTAACGAGATTCTTGGCAAGAATCTCTTGCCGCCCGAGTGTACACACAGTCCTTTCAAAAGAACCGCAGTGATGTCATCGCGTACGACGAGCATGCGCTCGTCACATTCAATGCTGTCGCCGCCATATTGCTTCACCCTACCTATGCCGTGGAAGCCACCGCGCATGCGTCAAAGTAATTTCGAGCATGCGCGGGTTTCCACGTCGACAGGTATGTATACACACTCCGGTTTCCCATCAGGAAACAGCCCGACAAGAATCCAGATGAGAAAATAGAGAGCAGGTTCTGTATTTTTCTCGTTGAGATTCTGGCCAGATTTCCCAATGAGAAACCTGAAAGCCTCGTACACACGCTCGGTTTACTCGGCGTGTGTACAAGGCTTGAGGGAGGGTATCGTTGAGGGTACATAAGAGTACATAAGAGTTAATATTAATCTTTTAATTTATTAAGCTCTATCTTTTAATATGAGCATTGACCCTTGCTGAGGCGCGGAGGTGAAGATTGTCGCTGATATTGTCAAGGAACCCTGGAGCCATTATTAAAAGCTGTATTAGCTGTGAAGTCCATCCAAGAAGGTGAGGGTATACTTATATATCACATGGTGAGTAAAGTGAACAGGGATAATTGGAAGTTGTTCACTTGATGAGGAACTATGTAGAAACTCCACGGTGGTGACATTTTGAAGGATCTGGTGATTTTGTCTTTTACACACTGATCCTTATATCGATTTATATTTATTTTTTATTAAAATTACATTAAAAAACACGTTGTGGCAATTTTTTGACGGTCACGTATATGAGTAAGCTTTTTTCCATTGGAATAGCATGCATGGATGTTTTTTATTTATTTAAACTTTTAATTTGTTTTTGATTGCATCATAATTAGATGTTAGAGGCGCTACACTATTCCTGCGTGAGTCAACCAGTAATTAGTTCTCCTTAAAGGGGTTGTAAAGCTTTGTGTTTTTTCACCTTATTGCATCCTATGCATTAACCCCCTTAGCGGTATTCCTGAGTGTGACTTGGGGTGGTTTTTCCATGCTAAGATCGGTAACCCCGAGTCACGCTCGGGGTAGATGTGCAGAGTGTGCAGCGGCGTGGCTTACCTTCTTGCAGCATCCATGCAAAGTTACTTACCTTGTCCCTGGATCCTGCGATGCATCCGCGCTGTGTGAGATAGCGGCGTCCTCGCTCAATTCACACAGTGCCCGTGTGCCGCCGATCTCCGTTCCCTGCGACGTTACGACGCACGGGGGCGGAGAACGGCGCCAAATTCAAAAAAGTAAACAAACACATTACATACAGTATACTGTAATCTTACAAGTCTTAAGATTACAGTACTGTGTGTAAAAAATACGCACCCCCCTTGTCCCTAGTGGTCTGCCCAGTGTCCTACATGTTCTTTTATACAATAAAAACTGTTCTTTCTCCCTGCAAACTGGAGATTGTCCATAGCAACCAAAAGTGTCACTTTATGTCAAAAGTGGTTTTACAGCAGCTAGAAAACAGCGATAATAAATTATAATCTCTTGCAGAATTGAGTGATAGCGATTTGTGGGGAAATTTGTCATAAAAAAATAAAAGTAATGACAGCGACAATTCTGCAACTGAGCAAATGTCAGTGATTTTGATTTGATTACATTATTGAATAATTTTTATTATAATTACATTATCATTTGTTATAATTATTTATAGTTATTTATTATATTAAAATTTATGATTTTGTTTTTCAAACTTTATCATACCCGGGATGTCTTGTTTGGACAGATTTAAGTGAGTTATTCCTAAGAATTGCAGGCCTACAGTATAAAAAACGCCAAATTTCCATGCAAAAAATTGTACCGCTTTTGGTATGTAATTCCAGACATAATCATACCGCCAGGGAGGTTAAGGTGAAAAAAACACCTTGCACTCTCTGCCTTCCCCCCACCCCCGAGCCCCCGTTTTACTTACCTGAGCCACGAATCTCTGTGGGCGCGATCCCGCGTTGCTTTCCCCCAGCTCTTCATCAGATGATTGATAGCAGCGCAGCCATTGGCTTCAATGACGTGGCGCGCCGGGGCGGAGCCGAGTGATACACTCAGTGGCTATGGCCGCCGACTGTATCATACGCAAGCCAACACCCTTGGACGAGATCTTCCCAGAGGGGGGTTAGCTCTAGCAGGGAGGAGCCGAGACAGCCGAGGGAGCCCAGAAGACAAGGATTGGGGCCACTCTGTGC
Source organism: Rana kukunoris (assembly GCA_029574335.1). Lineage (NCBI taxonomy): Eukaryota > Metazoa > Chordata > Amphibia > Anura > Ranidae > Rana > Rana kukunoris. Next base: position 580,351,295 of record CM056050.1, on the reverse strand, counting down.
AAAACAAACTGCACAATGGAGGTAAGTATGACATTGTTTTTTTTTGTTTTTGTTTTTTAATTAAAACTTTACAACCCCTTTAAAGCAGAACCTTAGTATTTTTATTTATTTTCTAATTTCCCTCCCTCCCTTAGTCCTGTTAAGAAAGATCTTACAGCAATACTTACCCTCCGCATTCCTTTGGACTGTGCTCTGTATCTTTCCCTTGTCCTGGCCACCATTGCTCTTCCAGGATTGACACCCAAGAGGGGGCGAGGGAATTCCTTTTAGCCAGTTGTCAGAATTGGAAGGTTTCCCCTCTTTCTTGTTTTGAGGACAACTCAGAAATTTGGATTGTCCCTTATTTTCAGTCCAGGTGACAATGGCCATAAGGACAAAAGCAGTACTTACCTTCCACATGGCTTTGCACTGTGCTCTATATCTTTCTCTTGTCCTGGCCACCATATCTCTTCCAGTTTGAAGGACACCCAACACAAGATGAGGAAATCCATTTTTAGCCAGTTGTCTCTATAGGAAGGTTTTCCCTCTTTCGTGTCTCGAGGACAACTCAAAATGTTGGATGGTCCCTTTTTTTCAGTCCAGGTGACAATGGACAAGGACAAAACAATGACTTACATGTATAACCTTTTACCAAACTATCCTAAAAGTTTTGCTTTTCTATACACTTTATTTCACTATAACCAAGAATTTTTATATACATCAATTAAATTTAAATCACATTTTGTCCCATACAGGATAAACAAATCTAACATCTTATTGGTTACTCTTGGAACACCACCTTCATGTTTCACATTTTAAAGAACAACTCGGTAATGTACATCATTAGCCTGTATCCCTTCAGCATATTCTGATTAATTGTAACGTATCAGCTTTCACTAGTAATAAGCCTCTGTAATCCGTTATTAGGTTGCTGTTACCTAGCAGAGAGCTGAAACATGAACGAAATGAAGTCATGTGACTCGTTTTAATTCCCTTTCAGCTGTGGATGAAGGGGTTAACATAAGCTCCATCCTAATGATGAGCAGGTCAGCCAGCGCTGGAAGAGGTACAAAGCTTGAGTTCCCCTAGGGCAAGGATCGGTCCCATTAGCTGGATCAGCCATGCAATGGGAATCCAGCACAGGAACAGTGACAGGGTCCTTGTAACCATCTGTTGCACTCTGTGCTGTGTTAGTACATAAATTAGAAAGATTCAATATCAAATTTAAAAGCAGACGCTAGAAAAACTAACACATCACATTTTTGCCATGATTATTCTTAATGGACTGTGTAATAAGGTAATGATGCAAGGCAAGTTTATGGACAATGCCTTGTACCTAGTGTGGTTTATAGTGTAAAAGATGGAGAACAGACTGCTCAACGAACCCAAACAACCCTAGTTTAAGGTTCCTGAAGAGGTTGTTTGGGTTCATTGAGCAGTGGCAGGTTGATTTTCTGCCTCGTTGAGCCTACATAGTTCCAGCACCAATGTCACTCAGCCGAGTCGATGACCTTCAATGTAAGGAAACACTTCTCCCGCCCAGCGCTGTATCCTGGCCTAGGCCACAAGGGCCAGGCCTAGGGCAGCACGAAAAGAGTCCCCGCCGGTAGCGCCGTTGGTGCAGAGCCAGTCTTACGGGGAGGACTGGGCTGAGAGGTAAATTAGTCTACTGCCCCCACTCCCTTTGGTATGTGGGCGGCCAGCATTCTGCAATTGTGGGGGGGGGGGGGGCGCTGCTTCTAATTTTGACTGGACTATCATCCTGGACCCCAAACCTTGCTCCTGTGCTATATGTTTTCTGTTGCACCATTAGCATGGTTATACAGTATCTTTTTTGATAAAATTATCAAAAATTTCTGCATAAAGTAGAACTATAGGCAACACTTTTTTTTTTTTCATTTTGTATAGTGTAAGGAAGGGTTATGGCCCCTGTCAGTTTATTTTTTACCATCCCTGTCCCATTGCAGAGATTTCCCTTAACTTCCTGCCCCATAGCCAAACAGGAAGTGGGAGGCAATTCTTCACCCCCCCCCCCCCCCAGCCCTCAGAATTAGTGTCCCCACTCGAAAATGTCATGCCGGGTCAGAAAGGGGTGTGGCCTTGACAGGAAGGGGTGTGTGTTATTTAAATTACAGGGTGCACGAGTTTAGTCAGGCTTAGGGCAGCACAAAACCTAAATACACTACTGCTCCCACCAATCACCAATGTAAGGTAGCACCTTTGCCACAGACCACCAATGTAAGGTAGCACCTCTTCCACAGACCACCAATGTAAGGTAGCACCTCTTCCACAGACCACCAATGTAAGGCAGCACCTCTCCCACTGACCACAAGTGTAATGTGCATTCTTCCTACTGACACCCAGTGTAATGCCGCGTACACACGATCACTTTTTGTGATGAAAATAACGACGTTTTAAAAAAAGTCATTTAAAATGACCGTGTGTGGGCAAAACGTTGTTTAAAACAACGTTTTTAAACCCGCGCATGCTTAGAAGCAAGTTATGAGATGGGAGCTTCAAAGGAACAGAGTGCCGTTGAAAGTGTCTTACGTAACTGCGCTTTGCAAGAGCATTGTGGAAAAACGATGGTGTGTATGCAATGTCGTTTTTGAAAATGAAGTTTGAAAAACGTTGTTTTGTTTCGTCAGATAAAATTACGTTTTTTTTCATCACAAAAAGTGATCGTGTGTACGCGGCATAAGAACACATTCATTCCATTGATCAATAAAGAGGGGTTCTTCTCCCACTAACCACCAATGTAACGGTGTCCTTCTTCCACGGACCATCAATGTAAGACCTTTTTAACACTAACCATCAATATAGGGAGTCATTTTGACCCGACCACTAAAGTAAGCAGGGGCGGACTGACAGCTCATGGGGCCCCCGGGCAAAAGGAGATCATGGGGCCCCCTGTGTCCTCGCCCACGTTCAATCTACATCCACACAAAGTCCACCTACATATTGCACTGCCTACATTGCATGCGTTCAAAGAATTTCTCTACACAATGTTCAAAAATAAATGTTTATTGTAGGAATTAAATTCTTCTCACTGATGTAAGGAACATTCTTCCCATTGATCACCAATGTAAGGGACATTCTTCTCACTGATCACCAATGTAAGGGACATTCTTCTCACTGATCACCAATGTAAGGGACATTCTTCTCACTGATCACCAATGTAAGGGACATTCTTCCCACTGATCACCAATGTAAGGGACATTCTTCTCACTGATCACCAATGTAAGGGACATTCTTCCCACTGATCACCAATGTAAGGGACATTCTTCTCACTGATCACCAATGTAAGGGACATTCTTCTCACTGATCACCAATGTAAGGGGCATTCTTCCCACTGATCACCAATGTAAGGGGCATTCTTCCCACTGATCACCAATGTAAGGGACATTCTTCTCACTGATCACCAATGTAAGGGGCATTCTTCCCACTGATCACCAATGTAAGGGACATTCTTCCCACTGATCACCAATGTAAGGAACATTCTTCCCATTGATCACCAATGTAAGGGACATTCTTCTCACTGATCACCAATGTAAGGGACATTCTTCCCACTGATCACCAATGTAAGGAACATTCTTCCCATTGATCACCAATGTAAGGGACATTCTTCTCACTGATCACCAATGTAAGGGACATTCTTCCCACTGATCACCAATGTAAGGAACATTCTTCCCATTGATCACCAATGTAAGGGACATTCTTCCCACTGATCACCAATGTAAGGGACATTCTTCTCACTGATCACCAATGTAAGGGACATTCTTCTCACTGATCACCAATGTAAGGGACATTCTTCTCACTGATCACCAAAGTAAGGGGCATTCTTCTCACTGATCACCAATGTAAGGGGCATTCTTCTCACTGATCACCAATGTAAGGGGCATTCTTCTCACTGATCACCAATGTAAGGGGCATTCTTCTCACTGATCACCAATGTAAGGGGCATTCTTCCCACTGATCACCAATGTAAGGGGCATTCTTCTCACTGATCACCAATGTAAGGAGAATTCTTCTCACTGATCACCAATGTAAGGGACATTCTTCCCACTGATCACCAATGTAAGGAGCATTCTTCCCACTGATCACCAATGTAAGGGGCATTCTTCTCACTGATCACCAATGTAAGGGGCATTCTTCTCACTGATCACCAATGTAAGGGACATTCTTCTCACTGATCACCAATGTAAGGGACATTCTTCTCACTGATCACCAATGTAAGGGACATTCTTCTCACTGATCACCAATGTAAGGGACATTCTTCTCACTGATCACCAATGTAAGGGACATTCTTCTCACTGATCACCAATGTAAGGGACATTCTTCCCACTGATCACCAATGTAAGGGACATTCTTCTCACTGATCACCAATGTAAGGGACATTCTTCTCACTGATCACCAATGTAAGGGACATTCTTCCCACTGATCACCAATGTAAGGGGCATTCTTCTCACTGATCACCAATGTAAGGGACATTCTTCTCACTGATCACCAATGTAAGGGGCATTCTTTCAACTGAGCACCAATGTAAGGGACATTCTTCCCACTGATCACCAATGTAAGGCGCATTCTTAGTGTACAGATGACAGTATTAAGCTGCTTTCACACTGGGGTGGCGGCAGGTATTTTTAGAGGCGCTTTACCGTGATTTTTGTGGAAGTATTCGGCCGCTAGTGGGGTGAAAGAGGGATAAAAAGTGTCTGAAAGAGGGATAAAACCACCCGCAAATCACCACTCCAAAGATGCTGCTTGCAGGACATTTTTTAATGCCCTGCCAGCACATTGCCTCAGTGTGAAAGTACTCGGGCTTTCACATTTACACTACAGGTGAGACATTTTTCAGGTGCTTTACAGGTGCTATTTGTAGTGAAAGGGGACTTGGGGGGAAAAGCACTTAGTGTATACATTTCAATGATTTTATATATATATATATATATATATATATATATATATATATATATATATATATATATATAGGGAATAACACTTACTTAGCCCAGGTTCACACTGACGAGGGGAATGAAATCCTGCAAGTTCAGCTAAACTCGCACGATTTCATACCTGCATGTCAGTGCGAGTTTGGCGGGCAATTTCAGAGACATCTGTGCGGGTTGCTGCACAGGTGTCTATGAAAATTGCACCCCAAAGTCAGCAAAAGTTGTACAGAAACTACTTTTGGGAATCGTTGCAGCGCCACAAATGGGGCATCGCACTGATTCAGGTAGTGCCATTGCCATGCGATTTGACATGTCAAATCGCATGGCAAATTGCTCCAATGTGAACCAGGGCTAAGTGCTATTCCCTATATATAACACTGATATCTATACACTGTGTGCATTGAGTGGCATTCAGTGTAACAGATATCAGTGTGCATTAGTGAATAGCACCTGACCTGGTATATAGGCGCACAGCACAGGGCAATAAGGAAGGAACCAGAAAGTAACACTCAGCATGGCTCTTATAACAGACACAGACACATTATCACACTGACCTGCTGCTGCTGCACACAAGGTAGGTCAGTGTGGGTGCCGTTGTGAAATTTCAAGCTGACTCAGTCTGTTCCTTTCTATGTGCAGTGCTCTCTGCCTCCAGCTCCTTCAGTGGCGTCACTAGGGTTAGTGTTACCTGGTGCGGTAATACTTGGTGTCACCTCCACCCCCTGCCACTAAGCAGGCTAGTGCGTCGGTGCGCCTCCGCCCCTTAACCTACCACAATGGATGGGATCAGGGGGAATGGGATCAGGGGAAAGGATGGAGTAGGGATGGGATCGAGGAATGGATGGAGCAGGGATAGGATCAGGGGGGATAAATGGCGCAGGGATAGGATCAGGGGGGGATGGATGGAGAAGGGATAGGATCAGGGAGGATGGATGGAGTGGGGTTAGGATGAGGGGGGATGGATGGAGAAGGGATAGGATCAGGGGGGATCGATGGAGCGGGGTTAGGATCAGGGGTCATGAATGGAGAAGGGATAGGATCAGGAGGGATCGATGGAGAAGGAATAGGATCGGGGGGGATGGATGGAGAAGGGATAGGATCGGGGGCATGGATGGAGCGGGGATAGGATCGGGGGGGATGGATGGAGCGGGGATAGGATCAGGGGGGATGGATAGCTTAGGGATAGGATCAGGGTGGATGGATGGAGCGGGGTTAGGATCAGGGGGGATGGATGGAGAAGGGATAGGATCAGGGGGGATCGATGGAGCGGGGTTAGGACCAGGGGGGATGGATGGAGAAGGGATAGGATCAGGAGGGATCGATGGAGAAGGAATAGGATCGGGGGGGATGGATGGAGAAGGGATAGGATCGGGGGGATGGATGGAGCGGGGATAGGATCGGGGGGGATGGATGGAGCGGGGATAGGATCAGGGGGGGATGGATAGCTTAGGGATAGGATCAGGGGGGATGGATGGAGAAGGGATAGGATCAGGGGGGATTGATGGAGAAGGGATAGGATCGGGGGATGGATGGAGAAGGGATAGGATCGGGGGGATGAATGGAGCGGGGATAGGATCAGGGGGGGATGGATAGCTTAGGGATAGAATCAGGGGGGATGGATGGCGCAGGGATAGGATCAGGGATGAATAGAGCCGGAATGTGATTAGAGGGATAGCGGGAGTGGGTATGGGATCGGGGGCTGGGTGGAGCTGGGAAGGGATCGGGAGGAATGGATTGAGGCGGGATGGGATTGTGGGGAATGGATAGAGCTGGGATGGGATCAGGGGGTTGTATGGAGCAGGGATGGGATCAGGGGGATGGGTGGAGCTGGTATGGGATCAGGGGGGATGAATGGAGCCGGGATGGGATCAGGGGATGGATGAGCGGGTATAGGATCAGGGGGTGGGTGGAGCTGGATGGGACCTTTGATTTGGGGGGGGATTAAAGGATATGTTCTAGGGGTGCTTTGGTGGGGGGGGGGGTGGTCAAACTTCAAATCTGCCCCCTCCTACTTCTAGTACAATGACTCCTCTCTAACCCAAAACAAAGAGCACCCCCTAGCACCCATTCTCTAACCCCCCTAAAATAACTCCTGGCAGCATAATTGTTACCTGCAAATGCCCCCCCCCCCCCCACTATGTCCCCCTCCTCTGCAATAAAGTACACCTGCAGCATACCTCAGAGAAGGTGCTGACTGTAGCGTGGATGGTGTCACACGGTGGGGATAAAGCAGCAGTGAGAACAGAGTTGTGGCCGCGCCCGCGCTGTGTTGAGGTGTGTGTGGGGACGGTCGGAACCCGAGCACCCACGCTGTCTCTGCCTCACTCCCTGCTCCCCCACTCTCCCCGCACATTGCATGGAGCAGAGGGGATCCCGGAAGGGGAGGAGGGAGCCGCGGCGCCAGTCTGAGCTTCTTCAGATTGTACCCCACCCACGGCAGTGACATATGGCCGGAGCGCCTGTCACTAAACATCCCCGCACGGCTCTGATGAGCCATCCATCTGCGCTGCTGCGGGCACCTTCGGGAGCGGACTGAGCCGGCCCGGGCCCCCCCCACCACGGGGCCCTCGGGCAGTGCCCGAATGACCGAATGGTCAGTCCGCCCCTGAAAGTAAGGATACACCAATGTAAGGTAGCGCTCCCTCTGACCACCAATGTAAGGTAGCACCTCTCCCACTGGGCACCAATGTAAGGTAGCACCTCTCCCTTTGACCACAAATGTAAGGTAGCACCTCTGAACATATCGACAAGCCTGATGCATTTTGGAAACAAGTTATGTGGACCGATGAGGTTAAAATAGAACTTTTTGGCCGGAATGAGCAAAGGTTCGTTTGGAGAAGAAAGGGCACAGAATTTTATGAAAAGAACCTCTATCCAACTGTTAACCACTTACCTACTGTGCACCTACACCCCCTTCCTGCCCAGACAAAATATAAGCTTCCCGCACTGCGTCGCTTTAACTGACAATTGCGCGGTCGTGCGACGTGGCTCCCAAACAAAATTGGCGTCCTTTTTTTCCCACAAATAGAGCTTTCTTTTGGTGGTATTTGATCACCTCTGCGGTTTTTATTTTTTGCGCTATAAACAAAAATAGAGCGTCAATTTTTAAAAAAATGCAATATTTTTTCCTTTTTGCTATAATAAATAACCCCAAAAAATATATTAAAAAAATATTTTTTCCTCAGTTTAGGCCGATACGTATTCTTCTACATATTTTTGGTAAAAAAAAATGCAATAAGCGTTTATCGGTTGGTTTGCGCAAAATTTATAGCGTTTACAAAATAGGGGATAGTTTATGGCATTTTTTTTTTTTTTTTTTTTTACTATTAATGGCGGCGATCTGCGATTTTTTTATTGGGACTGCGACGTTATGGCGGACATTTCGGACACTTTTCTGACATTTTTGGGACCATTTACATTTATACAGTGAAAAATGCTATAAATATGCATTGATTACTGTATAAATGTGACTGGCAGTGAAGGGGTTAACCACTAGGGGGCGGGGAAGGGGTTAAATGTGTGTCCTATGAGTGTTCTAACTGTAGGGGGAGGGGGGGGTGACTGGGGGAGGTGACCGATTGTGTCCCTATGTACAAGGAACACAATCTGTCACCTCTCTCCCTGACAGGGACGTGCAGCTCTGTGTTTACATACAGAGCTGCACGTCCCAGCTCACTTACAGAGCAATCGCGTGTGCCCGGCGGCGATCGTTGCCGCCGGGCACTCGCACGGGATCCCCGCGGAGCGGCGGGTGCGCGCGCGCGCGCCGCCGGCGACGCGCGCGCGCGCCCGCGGCTTTAAAGGGACATCACGTCATATGACGTGATGTCAGAACAATGGAGTCGTCTGCCCGCCGTCAATTGACGGCGGGCAGATGACAAGTGGTTAAGCATGGGGGTGGATCAATCATGATTTGGGTTGTATTGTAGCCAGTGGCACAGGGAGCATTTCATGAGTAGAAGGAAAAATGGATTCAATAAAATGTCTGCAAATTTTGGATGGTAACTTGATGACATCTGTGAAAAAGCTGAAGTTAAAGAGAGGATGGCTTCTACAAATGGATAATGATCCTAAACACACCTCAAAATCCATGGGGGATTACATCAAGAGGCGTAAACTGAAGTTTTTGCCATGGCCTTCACAATCTCCTGACCTCAACATAATTGAAAATCTATGGATAGACCTTAAAAGAGCAGTGCGTGACAGACAGCCCAAAAATCTCAAAGAACTGGAAGACTTTTGTAAGGAAGAATGGGCAAACATACCTCAAACAAGAATTGAAAGACTCTTGGCTGGCTACAAAAAGCGTTTACAAGCTGTGATACTTGCAGGGTGCCATTTTTTTGTTTTCTGTAATTTTGAAAGTGTAAATGATGGAAATAAAATATAACTTTTTTTGACATATTATAAGAATGTCTAATCTGTAATTTGATGCCTTTTGGAGATTTTTCCATCTTTCCTTGGCTTCGTTATGCACATTAATACAAATTTTTACCTAGGGTGCGCACACTTTCGATTCCCCCTGTATATCACAAGAGCTGCATTTGGAACTAATACTGTAGATCAGTGGTGGACTATCCATTAGGGGCGCCGGAGCGCCGCCTTTTCTATCCATGGCCTCCTTTTCTGACAGGACACCGCCACCCCCTATTCATGCATCTGGTCCCTTTCAGGACACCAGGTGCGTGAATTACAGCGGCTGGGGTGGGTTTTTTTAAGCACCTTAGAGCCATAGTCTCTAATAGGCTTCTAAATAGGGTGGGCTCATGGTGCAGAGCATTGCACCAGGTGTTACCTCTCCCTTTTACCACCAATGTAGGGTAGCACCTCTCCCTTTTACCACCAATGTAAGGTAGCAACTCTCCCTTTGACCCCACAATGTAAGGTAGCACCTCTCCCTTTGACCACCAATGTAAGGTAGCTCCTCTCCCTTTGACCACCAATGTGACGTAACACCTCTCCCTTTGACCCCCAAAATAAGGTAGCACCTCTCCCTTTGACCCCAATGTAAGGTAGCACCAGGGGCAGACTGACCATTGAGGAACTCGGGCACTGCCCGAGGGCCCCATGCCACTAGGGGGCCCCATCAGGGTTGCCAGGCTCATTAAAACCAAGTAAAGTATGTAAAAATCTGTGTTTTTTTTTACATCTGTCCCTGATATGTCCGAAACCGACTTGCTTTTGATGTGAAAATCACGATATTTTAGCTGCCCCATCTCTGTACTGCCACCTGGCTTGGTGGCCATATGTAAGCCTGGGGGCCCCATAATCTTCTATTGCCCGGGGGCCCCATGAGTTGTCAGTCCGCCCCTGGGTAGCACCTCTCCCTTTGACCACCAATGTAAGGTAGCAAATCTCCCTTTGACCCCACAATGTAAGGTAGGACCTCTCCCTTTGACCACCAATGTAAGGTAGCACCTCTCCCTTTGACCCCCAATGTAAGGTAGCACCTCTCCCTTTGACCCCCAATGTAAGGTAGCACCTCTCCCTTTTACCACCAATGTAAGGTAGCAACTCTCCCTTTGACCCCACAATGTAAGGTAGCACCTCTCCCTTTGACCACCAATGTAAGGTAGCACCTCTTCCTTTGACCACCAATGTAAGGTAGCACCTCTCCCTTTTACCACCAATGTAAGGTAGCACCTCTCCCTTTGACCCCACAATGTAAGGTAGCACCTCTCCCTTTGACCACCAATGTAAGGTAGAACCTCCCCCTTTGACCCCACAATGTAAGGTAGCACCTCTCCCTTTGACTCCCAATGTAAGGTAGCACCTCTCCCTTTGACTCCCAATGTAAGGTAGCACCTCTCCCTTTGACCACCAATGTAAGGAAGCACCTCTCCCTTTTACCACCAATGTAAGGTAGCACCTCTCCCTTTTACCACCAATGTAAGATAGCACCTCTCCCTTTTACCACCAATGTAAGGTAGCTCCTCTCGCTTTGACCCCACAATGTAAGGTAGCACCTCTCCCTTTGACCCCACAATGTAAGGTAGCACCTCTCCCTTTGACCACCAATGTAAGGTAGCACCTCTCCCACTGGCCACCAATTTAAGGTAGCACCTCTCCCTTTGACCCCCAATGTAAGGTAGCACCTCTCCCTTTAACCCCCAATGTAAGGTAGCACCTTTCTCTTTAACCCCCAATGTAAGGTAGCACCAGGACTTCTGCCACTGACCACGAGTATAAAGGGCATTCTTCCTATTAACACACAATGTAACAAGACATCCTTCCTATTGACACTCAATGCAACAAAACATCCTTCCCATTGATCAATAAAGAGGGGTTCTTCTCCCACTGATTACCAATGTTAGGTAGTCCTTCCCCCACTGACCACCAATATAAGATCTTTCTAAAACTGACAACCAATGTAATGGGATTATTTTGCAGCAGACCACCAATGTAATGGGTATTCTTGCTATTGATTCCCAGAGTAACAAGACATTTTTCTCACTGACCAATAAAAAGTGGCTCTGTTCCCACTGGCCACCAGTGTAGTGGGCATTCTTCCTATTGTCTCCCAATATAGCAAGACACTTTTTCCACTGACCAATAAAAAGGGGTTCTTCTTCCACTGACCACCAGTCTTCTAACACTTACCACCAATGTGGGGGGTCATTATGCCACTGGCCATTAATGTAAAGAGACCTCTTACTGCCTGACCAACAGTGTAAAAAAAACGTCTCTCTTTGACCTAAAACGTAAAGTGCTCTGGCACATTTGGTCCTTTTCTGGGACTTGCTCGTAGGGGCATGACAAATCAACATATACACCAATGCTGATATTCTTTGTGAGGCGACAGCAGATACATGTGAATTCTACAACCATTTGGATGGATACAGTACTGTGAATATAAAATAATTTCATTTTGAGGAGTCACATTGCAGTAAACTAGACAATTATGGACTTTTTGTTATTACAGTTGTATATCTGGTGGGAAGTACTTGTATCTAAGTGCTACGCTTTACCAAAGTCCATGCATGTGGGTTCCAAATATGCATCTTTTTGACCTTGCCAAGAGTAAAATGAACAAATTATCCAGAAAAGGACACACATACAGTGGGGATCGAAAGTTTGGGCACCCCAGGTAAAAATTTGTATTAATGTGCATAACAAATCCAAAAAAAGTTAGATTTTATTTCCATCATTTACACTTTCAAAATTACAGAAAACAAAATGTATAGCATGCACTGTCCCCTTTGCAAAACTGTGACCTGCCAGTGTCATCGATTGTTCTCAATCATCGTCTGGGAAGACCAGGTGATGTCAATCTCAAAGGTTTTAAATGCCCAGACTCATTTGACCTTGCCCCAACAATCAGCACCATGGGTTCTTCTAAGCAGTTGTCTAGAAAACTGAAACTAAAAATAGTTGACGCTCACAAAGCTGGAGAGGGCTATAAGAAGATAGCAAGGCGTTTTCAGATGTCAATATCCTCTGTTCGGAATGTAATTAAGAAATGGCAGTCATCAGGAACAGTGGAAGTTAAAGCAAGATCTGGAAGACCAAGAAAAATATCAGACAGAACAACTCGCAGGATTGTGAGAAAAGCAATTCAAAACCCACGTTTGACTGCAGGATTCCTCCAGAAAGATCTGGCAGACACTGGAGTTGTGGTACACTATTCCACTATAAAGAGATACTAGTACAAATATGATCTTCATGGAAGAGTCATCAGAAGAAAACCTCTACGTCCTCACCACAAAAATCAGCGTTTGAACTTTGCAAATGAACATATAGACAAGCCTGATGCATTTTGGAAACAAGTTCTGTGGACCGATGAGGTTAAAATATAACTTTTTGGCCAGAATGAGCAAAGGTTCGTTTGGAGAAGAAAGGGCACAGAATTTAATGAAAAGAACCTCTGTCCAACTGTTAAGCATGGGGGTGGATCAATCATGATTTGGGTTGTATTGTAGCCAGTGGCACAGGGAACATTTCATGAGTAGAAGGAAAAATGGATTCAATAAAATGTCTGCAAATTTTGGATGGTTACTTGATGACATCTGTGAAAAAGCTGAAGTTAAAGAGAGGATGGCTTCTACGAATGGATAATGATCCTAAACACACCTCAAAATCCATGGGGGATTACATCAAGAGGCGTAAACTGAAGTTTTTGCCATGGCCTTCACAATCTCCTGACCTCAACATAATTGAAAATCTATGGATAGACCTTAAAAGAGCAGTGCGTGACAGACAGCCCAAAAATTTCAAAGAACTGGAAGACTTTTGTAAGGAAGAATGGGCAAAGATACCTCAAACAAGAATTGAAAGACTCTTGGCTGGCTACAAAAAGCGTTTACAAGCTGTGATACTTGCCAAAGGGGGCAGTACAAGATATTAACTCTGCAGGGTGCCCAAATTTTTGCAGACGCCATTTTTTTGTTTTCTGTAATTTTGAAAGTTTAAATGATGGAAATAAAATATAACTTTTTTTGACATATTATAAGAATGTCTAATCTGTAATTTGATGCCTTTTGGAGATTTTCCATCTTTCCTTGGCTTCGTTATGCACATTAATACAAATTTTTACCTAGGGTGCGCACACTTTCGATTCCCCCTGTATATCACAATAGCTGCATTTGGAACTAATACTGTAGATCAGTGGTGGACTATCCATTAGGGGCGCCGGAGCGCCGCCTTTTCTATCCATGGCCTCCTTTTCTGACAGGACACCGCCACCCCCTATTCATGCGTCTGGTCCCTTTCAGGACACCAGGTGCGTGAATTACAGCGGCTGGGGTGGTTTTTTTTAAGCACCTTAGAGCCATAGTCTCTAATAGGCTTCTAAATAGGGTGGGTTAATGGTGCAGAGCATTGCACCAGGTGTTACAACAGCAAATGAATATTCGCTATTGAAACACTGATCCTCAATCCGGCCAATTAGAGGCAGGTCTGAGACCTGTTTTTCGATTGGCCGAAAAGAGAAGAGTCCCAATTGGCCGCAGAGGAGGAGTGAGGTAATGGAAGCCGTTGTGATGCCTGTGGAGTGCAGGGGAAGGGAAAGTTGCTGCCACCGGGCAAGGGAAGCTGTTGGTGAAGCCCGGGAGAACCGCTGCCCACCACAGATGGGGTAAGTGCACCAGACCCACGCGACCAACCTACCGACTGAAGGCCCCAACCAAAAAAAATTACCACCGGCCATCTGCCTCTGTACTAGGCGATCACGGGTCGCCGACGAACATCAAGTCTGTCTGACCTGTGGGCAAGAGGTTAAAGTCAAGAGAGTATCCCATAACACCCCTATACTCCCCACCCAAGTTTTATCCCCTCAATAAAAATACAAAAAACAAAGTCCTGGACTGTTCTTTCACTTTGGCAGCCTGTGGAAATTTCCAAACTTGTCCTTCATTTTTTCGGCTCAAAAACGTCCCAATGATTATCGATTTTGTGCCCATTAACTGTTAAAGAACTGTCTGAGCGAGCAAATTCAGGACGATTTTTCGTATAATGTATGGCCAGCATTACATGAGGTTTATAATTGGACTTAGGTTTACAATATGACCACAATTACTTTAATTGACCTAATCTGCTTTGTGAGTGTGTGCAGACGTTAAATTGTAAGCTCCTCTGGTGCAGGGAGTCATGCGGAGTAAATGGATTTATGTACTGTGTCAATGCTGTATAAAATAATATATATTATTTATATAATAATATAAAATACAGGAAATTATTGTGAATATTACTGCCCCTACATAAGGCTGTTCAACATTGTGACGTATAAGAATAAAAAAAAATTGGTCACCCGCTCCAAGCTTACACGGAGTATAAGGATATCACCCAGCTGCTCAGTATGCCCAGGACATATGTAGGCCCTCTTTACCGGAGCTGCGACTCCCATAGGGATTAGAACATGCTGCCTTTAATCTTGGGGCAATGTTATTGCTTTCACATGTGATCCCCTGGCTGCTGTAACACCATTAATGGCACAGTGTTTATCCCTATTGATTGGATGTTACATTGTAATCCTGTTAAATTTCTGCAATCTGATGCAGCTTTCCTCATATAATATGCAAGCCTGCCGTCCCTTTATATGTCTCATGACAACCTCCAAGATGTAAAGCCTGTTTGTGCTGATGGAAGTTTGGAAAAGCCGTGTTTAATCTTATTTTATTTAATTTTCCATTTTTTCACCTGCAAAAAATGTATGAATATATTGTCCATGTATTTCACATACTTCACAAATAACTTTACAAAAAGACGTAATAAAAAGTTAATAATAAGCTGTCAATAATAAGAATAATAAGATAATAATAATAATAATAATATATATATATACAAAAACAATTGAGATGACTAAAATACCATTTTAGTAGACTAAAATACGACTAAAACTAAAAGGCTTCATTTCCTTGGACGTTTTTATAAACACTTTTTTAGCCTTTTTTACAGCTTAAAAATGCCTGTCCATGTTTGTTTGTTTTTTTATTTATTGTTAGCTGGAGCGCAAAAACGCGGCAGGTAGCGTTTTTGCGCGTTTTTGAGCGTTTTTAACATCTGGTGTTTTTACAGCTCTATTGCTGGAGCTTCAGAACGCACTGGTCCTGTTTTTTTTTTTGCAGCTTAAACACGGCTCAGCCATCTACAGCTCAAAAACGTCATGGTGGGCATGAGGCCATAGACTAACACGGAGAGCCGTTTTAAAGCTGCAAAAAACGCTCAGAAAAGTGGCTGTAAAAACGTCCATGGAAATGAAGCCAAACAATTAAGATGACTAAAATACGACTAAAACTAAAACTATTAAGATGACTAAAATACTACTAAAAAGAAAACAATTGTGATGACTAAAATACTACTAAAACCAAAACAATTGAGATGACTACAATACAACTAAAGCCCGATACACACGATCAGACTTTTTGACAACAAACTTCAAAATGAGCAGGTTTTCAAAAAAAAATCCGACCGTGTGTACACTCCATTGGACAAACTTTTTCGGTTTTCATCGGACTAAAGCCCCGTACACACGGTCGGACTTTTGCCCAATCAACATCAAAATCCGACACTTTTCGCATTTGTCTGACCGTGTGTACGTTCCATCGGACCAACTTTTTTGGCTTTCATCGGACAAAAAGTTGGGTCTGCGAACGGACAAACTTTCAGGCAACAAAAGTCTGATGGTGCAAAGTCCGATCGTGTGTACAGCAAACCATCGGACTTTTGGGCAAATTACAAATGCGCATGCTCAGAACCAATGTTAAAATCAACCAACAATAGCAGGAGTTAACCAAAGGGTGTCAGTAAAGAGCAGAAAAGAGCAGAAAAACCACGTGATGATGGAAACGTTTTAGGAAAGTTTGCAGAAAAGTCCGAGCATGTGTATGCTATGGGTGTGATCGGACAAATCAATTAGGACAAAAATCCAAGGGAAATTTTGTTGGATGTCCGACCGTGTGTACGGGGCTTAAAGCACGCTCTGCAAACGGACAAACTTTTTGGCAACAAAAGTCCTACGGTGCAAAGTCCTATCGTGTGTACAGAAGTCCATCGGACTTTAGTCCAAAGTACAAGCACGCATGCTCAGAACCAATGTTAAAATCAATGAACAATAGCAGAAGTTGACCAAAGGGAGGCCGTAAAGAGCAAAAAAAGAGCTAAAACAAAACATGGTTTTTGAGAAAGTTTGTTAAAAAAGTCTTGCCATGTATATGCATACCAAGTTCATGGCCAAGCCCTACAAAAAATCAGCGGAAAAGTTTGTTTGAAGTCTGACCGTGTGCATGAGGCTAAAAAATAAAATGGCTTGCTGCAGAGAGTTGCAAAAGGCTAATGCCGTGTACATGCGATCAGGCTTTTGCCCGGCCAAATCACATCGGAATTCCGACGGAATTCCATTGGAAAAATATAGAACATGTTCTATATCTAAAGTCAGATGGAAGTCATCGGAATTTCTGATGAAAAAACTCTGATAGGGCTACACACAATCGGAAATACCAATGGGAAAAGTCCATCTGACTTTTCTATCGGAAATTCCGATCGTGTGTACGGGGCATAAAACTAAAACTAAATTGAAATTTGAAGTCAAAATTAAAGCCTCGTACACACGATCCAACTTTATGGCCATAATTGTCTGATGGATGTGTCATAATCATAGCTTCATGGCAGCTATTTTATTATAAGTAATTGAGAAATAATATATAATATAATTATGTCATCTATGAAGAGAATGGAATATGATAAACCTATAAAGAAATATAAAATGAATGTGTTGGGTAATTTTTTTTTTAAACAAAATGCCAAACATGTCTATACTTACCTACGGATGGGAACATTCTCTTTTTGTGTCCCCCGCCGCTGCTCCTGGCCCCTGCTCTTTAGTCAGTGCCACCATGGGAAGCGGCTTCCCATGGGGGCACTTGTGCATGCTCGCACCAGAGTCCCCTTGCGCCGTCCATTGACACAGACAGCGGGACTCTGCCCCACCCCCTATTACCTTGTCACTAGCTTTGGTTGACAGCACTGGGAACCAATCTCTCCCGGTGCCCCAACAAAGCCAGCAAGACGAGAAAGTGTGGGGAGAAAAGATTTGCAGACTTGCACAGCACTGGATTGAATGAGGTCTCAGGTAAGTAAAGGGGTGGCTAAGGGGGCGATGCTGACACCTAAATTTTTTTTATCTTTATACAAGGAATGCATTAAAGTGGAGTTCTACCCATTTCTTTATGTTTGTCTGTGCTGCATGCCCTAATCTCATAGTGTTCAGAATGGACAATTTTTATTTGGTTGCTTGTAAATACCTTTATTTTGTAGTCCTTCATTACTTCCTCCTCCTTATTAGCCTAGGCTATGAAGTCACAAGGCTATTTGCAAGGGTTTCTGGGATAGGCATCATGTTTCCCAGTAGTCCTTGCAAACCTGATTGAAACCTATTACATTGCTTGTGTAGCACTGAGCATGTGCGAGATATGCAAAGCTGAAATCCAGGAAGTCATACAGTCTGGCTTCATGATGCCCACACTTAAGATGGCCACGGTCTATTTCTAGATGATGAACTATCTAAATGCTGTAACAACCTAAGAAAACAGACCTTAGTTTACAGACTAACTTTACTAGAATACATTAAGCTTGTGTATTACAGGGGTAATTATATTTAAAAAGTGAAATTGTGGGTGGAACTCCCCTTTAAGGTAAAAAACATTTAGATTTTAAAAACCCTTTAAGTACCCTCTGCAATAGAAATGTCAGATTTGGTGCGAGGGTTAAACATTTTTAAAGGGAAAGCAGAGCCTGCGTCTTTTCTCATCACAACGCTGAGAGTGCACCAGGTGATTATAATGAACCAGACCCTCCCATTCTAAATCAGCACAGGACATGGTAAAAAAAAAAACAGCTATTTCTTCAGAGCAACAAGAAGTAGGAATCTGCTATAAAGTTTGCTAAAATCCCTCCCGTGAAGATTGATCACCCAGAGGGTATTGTTTTTTCTCGTTAAAAAAGAAGAACCCGCCCCCAAAAAACACAACTTTTAAAATTAGATAAACTTTTTTTTTTTCCAGGCATGTTTTGCCTTAGCAAATCATTGAGTGAAATGGAGGATTTGACTTTGGCACAATTTACTATAATCTGTAACGGCAAACGTAATTTCACCAAAATGACTCTGCTCAACCTGAAATACTAATAATAATAAATGTCATTGCTAGTCCAACGTTGCTACCACAGTCTTATGCTAACCATACACATGGGCAATTTTGTAGCAACTTCAACCAGATTTGTATTACAAAAACAGATCAAGCCAAACTTGTCATATAAATATGAACACTAATATACACTCACGGCCACTTTATTAGGTACACCTTGCTAGTATCGGGTTGGACCCCATTTTGCCCTTTAGAACTGCCTAGCTTCAACAAGGTATTGGAAACATTTCTCAGAGATTTGGGTCCATAGTGACATGATGGCATCACACAGTTGCTGCCGATTTGTCGGCTGCACATCCATGATGCTAATCTCTTGTTACACCACATCCTAAAGGTGCTCTATTGGATGAGATCTGGTGACTATGGAGGCCATTGGAGTACAGTGACCTCATTGTCATGTTCAGGAAACCAGTGGTGAGATGATTGGAGCTTTGTGACATGGTGCATTATCCTGCTGGAAGGAGCCATCAGAAGATGGGGACACTGTAGTCATAAAGTTTTGGACATGATCAGCAACAATACTCAGGTAGGCCGTGACTTGTAAACGATGCCCAATTGGTACTAAGGGGCCCTAAGTGTGCCAAGAAAATATCCCCCCCCCCACCATTACACCACCAGCCTGAACCATTGATACAAGACAGGATGGATCCATGCCTTCATGTTGTTTACATGAAGGGTCAATTCATAAACAACATTGACTTTCTCTACTAAAAAGACTATTTCAAAAATACACGGCAGATGGTTTTGGAACAATTCCTTCAGATCCAGGAGATGTGCATTGTGTTTAATTGTTTGTTTACTTTAAGCAGCCTTTTCTTTTTTTAAAGTGTATTTTGTGCGTGTACTCGAGAGAGGAGCCGGACTGCAGGAGTTGGGAGTAGGCAGACCTCCCCCAGAGGCAATCTGCCATCTTTCTCCATGCCCCCGGATGGCAATGGCGGGTGTGAGAGGGTCCTCCCACACAGCCCGCCCTACCTGCTCCGCTTTGAAGCCCAACGGGGCAGAGGGACTCCCTATAAGGGAGTGAGAGGATCTAGCCCGCTCAGCCAGCCCTGTTAGTCCTTCGCCTCTCTTCATTCGCGTGCATGTTAACCCAATTTCGAGTGCGTGTAAGTGTGGTGGTTTTGTGGGAGGGGGGTGGGCGTACTAAGCGCTGGCTTACCTCGCATAGCACACCCACCGGGACCCAGGCTGAGACCACCAAACTCAATTCACATGCCTTTTGGGGTCTTCAGGGGTGCCCTAGCACAAATTGGTACAAATTGTCCAAAAATTTACAAGCCAGCGAATGGATCAAGCCGGACTTTTTTGGTGCAGTGGGCTCTTTGACGACTGCCTATGACAGGTCTAGTGGCTGTATTAAAGCAAAACCCCCCACCCCCCATGTGCTCACTTAAATCTTCCAGTTGTATCCCTCACTGGCCTCTGTGATCTTCTCCCCAGGTGGCAAGTCTTCAGACTCGTAATTGGCCTGCGGGGGTTGACATCATCCCGCGTATGCACACGGTCATTGTGGTACAGCTGAAGTGTGCGAGCAGGCAAGTACTCTTGTGTTTTTGCAGAGGAGACATAGCAGCAGGTCTCTTCTACAATAAAAAGCTTTTACTAAAGTTGGGTTTAGTTCCACTTTAACCACTGCTGTAAGATATAGGGGGAACAGAGGGCAGAAGATTTTAACTAGGACATTCGGCAACAGCACAAGAGACACGTGGCATTGAATGTAATTCTGTCCCTTGTGCTGATTTGATTTTTTTTTTTCTAAACTAAGGCCTCGTACACACGATAGGTTAGCCAGAGGACAACGGTCTGGTGGACCGTTTTAGTCAGTTAAAACCCATCGTGTGTAGGCCCCATAGGTTGTTTAACCTTAGGTTAAAAAAAAAAGCCAACTTGCTTTAAAATTAACCTATGGACTCGTAACCGATAGGTCAAAACCGATCGTTAGTAGGCACGAAAAAACCTGCGCATGCTCAGAATCAAATTGACGCATGCTTGGAAGCATTAAACTTCATTTTTTTCAGCACGTCGTTGTGTTTTACGTCACCGCGTTCTGATACAATCGTTTTTTTTAACTGATAGTGTGTGGGCACATCAGACCATCAGTCAGCTTCATCGGTTAACCTAAGGCCGCGTACACACGATCAGACCGGTCCAATAAAACTGGCCTGAAGACCAGTTTGATCGTGTGTACGGCCCATCGGACCGTTGTCCATCGGACCAAAGTTTTAAAACTTGCTTTAAAATCTGTCCAACGGACACCTGTCCATCGGACCAAAACGATAGTTAGTACACAAAAGCATCGGACCAAAAACCCACGCATGCTCAGAATCAAGTCAACGCATGCTTAGAAGCATTGAACTTCGTTTTTTCAGCACGTCGCTGTGTTCTACGTCACCGCATTCTGGCCCAATGGGATTTTGGACTGATGGTGTGTACGCACATCAGACCAACAGACCACTTCAGCGGTGGTCCGATGAAAACGGTCCGTCGGACCAGTCTCATGGGTTTGGTCTGATCGTGTGTACGTGACCTAAGACAACTGTCCTTCAGACCGTTCTCATCTGATGGACTGATCGTGTGCACAAGGCCTTAGGCCGCGTACACACGAGGGGATATGTCCGCTGAAAACGGTCCGATGGACCGTTTCAGCAGACATCTCCGCTCGTGTGTATGGGCTAGCGGACAGATTTCTCCACCCGACAGATTTCAAAGCAAGCTTTGAAATCTATCCGGTGGGAATCTGTCCGCCCGACATGTCTGCTGGTTAGTACACTTACCAGCAGACATGTCGGCCCCCACCGCCGCCGCGCCGCTGCCGAATGGATTCAGCGCATGCGCGGAAGTGTTTTACTTCCTGGTGCGGTGACGTGGCCGTGACGCGGCGGCGTCAACGTCACCGCCGCGTCACCGCCACGTCACCGCGCCGTCCGGCGGCGGGGAATTTGATCCGATGGTGTGTACACGCCATCGGATCAAACTCCCGATCGGACATATCCGATGGAAATGGTCCGCGGACCGTTTTCATCGGATATGTCCGATCGTGTGTATGGGGCCTTAGGCTTTAGGGGACTATTAATAATAGTTTTGTATTATTGTGAGTTGTGGTAACGCAGCTGATTCATTCTCAATAGGTTCCAAAAACATACGTGTACCGCAACAGTAAAAATTGAAATAGAAAATGTTCTAGTGTTAAACCAAAGTCTTTCAGAAGACAAGCCATAACGTTGGGTAGCTCTTGCCCCAAAGGCAATGATCCTCACATACTATACAGAAAATATATAAAAATAAAAGGCTGGGCTCACCCTATTACTGTGTGAAAAATCTTGTATCCACTCATACAATCATTGAAGGGGTTGTAAACCTTTGTGTTTTTTCACCTTAATGCATCCTATGCATTAAGGTAAAAAAACACCTTGCATTGTTCGTCCCCCCAGCCCCCCGTTTTACTTACCTGAGCCCTGAATTTCCATGGGTGCCATCCCGCGTCGCTCTCTCCTCAGCTCTTCATTGGATAGATTGATAGCAGCGCAGCCATTGGCTCCCGCTGCTATCAATCAAAGCCAATGACGTGGGCCCTGGGGGGGGCGGGGCCGAGTCAGACACTTGGCGGCTATGGATGCTGAGTGTATGACATGGGAGTGCGCCTGCAAGCTAACCCCCTCGGGAGAGAGCTTCCCAGAGGGGGTTATCTATTACGGGGAGGAGCCGCGAGAGTTGTCGTGGGACCCCAGAAGAGGACGATCGAGGCCACTCTGTGCAAAACGAACTGCACAGTGGAGGTAAGTATAACATGTTTGTTATTTAAAAAAACTGAACCTTTAGCGTCACTTTAAAGCGGAGGTTCCACCTAAAAACAAGTATATACCATTACATCCAGCATACTTCCGACATGTACAGTATGCTGTTTTTTTTTTTGCTGTACATACCGTCTTATTATTCTATTCCACCCGGCTTCCGGGTTCTCACTCCCGCGGGGAGTATGCGTTCCTATGAAGAGGCGTAGTGTCATCTGGGATGATTGACGTGCGGATAAGGAGCGTCACGCGTTCTGAAAATAGCCGAACTGGAAGTCGGCTCTATAAGTCGCCTGCGCACAGACTAGGAGCCGTGTAGAGCTGACTGCGCAGGTGCCGTATAGAGCCGACTCCAAGTTTGGCTATTTTCGGAATGCGTGATGCGCCTTATCCGCATGTCA
Organism: Rana kukunoris; assembly: GCA_029574335.1. Lineage (NCBI taxonomy): Eukaryota > Metazoa > Chordata > Amphibia > Anura > Ranidae > Rana > Rana kukunoris. The sequence goes on along the minus strand of CM056050.1, from coordinate 580,328,532 downwards.
ATCATCCCAGGGGGTCAACATCATCTGGTGAGTTTGGCCCCTACAGAGGAAATAGGTGATCACACAGATTGAAGGAGTCTGGAGTAAATTCTACACGGAGCACTAGTCATTTTATTTTTTAAAAGAACTACATCATAAATTTGCACTTTAAATCATCACTTCTTGCACTTTTATTTGGACTGTAATAGCACTTTAAAGTTATTGATTTTTAATAGGGCTGTGGAAATTAACTATTAATTCCTTGATGAGTAAGCACTGATTGCAGTGCGAAACGTCAGCTGTATGCCCCTGTCTTTGCTGTGATGTGTGGTGTTTGAAAAATTTTATCAATAAAAGGCAACCGAGAAGGTTTTCCCAGAGTGCGGATGTCCAAACATTTCTTTCTACAATTGCTTTGTGCATTGCCGGCACCTTGGTTTCTCCGAGAGGATACGGATTCATCCAGATACCTAATTGGAGCGGTGACTTTCTTCTCTCTATTTCGTTTTGGACATCGCTATACCGTTATACTTACCTGACCCTTTCAAAGTTCTGCGCTCGCCCCCAACATCCTCTTCGCTGCTCAGCCTGGCCGTTGATTGGCTACAGTGGATTGATTGAAAGCAGCACAGCCATAGGCTCGCGCTGCTGTCAATCACATCCAATGACACGGCCGCCGGGGCCGAGTGATACAGTGAGCGGCAATAGCCGCTGGCTGTATCACGGGAGCTCGCCCGCAGGAATTCAACACCATGTGAGCTCACATTGAGGTGTTGAGTCCAAATCGAGCTCCACAGTGGAGGTAAGTATAACATGTTTGTTATTTTAACCACTTTAACCTAGGACCATATTGCTGTCCAAAGACCAGAGCACTTTTTGTGATTCGGCACTGCGTCGATTTAACTGACAATTGCGCAGTCGTGCGACGTGGCTCCCAAACAAAATTGGCGTCCTTTTTTTCCCACAAATAGAGCTTTCTTTTGGTGGTATTTGATCATCTCTGTGGTTTTTATTTTTTGCACTATAAACAAAAATGTAATAAATATCCCCCCAAAATATATAAAAAAAACTTTTTTTTCCTCAGTTTAGGCCGATACGTATTCTTCTACATATGTTTCATAAAAAAAAATCGCAATTAGCATTTATTGATTGGTTTGCGCAAAAGTTATAGCGTTTACAAAATAGGGGGTAGTTTTATGGCATTTTTATTATTTTTATTTTTTTTTTCTTCTAGTAATGGCGGGGATCAGCGTTTTTTTTTCAGTACTGCGACCTTATGGCGGACACTTCGGACACTTTTGACACATTTTTGGGACCATTGGCATTTTTTTAGCGATCAATGCTATAAAAATGCCATTGGCAGTGAAGGGGTTAACACTAGGGGGCAGGGAAGGGGTTAAGTGTGTTCCTGGGTGTGTTCTAACTGTATGGGGGGATGGACTCACTATGGGAAATCACTGATCTTCTGTTCATACATTGTACGGGCACGCGCGCGGGACTCGGGGGTGAGCGGGGGGCGCGCGGGGGGCGCCGGCGGTGCACACGCGCCCCCTAGTGGCCGTCGAAAGTGCCGACATAGTATGACGGGCTCTCGCCCAGGAGAGCCGACCTGCCGCCGTAGAACGACGGCGGCTGGTCGGCAAGTGGTTAAAAAAAAAAACATTTTTTACAATACCTTTAACCGCAGTGCAAAGTGTGATTTGGTCCAAATAACGATAACATTATTAACATCAAAAGATATACATGTACTTTATTACAAACTGAAATAGCGCAAGTTCACCACAGAGAAGCAAATATTTACATATATGTTTATCAATTAAAAAGTTTCTTCTCGTAAGCTTTAATATTTCTTTCATTCATCAGAATATCAAGTCTAAATCAAAAAGTGGAGTCAACCTTTAAAAAAAAGTTTATCAAAAAGTCATGTTGATCATTTGAATGCATTTTATTCTCGGTGTTAAAAAGGTAAAAAAATATATAAATTACACTTGCGCGGCTCGCGGACTGGGGCAAAGCAAAGTGCACCATGTAAACGGCTTGCGTTGAGTTGAAATGCCAAACTTCTCATTAGCAAACTCCGCGTGACCCGCGGTTCACACACCTTCACAAGGCAATTCTTCACAGGTGCCAGTTTATTTCTTCTTGTTCTTTTTTTTTATTTCATGCATTTCTCTTCTAGGACCAATGTGTACATCATAGACAAAGGAGCTTGTTACACAATCAGAAATGGTGAAGGGGGGGGGGGGGGGGTAATACAAAAAAAAAACTTGAAAAGGTGTTCAGTATTTGTGAGTCACCTTATTACCAATTAGGTGTCTCCTTAGCAGTGAATAGATGACATGTTGCTAATTGCATGGCACACTGCTGCCTATTCTAAGGATTTAAACTTTTTTTTTTCCTCTTTTCCCTCTGGAGAGACAGACAATTTGTTTCTCTCCAGATCATGCAAAAGGATTTAGTTCTAAATCAGTTCCTTCCTGTTTGTTTTCAAGGTGATCAACGCTGGGCACTCATTGGGTTTCTGCCTATTTTTGCCTGAGGACAGGCTTGGGTCAGACCTTTTCAACCTGCTTAACCTGTGTGTGTTGTCTAAACAGAAGTGTGGGGTTTTTAGTCCACAAACAGCAGCAGGTTGCCCCAAATGGTCGTCATCTGTGAGACTTGAGAAGTTTTAATCCCTGTTTTAGGTATAGCTGATGCTTACCATTGACAAGTATAGCTTTGATGGACCTTTCACATGCCTGCATTAATAAATTCTTGACACGTCACATGGCAAAAGTATTTTGTTTAAAAAAAAAACTTTTTTTAACTACTTGCTTACTGGGCACATATACCCCCTTCCTGCCCAGGCGAAATTTCAGATTTTGTCACTGTCACGCTTTAAATGAAAATTGCGCGGTCGTGCGACGTGGCTCCCAAACAAAATTGACGTCCTTTTTTTCCCCACAAATAGAGCTTTATTTTGAAGGTATTTGATAGGGTTGTCCCAATACTAGTATTGGTATTGGGACCGATACCAAGAATTTGCCCATGTACTTGTACTCGGGCAAATGCTCCGATGCTTCAGCCGATACCTGGACAGTCAGGTTGATCACCGCTGACTGTCCTCTTATCCTCCTCCAGCCCCCCTCCATGTCCCCCTCCATACTGCCATCTCCCTCCCTGCTGCCATCTCTTTTGTCTTGCCCTCCATGCTGCCCTCTGTTTCCTGCCGCTGTGTTCCCCCTCCGTGCTGCCGCCTGTCATGCCACTGTGTCCCCCCACCGTGCTGCCGCCTGTCCTACCGCTGGGTCCCCCCTCCGTGCTGCCGCTTGTCCTGCCGCTGTGTCCCCCCTCCGTGCCGCCGCCTGTCCTGCCGCTGTGTCCCCCCTCCATGCTGCCGCCTGTCCTGCCGCTGTGTCCCCCCTCCGTGCTGCCACCTGTCCTGCCTCTGTGTTCCCCTCCGTGCTGCGCCTGTCCTGCCTCCGTGTCCCCCCTCCGTGCTGCCGCCTGTCCTGCCGCTGTGTCCCCCCTCCATGCTGCCATCGTGTCCTGAATGGAGACAATCTGTTAGGTTGGAGAGCGGTAGTAGGAGCCGGTAAATGCGGCTCCTACCTTTTCCGAATGTACAGTCAGTGATGACATTGACGTAACTGAAACATCGTAAACTGTGTTTACAATGTCTCAGTTTATGAATGAAGAGAAGCGGTTGTCTTCTATCTGTTCATTTTCAGCGAAGCTGAGGCTGCTGAGAAAGGGACAGGGGAATTTGTTTCCCTAGTCCCTTTCTCTGTCTCAGAGGGGAGATGTCAGAGGTCTGTTAAGACCCCTGATATCTCACCAAAGCCCCCAACAGGGCTGTAAAAAAAGAAAAAAAAGGAATTGCAATAAATAATTAAAAAAAATAGTAAAAAATAAAAAACAAATAAGAATGAAACACACTGACACTGTCCACCCACCTAAAAAAAAAAAAAAAAAGAAAGCATTGTAAAAAATAAACAAAAAATTAAACAAATTGTAAAAAATAAATAAAAAAAATTGTAAAAAAAAATAAAAGTAAAAAAATAAAAGTAAAAAATAATAATACTGACACATGTGCCACTGTCACATGAGATTTAAAAAAAGTATCGGTATTCGCTATCGGTGAGTACTTGATAAAAAGTATCGATACTTGTACTCAGTCCTAAAAAAGTGGTATCGGGACAACCCTAGTATTTGATCACCTCTGTGATTTTAATTTTTTTGCACTATAAACAAAAATAGAGTGATAACAATTCAATATTTCCAATTTTTTGCTATAATAAATATCCCCCAAAAATATATATAAAACAATGTTTTCCTCAGTTCAGGCCAATACGTATTTTTCTACATATTTTTGGCAAAAAAAATAGCAATAAGCGTTTATTGATCGGTTTGCGCAAAAGTTGTAGTGTCTAAAAAATAGGGGATTGTTTTATGGCATTTTCATTAATATTTTTTTTTTTACTAGTAATGGCGACGATCAGCGATTTTTATCGTGACGGCGACATTATGGTGGACACTTTTGACACATTTTTGGGACCATTGTCATTTTTACAGCGATCAGTGCTAAAAAAATGCATTGATTACTGTGAAACTGACACTGGCAGTGAAGGGTTAACCACTAGGTGGCGATTTAGGGGTTAAGTGTGCCCTAGGGAGTGATTCTTACTGTAGGGGGGGGATTGGCTGTGTGTGACAAGACAGTGATCACCGCTTCCGAGTACAGGAGCGACAATTTTGAAAGAAACACAATTTTTTTTACTTTTTGCTATAATAAATATCCCAATTTGTTTTTCTCAGTTTAGGTCGATACGTATTCTTCTACATATTTTGGGGGAAACATTGAATGACTGCGACATTATGGCGGACACATCGGACACTTTTGACACATTTTTGGGACCATTCACATTTATACAGCGAACAGTGCTATAAATATGCACTGTTTACTGTATAAATGTGACTGGCAGGGAAGGGGTTACCACTAGGGGGCGAAGAAGGGGTTAAATGTGTAACCTGGGAGTGATTCTTACTGTGGGGGGGACTGACTGGGGGAAGTGACCGATCTGTGTCCCTATGTACAAGGGACACACCATTGGTCTCCTCTCCCCCTGACAGGATGTGGAGCTCTGTGTTTACACACAGAGCTCCACATCCCTGCTCTGTCACTGCCAATCGCGGTCACCTTGCCAGGCACGCACATCAGCACCTCAGTGACCGGTAGACCCACAGCCGTAAAAAGCCGGTTTCCCGGTTTCCTGGATCTATAGAGAAACCTTGAGGCCGTCTCTTTACCATGGCCCGGGTCTCAACAAGTTAATTAACCATTTCCTACCCGCCCCATAGTAATATAACGGCTGCAGGAAACTTTTGTCCCTCCCGGTCGGCCGTCATATGACGTCCTGGGATTCCCACAGTGTGGAGCACTCGCCACATCACTGGGGACCCGATGCGCATGCCCAGTGGCCGCGATTTCAGCCGGGCACCCGCGATTGCTTGTCACAGAGCCAGATCCTGTTAGTGAGAGGAGACCGATGATGTGTTCCTTGTACACCGATCGGTCTCCTCCCCTTGTGAGTCCCCTCCCCCACATTAAGAATCACTCCCTAGGGAACACATTAACCCCTTGATCGCCTCCTAGTGTTAACCCCTTCCCTGCCAGTTACATTTATATAGTAATCAGTACATATTTATAGCACCAATCGCTGTATAAATGTGAATGGTCCCAAAATAGCATCAAAAGTGTCCGATCTGTCCGCCGCAATATCGCAGTCTTGACAAAAATCGCAGATCGTCGCCATTACTGGTAAAAAAAAAAAAAAAAAAAAAATGTCATAAATCTATCCCATATTTTGTAGACGCTATAACTTTTGCACAAACCAATCAATATACGCTTATTGCGTTTTTTTTGCCAAAAATATGTAGAAGAATACATATCGACCTAAACTGAGAAAAAAAAAATGGGATATTTAGTAGAGGTCTGTATAGGATTATTCCCCTCTCATCTCTGCGGTCACTGTAGCCCTACAGGACACCTTCCTATACTGGTGATTCCCTATTACATTCCAGTGTTACAAAAGGAAATCCTGCACAGTGGCGGATTATATAATTGGCTACAGATGTCAGAATCTCTTGTCTTTCTTTTTTTTTTACAAGATTGGTTCATGAAATTTTAATCATTTACTCACCTGCTAATTCCATTTTTGTGTCCCCGAGCACATCAATCATGCAGTGAAAACAGATGTGGGAATTCTGCTCTCCGAGGACCTTCCCGTGTGTCACCGACTTCTGTTACTAACAGCTCAAAGTCTGTCCCATAATGTGACACTTCTGTGGATACATTTCAGGAGCAATTCTCCTGCAACCTTCAGCAAAGTACCCGGCAATCCAACCCTCGGTGACACGACTTAAAGGGTTTGTAAAGGAATTTTATTTTTTATCTTAATAGCTTCCTTTACCTTAATGCAGTTCTGTTTTCATGTCCTTATTGTTCATTTTCGCTCTCAAGTTGCTGTAATTCTTCTCTGATCTTCACACTTCCTGGTTGTCTGTTTCCTGATGACCACAGTGCTGGGAGCTTTCTCTCTGTGGTCACTAACTTCAAGGAGGTGTGATTACTGTGTGTCTAAAACCCCTCAGCACCAATCAGTTTCATTTTCCAAACCATCACTTCCCTGTATTGGCTCTAGGGTGACCACATTTCCAAACTACAATTCAGGGACACCCCCCTTCCCAAAGATAAGCTTGTGCTGTAACCAATCACAGCACAGTGATTGGACACAAGAGGCAGGATTTATGATTTCTCCAATCACAAACAGGGGGTAGGCATTGTGCTCCTCCAGGCATTCCTGGCCAGAACAAGTACTGTCAGTGAGTAAAGCGGTGATGTGGCGGCCTTTTTTGGGGGCATCAGATTGGCCCGGGGGGTGGCTGTGTCAGTTTCATTCCGGGACACTGTATTGTCCTGGAATGAAGTTGCCCAGGACAGACCTGCAAAATGCGGGACTGTCTCGGGCAATCAGGGACACGTGGTCACCCTAATTGGCTCTGTGGCTATGTACATCACAGAAGCAGGAAACAGCATGCAAAAACTAAACTAGAACTGCAGGTACATTATATAATTGATTTTGATCTATTTTTAATCATTTTTAAAAGGAATCAGTTAAAGGATCACTAAAGGAATTTGTTTTAGTTAAGTAGCTTCCTTTACCTTACTGCAATCCTGGTTTCATGTCCTCATTGTTCATTTTTGCTTTGAAGTTGCTGTAATTCTGCTCTGATCTCCACACTTCCTGCTTGTCTGGCTCCTTATGAAAAATCTCATGGCAGCTTTTCACTGTGGTCCAAGCTGTCATTACTGTGTGTCTAAAACTCCTCAGAACCAGATTCATTTTAAAAACAAAACACTGCCCTGGATTTGTTTGTTTTTGTTCTGTGTGTCTCTTTACTTCACAGAAACATGAAACCAGTTTAAAAATGAAACTAAACTGCAGGCACATTATATGATTGTTTTGTTATCTATTTTTAATTATTTTTAAAAGGAATCAGTTAACTTTTATGTCTCTATACCCTGTAAACAGTCATTTCATCAAAAAAAATGTTTTCCTTTAGTGACCCTTTAACTATTATGTCTCTATAGCCTGTAGGCAGTCATTTCAGCATAAAAAAAAAAATGTACCTTTACAACTCCTTTAAATTGAAAAAAAAAAGGCAAAAAATAACGTCATTAACTGCTTGCCAACCAGCACACCACTATATACGTCGACAGCATGGCACAGACAGGCAGAAGGACATATATATACGTCCCCTTTAAGATCGCGGCATCGTGGACACACACTCGCCGACGGCAGACCGCGCACGCCGCAAGGTCAATGAGCCCGACCGCGGATCCTGCAGACTTGTTTGCTGTGGGGATATCCGCGATCGTCTCACGGTGAGGAAGAACGGGGAGATTCTGATGTAAACAAGCATCTCCCCACTCTGCCTAGTGATAATGACAGTGATCACCGCATCCTGTAAAAAGGCGTTTGAAAAATGATTGCACAAATACCATGCGAGATAAAAAGTTGCAATGAATGACCGCCACTTTATTCCCTAATATTATATAATGTTTGGGGGTTGTGAGTAATTTTCTAGCAAAAAAATTATAATTTTTACATGAAGGAGAGAAGTGCCAGAATAGGCCCGGTATGGAAGTGGTTAAATCATTTTTATATAAATTTTTTTTATTATGCCTAATGTGGGCAGTAATGCCATCGACCCATGTAAGCTGTGACATCATTTCACACCAGAGCTTACCCAGGGTGGACACCAGTGGATGGGGGATTGTTAAATAACTGAAAGTTTGCTTTTTATTCTTCTGGCGTTAGCTTTCCATGGTGCTGAAACCACAGTCTATGTACACAGCTCCAGCACTGGCAGGTTTTGTCTTTTTTTTTTAAGGCTCGGTTCACATATATGATAATCGGATGTGTTTTGAACTGCACCCGATTCGCATAACATGAAAACCAGGACGGCTTTCTTTGGAGCCAGTTGCGGTGCAAATTAAAAAAGGGTCCTGTGTGATTGGTAGTAGGTAGTAGGACTCTCCTGCAATCCTTTGCTTGTGTCAGTTGTACATATTAAGGAATCTTAATTTTATTTCTGTTGATTGCTGATGAGAAAAAGAAACAGATGGTTTTATTTGTTCCCGCCTCCAATCCTTCCTTTGCTCACTGCCTGGACCACATTCACCTTCATCACTGTGCTATATGTTTTCTGCTGCACCACTGGCATGTTATATCCTCTTAGTCCTCCATACATTTAGCAGAAAGTTGTGCTTAAAGTAGAACTATACGTAACACAATTTTTTTTGCCATCTGTTCATTTCCTGCCCCATAGCCAAACAGGAAGTGGGAGGAAATCTCTGCGGATAAACGGGATCCCCCCTCCCCCTAAAAATTGCTGATCGGCGCTATTTACTTTTTTTTATTAAATATGTTTTATAGCAGAAAGTAAAAAAAATTGGCCCAGATTCACAGAGCGATTACGCCTGCGCAACAGGAGATGCGCGTGCGTAAGTCTAAATGTGCGCGTGCATTTTGATGCACGGCATCCCCAAAACGAGATACGCAAGAAATCTACTTTTTTTTGTCCGGCGTAATTTCGTTAGACAGGCGCATCCGTCCGCGCAAAACTGCGCTAGACAGACCATTGATTTGCTAGTCAAATATGCTAATGATGGACTTACGGGGATCCACAAAAGAACGTTGGGGCAGCGCAGGCGACGCAGTGTGCGCAACAGCAAAATGTCCTGTCTAAAATTAGACCATATAAAAGCTGGTCTAAAAAGAGAAAAAAAGTCTACATTTTAGATAAAGCAACACTGTTAGTGAGGAGCTCAGCAGTCACACGTGTTGCACAACAATCTGTATGCCAACATGCCAGGGGCATCCATGCTCATAGCTATACTACTGACTTTAGATGAACAAAGAAGGATGAGGGCACTGAGGAGGGCACTAAGGAGGGCACTAAGGAGGGCACGGGAGATGTTTTTTTAATTTTTTTTTATTATTATTTTTATTTGCTTATATAAACTTTACAATTTATTCTAATCTAATACAATATTCTTATCTGATACAAGCCCCTCACTCTTCACTCTTCACGGGAGAGGATATATCAGACACGCATAGACATCTATGGCATGAGTGATTCTGAGGTGTCTCGCATCTTCAGATTCACCCCTCATGCCATCATGGAATTAACCACAACCCTGCAGGAGGACATCAGCAGCCCAACACATGGCACTACCCATGACACCCATGACAGCTACATATACAATCAGAGCCCCATCCCCACAGATTTCGAACAGAACATGTATGGGGACAGCTGGCTGGTTGGTGAGTGACATGGGTGGCAGGCATGACTGCCCCCCCCCATGATGCACACATCACAAGGGGCACATGCATGACTAACATCCTCCTGTCTTTTGCCTTCAAGGTGACTCTGCATATGCACTGGGACCCCATCTCATGACCCCATCTCATGCCAGCTCACATATGAATCTGTGCATGTTAAACACACACATTAATCATGGCACAATGAGAATGCATGCATGCACACCACTGTGGTCCCTAGCACAGACACATCACATCCTCATCACATTGGATTGGCACAAGCCCACCATGCAGGACTTGTGAGCAGCAACGCCAAGCCAAGGCTCCAATTATGTCACTGTACATTCATACACCATTCACACAGACCTGGGGATCACTTCTCCACCACAAATGAGGGTGACACCCCTTTTCCGTCAGGAATGTCACCCCCACATTCCAAAATCATACACAAACAGAACCAAAAAAATAAAATAAATGACGAGCAAAAATAAAAAATGCCCAGCAAAAATATAATTTAAACAAAATAACAACAAAGAAAACACATAAAAGACAAAAATCACTCTGCAAAACAGTCCCCAAAATATCTCAAAGACACGTCACAAACAAACAAACAAACAAACGCTAATAAACAAAAGCACCTTGCTGTATAGGAAGGGATACAAAGGGATGTACTTTTGCAAAGGAAGTGCGTTTGTGTCTGTCTATTTATGCTGTCTGCGTAGTTCACTAAGTTGCCCGGGTCTACTTCCAATTTCACTGATTGCGCCGTTCCCGAGTTGTGAGCATGCGCACAGAGGTGCTGACCATGGTCTGCTTCAAGCGCGCATGCGCGAGTCGGCCGGCCCTTCATTTGCATGGGGTCACGGCTCATTTCAATGTAACACGCCCACGTCCTTCCCAATTTGTATTACTCCGCCTTACGCCTCTGAAATAACGTTACGCATGCGCAATTTTCTGCGCAAAAGCTACGAGAATAGGGTGATTACGCGGCTACATTGCGCAAGTCTAACGTAAAGGCGTGCGCTACGCCGGTCCAATAATGCGCAGATGTACCTGAATCTGGCCCATTGTTTTTATTTCAAAATTGTCGCTCTTTTTTTGTTTACAGCGCCAGAAAAAAAAATGCAGAGGTGATACCACCAAATGAAAGCTCTATTTGTGGGGGAAATAAAAGGACATCAGTTTTATTTGGGTACAGCGTCGCCGCAATACGCCGCATACCGCCTACACCTAGGTGTGAATGCAGCCTTAAAGCAATGCATACATATTTGTAATATTACCCTTTTTATAAAAAATAAATAAATATTAATTGAAATTTACAATTTTGTTCTTGTAGTAAGTCAATAATTTCCTTTTATTGCTTCCTGTAATTAATGGTAAATGCATTTTAGGGAAATGTATATTTAAAGTGTTTAACGTCAAAAATAAAAAGTTAATATTCAAGTATTGTAGCTGTGGAGTCTGACCTGGACGAAAACTGATATTTTTATCTATTTTATCTTCAGACGCTATTACGTTTAATATCTTGTAATTTAAGCGATGTTAGGGCCGTGCTTAGGGCATCAGTTGGCCTTAATCCCTTCTTGTGCACACAAGGCAGGGCATTGTCTAACAACAAATGATTGACAGATGCCTGCTTGTCTGCCAGTTGGTGATGAGTAGAGTGATTTAAGAGAAATTGATTTTGCTGCAAAATTACCAAATTCTGCTGTAGATAATCTCGTTGAGTTGAAATCCTACTTGTTTTGTATATTTGGAGCAGTTTAGTTTCTTTTAGTATTTATAGTTTTCGTTTTTTTCTTTACTTTTTTTTGTATTTATTTTGATGATTCTACTTTTTTTGGGGGCTAATTTTCAGTAATGGTGGTATTTTTATTTTGCTTTATTTTTTTACAATGAGAATGACCCAGGGACTTTATTTTTTTTACTATTTGTGAGCATTAAAACTCACTTTATTGTATTTTTTCCTAAAAATATGCTTTTGATCATTTAATAATTTCCCTTGGGATTAATAAATTATTCTGAATCTGAGAAGCAGCTGTATAAAATAAGAAATTGCAACTGCTCCCTGTTTTTCTTTTCTCCAGAGCCTCTGCAAAAAATATATTGGTTTTGGGTTTTAACCACTTCCATACCAGGCACTTACACACCTTTTTGCCTAAGCCAATTTTCAGCTTTCAGTGCTGTCGCACTTTGAATGACAATTGCGCGGTCATGCTACACTGTACCCAAACCACAGATGGGCACTGATAGGTGGGCACTGGGCATGGATGGGCACGTGGCACTGATGGGTGGCACTTGTTTATCTACTATTTTGCCAATAATTGCCCATGTTGCCAGTCACTGCCCTATTTTTTTTTTACATGTGGATGGCCATGGGGGATGTACCTGGCCATCCACATTTTGTCCCCTTCCCTGGTGGTCCTGGCAGCTTCCCTGGTGGTCTAGTGTAAGCATCCGAGGGGGGGCTGGGCTGATAAACAATCAGTGCGAACCCCCCCTGTCAGTAGAGCCGCCGATCGGCTCTCCTCTACTTGCATCTATCAGACGCGAGTGAGGAAGAGCCGATCAACGGCTCTTCCTGTTTACATTGTGATCAGCCATGATTCATACCTCCCAACTGCCCCGGGATCGTCCCACGTTTAGCGGTAAATCCAGCGGTCCCGCGATTAGGGCAGGACAACAACGCCGATCCCCCACCGCTAAGCAACTCCGATCTGCGGAACCCCTCCCCCGCTCAACAACTCAGATCTGTGGAACCCCCCCCCCGTTCAACAACTCAGATCCGCGGAACCCCCCCTCAACAAGGTGTTCCTATTCCTATCTCAAAAAGTTGGGAGGTATGGCTGTGATTGGACACGGCTGATCATGTGGTAAAGACCCTCAGCCGGAGGCTTTTTACCGAGATCGGAGATGCAGGGTGTCAGACTGACACCCCGCATCACCGATCACCGCGCTGCGCACCCCCACGGGCGCGCGCCGGCATGTTATCCTGCTGGACATCAATAGACGTCCAGTCAGGATTTCACAACCACTTCCCGTGCGTCAATTGTCTATTGACCGGGCAGGAAGTGGTTAAGTAATTTTTTAGCAAATGCAGATTTTTTAACACATGTGTGAAAATTTTAACAACAAAAGTTCTTGTCGGAAATTTCCAATTCCATCGCACAAAAATTCTACGCACACACGGAATCAATTTGACGCATGCTCGGAATCATTGAACTTCATTTTTCTCAGCTCGATGTAGTGTTGTATGTCACCGCAGTCTTGACGTTTGCAATTTCCGACAACATTTGTGTGACGGTGTGTATGCAGGACAAGTTCGAGCGAACATCCGTCAGAAAAAAATTCCACGGTTTTGTTGTCGGAATGTCCGATCGTGTGTACACAGCATTAGCGGTTGATTTACTAAAGGCAAAACCATTGTGCACTTTGCAAAGTGTAGTTGCTCCAAAGATTAGTAAATGACTGCTGACTTCCACATCCAATCACGTGCAAGCAAAAATTTAGTTTTTTTATTTTCCTTGCACGTGATTGGATACTCTTTGCAAAGTAAAGCTTTACTTTTTTTTTACTTGCAATGGGCAACTGCACTTTGTAAAGTGCACAGTCTACTTGCCTTTAGTAAAATCAACCCCTTTGTTTTCGCATATGCCTGCGCATGATCTCTTGTATATGAGTAGATCTAATTTCCTACAAGATCTACTTGGCCGTACTCAACATTTTAGGTCTCATGCCCACTGGAGATTTTTGTTACGTTTTTACAGCAGCTGTTTTTGGCAGTAGATGTTTTTTATTACAGTCTTTAAACTCTCCATCATGTTATCCTATGTGTCCATGCACACATAGGCTGTTATCAGCAGCTTTGGGCAGTGGCGTTTTTTAACAAAAAAAAAAACTAGGGGGTTCTGAGAGACGTTTTTCAGCTGTAAAAACGCTTTAACGCTGATAAACGCTCAAAAACGATGCAAATCGATCCAATGGAAACAACAAACAAAAAAAACGCTAAAAGACGCTAATAAACGCTAATAAACTCTATTGCAAAAACTTTGAAGAATGTACAAAAACTCACTGTAAAGCTACTGACGCTTGTATAACGTTATTTTAACGTCCAGTGTGCATGAGGACCTGGCCATGGCTCTTACTTAACCGCTTGAGGACCGCCGCACGACGATATACGTTGACAAAATGGCACGGATGGGCACAAGGGCGTACATGTACGTCCCCTTTAAGATCCCAGCCGTGGGTCGTGAACGTGCCACCGGAGGCATGCTCACAAACCCGGTCCTGTTCTGTGTGACCGTCCCCGCGGGAACAGCGGACCCGATCGCCGCTGGTTTCCCATGATCGGGTCACAGAGATGAAGAACGGGGAGAGGTAAGTGTAAACAAACCTCTCTCCGTGCTTCTTAGTGAGCCTGTCACTGATCGTCTGTTCCCTGTCATAGGGAACGACGACCAGTGACGTTAAACGCCCAGCCCCGCCCCCCAAGGTAAGAAACACAAATCAGGGCACACTTAACCTCTACAGCGCCCCCTTCTGGTTAACCCATTCACTGCCAGTGTCATTTTTACAGTAACCAGTGCATTTTTATAGCACTGTTCGCTGTAAAAATGCCAATGGTCCCAAAATAGTGTCAAAAGTGTCCACCATAATGTCGCAGTCACGATAAAAATGGCTGATCGCCGCCATTACTAGAGAAAAAAAAATATTAATAAAAATGCAATAAAACTATCCCCTATTTGGTAGACGCTATAAATTTTGCGCAAACCAATCAATAAACGCTCATTACAATTTTTTTCCCGAAAATAGGTAGAAGAATACGTATCAGCCTAAACTGAGGTAAAAAAATATTTTTTATATAGTTTTGGTGGATATTTATTATAGCAAAAAGTAAAAAATATTGCATTTTTCTTTAAATTGTCGCTCTATTTTTGTTTATAGCGCAAAAAATAAAAACCGCAGAGGTGATCAAATACCACCAAAAGAAAGCTCTATTTGTGGGAAAAAAAGGACGCCAATTTTGTTTCATAATCGTTTAGTTGGCCGATTATTGTTTAGATTAAACAATTAATCGTATAATAGCCTTAAAAAAAAATGCATTTCAAAAAAATTTGGGCCAATTTGTTGTTGGGCAGATTACAAAACACAAATTGCCGCAAAGACACATTACATGCTTTTCTGCAGCTTCTCCATTGAAGTTTATTGAACCAAAATAAACTAAATAGCACCTTTTTGTGTTAAATACTCCTTGCCCTTTCCAAATACGCAGCAGCTGAAAAAAGTAATGAATGTGAACGTGTCCCATAGGAAAACATGTAAATGAACTGTAGTGTGTTTCTGCAAAATGCACCAAAAAACAGAGGTGTGACCCGGCCTGAGATGTTAGTAACATAATGGGGTTTAAATAACAAAAAAGTACAAAAAGAGCAAATAATCGCTACTGTAAGGGGTTAATTTGTTTACTGTTGGACAGTGAAAGTAATATTTACAGTAGCAATTTGCCTTTTTCTAAAATAAAAGGGCTAATTTTATTTTTTTAACCCCATTATGTTACTGGCCAATTAATCAATTATGAAAATCGTAATCGAATTAATTAATTTCATAACCGATTAGTTGTCGATTAATTGATTTGTTGTTTCGGCCCTAGCCGAATCGCATAAAGTGGCCCGGTCTTTAAGCTGCATAATGGTCCGGGGCTTAAGTGGTTAACCAAAAACTGAATTTTTTGCAGACTTTTTTTTTTTTACGTTTTTCTGGTTAATATTAATTCAAATTGCATGGTTGTTTTACATATGCCTGGAGTACATCCCAAAGAAAGGTTGTTAGTGAGCGTCACTCACTCTGCATATTGATATTAATGGAGCAGAGGGGGGAAAAGCAGGTTCTGACATACCATATGGTAAGACGCACTGCACCATCTTTACACAGGAGAGGACCCATCACAACGTATTCTGCCTTGGTAATGTCTGGCACGGCCGGCTCACGGGCATGCGGGCCAAGACAAATCGAAGCTGAATAGGTAACATAAACCTGAAGAGCGTCTATGTAAACATATGGGGGAACCGCTCGATCCGAATCTGTAATGCTATATGTTCACGGGTCATACTTCATGGACAACAAATTTAATAGTTGAACTCCTATGGGGTATGTCAGGAGAGAGCCGTTTAAGAGAACATATGGGAGCAACGCCGGGAGAGGATGATGGAACTAAGGAAGCATATTAACAGAGCAGAAAATTGCTGGATAATCTGCTTAATTTCATTTGGAGGGAAGTTTAACGGCGCTGAGATGATGCTTTTGTTACAGTGAATCAAATAACATCTGGTGGCTGCACAGAGCAGGCAAAGAGTACAACTACCAGCTCATCTGGTGCAAGAGGGGAATCAAATAACAAAATAAGTAAGGAAAACTAAAAAAAAAATGAAATACATAAAATCTGTATTAGTATATAGCACATGCCTTAACTTGGGGGGGTCATGGGGTGCAGAAGGAGGATTTGCAGGCAATGTGTAGGCGGTATATACCTCTTGGTATTGGACAGTATTTATTTATTTATTTATGAAAATGCTTTTTGGGAGCGCAGTCATTACCCGAAGGCCTCGATGCGCTCATAGAACCACAGATACATGTACAGACACATCTCACAATACAGTATAAAAACTACTATTGTCCCGATACCACTTTTTTAGGACCGAGTACAAGTACCGATACTTTTTTCCATGTACTCGCCGATACCGAATACCGATACTTTTTTTAAATGTCATGTGACAGTTTTCAAACCACAATACAGACTAAGGATATTTTCTTTAGAATTATGAAGAACTCTAACTCAAGACATTATAAAAGAATAAAAATGAGTAAAAATGAATAAAAATGTTTTATTTTCTTGTCACGCAGTAGTAAAAAACTCAAATTTTCACAGAACAGGTTGATAAATACAAAAAAGTATTCTATTTAGGTATCGGGAGCATTTGCGCGAGTACAAGTACTCCCGCAAATACTCGGTATCGGTCCCGATAACGATACTAGTATCGGTATCTGGACAACCCTAATAATAACAATATAAAACCACATGATAACATTAAAACTAAAACTGATAAAATTGCTAATATCTAACCTTAAAGTGGAGGTTCCCCTAAAAAGAAACTTTTAACATTGCATTCCCGAGGTTAATGACAAGTAGAATCTGCGTTTTTTTTTTTTAAATATGTCCGTACATATCGTTTCTCATATTCCTTCTCACTGCTGCTTCCGGGTCTGATGGTCGGTGATGGGCGTGCCTAACTGATTGACAGGCATCCGACCGACGCATACAGCGCGTCACGAGATTCCGAAAGAAGCCAAACGTCGGTGCGCAGGCGATGTATAGAGCCGCACCGACTTTCGGCTTCTTTCGGCATCTCGTGGCGCGCTGTATGCGTCGGTCGGATGCCTGTCAATCAGTTAGGCACGCCCATCAGACCCGGAAGCGGCGGTGAGAAGGGATATGAGAAACGATATGTACGGACATATTTTTTTTTTTTAAACCCGCCGATTCTACTTGTCATTAACCTCGGGAATGCAATGTTAAAAGTTTCTTTTTAGCGGAACCTCCACTTTAATTAATTAATTAATCCACCTGAGAGAATAAAAAAGTTTTTAAAAACTTCCTGAACTTTAACAAATCCTTCTCCCGTCTTAAGTATAGAGGTAGAGAGTTTGCTGACAATGACATAGCATACCCTTCAGAAAGTCTCGTTCAATCATTTTCATTGATTCACCCTCTCTGGGTGTCCTAGGAACCATTGTCCCCGGGACTAAAAGTAAGAAAAAAAATCCAGTATTTTGAATTGTCATTTTGTCATTGTCATTCTGGTTGTTTATGATCAGGATTTTGTGTTGTTTTTTATACAGGCATATCCATAGGTGTGCACAGCCAATTGTATTAGGGTGTGCACCCCAAACCTTCAACACATATGCGTTTGACATATTTACCAGCCTCTTCCCCGCTCTCCATTCTGAAACAATGGGGGGAGCAAGGGAGCACATGGGGGACCCAAACAACAGAAGGAAATGGAACAGGGAAAGGAAGGGTGCCATATATTAGTACCGATCCCCTATATTTTCCTCCTGTGGCAGCTGAATGTTGACAAAAGGGAGAGGAGGAGAAGCCTACTTTTAGCTTCTGCAGGAGGAGAATACAGATCAGTTCCACTAAATTCCACCCCCACCACCTCTCCAGTAGGGTGACCACGTGTCCCGGATTGCCCGGGACAGTCCCGCATTTTGCAGGTCTGTCCCGGGCACATTCATTCCAGGACAATACAGTGTCCCGGAATGAAACTGACACAGCCACCCCCTGATGTCTCCAAAAAAGGCTGCCACATCACCGCTTTACTCACTGACAGTACTTGTCCTGGCCGGGAATGCCTAGAGGAGCACAATCCCCTCCCCCTGCTTGTGATTGGAGAAATCATAAATCCTGCCTCTTGTGTCCAATCACTGTGCTGTGATTTGTTACAGAACAAGCTGATTTTTGGGAAGGGAGGGTGTCCCTGAATGGTAGTTTGGAAATGTGGTCACCCTACTCTCCAGGGCAGAGCCACCTTAATAGCATCATGGGCCCCTGGGCAAAGTAATGCTCTGGGGCCCCTACAATGATGACAGTGCAGGCAAACAGACATCAAGTAGGTAGGAGGCAAACTGCCTCCCCTGTGTATCTAGTGCCATCTGGGGGCCCGTCAATTTTGGGGCAGTGTGGGCTTAAGAATCAGCTGCTTTGGGGATAGTGCAGGGGCCCCCCAGGCAGGTGGGGTGCCTAGGTGTGCCCTCTCATTAAGACAGCCCTGTCTGAGGGTCAGTAAGGAATGATTGTGGTTTACCTATCACTTGCCCACCATTGACAGGTTGCCAACCACAGGATTAGGGTGTGCCCAGGCACACCTGGCACACCCCTTGCTCACACCTATGGGCATACCCCACTTTTAAGTACACAATAAGGTTAATTTACATAAGTGCAAAATCAGGCTCACTTTTGCATAGAAACCAATGAGCTTCCAGGTATTATTACCAGGCTTAATTGAACAAGCTGGGGTTAGAAGCTCATTAGTCTATATGCAGAAGTGAGCCTGATTTTGCGCTTTCCATCGATAGTAAACAAACCCCATTGTGTACTTAAAAGTGGGGTATGCCTGTAGTATGTTGGTATTGTGTTGGTTATTATCTGGGGTTGTGTTAGAGAAAGTGATGTATTTATTTATATTTGGTCGTTTGCCTGTTATTTTAATCTGTGTTATATATTCTATGTTATCATTTAATTGTATGGATGTTGTATTTGTAGTGTAGTTTTAACCGCTTCAGCCCTGGACCATTTTGTAGCTAAAGGACCGGGCCACGTTTTGCGATTCGGCACTGCGTCGCTTTAACTGACAATTGCGCGGTCGTGCGACGTGGCTCCCAAACAAAATTGGCGTCCTTTTTTTCCCACAAATAGAGCTTTCTTTTGGTGGTATTTGATCACCTTTGCAATTTTTATTTTTTGCGCTATAAACAAAAATAGAGCGACAATTTTGAAAAAAATGAAATATTTTTTACTTTTTGCTATAATAAATATCCCCAAAAAATATATTAAAAAAAAAAAAAAAAATTCCCTCAGTTTAGGCCGATACGTATTCTTCTACATATTTTTGGTAAAAAAAAATCTCAATAAGCGTTTATTGATTGGTTTGCGTAAAAGTTATAGCGTCTACAAAATAGGGGATAGTTATATGGCATTTTTATTAATAATGTTATTTTTGGTCCAACACGACCAACAGTCAACTTCAGGTAGACAGGATAGGTTGGTGAATAGAATAACTTTGCAGAGTCAGGCTATGGATAACAAACAGAAGCAGTCCTGCTTCTAGAGTATATTCTTTTCTCCCGTCGCCACTCCCGCCGGAGTGGGTGCAGTGCACCTGGACAGGTCTCTCCCACAGATCTGGCAACCAGAGTGTCACTGAGAAAACCTGGAAGGAACAAGTCTCTGCCACTGACTTGGCTCTAGTAATTAGTAAAGGCCTCTGCCACAGGTCCGATACTTGAAAACAATAGAGCGTATCCTTTCAGTCAAGTCCTTTTGAAGTAGGGGGACCCAGTAAGTCACTGGGGCCCCTTGGCAACTCAGTTGCTCTGAGCCATGAGGGCCCAGAGTTGGGAACTCTGCGTAGCACGGGCCCCGGCCAGGTAGGCCACAGTGATGTGCGCACCCCCTGAATGTGGGTGCCGCGCCTGGAACCAGGAACCCGCGAAGAACCCGGAAAATGGCATCTGCCACAGATATACCCTCCCCCAGCATGCCCCGCGAGGGAAACACTCCTCCAACTGGCTGCTGGGGAAAAGTGGCTCTGCCTGAACCCCTCTGGCGCCACCTGCCGCCCAGAGATGGGACCACATCTCTGGAACGCAGGATGACCCACAGGATAATTTAGGGCTGCCGAACCTCAACAAATCAATCTGGGTTAGAGCAAGTAAGTCTCTCACCCTACTAACTTTAGCGTAGCGCCCTTTCTGAAATTAAGAGGGTGCTACACTTCTGACAGGCTGCACAAGGAGCCCCGTATCTCTGGAAACCATAGATAATAGGAGCCCCAATGGGACCTCAGTTACCCACCCCCCCAAACTTGGGGTCTCTGCGCCGCAAAGGGTGATTAGGGTGTTCCTAGGCACACCTGGCATACCCTATTTACATGTATGCCGGCTATGAATAGAGTGTGAATCCGTCCCTGATTATTGTATTTGTGATCTCTTTAACCACTTAGTAACCGCCCTATAGACGAAATACGTCTATAAGGCGGTTCCTCAACTCTAACAGGACGTCCATGGACGTCCTCAGGTAGAGTAAGGTGTGTGCGCCCGACCGGGCGTGCACACGCGATCACCGGTGCTCAATGGGTCCACGTGACCCGCAGCATCGATGATAGCGGTAAGGAGCCAATGGCGATGGCTCCTTACCACGTGATCGCGCCATCCATAGACGGCGCGATCACAGATGTAAACAAACCCGGCCAGCGTCACGGCGCTCGGCGGGTCCACGGTACCCGCAGCGTCAATAATCGCGGTAAGGAGCCAATGGCAGCGGCTCCTTACAACGTGATTGCGCCATCCAATGACGGCGTGATCACAAATGTAAACAAACCTGGGCAGTGTGGGTCATCTGCAGGTCATCTCTCTCCTCTCCTCACACCATTGCAGCGTGAGAGAAGAGGAGAGAGATTAGTGACCAAACGTAAGTGCCCAGCAGTGCCCCATCTGTTCCCCATCTGTGCCCCACCAGCGCCATCTGTGCCCTACCAGCGCCATCTGTGCCCCAGCAGTGCCACCTGTGCCCCAGCAGTGCTACCTGTGCCCCACCAGTGCCACCTGTGCCCCACCAGTGCACACCAGTGCACAACAGTGCCACAACAGTGCCACCTGTGCCCATCAGTGCTGCCTGTGCCCACGAGTTCCACCTGTGCCCACGAGTGCCGCCTCTGCCCATGAGTGCTGCCTGTGCCACACCAGTGCTGCCTGTGCCACACCAGTGCCACACCACCAGTGTCATCTGAGCCACACCAGTGCCACACTAGTGCCACACCAGTGCCACACTAGTGCCACACCAGTGTCATCTGAGCCACACCAGTGCCACCTGTGCCCATCAGTGCCACCTGTGCCCATCAGTGCCAGTCAGTGCTCATCTGCACCCCACCAGTGCTGCCTGTGCCCCACCAGTGCCATCTGTGCCCACCAGTGCCTTCTGTGCCCACCAGTGCCATCTGTGCCCACCAGTGCCACACCAGTTCCACCTGCACCACTGCAGTGCCGCCTGTTGGCTTGTTAGGGTCTCAAGAAATGAGAGAGGCTGTCAGTACTTCAGGTGTGATCAAATTGTTAAATTTTCAGAAATTGGTACCATAGCTTGTAGACCCCATAACTTTCACCCAGACAAAATAATATCCAATTTTTTTTTTTTTTTTTTTACCAAAAATATGTAGCAGTATACATTCTAGGCCAAATTTATGAGGAAAAATTTCTTTTTTTACAAAATGTTATGATAGAAATGAAGAAAAATGCATTTTTTTTACTAAATTTTCATTCTTTTTTCATTAATAGCGAAAAAAATAAAACTGCAGAGGTGATCAAATACCACCAAAAGAAAGCTCTATTTGTGGGAAAAAAAGGACAAAAATTTAATTTGGCTACAGTGTTGTATGACCGAGTTATTGTCATTCAAAATGTGAGAGCACCGAAAGCTGAAAATTTGTCTGGTTATTAAGGGGGTTTAAGTGCCCAGTGGTCAAGTGGTTAAATGCTAAGAAAAAAATTGAAAACAAAAATTTGCTATGCTGAATCCAAATTCAATTAAAGTCAATCTGTCGAATCAACGTTCTCAATTTTTAGGGAATTGGCAAAGAAGGGTCATGGTGAGGCTGGGCACTGCCCCCGGGGGAAATACACCAATACAATAAATATCTATGTGCAGGGAACCGTAAATTTAAAAATGCTGAAAGTGCAACATTAAAAATGCACTTTCTTTAAAAAAAAACTGCTTGAGGGTCCCCTAAACCTGCCTGTGAAATGGCGCATCTCTATCATGTAGTATAGCAAAAGTAATATTTACAATTACAGAAAAAAAGTTGTTTGAGATGCTGTCAATTCATATTCTCCTGCAAGTTTCCTTTATTTTGTAAATAATGCAATGAGAACCCCCAACCCCTCCCCCAAAATACATATCATTACCTCATCAAGGAGGATGAGGGTCTGGTATGCATTTCGGATGGGGTCCTCATTACATTAATTATGAAAAATTGAATTAAAGCGGAGGTCCGCTGAAAAAAAAAATATTAAAAGCCAGCAGCTACAAATAATGCAGCTGCTGACTTTTAATATTAGGACACTTACCTGTCCTGGAGTCCAGCACCGTCCGCAGCAGATGACGAGCGATCGCTCGTCACCCTGCTGCTCCCCCACCATCCACGGTGAGGGAACCAGGAAGTGAAGCGCTCCGGCTTCACTGCCCGGTTCCCTACGGCGCATGCGCGTGTCACGCTGAGCCTGCCGATTGGCTCCCGCTGCGTACTTGGAGCTGAGTGTTCCCAGCACACAACGGGGGGGGGGGGGGGGGATGGGCGGTGACGTCATGCCCGCAGTCTGCCCAAGACTGTTGTGGCCGGAAGTGGGTGCAAATACCTGTCAAATGTGACACCGGAGGGGGGAGGGTTCCAATCAGGGTGGAGCTCCGCTTTAACATCTTTTTTTATATGTCACTTTTGCTTTACATGTAAAAAAAATAAAAATTACTCGGGGGTCCTCCCCAAAATCAATACTAGAATCTTTGGATCTGGTATCAGTTGTAGGGGTGTGTCTAAGAAATAAAGATAAAAAAATGCCATGGGGGTCCCCCCAAAATTGATGCCAGACCCTTCAAATCGCATATGGATTTTAACCTCCCTGGCGGTATGATTATTTCTGATTTTAGGTGCTGAAAGCGGTACCATTATTTTGCAAGGAAATTTGGCATTTTACATTGTAGGCTTGCAATTCTTAGGAGTAACTCACTTAAATCTGTCCGAACAAGAGTCTAGTAGACATCTTGGGTATGAAAAAGTTTGAAAAACAAAATCATAAATTATAATATAATAAATAATTATAAATAATTATAACTAGGGTTGTCCCGATTCCACTTTTTTAGGACCGAGTACAAGTACCGATACTTTTTTTCATGTACTCGCCGATACCGAATACCAATACTTTTTTTAATGTGTCCCCAAATGCAGCCATGTCCCCCACATATGCAGCCATGTCCCCCCCACATATTGCAGCCATGTCCCCCCACATATTGCAGCCATGTCCCCACACATATTGCAGCCATGTCCCCCCCACATATATTGCAGCCATGTCCCCCCACATATTGCAGCCATGTCCCCCCACATATTGCAGCCATGTCCCCCCCACATATATTGCAGCCATGTCCCCCCACATATATTGCAGCCATGTCCCCCCACATATATTGCAGCCATGTGGGATCCTTTCGGTGTGGAACCCCAGTAAGTCACTGGGGCCCCATTGTAGCTTCAGTTGCCCTGGGCCATTAGGGCCCAGAGTCAGGAACCCCGCGTAGCACGTGCGCCCCGGCCAGGTAGGCCATAGTGGTGGGGCCCGTGATGTGCGCACACCCTGAAGGTGGGTGCTGCACCTGGAACCAGGAACCCGTGAAGACCCCGGGAAATGGCGTCTGCCAATGAAATACCCTCCCCCAGCATTCCCCGCGAGGGAAACGCTCCTCCAATTGGTTGCTGGGGAAAAGGGCTCCGCCTGGACCCCTCTGGCGCCACCTGTCGTTCAAAGGCGTAACTACACCTCAAGAGTACAGAATGACCCACAGAACAGCCCAGAACTGACAGAACCCAATTTAGCAAAACAACACGGATGAGAGCAAGGTAACTCTCTCTTCCCCCAACTAAATTTAGCGTAGCACCTGTACTGATAAGTATTTATTATCGCTGTTTTCTAGCTGATCTAAAATCACTTTTGACATAAAGGGACACTTTTTGGTTGCTATGGACAATCTCTAGTTTGCAGGCAGAAAGAACAGTTTTTATTATATAAAAGTACATGCAGAACACTGGACAGACCACTAGGGACAAAGGGGTGTGTGTTTTTTACATACAGTACTGTAATCTGTAAGATTACAGTATACTGTATGTATTGTGTTTATTTACTTTTTTGAATTCGGCGCCGATCTCCATCCCCGTGCGTCGTAACGTCGCAGGGAATGGAGATCGGCGGCACATTGACACTGTGAATCGAGCAAGAAGGACAGGGCTGGACTGGGACATAAATTTGGCCCTGGACTTCATCCAGACTTGCCCACTTTGCAAGGTCTCTCCCGTGGCGGCCGGACAACTCCCGCCCCCCCGGCCACCCAAGCCCCCTCTCCCCCTTCACTAGCCACTAGCCGTTCTACTTTATTAGAGTAGAACGGCTGGTACTTTTATAGGCAGTACCAGTGGGGAAGCTAGACATTATTTCACCCGGGGGAAAAAAATCAGTTGGGACAAGATAAGGCAGAAGTGAGAAACTCCCAGGCCATAGCTGTTGAGTCAGCTGTCTGTCCCCTTCCCCATGCTCCTCTGTCATCGTCCCTGCTCCTCCCCCTACTTCTCTGTTCTCCTCAGGTGAGCGCTGCGGGAGGGAGAGGAGGTGAGCGCTGCGGGAAGGGAAAGACAGAGGAGCGGAGGGGAGCGACGGTCCGCTGTCACTGAAGCCAGCCCTCTGAGCCATCGGCCCACCGGGAAACTCCCTGTAGTCCCTATGGCCAGTCCATCCCTGAAGAAGGAGCCTGCTCGCTCACACAGCGCGGCAGCATCGCAGGATCCAGGGACAAGGTAAGTACAAGGTAAGGTACAAGGTAAGGTACAAGGGACAAGGTAAGTAAAACATTCCTGTGGCTGCTGCGAGGCGATCCCGAGTGTGGCTCGGGGTTACCGCTTTTGGTACAGAAATCTTACCCCGAGCCACACTCAGGAATACTGCCAGGGGGGTTAAGGGAGAACCCTGTGGGGATAAAATTAGACCCTTAATCTGAGCACGCAGCCTGGCAGGCCAGGAAATAAACTATACCAGGCCACATGCCCTCAACTTGAGTTCTCTTCCCCATAACTCTGGCCCGGCGGTTGTGGGGGTGTGGGGGAAGGAGGGTGTTTTAAGAACCGCCTATAAGTAAATAAGGGTAAATAGTAACCCTATTTATTCACAAAAATGTCAGTTGTAAATTAACCCACACACATCCTTTGTTTAAAAAACAAATGGAAAAATTAGCCTGCTGTGGTCTATCACAGCCATTGACAGTGGAATCTGTCATGTATAATAGCGGTAGTAATAAAACTAATGATGGCTTGGCTCCCACGGAACGGGTAAACAGTTAGGTGTTCGTCCAAAAGCCCGAAACAACCAGGGTTTGCACCCGCACGCACACAGATATCGAATTGGGAGCAATGGCTGTAAACAAGGCATTTTGCTGTTCTGCATAGTGACAGGACACTGATCTACTGCTCCTTGTCATCAGCAGCAGTGATCAGTGTCATGTCACTAGTAGCCCAACCCCCCCTCAGTTAGAATCACTCACTAGGACACAATTAACCCCTTGCTCGCCCCCTACTGTCTAACCCCTTCAATGCCAATGTCATTTACAGTGCACTGATCGCTGTATAAACAACAATGGTTCCAAAATAGCGTCAAAAGTGTCCTATGTCTCCGCCATAATCGCTGATCACCGCCATTATTAGAAAAACGAATGATAAAAATGCCATAAAACTATCCCCTATTTTTGTAGACGCTATAACTGTTGTGCAAACCAATAAATATACACTTTTTTGATTTTTTTTTTTTTTAACCTAAACCGAGGAAAAAAATTTTAGATATTTTTTTGGGATATTAATTATAGCAAAACAACATATATACAGTAGCTTTTTTTCAAAATTGTCGCTCTTTTTTTGTTTATAGAGCAAAAAATAAAAACCGCAAAGGAGATCAAACACCACCAAAAGAAAGCTCTATTTGTGGGAAAAAAGGACATCTATTTTGTTTGGGTATCACGTCGCAATTGTCAGTTAAAGTGACGCAGTGCCGAATCGCAAAAAATGGCCTGGTCATTCAGCAGCCAATTGTTCCAGGGCTGAAGTGGTTAAAGTATAACTAAAGGCAATTTTTTTTCAGTTTTGAATAGAGTGGAGAGGGATTAGAACCCCTGTCAGTTTTTATTGCTGTCTGTGCCCCCGTTAAAGAAATTTACCCTCTATTTGTCCTGTTTACCATTATCACTGACAGTGAAAGAAAATCACAAATTTTGAGTTTTTCCCCAAAAAAAGTCATAGAAGGGAAATCTTCCAATGGGGACATTCTGGTGACCTGGAAGTCCCCAATGGATTCTCTTAATTTGCAGGAATTTCCACTCCATTCCTGTTTGGCTATGGGACAGGAAGTTAGGAGAAATCTCCAAAATAGGACAAAGGGATAAAAAAATCTGACAGGGGTTACAACCCTTCCTTCTTCTATCCAAAATACAAAAAATAGGTTTTGATTATAGTTCTACTTTAAAGTGGAGGTCCGTTCAAAAACAAAAAAACAAAAAAGTCAACAGATACTAACACTGTAGCTGCTGACTTTTAATAAGGAGACTTACCTGCCCTAGTCAGCAGCGATGTCGGCCCCCGCCAAGGCCGATCCTCGATCCTGGCAGCTCCAGGCGCCGCCATCCACAGTAAGGGAAACAGGCAGTGAAGCCGTGCGGCTTCACTGCCCGTTTCCTACTGCGCATGCGCGAGCAGCGTGGCTCTTTGTGAATGGGCCGGCTGCTTTCTGGGATACACACAGTTCCCAGAATGCAGCGCGCCCCATTCACAAGAATAAACCGAGTGTAGGAGGAAGAGAATCCACGGCGGAGGATGAAGAGGCAGACTCAGCACTTCCGCATAGCAACAGCTATTTAGGGTAAGTAAAAAATATATATATATATATATTTATTTATTTATTTTTTTAAATTTTTGGTATAAAAAAAAATTTTCAGGGTGGAACTCCACTTTAAGTACGCTCCTGTGACCAAGGCCTAGGCATACCTCACAACATTTTGAGATGGGAATGAGGGACACCTACTAGCAAAAGTATACAAGCATAGGACACACCCCCTTAAAGGAGAATTAACCCAAAAAGGGTATTTTTTACCATTACTATTCCTTTATATTGGCTTTTAAAATGTACAAACGCAGCAACTTAGAAATTAGATGAAAGGTTTAGCACAGGGGAAACACTTTTTGAAAGATAAAAAATGCATTTTATATACAACTATATAGATCAGACCAAAATGAGGGACAAATGAGGGGGGAAGAGGGACAGAGGGACATTGCTCCAAATCAGGAACAGTCCCTCAAAATCAGGGACAGTTGGGAGCTATGGCCTAGGTGTTAAAGTGGATGTAAACCCCCCAAACAATTTTTTTTGTTGATGTCACAATGTAGAGTATAATATTTCCTATCATCTGTGCCCAGTCTTGCCACGCAGAGTTAATCCAGCTCTGAGCAATCCTCTTTAATGTTTACTGAAAATGAACAACCTTCCAGATAAAACCCTGCCTAGATAAAAAGTCAGTTTTCTCTCTTCTTGCTTTGAGTGAGAGGTTATTTACATATCTAGCTAAGATATGTTTATTATAGGTTATGTTTTGTTTATCATAATATGAGGTGATATAACATCATAACACATCCTAGTAATATACAATGAACTTTGGATCACCTCTTGTTATGATAAACATGTCCAAGCTAGATATGTAAATAACCTGTCACTGAAAAGCAATAACAGAGAAACGGACTTTATAATTTGGCAAGTTTTTATCTGGAATTCTGTTAATTTGCACTGAACTTTAAAAGAGGATTACTCAGCGCGGGATTAACTCTGTGTAGCAAGACTGGGCACAGATGATAGGAAATCTTATACTCAACATTGTGACATAACAAAAAAAATATGTTTTTGGGTTTACATCCACTTTAATAATTCACATTATTATTTTTACTAGAATATTTCTGATTATCACCTGTATTTATTAATGCTATGTGTTTTTTGTTGTTGTTGTAGCAGCCATGTGTTTGAGCCTTCTATCATACTTTTTGTCCTAGCAGTCGACTTGTTAAATTTGGGATTTCACAGGCCACATTTTGTCATTTAAACCAAACTTCAAAAAACACTTTTTATTTTAAATTCACAAACAAGTGAGCCCCTCATTGAAGATACTGTTTGGTGTTTGTGTTAAAAAAAAAAAGAAGAAGAAGGCACCCAGGCTTTAACCTTCCAATTGAGATGTACCCTGCTCTTTCGCTGCCACCCAGTATAATGTCACTGGTGCCTCTGTGTGGGGGGAGAAGAAAGAAAGTGACAAACCCTTTGCTTTAATAACATTAGGAGATTAATTTGCCTTCAGAAAATACTGAGTCCCGGATTCACTGGCGTAGGCGTCCATGGGAACCAATTCGTTGAGCTAACAAAATGCCGAACGCCATTGAGCCGGTCGTGTGCAATGGACTTCCCTCTTTAGGCAGTAAGCGCCGTGTTTGCCTACGCCTTGGTTCGCTGTGGATTGTTCCCCCTGGTCATGAATGTATATGCAGATTATAGAGTCCGATTTGTGAGGATAATCCCCTAAGAAAACAGTTACAGTCAGTCTTTGAAGCTCTATAGACGGCAGTGCTCTTCATTGACGTCGATGTGTCAGTGTGAGACGTCCTTTTTTCGGTGTGTGTACACACAGACAATAACTTTATTTACAGAGGATCCATCCTCTTCGCCTGCCTGGTCCCGGGGGGGAACATAGCGTGTGCACATCTGTCACCGACTGCTGTTGACAATCTCACAATCTCTGATTGCTTAGACAACAGATCATGATCCTGTTTCAAGTGATGGGAATTCACTATTCATGCTGGAATATGACTTAGCCGTGTTAAATATACTGTATGCCTGACCACAAAAGGCTGCTGTCCTAATGCGGCTGAATGCATTCAGGCGGTGTGTGCTCGGCAGGAGAGGGACACGGTGATCCTTCGGCCGCCCCCCCAGGACAGGACCCTCTCTTGTTCTCCAGCCTGTCTTTCCCAGCCAAGTATGACCGCTTCCGAGACCTCGTACACACGACCGAGAATCTCGTCGTAAAAAAAGTAACATTGTTTTCCTCGATGATTTCCTTGTCAGTCTTGTCGAGAATCTTGATTGATTGATTTAATAGATTTAGAAAGCGCCAAATACTGACCCGTCAGGGCAGTGCCTAAGCGCAGGAAGCATGACTGGAAATAAGTAAATCAAATCAGGGATGAAAGAAATAAAAGGAACTAAGAAGGGCAAGAGTAAACTAAGAAATAGATCAGCAGACAGACAGCAAGAGGGACTAGCACACCCAGGCCCGTCGCTACAGGACAGGCAAAACAAACAATTGCTTGGGACCCCAAGCTGGCCTGGGGCCCCCAACTTCCCCATCCCAGGCTGTAGGGTGGCCGAGCTCCTCTTCCTTCCTCCTGGAGTCCTGTCAGTCCGGCCCAGTACCGCGCGTGGTACAGGAGATTCCGTTTCCTATTTCTGGCCGGACTGACAGGAAGTGCACACTGAGTGCTCATTTATTTTCAGTCCGGCAGGGAACACAGGAAACTGAATCTCCTGTACCGCGTGGTACCCAGCCCGGCCCCATAATCATCGAACACCGCACTGACAGGAGGAAGAAGAGTTTGGCCACGCTACAGCGGTAGCCTACAGGGAAGAAGGAGAGGTGACAATAGAAAAACATAGGGACTAGGGAGGGGGGGAGGAGTAAGAACATGGGTGTAAAAAATTAGTGTAGCGCTAACGTAGGCTTTGCGTGCGGGGGGGGGGGGGTGCTTGGGGGCCCCCATTTTGCTTGGGCCTGCCTTCTGAGCACATCATGGATCGTTTACTAAAACACATATCACACTTAAAGATTTCTATATACAACCAGATTTATCATTTAAAAAATTTGAATTCTGTGTCCGGTCTGCACTGCGTTTTTCACATGGTTACATAGACAAGTTTCCTGTTCTGTTTCAAATGCCGCTTTATGCTCTGACGTACCTCCTTAGGCCCAGTTGGGTTAATTTACTAAAACTGGAGAGTCTAAAATCTGGTGCATTTGTACAAAGAAACCAATCAGCTTCTAGGTTTTATTGTCAAAACTTAAAAGAGAAGTATGTTTTTTTTTTGGCTAATCATATTTACCTATTAGAAATGGGAAGGTCTGGACAGCCACACTCCAATAAAAACGCCTTTATTGTGCAAAATAACAAAAGTTCAAACCACAGCAGGGTACAGGTTAAAAACCTGGCGCGTTTCACACTCTCAACAGTGCTTAGTCCTAGCTATGACTAAGCACTGTTGAGCGTGTGAAATACGTCAGCTTTTTTAATCCTGTACCCTGCTATTAGGGTTGTCCCAATACCACTTATTTAAGACCGAGTACAAGTACTGATACTTTTTTTCAAGTACTCACCGATACCGATACCTTTTTTAATCTCATGTAACAGTTTTTTTTTTTTTACAATTATTTTTTAATTTTTTTGTTCTGTTTTTTTACAATGTTTTATTTTTTTAAGGGGCGGGGTGGACAATTATTTTTTTATTATTTATTGTAATTATTTTTATTTTTTATCAGCCCTCTTGGGGGGCTTTGGTGAGATATCAGGGGTCTTAACAGACCTCTGACATCTCCCCTTTGAGACAGGGAAAGGGACTAGGGACACAGATTCCCCAGTCCCCTTCTCAGCAGCCTCAGCTGCGCTGAAATGACTTGTTCATTCCCTGACTTGTTTATTCCCCGACTTAGTTGGGGTAGGCGGTACACTTTGGTGGGGGTAGGTCAGCCATGCCCTGTGACCTTTGACCTCTGGAAACCCGCTTTGTCCCTGTTCCAATTCCTGAGTCACATTCGGAAAGGGGGGAGAAGAGAGGGGGACAGCAGCATGGGGGGGGACACAGAGCAGCATGGAGGGGGACACGAAGCAGCATGGAGGGGGACACGAGCATGGAGGGGGACACGAGCAGCATGGAGGGGGACACAGAGCAGCACGGAGGAGGACACAGAGCAGCATGGAGGGGGACACGGAGCAGCACGGAGGGGGACACAGAGCAGCACGGAGGAGGACACAGAGCAGCATGGAGGGGGACACGGAGCAGCATGGAGGGGGACACAGAGCAGCACGGAGGAGGACACAGAGCAGCATGGAGGGGGACACTGAGCAGCATGGAGAGTAGCATGGAGGGGGACAGTAGCATGGAGGGGGACATGGAGCAGCATGGAGGAGGACATGGAGCAGCATGGAGGGGGACATGGAGCAGCATGGAGGGGGACACAGAGCAGCATGGAGGGGGACACAGAGGGGGACAGCAGCAAAACAGAGGGCGGCTGGAGGAGGATACGGGGACAGTCAGCGGTGATCGTGTGTGGGAGAGTTACAAGTACCAATCACCACTGATTTCACTAAAGCAGCTGAAAGCCCCGGGGGGGGGGCGGAGAAACGGACTGGCTGTCAGACTTTGAAACCTATACAGGGTGCTTGTAACTCCCCCACCGCACTGATCACCCTGACTGCCCAGGTATTGGGTGAAGCATCGGAGCATTTGCCCGAGTGCAAGTACTCGGGCAATTGCTCTGTATCGGTACCAATACCGATACAAGTATGGGTATCTATCGGGACAACCCTACCTGCTATGGTTTGAACTTTTGTCAATTTGCACAACGAAAGGCATTTTCATTAGAGTGGGTCTGTCCAGACCTTCCCTCTTCTGATTGCTACTAGGGATGAGCTTTATTTTCGACTCAAACATTGTCTGTTCGCCTGTTCGTTGAACAGCGAACAATTTGTGGTGTTCGTGGCAAATTCGAAAAAGCTCATTTTAAAGCCCAATATACAAGTTATTGCCATAAAAAGTGTTTGGGGACCTGGGTCCTGCCCCAGGGGACATGTATCAATGGAAAAAAAAAGTTTTAAAGACTGACAGTTTTTCGGGAGCAGTGATTTTAATGCTTAAAGTGAAACAATAAAAATGAAATATTCCTTTAAATTTCATTCCTGGGGGTGTCCCCTTAGTCTGTAAAGTAGCACATCTTTGTGATGTGTTTTACTATTCTACAACAAAATGAAATTTCTAAAGGAAAAAATATAATTTAAAACTGCTCGCGGCTATAATGTATTGTCAGATCCCAGCAATATAGATAAAAATCTTTGAAAAAAGGGTATGAGTCCCCCCCCCCAGTCCATTACCAGGCCCTTTGGATCTGGTATGAATATTAAGGGGAACCCTGCTCCAAAATGTAAAAAAAAAATGGCGTGGGGGTCCCCCCAAAATCCATGCCGGACCCTTATCCGAGCATGCAACCTGGCAGGCCGCACATGATTTGATTGACAGCAGCGGGAGCCAATTTTTTGCCTCTGTGTACTACAGAACACCTCCTCCTGTGTTAGAGAGATGTAGAGGGGGGTGTTCTGTGATGGTCACACTTCCTATCCCAGGATGACAATGCTGGTCCTCCATAGATACAGTACAGGACCTCAACCCTGATAGAACACCTTAGAGCAGAGACTGTGAGCCAGGCCTTCTCGTCCACATCAGTGCCTGACCTCACAAATGCACTTCTGGAAGAATGGTCTAACATTCCCAAAGACACATTCCTAAACCTTGTGGACAGAAGTTGAAGCTCTTACAGCTGCAAATTGCAGACTAAGCCTGGGATGCCATTAAATTTAATGTGCATGTAAAGGCAGGTGTCCCAATACTTTTGACAATATAGTGTAGGTACAGTGACTATTTTTATTACAGTGAAGTTGGCTCTCATGCACATTGTTGGATCGGGCCAGTGGCGGCTGGTGTTCAAACTTTTTGGGGTGTGCAAACAAACTGAAAAAGACAACCCATCAAACGCAGCCACCATGCCCATCTAACGCAGCCGCCGTGCCCATCAAACACAGCCACCGTGCCCATCAAACGCAGCCACCGTGCCAATCAAACGCAGCCACCGTGCCCATCAAACGCAGCCACTGTGCCCATCAAACGCAGCCACAGTGCCCATCAAACGCAGCCACTGTGCCCATTAAACGCAGCCACTGTGCCCATCAAACGCAGCCACAGTGCCCATCCAACGCAGCCACTGTGCCCATCAAACGCAGCCACTGTGCCCATCAACCTTCAGCCTTGACAACCATTTAGAATTTTTTTCTCTTTTTCCCCCGTGGTGCAGTGACACCTAAAACACTAATACCAGGTGCAAAAAAAAATGTGAGCACACCAAAAAAGTACACAGGGTGTAACACACATTCCTCCTCCGAATAGAAAGGACCCTAACTCTGATACTCTGGGGCACAAGATTCCTGACGTGGTCACGGTACTTTTGGTCCACCAGGCAAAGACCAGACAGACCCCATTCTCCCTGTCAGAGGGGGGGGGTCTGTGCTGATAATCAGCACATTGATTATCAGCACAGCCCCCTCCATTGTTCCAATCACCTGTACCCAGCAGTGCCCCCATAATAAAGTCTGCCACTGCCCACTACATTGCCAATCACTGCCCACCACAGTGCCAATCACTGCCCAGCAGTAACACCTGTCAGTACCTCATCATCAGTGCTGCCCATCAGTGCCACCTGTCAGTGCCAATCAGTACTGCCAATCAGTGCCAATCAGTGCTGCCTGTCAGTGCCCATCACAGCCACCTGTCAGTGCCCATCACAGCCCCTGTCAGTGCTTATCACAGCCGCCCATCAGCGCTGCCTGTCAGTGCCCATCAGTGACACCTATCAGTGCCTATCAGTCCCGCCTATTGGTGCCCATCATTGCTGCATCAGTGCCGACCATCGGTGCCCATCAATTCTACATATCAGTGCCGCCTATCAGTGCCCATCAATTCTACATATCAGTGCCTCCTCATCAGTGCCCATCAGTGCCACTTTATCAGTGCCCATCCGTGCTGCCTCATCAGTGCCCATCAGTGCCACTTTATCAGTGCCCATCTGTGCTGCCTCATCAGTGCCCGTCAGTGAAGGGGAAAACAACATTTTATTACAGAAACGAAAAAAAATTTTGTTTTTTTTTAGTTGGTTTAGCAAAAAAAATTTACCGCAGAGGTGATCAAATACCACCAAAAGAAAGCTCTATTTGTGGGAAGAAATGATAAAATGAGTTGTATGATTCAAAGTGTGACAGCACTGAAAGCTGAAAATTGTCCTGGGCAGGAAGGGGCGTAAGTGCCTGGTATGGAAGTGATAAATCCTAAAATTAAAAAATGTTTGAAAATGTTATATGGGGTTGATGTACCATGAGAGGCACCGGTCCACCATGTTGATTGTACATAAAGAGAGCTACAATATACTGTATATATATATATACCTGACAACCTGCGGCCTCCCCTGTAACATGCCATCTGGCACAGGTATCTCTCCGGCACAGTGTAGCAAAGTACAATTAGCTGGTGCTTGGAGGAATGATTGGTCTGTGGCACATGTCGGGGAATATTGAGTTTCATTCCCTCCACATTCTCCGGCATCCGTTTTTTCCCTCTCTTTTCACCTTCCCTCCACAATGAGATTCTCAGCTGACTCTGCAATGATTTGAGGCTGTCTTTGATCACCATGCAAACAACTTCTGTTTTTGTAATGCTAAAGCAGCAATAAACCTAAAAGAAAACAATTACCAATTCTTAGATGTGGTGGCTGCATTAGTTTTATTTTTTAGCCATTGTTTTATCTATTTTCATCTTGCCGGTTAGTTCCGGTTCACACTACAGCGACTTGGGATCCGACTTGTCAGACCTCAAGTTGCCCCAAGTCGCTGGACATAAGACATTTCATAATAGTTAAAGCGGTTGTAAACCGCATATACAATTTTTTATTTTTTTTTAACCACTTAAGACCCGGACCAAAATGCAGGTAAAGGACCTTGCCCCTTTTTGCGATTCGGCACTGCGTCGTTTTAACTGACAATTGCGCGGTCGTGCGACGTGGCTCCCAAACAAAATTGGCGTCCTTTTTTCCCCACAAATAGAGCTTTCTTTTGGTGGTATTTGATCACCTCTGCGGTTTTTATTTTTTGCGCTATAAACAAAAATAGAGCGACAATTTAAAAAAAAATCAATATTTTTTACTTTTTGCTATAATAAATATCCCCCAAAAATATATAAAAAAACATTTTTTTTCCTCAGTTTAGGTCGATACGTATTCTACCTATTTTTGGTAAAAAAAAAAATCGCAATAAGCGTTTATCGGTTGGTTTTCGCAAAATTTATAGCGTTTACAAAATAAGGAATAGTTTTATTGCATTTTTATTCGTTTTTTTTTTTTTTACTACTAATAGCGGCTATCAGCGATTTTTTCGTGACTGCGACATTATGGCGGACACTTCGGACAATTTTGACTCATTTTTGGGACAATTGTCATTTTCACAGCAAAAAATGCATTTAAATTGCATTGTTTATGGTGAAAATGACAGTTGCAGTTTGGGAGTTAACCACAAGGGGGCGATGTGACTTTGAGTATTCCCTGCGTGTGTTTACAACTGTAGGGGGGTGTGGCTGTAGGTGTGACGTCATCGATCACGTCCCCCTATAACAGGGATGACGTGATCGATGCTGCGGCCACAGTGAAGCACAGGGAAGCCGTGTTTACACACGTCTCTCCCCGTTCTTCAGCTCCAGGGACGGATCGCCGCACTGCAGCGGCGATCGGCTCCGCGAGTCCTGCGGTCCCGGTCCTGGAGCTTCAGACCGGGTCACGGAAGCGTGCCGCGGGCCCGTGACCCACGGCTGGGTACTAAAACCAACGTATATGTACGTTGTTGTGCCCAGCCGTGCCATTCTGCCAACGTATATGTGCAGTAGGCAGTCCTTTGATTGGCTGGAGCGGCGATGACGTCAAATCGGCAAGGTCCGGCGGCAACCGGTCCTTTCGTCGTGGATTCCCCCTGCGCATGCGCCGCTGCAATCAGGTTTAGGAGATATTCTTTATACCTACAGGTAAGCCTTATTATAGGCTTACCTGTAGGTAAAAGTCAATCAAGTGGGGTTTACAATCACTTTAACCTCCCTGGCGGTATGATTCTTTCTGGTTTTAGGTGCTGAAAGCGGTACCATTATTTTGCAAGGAAATTTGGCATTTTTTATTGTAGCCCTGTAATTCTTAGGAATAACTCACCTAAATCTGACCAAACAAGAGTCTAATAGGCATCCCGGGTATGAATTAAAAAAATAAATAAAATTGATAAATTAACCACTTAAGGACCGCCTTCCGCACATTTACGTCGGCAGAATGGCACGGCTGGGCACATCAACGTATATATACGTAGATTTTTGTACCCAGCCGTGGGTCGCGGGCGCGCGCCCGCGAGGTGCGCCCGCGACCCGGTCCGAAGCTCCGTTGGAGTGCGGTGATCGGTCCCCGGAGCTGAAGAACGGGGAGAGCCGTGTGTACACACGGCTTCCCCGTGCTTCACTGTTGCCGCAGCATCGATCACGTCATCCCTGTTATAGGGGGACGTGATCGATGACGTCACACCTACAGCCACACCCCCCTACAGTTGTAAACACACACATAGGTCACACATCCCCTAAAGCGCCCCCTTATGGTTAACTCCCAAACTGCAACTGTCATTTTCACAGTAAACAATGCAATTTAAATGCATTTTTTGCTGTGAAAATGACAATTGTCCCAAAAATGTGTCAAAATTGTCCGAAGTGTCCGCCATAATGTCGCAGTCACGAAAAAAAACGCTGATCGCCGCTATTAGTAGTAAAAAAAAAAAAAAATTATGAAAATGCAATAAAACTATCTCTTATTTTGTAAACGCTATAAATTTTGCAAAAACCAACCGATAAACGCTTTTTGCGATTTTTTTTAATCAAAAATAGGTAGAAGAATACGTATCGGCCTAAACTGAGGAAAATATTAAAATTATATATATTTTGGGGGATATTTATTATAGCAAAAAGTTAAAAATATTGTTTTTTTTTCAAAATTGTCGCTCTATTTTTGTTTATAGCGCAAAAAATAAAAACCGCAGAGGTGATCAAATACCACCAAAAGAAAGCTCTATTTGTGGGGAAAAAAGGACGCCAATTTTGTTTGGGAGCCACGTCGCACAACCGCGCAATTGTCAGTTAAAACGACGCAGTGCCGAATCGCAAAAAGGGGCCTGGTCCTTTGGCAGCATTTTGGTCCGGGTCTTAAGTGGTTATAATATAATAAATTACTATAACAAATAATAATATAATTATAATAAAAATGATTCAATAATGTAATCAACTCAAAATCACTGACATTTGCTCAGTTGCAGAATTGTCGCTGTCATTACTTTTTTTTTTTATGACAGATTTCCCCACAAATCGCTATCGCTCAATTCTGCAAGTGATTATAATTTATTATCGCTGTTTTCTAGCTGATCTAAAACCATTTTTGACATAAAGGGACACTTTTGGTTGCTATGGACAATCTACAGTTTCCAGGGAGGAAGAACAGTTTTTATTATATAAAAGTACATGTAGGGCACTGGACAGACCACTATGGACAAGGAGGGTGGGTATTTTTTACATACAGTACTGTAATCTATAAGACTACACTATACTGTATGTATAGTGTTTGTTTACTTTTTTGAATTTGACACCGTTCTCCACCCCTGTGCGTCGTAACGTCGCAGGGAACGGAGATTGGCGGCACACGGGGACACTGTGTGAATCGAGCGAGGACGCCACTCTCTCACACAGAGGGGATGCATCGCTGGATCCAGGGACAAGGTAAGTAAACCATGCCTATGAATGCTGCGAGGCGATCCTGAGTCTGACTCGGAGTTACCGATCGCAGCACAGAAATGTAACCCCGAGTCAGACTCGGGAATACCGCCAGGAGGGTTAATGAGAGCCGTCTTAATGTACACTACTGAAGTCGCTCTGACTTTAAAAAAAAGGTTCCTGTACTCCTTCAAGGTGACTTCTAGGCAACTTGTACCCATATATTTCAAACAAACAAAAAAAACAGCAGTGATTAAAGTGGATGTAAACCCCCCAAAAAATATAATTTTTTTGATGTCACAATGTAGAGTATAATATTTCCTATCATCTGTGCCCAGTCTTGCCACACAGAGTTAATCCAGCGCTGAGTAATCCTCTTCTAATGTTCAGTGCAAATTAACAGAATTCCAGATAAAAACTTGCCAAATTATAAAGTCCGTTTCTCTGTTTTTGCTTTCAGTGAGAGGTTATTTACATATCTAGCTTGGACATGTTTATCTTATGTTATGTTTTGTTTATCATAACATGAGGTGATCCAAAGTTCATTGTATATTACCAGGATGTGTTATGTGGGGGAGGGGTGGATTTCTCACTTTTTATATATCATGTTATGATAAACATAACATAACATGTGATATGTTTATCATATGTTAGGTGTAAATAACCTGTCACTCAAAGCAAGAAGAGAGAAAACTGCCTTTTTATTTAGGCAGTTTTTTTATCTGGAAGGCTGTTCATTTTACTGAACATTGAAAGAGGATTACTCAGATCTGGATTAACTCTGTGTGGCAAGACTGGGCACATATGATAGGAAATCTTATACTCTACATTGTGACATAAAAAAATAATGTTTTTGGGGGTTTACAGCCACTTTAAATACCACCAAAAGAAAGCTATATTTGTGTGAAAAAAAAAGATAAACATTTCACATGGGTACAATGCTGCATGACCGCGCAATTGTCTTTCAAAGCGTGTCTTTCAAAGGGGGGTTAAAGTGCCATGTAGGCAAGTGGTTAAGGCCACAAAGACATCATCCTGTAGCACTATAATGGTAGCTGATGTGGGGCGAAGCTCAGAATTGGGTTAAATGTTTCTCGCTACAGTCCCAATGACATAGAAAAAGGGACAAAATGTGATTTAACCTGCTACCACGCAAAACTGAAATATTAATTATTATTTATTTATTTTTTATAATTACTGTATTTATCTTCATATAATGCGCCCCGGCGTATAGCGCGCACCCCCAACCTAGAAGGAAAATTCCTGGAAAAAAATAAATACTTACAGTTTGGATGCCCCTCGTCGGTTTCTTGCCCAGCGTCCATTGGCGGCCTTGTCCGGTCCGGCGTCCTTCTGTGGCCATCGTGGTGTCCTCCCCGCTGTGTTTTTCAGCCGATCCCGGCTTCCCGCACTGTGTTTGAACCACTCCGCCGACATATACCGAGCGCAGTACACTCAAGCACGCTCGGCTCCTCTCACGTAAAGGACGTACAGGACGCACAGGACGTGACCGCGAGCGGAGCCGAGCCTGGCCGAGTGTACCCAAATGTACTGCGCTCGGTATATGTCGGCGGGGTGGTTTAAACACAGCGCGGGAAGCAGGGATCGGCGTATAACGTGCACCCGCGATTTTCCTCTGATTTTCAGGGGGAAAAAGTGCGCGTTATAAGCCGATATATACGGTATGCATAATTGTCTATAACACATTACTTTAAAAAAAAAAAATGCTAATCTACACACTGAAGTCGTATTCCTGCATTTTATAAAATACAACCCAATTAGCAATTTCCCTCCTTTTTCTAAAATGGCATTATTGTCCTTTGGACCCCTTGTGCTTAATTATCGCAACCCACAGGGGATCTCCTGGCAGGTTAATTAGGGTGACTGGTGACGGCGAGGTGCAGAGGAGACGGCTCAAAAGCCATTTTGTTCCCATTCTGCACCTACCTGTGTGGAGGGAGATGACCCAACTGACATCCCTGTGTAGTGATGGTGTAATGGAGAGCGGGGGAGGGGATGGAGAATAAACTCATCTCGGGGGGCCCTGTTACAGCAAGGATTTCATTTCAATGGGCCACTGAGCAGAAAACTGAATTATATAAGAGTTTTACAACCATTGATGAATTAGGATTCAAAGGTTCAGGACTTTGTCAAAGCTGAATGAGTATAGAATATAACAATAGAGATGCTTTGCGGGATATCTGTAAAGATGCGTTCTCGTTATAGATGTTATATATGAGACTTCTTGCACACAGGTGAAAAAATGATGCATTTTTTGTATTTTTAGAATGCTGCATTTTTAGCATTTTTTTTATACTATCTAAACACAAGTGCATTGCTGTCTATGGGACAATACACACCACTGTATAACGATCCGTATGCAGCGGTGTGTTAAGAGCCGTAAAAAAAAAGGAAAAAAACTTTTCACATTTGGGCGCAGTCATTTACGCACATACGGGTGTATATGCAGGCATAAACGAGCGTACACATGAGTAAGTTGCAACACCATAGCTCTTAAGCAATGGTTCACACCGGCTCAGATTTGAAGTTGCACCGCTTCGGTTTGAATCCAGGGGAGCTTCACAGTAAAGATCCGCAGATAACGCTATAGCGTTGTGAGGCTAAGCACACCGTCCTGATACCACAGCTAGAGATGGCTCCCACTATCCTCATGGTGTGTAGTACGCTCGCGCTAACGTGAAGCGGTGCGTCATCCACGATGTATACAGGCATACCCCACTTTTAAGTACAAAATGGGACCAGAGCATGTATGTAAAACGAAAATGTACTTAAAGTGAAATAATATCTTTTTTCACTTTTAGGGTGTAGTAGGGGGTCAGGGGCTGTAGTGGGGGTGTTAGGAGCTGTAGTTGAGGTCTCAGGGGCTGTATTGGGGGTGCTCCTTCTACTGCGGCTGCAAAATGTCTGTAAAGTACTTGTAAGGCACTTTACATACACTCACGGGTATGTCCTTACTTGCGAGTGTATGTAAAGTGAGTGTACTTAAAGCGGGGTATGCCTGTAAAGCGTCACTGCCGTGGTTTCTTTGCCGACATGTTTCACCCAGTGACGTGGGTTTTTTCAAGGATCTGCATATCAACTGTGATTTGATGGCTTCTATTATTTGCCCAGGGCTGTCTTTAAGGCAGGGCAAAAGGGGCAGCTGCCCTGGGTCCTGTCATTGTTGTGGGGCCCAAACCAGCTGCCTCAACTATCCCAGTTTAAATTTCCTTGTCCCTTGAAGTTTTAGTCCCGTGCTGTGTCCTGATATCTCAGTATGAAGTGCTAATACTAATGTTGCCCAGCTCTATTGTTATGTACAGATGACTCATCTGCAGACCCTGTGTTTACATGTAAATAACCGTCATTCATATGCAAATAACATGAGCATTCATATGTAAAGAGTGGCGGCCGGCGGCATTAATATGTAAATAAAGGCGGCATTCATATGTATATCATGCCCCTCTGCAGTGAGGAGAGGATGTGCTGTAACCTCTAGCAACCAATCAACAAGAAGAAATCATGTGCTGTAACCTCTAGCAACCAATCAGTGAGCAGTATTACTGTACAGTAATCTCTAGAAACCAATCAACAAGCAGAACTCATGTGCTGTAACCTCTAGCAACTAATCAGTGAGCCGTAATGTGTGCTGTAACCTCTAGCAACCAGTCAGTAAGTGGTAATAATATGCTGTAACCTCTGGCAACCAATCGCAATCACTGCCTGATCTGATACAGTAAACTGATTTTAAGTCTAGCTGATATGTATTGTATGTCTCAGAGCAGGTGGAGAGCAAAATTGCATGGAGCAAAAGAAAATGTTTGCCCAGGGTTCAATCAATATTAAAGATGGCCCCAGGGGCCCCATGCCCCCGGGCAATAGAAGATTATGGGGCCCCCGGGCTTACAGCTGGCCACCATGCCAGGAGGCAGTGCAGAGGCGGGGCAGCTAAAATCTCGGGATTTTCACATCAAAAGCATGTCAGTTTAGGACATATTAGGGACAGATGTAAAAAAACACACATATTTTTACATACTGTTTCTGGTTTTTCCTGAGCCTGGCAACTCTGGTGGGGCCCCCTAGTGGCATGGGGCCCACGGGCAGTGCCTGAGTGCCTCAATGGTCAGTCCGCCCATTGATGGCCCTGTATTTGCCTGTTGGACAGCATGCAGCTGTCTGTAGTAGAGTAAATATTATACAAATAATTAGGGCTGCAACTAACAATTATTTTCATAATCGATTAGTTGGCCGATTATTGTTTTGATTAATCGAATAATCGGATAATAAACTTAAATGGGCCAATTTGCTGTTGGGCAGATTACAAAAAACATTACATGCTTTTCTGCAGCTTCTTCATTGAAGTATATTGAACCAAAACAATAGCAGCGTTTTGTGTTAAAAAGTCCTTGCCTTTCAAACTTCGCAGCAGCTGAAAAAAAATCATGGATGTGAACGTGTCCCATAGGAAACCATGTAACTGAACTGTAGTAGTTTCTGCAAAAAACAACCTTTAAGGGGTTAATTTTTTTTACTGTGGGACAGTGAAAGTCATTTTTAAAGCGGTTTTCTTTTTTGTACTATAAAGGGTTAATTTTAGTTTTTTTTTAACCCCATTATGTTACTGGCCGATTAATCGATTATGAAAATTGTAATTGATTAATTTCATAATCGATTAGTTGTCGATTAATTGATTAGTTGTTTCTGCCCTACAAATAATTGCTGGGCTCTGACTGCAAATTGAAAATAAAGGTGATCTCTTCTGATGGTCCCACAGCCTTAGATCCTGCTGTACATATAGGAGATTGAAGTGTAAAGCTGCCATGGTGCCCTCTAGCTGGGTTCCCCCTCCCGGAGGAGTAATTAGTTATTCAGTACTAGCTGAACCCTCTGTACATTGGGAGGGCTGGATAGTTGGGAGCTGTCCATGGTGTTTCAGGAAAACTTACATTTCCCTAATGAAGTCAGAGAAGACTTTGGCCTCTTTCACACGGAGCGGATCCATATTGATCCGCTCCGTTAGCCCGTTTGCTCAGCGGGGATTCCTCCGTAAAATCCCTGCTGAGCTGTCGGCTGACAGGGCGGTCCCCGCACACTGCCCCAGGGGACATGTATCAATGCAAAGTAGTTATAAAAACTCCAGTTTTTTCAGGAGCAGTGATTTTAATAATGCTTAAAGTGAAACAATAAAAGTGAAATAATCCTTTGAATTTCGTACTTGGGGGTGTCTATAGTATGCCTATAAAGTAGCACATGTTTCCTGTGTTTATAACAGTCTCTGCACAAAATGACATTTCTAAAGGAAAAAAGTCATTTAAAATTACTCGCGAGTCGCGACTATAATTAATTGTCGGGTCCCGGCAATACAGATAAAAGTCATTAAGAAAAACGGCATTGAAAAAAACGGCAAGCGTTTCCCCCTTAGTCCATTATCAGGCCCTTCAGGTCTGGTATGGATTTTAAGGGGAACCCCGCACCAAAATAAAAAAAAAATAGTGTGGGGTTCCCCCCAAAAATCTATACCAGATCTTTATCTGAGCATGCAACCTGGCGGGCTGCAGGAAAAGAGGGGGGGGGGGGGCGAGAGAGCACCCCCCCTCCTCCTGAACCGTACCAGGTCACATGCCCTCAAAATGGTGAGGATGTCCCCATGTTGATGGGGACAAGGGCCTCATCCCCTCAACCCTTCCCCGGGAATTTCGGGGGTCTGCGGGTGGGGGGCTTATCGGAATCTGGAAGCCCCCTGTTAGGTGTCAGGGGGCAGGATCCTGTGTGTCGTATCCTCGCTGGAGATGGAGAATGGATTACATCGCTGGAATCTTTTTTTTTAATAAAGGACTTGTCCCAAGCCGTCTACTGTGGTTTTTAACTTTTTGACACTTTTTTCTGTGAAATGGTAGGGGTACAATATACCCCGTTAACCAATTTACATGGTGGGTGGGATCTGGAGGTCCCCTTTGTTAAACGGGGCTTCCAGATTCTGATA
This sequence comes from Rana kukunoris, assembly GCA_029574335.1. Taxonomy (NCBI): domain Eukaryota; kingdom Metazoa; phylum Chordata; class Amphibia; order Anura; family Ranidae; genus Rana; species Rana kukunoris. The sequence goes on along the minus strand of CM056050.1, from coordinate 580,284,384 downwards.
AGCCCCGCCCGCAGACCCCCACAACCACAGGGCAAGGGTTATGGGGATGAGGCCCTTGTCCCTATCAACATGGGGACATCCTCCCCATGTTGAGGGCATGTGGTCTTGTACGGTTCAGGAGGGGGGGCCCCTCTCTTGTTCCCCCTCTTTTCCTGTGGTCTGCCAGGTTGCGTGCTCAGATAAGGGTCTGGTATGGATTTTTTTTGGCATGGGGTTCCCCTTAAAATCCATACCAGACCTTATGGGTCTGGTATGGATTTTGAGGGGGACCCCTAGGTTATTTAAAAAAAAAAATTGCGCAGGGTTCCTCCCCTTAATATCCATACCAGACCTAAAGGGCCTGATATGGAATTTGGGTGGACCCCCATGCATTTTTTTTTAAATTTTGTTTCGGGGTTTCCCTTAATATTCATACCAGACCCAAAGGGCCTGGTAATGGATTAAGGGGGAAACCCATGCCGTTTTTTTTTTTGTTTTTTTTCAATTACTTTTAACTGTATTGCCAAGACCCAACAATTCATTATAGCCATGATTAGTTTTAAATGACTTTTTTCCTTTAGAAATGCCATTTTGTGCAGAGAATGTTATAAACGCGGGAAACATGTGCTACTTTATAGGCATCCAATAGACATCCCCAGGTATGAATTTTAAAGGATTTTTTCACTTTTATTGTTTCACTTTAACCACTTAAGACCTGGACCAAAATGCAGGTAAAGGACCAGGCCCCTTTTTGCGATTCGGCACTGCGTCGCTTTAACTGACAATTGCACGGTCGTGCAACGTGTATCCCAAACAAAATTTGCGTCCTTTTCTTCCCACAAATAGAGCTTTCTTTTGGTGGTATTTGATCGCCTCTGCGATTTTTTTTTTTTTTGCGCTATAAAATCAATATTTTTTACGTTTTGTTATGAGAAAAATCAAATAAACTAAATTTTAGTCAAACATTTAGGCCAACATTTATTTAGCCACATGTCTTTAGTAAAAAAAAAATCGCAATTAAAAAAAAATAGCTACCTAGCGGGAACAGCGACACTAATACAGCGATCAGAAAAATGATCGCTTAGTGACGCTGGCAATAGGGAGTGAAAGGGTTAACTAGGGCGGTGATCAAGGGGTTAAAACTTTATTAGGGGGGGGTACGGGAGCTACCCTGGACCTAACACTGACTGCCTGTCAAACTGACATATATTATCACTGCATTCAGTGACACTGTGACAGGGGAGGGGGGGGTGATCGAAAGGGGTTAATGTGCCTATGTGTAGTGTGTGTCAGTGTAGTGTTGTGCAGACTTACTATGTGATGTGATCTCTCCTCAGCGGTGGTTGAAAAAAACGCAGAGAGCATAGATCACATCACTTCCCTCTTCCTGTGTTTACACAGGAGGAGGAAGTGACACACAGGCGAGCGCGCGCATTGGCTGGGAGCAATCCGGAGGGGACGGACAAAAACAAACTGCCGCCTCCTCAGCACGGATCGCTCCTACAGCTACCGGGACCGCAGTATGTACCAGGGGGGTCCCGATCGGACCCCCGACCCACGTCAAGGCAACCACGTACAGGTACGTTGATGTGCCTGTCCGTGCCATTCTGCCAACGTAAATGTACATGCGGCGGTCCTTAAGGGGTTAAGCATTATTAAAATCACTTCTCCCAAAAAACGTCAGTTTATATTAACCTTTAAAATTAGCATTTTGATTTTTCATATTCGTGTCCCGGGGGGGGGGGGGGGGGTTGGGTTCGGCTCATTCTTATTTTGATATATAAGTGGTTTGGATTACAAGCATGTTTCTGAAACAAATTATGCCCACAATCCAAGGACTATATATATATATATATATATATATATATATATATCAGTTTATTTATATGAATATAAAAAGATCACAACGGTGTTGGTGAAGCGGTTATTGTGCCTGTGTCTTCGTCCCTCCAGGGAGAATTAGGAGGAGAGGATTGGAAATGAATCCTTCTGAGCAGCAGCTCCAATACCTGTAAATCCCGGCACATTACAATGGGATTACAGGCTGGTCCCCCCCCCCCTCCCATCTCTCCACCTGTTGTGTGTTGTGCCATGGCCCAGCCCTCTGGGCAAACCTCTTCTCCCTTTAAGCCAGTGCTGAGCATTGCAGAGACCTCTCCTCTCCTGACTGATGTGCTTACAGCTGACTCCGGGCTAATTACTGAACGTAAAAAAAACACAAAGAATGTTTCCTAATTAGTGCCCCCAAATCTCACCTGCCCCTACCCTTCTGCCCCATAACAATGCTGATTGGTAAAGATGGCCTGCTTGTATCTCTACCTTACTGATGGGTATTATGCTGGAGAATAAATGTCAACTGTGAAGGTAGGACAAGACAGGGAGGAATTTATCAAAGATTGGAGAAACAATGACGGAACAGCTACATAATTTCACAAAAAATATTAGATATAGTTTTTTTTTTTTTTTTAACCATTTTACATTTTTACAATTTATGCTCTGCACATCCGGAGAAAACGTAAATTTTGTTAAAGCAATAATAAACCCAAAAGCAAACATTTACTGTATTGCAGCTTACACATTCTTAGATGTGGTGGCTGCATTTGTTTCTTTTTCAGATTTTGTTTCCAATAATATCACCTGTTGATCCTGCCAGTAAGTCTTTGGCAGATGTAGCAATTACATGGATGAGGCAAACAATTTACTGCTGACAGGGGGTGCTTACAATGATCTGCTTTTAATAATGTATGTAAAACCTTTATTCCAAAAGGGAAACAAAACTGTTTGCTGTAACTGATTATAAAGTGCCAGCTGGAGTTTGGCTTCCATTTGTTAGTGTATCTAAATCTGCTAGTATATATAACACTCCCCTTCTCCCAGACTAACAATGCTGCTGCCCAACATATACAGTTGTTCTCAATAGTTTGCATACCCTAGCAGAAATCATCGCCTATGGGGATTTTTAAGTACCGAAGTTTGGTTCCATTCTACGAGTGTGTGCAATTTTGAAGTGTGACATGTTGGGTATCTATTTACTCGGTGTAACTTCATCTTTCACATTATGCAAAAAAATTGGGCAACTTTACTGGGTTATTTATTTATTTATTTTTTTAAAGCATGAAATCGTTTTTTTTTTTCTAATAAAACGTGTTTAAAAAATTGCTGCGCATTATAAAAAGTTGCAATGACCACCATTGTATTCTCTAGGGTCTCTGCTAAAAAAAAAACATATATAATGTTTAGGGGTTCTGTGTAATTTTCTAACCAAAAAATTTTGATTTTTTTACATGTAGGAGAGAAATGTCAGAATTGGCCTGGTTGGCAAGTGGTTAATATTGAATATATGACTGACCATGCCAAAAAAACTTCTTGGTCTACCTGACCTTGGCTTGGTATCAAACAAGCACCTTATTTTCCACTTCTTAATAAGGGATTAAACAGTACTGACTGGCATAATAAAGGCTTTGGATATCTTTTTATATCCTTTTCCATCTCTGTAAAGTTTAATTTCCTTGTTATGCAGGTATTTTGACTGTTCTTTTCTACCTCCTCAAGGCTCAGTGTCTAGTAGGGGTGCAACGGATCAAAAAACTCACGGTTCGGATCATTCCTCGGATCGGCAGTCACGGATCGGATAATTTTTCGGATCAGCAACAACAAAAAAAAAAGACAGTGACCCCCCCCCCAAGTAGTACAGGCACACAGTGACCCCCCCAAGTAGTACAGGCACACAGTGACCCCCCCAAGTAGTACAGGCACACAGTGACCCCCCCAAGTAGTACAAGCACACAGTGACCCCCCCAAGTAGTACAAGCACACAGTGACCCCCCCCAAGTAGTACAGGCACACAGTGACCCCCCCCAAGTAGTACAGGCACACAGTGACTCCCCCCCAAGTAGTACAAGCACACAGTGACCCCCCCCCCCCAAGTAGTACAAGCACACAGTGCCCCCCCCCCCAAGTAGTACAGGCACACAGTGACCCCCCCCCCCAAGTAGTACAGGCACACAGTGACCCCCCCCCCAAGTAGTACAGGCACACAGTGACCCCCCCCCCAAGGGCGTTTTGTCGCTTTAATCAATAGAACTTTTTACCTAGGCAGAAGATAAAAAAAATCTACCAACATAGCAACAAGTGATAAAAAGATGATAATTTTTCCTATTGGCTAAAATAAAAAAACTTTGAAGTTCAAAAACGTCCGACGACGCTGTATGCAAACGCTCGAATACACGCAACAAAACAACGGGAAAAACGCCAGAAAAAAACGACACAAATCGCCTACGCTTAGGTGTGAATGCAGCCTTAGAGTGAACCTGTCCCGAGTCTGTCCTCAATAATATACGATGCAAGAAGCCCAGCCTCTACACCTTTAACCCTATGTTAGGACAGAGAGCGTTCAAATTAGTAACAATTGGTAATGAAGATCTGTCTTCACAGTACAGACAGGGTTGATTATGACACACAGCTGCACAGCCCCCCAAAAAACAAAGGGAAATACTGAATGTATTCTTGCTTGAGAGTCCAGAAAAGAGCATCTAAAAAAAGATAATCTGCAATTTTACTCTTATTTTTTAAGTATGCTCTGTGAACAAATATAAAGTAGGTGCTTTCCCAATTTGGCTGCAAAAGAGGAAATGCCCCTTTTTAAAGCCAGCAGCTACAAATACTGCAGCTGCTGACTTTTAAAAAATGGACACTTACCTGTCTAGGACGCCCGCGATGTCGGCAGCCGAGGCTGAGCAATCGCCCGTCTCTCTGCTACCCCCGCCGCCATCCACAGTGAGAGGGAATCAGGAAGTGAAGCATTGCGGCTTCACTGCCCGGTTCCCTACTGCGCATGCGCGTATAGCGCCGCGTGCCCTCACTGGTCCCCGCTCTCTCCTGGGACCAGTGTGTTTCCCAGGAGACAGCAGGGGGGGGGGGGTTGGTGTTAGTGGTGATGGGAAGTGGAGTCTATGCCCGGAAGTGGGTGCATATACCTGTCTTAAAGAGGGCTCTGAATAGTGGAATTTCCCTTTTTGGGTGGAACTCCACTTCAAGAACTTTCAGCAGCAATACTCCACTTTTAATTGGTACTATGATTGCTACCGTACACTTTGTGCATCAATAAAAACCTAGAGCTCCATAGCCTAGGGTGGCAAGGCATTCCCCTGCTCCTCCTTCCCCCTCTCCCTCTCTCCAAGACTGGCCCCAGACTGAACTGTCCACTATTGACGCCTTCCTGTGAAGATGTGAAGTTCAGGAAAGCAGCAATGGAGAGAGCAAGAGTCAGTAGCATTGAAAGATACAAATTGCAAATTCATGGTTAAAGCGGATCTCCACCCTAAAGTGAAGATCCGCTGATCGGAACCCTCCCCCCCTCCGGCGTCACATTTGACACCTTTCAGGGGGGAGGGGGGTGCAGATACCTGTCTAAAGACAGGTATCTGCACCCACTTCCGGCCCGCAGTCTCGGGCAAAAGACGGGCTTTTCCCGTTGTGTGCTAGGAACTCTCGGCTCCCAGCACACAGCGGGAGCCAATCGCCGGGCGCAGCGCGACTCGCGCATGCGCCGTAGGGAACCAGGCAGTGAAGCCGCAGCGCTTCACTTCCTGGTTCCCTCACCGTGGATGGAGGGGGGAGGAGCGGGGTGACGAGCGATCGCTCATCCTCTGCTACGGACGCCGCTGGACTCCAGGACAGGTAAGTGTCCTAATATTAAAAGTCAGCAGCTGCAGTATTTGTTGCTGCTGGCTTTTAATATTTTTTTGAGGTGAACCATCCGCTTTAAGAAAACATTTTACTGGGGAATGAAAAAAATTAGCAATTGTAATTGCTGATCTCTCCTTCTGAAAATGCTTGTTGCTTGGCTGTCATTGTGACTCTTTTGCTATAATACTGCAGATCGCTAAAAAAAAAACTTTACAATCAATTTAATGTCCTCCCAGTCTTAGTCCATAGGGTTCAATATTGAGCTGGCCCACCCTTTGCAGCTATAACAGCTTCACCTCTTCTACCACAATGTTTAGGAGTGTCTATGGGAATGTTTGACCATTCTTCCAGAAGCGCATTTGTGAGGTCAGGCACTGATGTTGGATGAGAAGGCCTGGCTTGTAGTCTTTGCACTAATTCACCTCAAAGGTGTTCTATTGGGTTGAGGTCAGGACCCTGTGCAGGCCTGTCAAGTTCCTCCACCCAAAACTCGCTCATCCTTGCCTTTATGGACTTTGCTTTGAGCGCTGGTCCCAATCATTTGGTGGAGGGGAAATTATGGTGTGGGGTTGTTTTTCAGGTGTTGGACTTGGCCCCTTAGTTCCATTGAAGGGAATTTTTAAGGCGTCCGCATACCAAGACATTTTGGACAATTTCATGCTTCCAATTTTGAGGGAACAGTTTGGGGACGGTCCCTTCCTGTTCCAACGTGACTGCACACCAGCGCACAAAGCAAGGTCCATAAAGACATGGATGAGCAAGATTTCTTTACAATGCTGTGAACTTGCCTCACATGAGACCTTTGTTTTAAAAAAAGAAATCCAAAACTTCACATTTCCACTGCTTGTTACTCTCTTTTAACAATGTGAACTTAAAGCGGGATTCCACCTGCAATTTTTTTTTTTTTTTAAATCAGCAACTACTAACAGTGTAGCTGCTGACTTTTAATAAGGACACTTATTAAAAGCAGCAATGGAGAGAGCAAGAGTCCTACTTGCCCCCGCTGATGGCCCCCCGAAGCCGATCTCTCGATCGGTGGAGGTCCAATGGCGGCTTCAGTGCCCATATCCTACTGCGCATGCGCGAGTCTCGCGCCGACTTGTGAATAGGCGGCTGCTCTCTAGGAACACACACAGTTCCTAGAAAGCAGCGCGCCCCATTCACTAGGAGAAGATGAAGAAGACGGACCGCGGCTATAGAAGAAGCAGATTACGGACTTCCGCATAGCAACAGGTATTTCGGGTGAGTATAATTTTTTTTCTATTTAAAAAATAAATAAAAATTATGATTTTTGGGCTAAAAAAAAAAATCCTGGGTGGAACTCCACTTTAAAAGAACATACAGGATTTCTCTGCCACACTGTGATCTTGTTCCATGTTAGACAGATTTAACTGTAATGCATATGAATATTCTCTGCATGAAATTAGGTTCTTGCTGGCAGAGCTATCAGAGGACCCTTGGTAAAATGTGGGCAGGTGATGCCTCCCTGCACAGGTGGCTGTTATTGCAGCTGCCATGCAGAGAGGACGCAGGAAAAAAAATGAACTGTTCGTACTCTGAGGCCTTGGTAGACGTCATCAGAGGATAGGGTTGCCACTTGTCCGGGATTCACCTGGACATTTCAGGTTTTAAATCATGTGCCTGGGTTTTAATCCTCCTGAAACCCAGACACAATTTTCAGAAAGGAATGTGGCTCAGAACAGGGCCTGATAGTAGGGTGAGGGGGCACTATGCACGCCACATTACTATTTACTTTGGAGTGCCTAAAGGTTTCCCAGGTCTATTACAATCCTATAGAGCAGTGGTCTCCAAACTGCGGCCCGGGGGCCAGATGCGGCCCTTTGCTTGCTTTTATCTGGCCCTCAGGGCATAATTTCTCCCCCGCAACACCAAAGGTGGGGCACAATTCCTCCCAATAACACCAACAATTGGGCCCAATGACACCAACGATGGGGCCCAATTCCTCCCAATAACACCAACAATTGGGCCCAATGACACCAGCGATGGAGCCCAATTCCCCTCCCGCTGACGTGGGGACATTTTCTACTCCCAATGGTAACAGTCTGGCCCCCTTAAAGTCTGAAGGACAGTAAACTGGCCCCCTCGTTAGAAAGTTTGGAGACCCCTGCTATAGAGCATGCAAAAAAATAAATAAAATGTTTCTGCATGTCACTAAAGTGTTCGGGTTTGGCTTGAAGAAAAAGTGGCAACCCTATTAGAAGAGCAGCCTTCTGATTGGATGTTGTTGCATTGGATGACCTCTGCGGCCATCTTTAGTGCATTCAGTGTTAACAAATAGCGTTGTCCTACTGCAGTTGGTGCGCATTTTTGAAGTGGCCATGGTCAGAGATAGGAACTCGCTAGAGAAGAACAGTGTGACTAGCCTAAGGAGAAGTTCCAGTGGAGGAGGGGCAAAGTAGGGACCGCATGTCTGGGTCACCAGCTAGGAACTCCTTCTGCCTTTCAGGTGCTTTTGCTGCCATACTGCCTTACAGCCATCTCCTTAGTCAGATGCTGCCGGGCATCATAAGCCTTCTAGAATGTCTTTTGTAATACTGAGACTGTGTTTTGCAAGACCTTTTGTAAACTACTTCTGTGCCAGGTTAGGCCATGCTATACACAGGAATTATGGGTCCCCTTACACAGCTTCAGGCATTGTCCCCCTGGACAGGGCCAGATTAAGAACATCATGGGCCTGGTGCTGAGGATTTTGGTGGGGCCTTTTATAAATAATAAATAAATGCGTGAGAATCACAGCGCAGTCTGGAGGGCCCAGTCTGAAAATTTAAGTGTACCCTAATGTGCTAATATGCTTTGCATACTTGTACATTGTGGCATAACCTACTAAAAGTAGTAATGTCAGGAAAGTTTACTACCGCTTTAATATCACAGGATCCCAGAAACCTCTCATGGGGCCCACTACTGACCCAGTGGCCCTTGGGCAGTGCATAAATGCATAGTTGCCAATATTTAAAAAATTGTTTTCAGGGACACTTTTTCACAAGTGCTATATTTAGAGTAGCTGAGATCCCCTGTGTTCCTCTGTACATCACAGTAGTAATCACAAAATTAAATAAGTTCTAATAATGGAACAGAACAAATATGAAAACTGAGATTTCCTTTAGTTGAACTAACAAAAGTGTGTCCATTCTAGAGCTGGTAACATTGAGGGTATTCAGTATCATTTTAAAGAACTGTTATTGTGGGTAAGCGACATAGGGGAGGAGTACGGACGGTATATAAGTGGGAAGTATGTGCAGGTGAGTGAGAGGAATGTGGAGGGTCTAACATTGGGCACTATGTACAGGAGAAGAGTGCAAAGGGTACGGCAAAAGGCACAATGTACAGGAGAGAAGTGTGGAGGGTATGACAGTGGGCATCACGTACAGGAGAGAAGCATGGAGGGTACGACAGTGGGCAGTATGTACAGGAGAGAAGTGTATGACAGCAGGCACCATGTACAGGAGAGGAGTGTGGAGGGTATGACAGTGGGCACTATGTATAGGAGAGGAGTGTGGATGGTATGATAGTGGGCACTATGTATAGGAGAGGAGTGTGGAGGGTATGACAGTGGGCAGTATGTACAGGAGAGCAGTGTGGACGGTATGATAGTGGGCACTATGTATAGGAGAGGAGTGTGGAGGGTATAACAGCAGGTACTATGTACAGGAGAGGAGTGTGAAGGGTATGACAGTGGGCAGTTTGTACAGGAGAGGAGTGTGAAGGGTATGACAGTGGGCAGTATGTACAGGAGGAGTGTGGGGGTATGACACACTCTAAAAAGTAATTCGAGAGACCTGTTACCACTACTTAAATAAATACATATTTCCAAGATAAAAATTCTAATGTATTGTTTTAAATAAACTTTTTATGTTGAAAACCTATTTTAATAAGTTGTGTTGATGTAAAAATGTTGAAAATTACAGCAACTTAATTGTGTGTGTTGTGTACAGACCCATTTCTGCATTCATAGATGTAAAAGGAAATTTAAGTTGTGATAACGTAATAAAATGGACTTGGTAACTCAATTTTGTTCTATCCTGAGTTATTGCAAGTCTCCTCCCCCACCAACTTAACACAGAGAAAGTTGAGACATGTTGGAAGCAAGACCTGCTGCTGCACAGAGATATAAAAGACATTTTTAAAGGTAAGAATAATTTGCTTTACAATGAAATTTGGAACTATTAATATTGTCCCAATATAGTGCTGGTTGTATTTAGCCTTGTGGACATCATTGCCTCGTGTCAGTGGATAGGATTGATAGTGTGGCATTTGTGAAATCTGCTAAGCTTAAAAAAAAAATGGTGCCAGGGGAGTCAGTGTATTATAGATTTTAGCTTCTATGGCAAACTACATTCAAGACTTCGTGGTTTGTTTAAAATTTGCTGTTATTCACATAGATTATTATGTTTTCAAATTTAAACAAAGGGGGTTGATTTACTATAAAGGCAAATCCACTTTGCAATAAAAGCGCACTTGGAAGTGCAGTCACTGAAGATCTGAGGGGGACATGCAAGGAAAAAAAAAAAAATTTAGCTTGCATGATTGGATGATAAAATCAGCAGAGCTTCCTCTCATTTCAGAGCTTCCCCTCAGATCAACAGTGACTGCACTTCCAGGTGCAGAGTGGATTTGCCTTTAGTAAATCAACTCCAAAGTGCTAGTGACCAAATTCAATTGTATTTTGGACAGGGATATATCTGGGTAATGCATAAAATAACTGCCAATTTATTTTCCACAGATCTCTTCTTGGTTTCTCCAGTGTTGCTTTTGTGACAAAACTGCTATTATGCAGGGACTACCTCTCCCATCGCCAGAGGCTGGCTATGGTAGTCCTGCAGAAAAGGAGACAGAGCCAAGATCGCTGTTGGGACCCCAGAAGAGGAGGACCAGGGCCATGCTGAGCACAGAGCAGGTAAGTCTGACATGTTTGTTATTTTAATAATAATAATAAAGAGTTTTGTAACACTTTAAGGGCTGTTTCTCCTTAGCTCTTGTGCTGTGATATGAATTAGTGGTGTAAAGTTAATGATCCCGAACATTTAATTATTCTACTTTTGTATCCAACAGATAAATGAAAAATTCAAGAGAATTATGGCCACAAGCCTTGAGTCCACCTTTATGGTGCTGCACCCCAAAACTGCCGAACATAGTATCATCACGAGGAGGAGCGGCTGGGATGAGAATCAAGCAGATCAAAGACATGCTTCTGGTATGACAATTGTTTAGATTTATCTCTTTAATGAAAGTAATAGTAAATGCTCATTGTTTATTTTTACCTACAAGTAAGCTTATAATAAATCCTACTTTTAGGTAAAATGAATATCTCCTAAACGTGCATGGGAGTGATATCATGGCGGCTTGGCCAGTCAGATGGCTGGGGTTTGCGTACCAGGAAAGAGGACCGGGTGAAGATGGAAGCATTTGTAGCATTGACAGCACGTCGCTGGAGGGCTTAGTTTTAAGGTAAGTCTTTCATAATGTGCTGGTATTCAGTACATACTAGCACATTTTAATATTGCCTTGCAGTGAAAACCTTTTTTCATAGTCTTTACTTTACCCATTCAGATTATATTGATTAAAGTGATTTAAAGGCAGAAGGTTTTTTCACTTTTCTGCATTGTCTGTATTAAAGTGGAGGTCCACCAATTATTTTTTTTAAGTCAGCAGCTGCAAATACTGCAGCTGCTGACTTTTAAAATAAGGACACTTACCTGTCCAGGGCACCTGCGATGTCAGCACCCGAAGCTGATCTCTCCCTCGGCTGCCATCTTTGGTAAGGGAATTGGGAAGTAAAGCATTGCGGCTTCACTTCCTGGTTCCCTACTGCGCATGCGCGAGTTGCGCTGTGTCATCCGAATAGTCACTACTGTTTTCTGGGACGTGTGTCTCCTAGAAGACAGTGGGGGGTAGAGGAGGTGCCGGACATGGCATAGATTGCCGCAGATAATGCGGCTATCTATGCCCGGAAGTGGGAGCAAATAGCTGTATTGAACAGGTATCTGCACCCCACTGAAAGGTGCCAAATGTGACACTGGAGGGGGGAGGGTTCCGAAAAGCGGAAGTTCCATTTTTGGGTGAAACTCCGCTTTAAGGTACAAAAGAACCTTGTATGCATGATATCCCCTCTCCAGCCCCCCAAATACTTACCTCAGCCCAATTTTGATCCACCACTGTGCTTGAGAGCAGCATGGCTTCTCTCTCTCTCTCTTCACTGGCTCCATGACAGAAGCGGGGGCCAGTGGCTGCCACTGCTGTCAGTCACAGTCACAGTGAGAAGAGACTGGGGACAGGGCCAAGTTGTGTCTCAGTAGACGCACAGAGCCCAGATTGGGAGCAAGCCCACATGAGTGCCCCCATAGCTAGTGGTTTTACTATGGGGGCATTCAGAAGGGGGAGGAGCCGATAGCACCAGCTGGGGACCCCAGAAGAGGGGGAGGATTGGGGCTAATCTATGCAATTACTTTAAGGGACTTTGCCCTGATTATTTTTACACTTTTTTTCCCATTAGCACAATACAATTGAAACACGCAGAGAAGTAGCAATCCGCTGCCTTATCGTGTGCCTTGGAGAGAGGGAGGAAGACCTTTTCAAATATATTGAGAAAGTAATGAAACATGCAGTATATAAGAACCACTCTGTAGTCTCTGTATCTATTCAAATATTCAATTATTGAACTTAAGCTGAAAATTGATTACATTAAATTATTATTTTTTAGTTACGAAAAAGACAAACATGGAAGGCACGCACACCTAGTGGCTTACCAATGACAATTTAATTCCTAAAAATCCATAAAAAGTGGGTACTGACAAAGCACAAATCTCAATTGAGCCATAAAAAACAGTGTGTAGACATGTGCTGATGCATTTCAGGGGCACAACCCCTGCCTTAGCCTAGCTAGTAAAGGGGTATGCCCCCAAAACATATCAGCTATACCCTGTGTTGTGTTCCTGCACATGTCCACACTTTGTGTTTTTTATGGCTCAATTGAGATTTGTGCTTTGTGAGTACCCACTTTTTATGGATTTTTATGAATTAAATTGTCGGTGGTAATGCACTAATGTGCGTGCCTTCCATTTATGTATTTTTCATTGTTTTCATCGGATCACCCTATCTGAGGAAGGCAGCATCCATCCAGTCTTGGGATAGATTTGTCCCTATTACACTTCACTTTAGAAGACCCCTTAGCACTGGAAGTGACTGTGTTGTTTCATATTTTTTTATTTGCCTGATAATCATGGGAAAACTTCAAAACTAATTCCGTGTACACACAACTGTTTTTCATGACATGAAAAATGGCATTAACCGCTTGCCTACTGTGCACATACACCCCCTTCCTGCCCAGACGAAATTTTAGCTTCCGGCACTGCATCACTTTAACTGACAATTGCGCGGTCGTACGACGTGGCTCCCAAACAAAATTGACGTCCTTTTTTTCCCACAAATAGAGCTTTCTTTTGGTGGTATTTGATCACCTCTGCGGTTTTTATTTTTTGGGCTATAAACAAAACAATTGCGACAATTTTGAAAAAAAACTCAATATTTTTTAATTTTTGCTATAATAAATATCCCATTTAAAAAAATATTTTTGGTAAAAAAAATCGCAATAACCGTATAGTGACTGGTTTGCACAAAAGTTATATTGCCTACAAAATAGGGGACATAATTATGATTTTTTTTTTACTAGGAATGGTGGCGATCTGCAATTTTTTCCATGACTGTGACATTATAGCGGACACATCGGACACTTTTGACACATTTTTGGAACCATTCACATTTATACAGCGATTAGTGCTATAAATATGCATTGATTACTGTATAAATGTGACTGGCAGGGAAGGGGTTAACCACTAGGGGGCGGGAAAGGGGTTAAATGTGTAGCCTAGTGAGTGTTCTGACTGTAGGGGGAGGGGGGTGACCTGGGGAGGTGACCGATCTGTGTCCCTATGTACAGTACAAGGGACACAGCATCGGTCTCCTCTCCCTGACAGGACGTGGATCTCTGTGTTTACACCCCATCATTACACACACAGATCCACAGTCCTGCTCAGTTACTGGACAATCGCGGGTGCCCGGCGGCCATCGCAGCCGCTGGGAACGCACAATTGTGTTCCCAGTAATGTGACGGGTGCGCGCCCCATATGGCTTTAAATGACAGGACGTCATATGACATCCTGTCAGAACAATAAAGTATCTCGGTCACCGTCATTTAACAGTGGGCGGGTGTAAAGTGGTTAAAAACGATCTTGTGTAGGCTCTATGCGCATCATGGGAAATGTAGTTCCAAAACATCTGGGGTGCCAAGGTTCGCCATCACTGCATTTTTTTACGACGTGAAAATTGGGCATTAAACATGTAGAACAGGGGTCTCAAACTGGCGGCCCTCCAGCTGTTGCTAAACTACAAGTTCCATCATGCCTGTGGGAGTCATGCTTGTCAGGCGACGTACACACGACCGAGGTTCTCGCTGGAAACCAGCAAGAACCTCGCTGAAAGCTGCATTCCAGTGAGAACCTCGGCCGTGTGTACGCTCCTGGCTCGCCCCACCCGTCGGGAATCCCGTCGAGCGAAAAGAGAGCACGCTCTCTTTTTGCTCGACGGCCCGCCTGGATGAATGGCTGGTTGCCATTCCCGACGGGCGGGTCGCCGATTTCGACGGCCGGCAGAGAACCTCGATGGGCGGAACGATGTGTTCTGCCCGTCGAGGTTCTCTGCCGTGTGTACACGGCCTAACTGTCAGCCTTGCAATGCCTCATGGGACTTGTAGTTTTGCAACATCTGAAGGGCCGCCAGTTTGAGACCCCCTGATGTAGAACATGCTCTAAATTTTCGCATCGTTTTTCACGTTGTGAAAAATGATCGTGTGTAGGCTTTAATGACGGGAACAAAACACGTGTGCTCAGAAGCAAGTTATGAGATGGGAGCACTCGACTCGTTCTGGTAAAACTACCATTTGTAATGGAGGTAGCACATTCGTCACGCTGTAACAGACTGAAAAGCACAAAGACTGTCGTCTCTCACCAAACTTTTACTAACACAAAATCAGTGTTTCATTTGGAATGACTTGTCATTTAGAGTGACAGTCTAAAAAGTCAGCAGTTATTATCCAATGTATTATCTTTAACAAGCTAACCTTTGTTTTAATTTTTTTTACAAGGACTTGGAAACGTTGGAAGCAGAACTAGACATGCAAATTATGAAAATTGCTATCATTGGTAACCAGCCCACCTCAGGATATGACTACAGGACAGACACCATTCTGATTGAGGGAACCAAAATCCTGGAGAGATGTAACATCCCAAGATGCTGTGCTATGCTGATGGGCATTATATATGCTCTGAATCTTTGCTATCCCAAGAAACTTAAATACACGTTTGAAGTTTTTCAGAAACTGTTTCTTGAACTTGATGGACTAAAAGCCTCTTCTAAAGTAATGAGTCTGAAGAATTGTATTTTCTGAAGAACCTATGCATTCTACCACATTGTCATATTGTTCTCTGATGGCATTTTGTATTGGAAATAGTTTTTTTCAGTCAAATGTTGTTTTTTTTTGCATATATGCACTTAGACGTGCAGTCGCTGTAGATCTGAGGGGAAGCTCAGAAACAAGGGGATCTCTGCTGATTTTATCATCCAATCATGTACAGTAGAAGCACAAATATGTTTTTTCACTTGCACATGATTGGATAATAAGCAGAGCTTAACCTCATTTCAGAACTTTCCCTCAGTTCTAGAGCAATTGCACTTGATGTGCAAAGTTGATTTGCCTTTAGTAAATAAACCCCATAATCTGATTGTTTATTGTCGCCTTTCCTTGGAGTCGGAGGGACTGTTTTCCTCTCTCCCCTCCAACCTATGGCCACTATTGTGGTATTCCTATTTGTCTGTTTTTTTTGTTTTGTTTGATGCTCTTCCCCCTTATCAGCTCCCTCTTCTCTCTTTATACTTGCCCCAAGGCTGCTTGCACACTGAGGCGGTGCCAGCAGTAAAGCGCCGCTATTTTTATTTTTTGCCGTCGTTTTGGTGGTGCTATTCAGCTGCTAGCGGGGTGCTTTTACCAACCACTAGCAGGCAAAAAAAGGTTAAAACTGCCAGCATAGCGCCTCAGGCTTTCACACTGGAGGGAAAGGAGAAGCTCTATCAGGGCGATTTGCAGGTGCTATTTTTAGCGCTGTAGCGCATGCAAAGTGCCTCAGTGACAACGTAGCCTTGCATGTATGTATATGATGTTGGGCTCCGTACATTTCCCTTTGATATGTATAATGGTATTATTTTTCCATTCTGCTTTGTAAAACCCAAACATTGCTTTATTATGACTTGCCTTGTTGCCTTTTTATGGAAATTTATGTTGGTAATATTATTTTATTGTTTGTATACTGATACAACAAAACAAATGATAAAAAAAATGTACTTTTGAGGCCAGTTCACACCAGAATGCATTGCAGGAAACCCACATTCTATTTGCATTTGCCACACCATGTTCAGAATGCACTGCAGCTGTGTTCTGCAGTGGGTGTCAATATTAAGCTAATGACACCCCAAATGCAGATCACAAATGCAGTGTGTTTGCTCGCACTGGATCTCATGGTACAGAAGTATAATTTGATCCATTTGCAATGAGTTTCCAATTGCAGATACACTACTTAAAGTGCAGTGCAATTTCAGCCCATCCAAAATGAATGGGCTGATATCGCACCACACAGAACTGCATGTGAACATACAACGCAACTCTGCAATTTCCGGTGTGAAACGGTCCTAAGTTTATATTTGGCACTGTGGTTTTAGATATATTAGGCCTGATAAATGATACAAATCTTTATGTTTGAAACATTTTTCTATTTATGTTAACTTTAATATTTATGTTAAAATAAAAAATAAAGTTAATTGTTTAACAATTCTGTTGTTGAATGAATTTATTTTTGAAAGTTATAGCATAAAAACAAAGCTAAACACTTATACAGAAAATAACTTTGGACCAACTTGATATTAGCTGTTTATTAAGCTAAAGAAAGTGTGCTCATAATTGTAGAAATTAAGTACATGTGACTTAAAAAAATTATTGTAGAAACTGGAAAAAACGAATTGGAGCAACTTAATATTGTTGAGTACTCAACTTAAAAATATGTGTTTATAATGCCAGTAATTAAGTAGGTTGGTAAATAAAAATGCATTTATATCTAGCAGAAAAGCTAATTACCTCAACACAATGTAGGTTGTTGCTTCCACTTGATTTTACCTGACATTGTCATAACTTAAAAAGCTTGATGCAAACGGTTGCGTTAATTTTTTTTGTTGAGTCAAGGCATTATTTTTTAGAGTGCAGAGGGTAGTATGTACCAGTGAGAAGTTTGGAGGGTATAACAGTGGGCAGTATGTACAGGAGAGAAGTGTGGAGGGTATGACAGTGGGCAGTATGTACAAGAGAGGAATGGGGATGGTATGATAGTGGGCACTATGTATAGGAGAGGAGTGTGGAGGGTGCGACAGTGGGAAGTATGTACAGAAGAGGAGTCTATGACAGCAGGCAGTATGTACAGGAGAGGAGTGTTGAGGGTATGATAGTGGGCACTATGTACAGGAGAGGAGTGTGGAGAGTATGACAGTGGTCACTATGTACAGGAGAGGAGTGTGGAGAGTATGACAGTGGTCACTATGTACAGGAGAGGAGTGTGGAAGGTATGACAGTGGGCACTATGTACAGGAGAGGAGTGTGGAGGGTATGACAGTGGGCACAATGTATAGGAGTGGAAAGATGTTTAGGGACTGCGTAGTGGTTAAGCGGATCATACATGAATTGAAATTACACCAATTATGCAGAGACCAGTCATAGTCGATCTATGAATGGGCTAGCTGGTTTTACACAAGTCAATCTATTAATCGACTTGAGTACAACCAGCCTGTTTTTCCAAAAACAATCAGTGCTGCCAGTTATAGATAGCAACACTGATCATTGTACTCACTGGCAGAACACAATAACACTACAGGAGTGATTCCCCCATCTACAGGTAAGCAGGTGAGAGGGTGTGTGGGGACAGGCTAGGGAGAGATACCAGTCAGTGGCTGGGTAGGCACTGGCTAGTATCAGAGCCAGATACACACAGGTTACATACGTCGCGATCATTCGAGCGAGAGCAATAATTCTAGCACTAGACTTCCTCTGTAACTCTAAACATGTAACCTAAAAAATGTTTAAAGCATCGCTTAGGATACCAAAAAAAAAAAATCGTGCTAACTTTAGTGTTTTTTTAATGTATGAAACAGTTTATTTCCAAAAAAACATGTTTGAAAAATTACTGCGCAAATACAGTACCGTGCTAGAGCTGCACAATTAATCGTTAAAATTGTGATCTTGATTCAACCCCCCTGACATCTCCAATGCAGAGTTTGCTGATTCTTTCATATAACAAGTGGAGAGACTTTCAGCTGTCAAAAGAAAATATCTGGACAGTCTGCCCAGTTCTTAGCAGGAAACATTGTAACTAACGCTTTCTTCTTATATCAAAGGGATAAACTTCTGTGTGCAAAGAAAATATCTGACTGTCTGCCAAGTTTGTAAACAACATGAAACATTGTAACCAACTTCCTTTTTAGATCAAACTTCTGTGTGTAAATGCAAGAAATGTAACCACTTAAAGTCCAACACTTGTTTAAGTTAAAAAGCAATATTTTTTGCTAGAAAATTACTTGGAACCGCCAAACATTATATATATTTTAGCAGAGACAAAAATGGCAATTGCTGCAATATTTTATGTCACGCTGCATTTGCCCACTTCATTGAATAATAAAAACCATAAAAACAAAACAGTAAAGTTAGCCCATTTTTTTTTTTTTTCATTTTAATGTAAAAGATGATGTTATGCCGTACGAATCGTGAGAGAATCGTGATCTATCTTCTAAGCAAAAAAATTGCAGTTGTCGTTTTAGCCAGAATCATGCAGCTCAATACCGTGCAACATAAAAAGTTGCAAAGACCACCATAGAGTAATTTTCTAGCAAAAAACAAATGATGATTTTTTTTTTCTCAGTGTGCTGCAGTGTGTCAGCTTGTATTTATAATGGCCGCTCTGTATGTAGCTTCTGACAGGCTTTGCAAGCAGGCCCGTATCTCCGGAACCATAAATGATAGCCATCCCATATTTTGACCGGTTGTGAGGTAGGTCTTCAACTGACTACCCCCCAAATGTGGGGTTTCTGTGACCTCTGGTCATCGAGCTACAACCCCCGAAGTTGATCTAAAAAAAAAAAAAAAAAAGAAAAAAAAAACTTTTTTTTTTTTTTTTTTTGGGGGCAAATGGGCCTATTTTGAGAAAGGGGCCTGGAGCTGCAGCTCCATCAGCCCCTCTGTTAATCCGGCCCTGCCCCTGGAGCAGAGAACCGGGGGGGGGGGGGGGTGCTGCTGCCTCAAATTGAAAAGCGGGGGGCTGCCGCGAATTGAGGAGCGGGGGGGGGGGGGTAGCCATCCAGGGCCCTGGGGACCTCTGGGCCTTTTAATAATAAAAAAATATATAGGACAATATTACTTTTTTTTTTATAAAGGGGGGGTTGCCATCCAGGGCCCTGGGACCTCTGGGCCCTTTAACAAACGCTACATTTACCGAAGGTGCGCGCGTTTCTAAGCATACACACCAATGTGTTTCTCGTGGAAAACCAGCCCGACAGGGAACACGATGACTCCCGTCGAGGAAAAACAGGAACTTGCTCTCTTTTTTCCTCGTCGAGTTCCTCGACAGTTTACTCGATGAAAAGCATAGACACGACCGTTTTCCTCGGCAAAAAAGCTCTCCCACCGAGTTTCCTGATGTATTCTGTCGAGGAAAACGGTCGTGTGTACGCGGCCTTACATTCAAAAAACCTCGCAGTCATCCATGACACCTCCTCCCGAGAAACATTTAAAAGGAAAGAAATATATATATATATATTTTTTTAAATTGTCATGCTGTGTGAATTGAACACATAACAAGCATAGAGGAGTAAAGTAAAGTTAGACCAATTTTTTTGTATAATGTGAAAGAGGATGTTATGCTGAGTAAATAGATACCTAACATGTCATGCTTTGAAATTGCGCACACTTGTGGAATGGCGACAAACTATTGCACCTAAAAATCTCCATAGGCGACGCTTTACAAAAAATTGAACACTTACCAGGTTTGAGTTACAGGGGGGTCTTCTGCTAGAATTATTGCTCTCACTCTAACGGTCGCGGCAATACCTCACATGTGTGATTTGGACACTGTTTACATATGCGTGCGCTACTCACGCACAGGGCCGGCGCTAGCACAAG